>OY728131.1:1240148825-1241398825 GCA_963277665.1 Viscum album
GGGTTGTAATCTCATCAACCAATAAAATTTAGACATGTTAGGAAATTATTTTAAACATTATAAACTTGATTTATCCTTACTTAATCAATTTTATTTTATTTGTGGTAATAACATTCTAAATTTTAAATTATAAAAAAATAATTACTTATTTGTTGTGAATTATCTATAATTGGATACTTTAGAAAATTTTAGACCATATAAATTTTAATTTATAATTTTTATATATTTTTGTGATTTTTAATTTTTTTTATAATATGTTATTTTTATAAAATAACAATATTGTCAATTTTGAAACTATTCATTTATTTGAATTTAAATAAAATATATACAGAAGATATGTTCGAACTATAAGCTTTAATAGACTAATATAAGGTCATATGTATCTATAAAATTAGTGGAGAACATTAAATAGTTCATATAATATTTATTTTATTATTTTTAAAACCATTTATTTGGTTTATCTCTTAATAAAATAATTACTACAACATTTTTGTATAATTATTTAATATACTTATTTGTTGTAGAAAATTTAAAAATAAAATTCTATGATGAAGATAAATCTATTATCTTTCACAATAATATTTTTACTCGAACTTATCATCTTAAAATCATAATAGTTAAATTGTTATATTTATTAAATTATGAAGGTGACAACTTTGGCATCATTTAAAATAAAATAATATAAGTGTCATAATCACTTTTATAAGGCTCCAAACGGTTATATATTAGGTCATTGGATGATTAAGGTGTAGATATACACTACCAATAAGTCTTGGTCAGGTTTTTGTGCCTTTTAATGGGTATTATTATTTCAATAAAAACTATATTACTGATTTTTCACTTAATAAATAATTTCTGCATCATTAATGTATCACCATTAATGACAATTATTTAATCCCTAAAAATTCTCAATAAATTATCATGATGTATATAATTTTATTAGATTTCGGGAGACTATTCATGTTCAAAGTTTTATGATTTTATCACTAAATTAAAATTATTATACTTATAAGATTTAAGAGAGTGAAGTTGTCACTTTCTTTGGTTTTAATAATAATTAAATTATTTTCATGGTCAAAAGTCCATAAAATGAATCTAATCAGAACATTAGGTGATATGGGTCTACTTTTAGCCATCAAATAGAATTTTGGCATGTGTTAGGGTAATTTTATAATATTATATTTACCCTTAATTACCCGATTTACCTTTAACTATGGTAAATAAAATTTACCGTAGTTACTATTCATAATTTCCAAAAATAAAAAGTAGCTTATTAACATAATTTAGAACCACTGATTCCAAATATGGAATCCATTTTTCCAAATTCAATACACAAAAGTTGAATAAATTAAATTAAAATTAATCCCGTTGTCGAAAGAAAACGAGTTTTTCTTTAAAACATTGCAAAAGATTGAATTGATTTAACCTACGAATTCAAGGTAAAATAAATGATAATGACATAAATTATATTAAATGGTAAAAATATATTCTATTTATACTTTAAAACCATTAAATATTATAATTTAACCACATAATTTATTACGATGAAAAAAGTTGTTTTTAATTAAAATATAGCGTGTTTTTACTATTCATTAAAATATGAAAGTTATCAGAATAATATGAAAACTTTATCCAAGGTAAAATTTTATATCATGATTCAAAAAAATAATTTTATTTTGTAAAATTGAACTTATAAACATGTCAAAAACTAGATTTAAAGTGGGTGCGCCATCAAAAGGCGACAAAACTGCATTTTTTGAAAAATACTTATTTTACCCGAAAAATTTATTTTGTTCTTATACCAAGTTATAGAAAATGTGTAAGATGAATAAAAATGTTATAAATTTCAAAATTTTTTAATACTATTCATAACGTCTAGTTCATAATAATATTATAATAACATATCGTTGTTTAGTAAAACCTGGTATTGCGTACAACACACACTATCGAGGAAGGTCGCGATTGCGTGTAATGAAAGCCAAGTCAGGGTTGCGTGTTGAGCAAGAATCCTTCATTGTTTCGTATAACATAATCCAACCATATTACATTTATACATTGAATATATATATATATATATATATACTCAATGTTGCGTAGAATAACCTTTATCAAAATTGTGTGTAACACGATCCAAGAATAGTGTTGCGTATACTGCAAGCTAATACGGTGTTGCGTATAGCGCAAGGTAATCTTGGTGTAGAATACAACACAAGACTTTAATGAAATTAAAAGAATACTTTTTATAAAATCTCGGGGTGTTACAAGAGATCTTCCCAAAGGTTCCTGTTAAGTAAGGTTGTTTTTGCATCCATTTTCCAAGTCTCATAGTCATGGTAAGCTGTAATGTAAAGTATAATTCTCATGGAATTCATCATTTTAACTAGTGAAAAAGTTTTTTCATATTCAATGCTTTGAAACTGTTTAAACACTATTGTACCAAGTCATTCCTTTTATGTACTGAATTGTCTTTCCATGTACAATTTCTTCTTGAATAACCATTTAAAACCAATGGGATTTATATCCATTAGAAGATCTACCAAAATACATACATGTTTTTGGAACATGGAATCCATTTCAGAATTCATGGATTCTTTCCAATTGGAAAAATCTTTGCCACTTTTTACTTCCTTGTAGGTTAGAGGATCATTATTATAAACTAATAATGAGTCACAATCCTCAATAACTAGAAGACCATACCATTCTGGTTCTCTAACCCCTCTTTTACTCCTACACAGTTCTTGTGTCTCTAGAACATTTATTTCCAAAGTGAATATGTATCCTATAAATGTGAAATTTGTGCCTCGAGGTGAAATTTTGTTTCTTGAAGAGGCCTTAATAAACAATTCACTTCCCCACACATGTAAATTCGATAACACAATTTTTATTTCACTCTAACATTTATATGGAATACCATTTATTGATTTAGTTGGTACTTGGTTTAGTATGTGGGATTCTGTTTTTAACACATATCCCCAAAAGGAAAATGGAAGACTCACATGACTCATCATTGATCTCACCATGTCCAAAAGGTGTGGTTCCTCCTTTCACTTACACCATTACACTAAGGTGTGTAAGGAGGAGTGAGTTGGGATAGGATCCCAAACTCTCATAAGTAATCAATGAAGTATTGATTAATATATTATCCACCATGGTCTGAGAGGAGTTTCTTAATATTCCTTCCAATATGGTTCTCAAATTCATTATTGTATTCCTTTAATTTATCAAAAGAATTTGACTTATACCTCATTAATTAAATATATCAATATCTACTAAAATCATCAGTAAAATTTATGAAGTATGAGTACCCACCCTTTTCTTAAATAAGAAATGGTCCTCACACATCAGTATGAACAAATTCAAGAATATCTTTATCCCTTTTACCTTTCCCACTAAATAGGTCTTTGGTCATTTTTCCTTATAAACATTCGTGACATATACCAAGTGGTTTTAGTTTGAAATAATCTAAATATCCATCTTGATGTAATTTTGTCAAGTGTTTTTCATTTAGATAACATAGCCTGTGATACCAAAGTTGGGTGTGATATGAGTCATGTGAAGTAAATTCGTTATCTATTTCCATTACTTGGTTCATTTAATCCAACACTTAAAGACCGTTATGTAAATGTGACTTACCATAAAAAATTATATCTTTATAAAAGTAGCAACATTTATTTCCAAATCTGAAAATGAATCCATCCTTATATACTCTAGATATATAAATAATGTTTTTCGTAACTGAAATAACATAATAAAAACCCTTTAAAATCAAGATCATTCTTGTTAGCAATGTGATGTGTAGTACCCGATAGTGACAATAACATGTTTAGATCCATTGACTGCTCATAGTTCTATCTCTAGTCAGTCAATTTTTCCAAATCTAAAGGGTTCTTATATTTGAATACATATGTGAGAGCCACAGTATTTATCAAATACCAAATTTATAGAAATATATAAATGGAACATGATAACAAATGCACCTAAATCTTCCCCTTACTTCTTTACCTTGGTGCATTGTTTCTTCCAGTGACCCTTCTTTCCATATGAGAAACATACAACATCCTGTTCCCTTGCTTCCCCTTTGATATTTTTTTCTTGTAAGGGCATGAAGAAGCTTTGGGCTTAAAGATCTTTTCTTTTCCCATTCAGTTTTCCCCAAAATGTCATAATAATTTTCATTCTTTTTATCTTTATATAATTTACAAAGGAAAGTAAGAATATATGATAGATACTTCTCAATTTTGTTTTATATTAAAATTTACAAAAACTAAAGATTCTTTGAGGGAGTGATTATATAATGAGATTGATTCCAATTTATTCAGGGAGTTTAAACACTATAACCTCTAGGAGCTCAATATAATCAATGAGCTTGACTACATGATGCCCAGCTAGGGCACCCTCTCCAAGCTTACTCTGAAAGAGAACCATGAAAATATCAAAACATTTATATCTAGATATGTAACCCCCCAAAATTTTATGAAAAATATTCTTTTTAATTTCATTAATGTCTTGTGTTGTACGCTACACCAAAAGAATCTTTCACAACACGCATCCTTGACTTTCCTTCCATTACACGCAATCGTGACCTTCCTCGATTGCGTGTGTAGTACGCAATAATGAGTTTCACTAAACAACAATATGCTATTAAAATATTATTAAAACTAGCCGTTATGAATAGTAATAACCACTTTTTGAAATTTTGTAAATTTTATTTTTCAAAATGGACTTTATTTTTGGATTCGTAATATCAAAATTAGCTTAGGGTGAAATTTTGGTACTTTTTGGATAACTTTCATTTTCTAATGAATAGTGAAAATTACTAAATTTTAATTAAAACAACTTTTTTTAATAGAAATAATTAATAGTGATAAATTATTAATTTGAGTGGTTTTAAAGTATATTTAGAATATATTTTTACAATTCAATACAATGTTGGTCATTGAATGTAATTTCACATTTACACCAGACATAAACAAGTGTTAATCTTTTGATAGTTATTATCTCTTAAAAACACGCTATTTGTTGTGACTGCAGAAATTAATTATAAAATTAATTAATGCAACTTATATGTTGGGAATTTTGTAAAATAGAAATCATTTTTGAATTCGGAATATCAATTATTGCTTAGGGTGAAATTTTGGCATTTTTCTGAAAAACTTCAATTTTTGATGAATAGTGAAACTACTAAGTGGTAGTTAAAAAAATTAATTTTTTCATAAATCTTAATTTTAACGCTTCTGTGAATGGAATTTCAAAAATCCAAGAGACACGGTTGATGTCAGTAAGTAAAATGTGGTTCAATGAGATGAAAATAATTTTTGGTGAATAGTAACTTTTTACTTTTATTTACCACGGTTAAAAGTAAATAGGGTAATTAAGGGTAAAAATGATATTAATATTACCCTAACACATGTCCTAATCCTATTGGACAAGTGTATCTCGACCAAAAACAACCTAAAGTGTAAAATATTATCATTTAGGCCCACTTGGATTAGATTAGGACATTTATTATTATTTAATTCAAAGAAGAGTTAAAACAGTTAAAATCAAAGTTTATTTACTAAAACATTTTTAATATAGGGTTATACATAATATAATTTCGACTATAAATACTCATTAGAAAGATAAAAAGATTTCCTACATAATGGTATTTTATTTGTAATTTTTATACTTTAAATAATTTAATTTATTTATGACACAACAATGATGCAGTAATTACCTTTTTAAGAAAATATTAACGTAATTGATGTTATAAATGCCCAAATAAATGTAATTTGATACTTTTTATGACTTACACTAATTTTATAGGTTAATATGACATGTTATTGTTGATTTAAGTAACTTTTTTTGAACTTATCATTCTGTTAGAAATTTCATAAAAATCATGTACCAAATAGTGTCAAAATTGACATAAATTAGTTTTTAAAACAAATATTATATTATTAACTGTTATTTAATTCCTAAAAATCTAAGGTTCGGCCAAATGACTTATATAAGGATAGATATATTAATAATAAACAACTTGGGGTTCGTTTGGCTTGATATAGTAAGTTTATTAACCATATAGTGTAAGAAAACAAAAAGACACGGTAAAAGTTAAATTATTTAACTTAGACTTAAATCTAATTGATAAGGTTAAAATAGTAACCTAAACTTGTCTAAATCCTATTGGATGAGAGGCTTTCGACCCACCCCCACTTTATCTTCGAAATAAGACCATTTGGAACCATTATAAACCGAATTTGACCTTAATATAAAATAATATTTTGAGATTTTCCTAAGATGCCCCTCTCCTCCCTTATAAAAGGGCACCTCCTCCCTCTCCTCCTCACACCAATTTGAGCGTTAAAGCTCGGCCAAACCCTGCCAAAATCTCTTCTCCACTTCCCTAGTATCATCCTAGAGGTCCTGGTCTTCTTCAAAGACCATCCTTAGTTCTTTAAGTGGAGGTTAAGTGATGGTGCGTCAAAAAGTGGTAATATCCATTACTGATCTTTTTCAATTTCTTTCTTCTTCAACTTCTTCTTCTTTAGTTGTTTCATGATAAAGTAATAACATCAATATTTCTTATATACTTATATGTTATTATAAATATGAAACAACTCTAATTAACCTTCTATCCATCCTACGGAAAAAGGAAATCATCGCGCGTGCGTACGTACAGAATACCGTCTCCACGCCGTGGTGTAATCTATTTTCCGCCACCACCTTAATTGGATGGTTATAATGGTGTAATGAGTAACTATATATGATTATTATAAATTTATATTGATACTGAAATAGTATACATACACTTCCACACAATTCCACGACCATGGGAACGATATCATCGCTCGTGCGTACGTACGGACTACCGTCTCCACGACGCGATGAGATTCATTCTCAATGATTAACCATTCATGAATGATTATAAAGTATATATAATAAGTACTAATGAAATATATTACATAATAATGATACTGTATTTATGTATATTTATATGTATGTCATCTACTTAATTCCATTCAATTCAACAAGGAAACGAAAACAACGTTCATGCGTACGTACGGACTACCGTCTCCATGAACGGTGTATTTCTTTCCATTTACTGATTTATTATATATATGTATATTCTGAATATATATATAAATCATGTTTTATATTCTGGAATTAAGTAATCATGATCTAAGTAATCATATGAATAATAACAAGTCAAAACACGGACGACAAATGAAACAATTTTACCCAAAACGCTCTTTAACATGGAATTTACAAAAGAACGGGTAATATAAAGTCATAAGTGAACCATATATGATATCATAACAATGAATATGATTCTGTAATAAGTCAATGACATTATTTAAATCATTATACAGAAGGTTCGGACACTTACGAAGCAAATCGGACCTAAGGTAAGGGAAAATATCACAATCTCATTTTTATCCGAGATTGTTTTTACTTTGGCATTTACTGGGGTGTATTTTATCATCCACATACATGTTACCTCAATATGTAATATTGTTTCCATCCACTTACAATAGTTTAAATCAAATTTTACCCTTCGGTGAGTTTTTAGTAAAGAATATGAAAGGAAGCTTTTGTCGTTTTTCGTACGAGGTACTTTTTTACTTTTCTGACAAAAGTACGAAGAATGTTTTTTTTAACTTATACAGCATGAATGGATTTTTAAAACATTATTTCAAAGAAGCTTACTTTACAAGTTTTTAAAGTTTATTTTTAATCAAATTCTTTTAGTTTAATATTTTACGACATGTTAAGAAAGGAAAAATGTTTTTGAAGAAGAAATGATATTTTCCTCAAGAATGGAGTTCAAGTGTTTTATATCAAAATTATTTTCCATCTAAGATAATAAAGGGTTCTGTTTTTATCCCTATTATCACATTGATTTGATAATGTTGTGATGGAATTATTTTTAATCCTTTATCGTATATTAATTGTTTTATGATGTCATGATGTTTAAGATTCCCATTTTAATTACATGGGTTATGCTATGATGTATGGTTTATGATTTTGTGGCACACATAAGAATGGTATCATTATGAGATGGATGGGACCTATATCTCCCTCCAATGCATTGGGTAAAGATTTTATATCTCATGAGATAGACATGGCTGGAATGGTAGGTTATACCGGTTCAGTGAAACATGACCGAATCGAGGGTGACTCGGTTCAGAAAGGGACATTGTCCACTAAGATAGTCTTGGCAATGAGTCTTGACTAACAAGAAATGATTCTCTATGATTATGTGTGTATTCCACAAAGTTTCAAGTTTTAAGTTATGATTATTGTGATTACATTTCACTGCCATGATTTATTCCATGTTATGAAATTATGATCTCTTTTGCAGGTTAAGATTTCCAAAATGTTATGTTCTTATGAATATGATGTGATTGATATTTCTTTTGTTTACCCTTACTGAGCATTTGAGCTCACCCTTTTATGTTTTCTTTTCCCCAGGATATAAAGAAAGGTTTTAGGTAAAAAAGAAGAAGATCTTTATGGGAGATATTGAAGATCTTTCACCACGATTAGAAGATTATATTCCGAGTTTCCAAAGACACTAAAATATTACATTCCTTGTGTGTGTGTTTTTGTTATGTACTAAGTATTCCACAAAAGTAATGTAATGTCTATGTAAGTCAAGTTTCGGGTCTCTATAGTTGGTATCAGAGGAACGGTTTAGTCAACCTTTGGAAACTAGGATGCGAAAACGTTAGTGAGATCTCTAGAGATATTTCTAAGGTATTTCTAGGGATGTCCCTAAGGTTAAGTATACGTATAGGTTATAGTACTAGAATTTCACTAACGATCATAGAATTAAACCTAAGATGTTAGATATTGAAGGTACTCCCCCTTTATTATGTTGTTTTCCCTAGCATGATTTTTGCCTCTCACACTATTCTTTTTGGTTTTTAGACGATGGATGGAACCCGAAGGAACCGTGTTGATCAATGCAATGGACAATGCAATGATTGTACTCCTGAAAAAACAAATGTTATGGGAGATGGAGTGCAAAATCTTATTTCTATACTTACACAAGCTATGAATCATTCTGGACTTCCAAATGAGGAGATAAGGGAACAATATTCTATTGAGTCCTACATGAGGCAACATCCACCTTCTTTCAGTGGGACTTCCGATCCACTTGTTGCTGAACAATGGATCAGTACCACTGAAAATATATTTTCAGTTCTTCAATGTTCTGAACATGATAAATACATCTTAGAAGTATATCATTTAGAAGGTGAAGCTGATCAATGGTGGAATCATATCAAGAATACGAGGCCAAGAAATGAAATTGAGTCCATGGAATGGGACGAGTTCAAGAACTTGTTTTTCAGTAAGTACTTCCCTCGTATTCTTCGAACAAAGATGGAAAATGAGTTTCTTGAGCTGAAGCAGAAGGATTATGAATCTGTTGGTATATACGAAGAAAATTTTACAAGACTTGCAAGGTATGCCTCTGGCATTATCATCCAACCTGAAAGTAAAGTTGATCGATTTTTCAGTGGCTTAAAACCAAGTCTTCAAAGGGAATTAGCTATAAGAGACTTCAGTAGCTATGAAGAAATTGTGAGTTGTGCTATCAAGGTAGAAATGGAAGTTGGTGTTACATATCCATCTCATGGTTTTGACAAGAAACGAAAGATGGAGTTGAAGGAGAAATCTCAGAATAACGGCGAAAAGAAAATGAATGTTTCCTTATGCACAAAGTGTGGAAATAATCATGGTGGAGATTGTCTTAAAGGGACTAGAAAATGTTTTAAGTGTGGAAAAGAAGGTCATCGAGCAGCTGAGTGTCGAAGTAATGGAAAAAGGGTTTCTAATGATGTGAATAAAGCAAACACTGCAGAGAATGCACCACCAACACTTCAATGCTTCAAGTGCAAAGAAATGGGGCATTATGCTAATAAATGCCCTAATCCAAGGGTTAGTGATGATCAACATGAGCAACCACTTAAGGAAAAGGACAAAGGGAAGTCACATGCGATCACTATTGGCGATGTTGAATATGACAACGATGTGGTGGAATGATTAAGTGTTTATGGGATTCCAAAATAATGTTTTGTCATAAAGTATTGGAATATTTATGTATTGGTCTAATGTGTTATTCAAAGTGATTGAGATATTTTTGGAAATAAGATGATATGCGCATAATGAAGGGAAAATGAGAAAATGAAATGTTTAACAGTATTCATGAGCTCATGATTGATATAAGGACTAAGTGATATCATGGTTTGAGTATATAGAATTTTGAGGATTTTGGTATGTCGAAAGTGTTAACTTTTAACTGCATTCATGTTTTCAATAAGGTTCAATGGGTATTCATTCTTCAAGAGAATACATGATTAAGGTATTTACATGTTTGTAATTTTACCAACAAGATATATCTTATGATATATGGGGGATAAATGATGGCATTCACGTGATTGTTCTGTGACATTTCAAGTAATCATTTTCTTTATACTATGAGCTTGGACCGAAGTATTTTAGATATGCCTAAAGATTAGAATGTATTATGTTGGACATAAGTTAGGATAAAACGTTTTTGGATATTATTGATGGGATGTTATAGTAATATAGCTTTAGAAAAAGGACAACCTGCAGGACGGGCGACAGCCCATCGCGTCGGACAAGGCTGTGGGAATCGAACCCATAACCGAAGTGCGACTGGCCTTTATCGCCTACCACTGGCCTACAGGAAGTCCCTGGTTAGTAGAAACTAGTTTTATTTTATTACGCAGTATGATATATGAAGTATAAGTTCATTTTTGGAATCGTATACGATTAACTTCACTATAGATGGTCTTATGTATTTTGTAACCTTTTGTTTGAGACAGATGGAATGACCCATCATTCTATCACATGATCTGCTAACACATCACGAATGACGAATTCAACTTCAAGAGATGAAGTGGAAATTGTCCAAATAACGAAAAACGGTGAGACTATACCAAAATCACAAAAGTATTTCTTCTAATTCCAATTTCATCAACTTTAGGGAAATGATCTTGAGAACCAAAAATTTTGTCCTAGTACTCTTATATCTGATGAATCAGATGGTGCCTTAGATCGTCACAAATTTATGGCTTTGTGATTGCTGGATTTTCTATAGCCATGTTCTCTACCACTCTTCATCAGAACATGATGGTTAGATTTCTCTTCTATATCCATATTTTCACCTATGTGGAAACCCAATGATTAGTTTATTTGGGTGACCGTTACGTTTCATACTTTTTTTTTAAAGATTGGTTTTGGTATTCCTTTTTACGATGTGGGTTTCTATTAAAGAAACTTTCGAATAGTAAACCATTTATAACCCCAACGAATTTCGAGGGCGAAATTCATTTTAAGGGGGGTAGAATGTAACACCCCGAAATTTTATGAAAAATATTCTTTTTAATTTCATTAATGTCTTGTGTTGTACGCTACACCAAAATAATCTTTCACAACACGCATCCTTGACTTGCCTTCCATTACACGCAATCGCAACCTTTCTCGATTGCGTGTGTAGTACGCAATAACGAGTTTCACTAAACAGCAATATGCTATTAAAATATTATTAAAACTAGCCGTTATGAATAGTAATAACCACTTTTTGAAATTTTGTAAATTTTATTTTTCAAAATGGACTTTATTTTTGGATTCGTAATATCAAAATTAGCTTAGGGTGAAATTTTGGTACTTTTTGGATAACTTTCATTTTCTGATGAATAGTGAAAATTACTAAATTTTAATTAAAAACAACTTTTTTTAATCGAAATAATTAGTAGTGATAAATTATTAATTTGAGTGGTTTTAAAGTATATTTAGAATATATTTTTACAATTAAATACAATGTTGGTCATTGAATGTAATTTCACATTTACACCAGACATAAACAAGTGTTAATCTTTTGATAGTTATTATCTCTTAAAAACACACTATTTGTTATGACAACGGAAATTAATTATAACATTAATTAATGAAACTTATATGTTGGGAATTTTGTAAAATAGAAATCATTTTTGAATTCGGAATATCAATTATAGCTTAGGGTGAAATTTTGGAATTTTTCTGAAAAACTTCAATTTTTGATGAATAGTGAAACTACTAAGTGGTAGTTAAAAAAATTAGTTTTTTCATAAATCTTAATTTTAAAGCTTCTGTGAATGGAATTTCAAAAATCCGAGAGACACGGTTGATGTCAGTAAGTAAAATGTGGTTCAATGAGATGAAAATAATTTTTGGTGAATAGTAACTTTTTACTTTTATTTACCACGGTTAAAAGTAAATAAGGTAATTAAGGGTAAAAATGATATTAATATTACCCTAACACATGTCCTAATCCTATTGGACAAGTGTATCTCGACCAAAAACAACCTAAAGTGTAAAATATTATCATTTAGGCCCACTTGGATTAGATTAGGACATTTATTATTATTTAATTCAAAGAAGAGTTAAAACAGTTAAAATCAAAGTTTATTTACTAAAACATTTTTAATATAGGGTTATACATAATATAATTTCGACTATAAATACTCATTAGAAATCTAAAACGATTTACTACATAATGGTATTTTATTTGTAATTTTTATACTTTAAATAATTTAATTTATTTATGACACAACGATGATGCAATAATTACCTTTTTAAGAAAATATTAACATAATTGATGTTATAAATGCCCAAATAAATGTAATTTGAGACTTTTTATGACTTAAACTAATTTTATAGGTTAATATGACATGTTATTGTTGATTTAAGTAACTTTTTTCGAACTTATCATTCTGTTAGAAATTTCATAAAAATCATGTACCAAATAGTGTCAAAATTGACATAAATTAGTTTTTAAAACAAATATTATATTATTAACTGTTATTTAATTCCTAAAAATCTAAGGTTCGGCCAAATGACTTAGATAAGGATAGATATATTAATAATAAACAACTTGGGGTTCGTTTGGCTTGATATAGTAATTTTATTAACCATATAGTGTAAGAAAACAAAAAGACACGGTAAAAGTTAAATTATTTAACTTAGACTTAAATCTAATTGATAAGGTTAAAATAGTAACCTAAACTTGTCTAAATCCTCTTGGATGAGATTATTTCTACCCATACCCACTTTATCTTTGAAATAAGACCATTTGGAACCATTATAAACCGAATTTAACCTTAATATAAAATAATATTTTGAGATTTTCCTAAGATGCCCCTCTCCTCCCTTATAAAAGGGCACCTCCTCCCTCTCCTCCTCACACAAATTTGAGCATTAAAGCTCAGCCAAACCCTGCCAAAATCTCTTCTCCACTTCCCTAGTATCATCCTAGAGGTCCTGGTCTTCTTCAAAGACCATCCTTAGTTCTTTAAGTGGAGGTTAAGTGAAGGTGCGTCAAAAAGAGGTAATATCCATTACTGATCTTTTTCAATTTCTTTCTTCTTTAACTTCTTCTTCTTTAGTTGTTTCATGATAAAGTAATAACATCAGTATTTCTTATATACTGATATGTTTTTATAAATATGAAACAACTCTAATTAACCTTCTATCCATCCTACGGAAAAAGGAAATCACCGCGCGTGCGTACGTACGGAATACCGTCTCCACGCCGTGGTGTAATCTATTTTCCGCCACCACCTTAATTGGATGGTTATAATGGTGTAATGAGTAACTATATATGATTATTATAAATTTATATCGATACTGAAATAGTATACATACACTTCAACATAATTCCATGACCATGGGAACGATATCATCGCTCGTGCGTACGTACGGACTACCGTCTCCACGACGCGATGAAATTCATTCTCAATGATTAACCATTCATGAATGATTATAAAGTATATATAATAAGTACTAATGAAATATATTACATAATAATGATACTGGATTTATGTATATTTATATGTATGTCATCTACTTAATTCCATTCAATTCAACAAGGAAACGAAAACAGCGTTCATGCGTACGTACGGACTACCGTCTCCATGAACGGTGTATTTCTTTCCATTTACTGATTTATTATATATATGTATATTCTGAATATATATATAAATCATGTTTTATATTCTGGAATTAAGTAATCATGATCTAATTAATCATATGAATAATAAAAAGTCAAAACACGGACGACAAATGAAACAATTTTACCCAAAACGCTCTTTAACATGAAATTTACAAAACAACGGGTAATATAAAGTCATAAGTGTAACACCCCAGGTAAATAAAGAATAGAAATTTTCATATTTATCCATATTTGTGAATAAAATATTAATATGAATTTAAAGGGGACGCTATGCTCGATGGCGTACCCAACACGCAACAACGAGTTTCTTGGGAATCTTACGTTGCACTCTAATAATAAAATAATATTATTTTAAATAGTAGTTAACATATAGCCGTTATAATGGCGGGAATGGATATAAATAACTAAAATATGATTATATATGTTTTTTAATGTTTTTACATTTATCCAATAAAAGCTAAAGGCTTAAAATATGGAAAGAATTAAATTTTAGGTGTATATGCCCCAGTTTTCACTAAAGGTTCACTTATCGCCTTTTAATGGAGAACTGTCATTAAATATAGTTTTGATCACTCTTATACATTCTTTTGGACCAAATAAAACTCTTATTAAGAATCGGGACATCAAATTTTACTTTTTGTAATTTTTTGGTATTTTTCCGATAAAGTTTATTTTTTTAATGAATAGTGTAGAATGTTGTGTTTTAATTCAAAACCTCTTTTTAATCTAATTTATTTATATGATTAGATAATATTTTGAATTGGTTTTAAAGTGAAATTAGAAAATATTTTTACCATTAAATCCAATAGTGGTCATTGGAATTAATTTCACTTTGAAATCAGACTTAAACTAGTGTCAATCTTTTGATACTTATTGTTTTATAAAAACACGCTATTTGCTCTGACATCGGGAATTAATTATTAAATTAATTAATGTGAATAATATGTTTTGAATTTTGTAAAATAGACTTCATTTTTGAATTCATAATATCGAATATAGCTTAGGGTGAATTTTTGGTAATTTTCTGAAAAACTTCAATTTTTGATGAATAGTGAAACCACTAAGTGGTACTTATAAAAACTGATTTTTCATTTAAATGAAATTTTGCCATAATTGTGTTTTGATTTTCAAAAATCCGACATACATGGTTGTCATTAAGAAGTAAAATGTGGTTCAATGAGATTAAAATAATTTTTTGGTGAATAGTAACTTATTAAGTTTTTAATCGCGATTAGTGGTAATTAGTGTAGTTTAAGGTAAAAATGATATTATAAGAATGTGAAAACACCATGACACTTGTCCTACACCTATTGGGTGAGTCATGGCCGACCAAGAAAAGCCTTGGGCCAACTTGGGGACCCCATGGAGCCACTTTAGTTGGAAAATGACATTAATATATTTTTATTTAATGTTAAAGTGAAAATGACACTAACATAAAACGTTTTACTAAAATAATTTTTAAGTGGGGTTATAAAAGTCCAAATTTTGATTATAAATAGTAATTGGAAAGCTAAAATGATTTCCTACATCATTGTAATTTTTTTATAATTTTTAGTCATTAAATAAATTAAATTAATTATGACATAATAATGATGCAGTGATGACATCATTATTTAACGATTAAAATAAAATGGAAAGATAATGTAAAATCTATAAACTACACATGTCCAAAACTTATTAGATGGGTGGATTTCGAACCTTTATAACCTTATACACGAATTATATCAATGTGGGACCTTTTAAAACCGAAACACATTTTCAAATAAAGTAATATTTCTTTACTTTCCAAAAGTGCCTCTCCTCTCCTCTTATAAAAGGCCCCCACCTCTACCTCATTTCACACACTCCTCAAGCCTTTGGCTCGGCCAAACCCTGACCATTTACTCTCCCCACATCCCTCTCCTCATCCTAGAGGATTCCCTTTGGGCAGAATCCTTTCAAAGGAAGCCTTTAGGCTCAAATCAAAAGGAGTTACACTTTTAAAGGTAATTCATTCTCTCATGTTCATTTGTTTTATTTTGCTTCTCCAACCCCCTAAATTCTTTTTATTTACTTCTCTTGTAACAAAAACAGTATCTTCAATATACTAGGATGTTGTTATAAGATTTATTCATGTTACACTATCACACAACTACATCAAATGGCTAAAGAACATACGGTTTCCGTGGATGGCGAAATTCTGCCTCCCGAAACGATGATTGTTCAATACTCATTTAACACCTTCAAAGGTGGCCATTATGATGTCACTATTTTTATATATGATATATAATATGTTTATGTTTTACTTATGCTTCTGTATTTTTCATTTGTGTCTTAACTTTATGGTTTCCATTATGGGTAAACGCGATATCTTCATTTAAGGAAGTGCGGACTACCGCCCCCTCAAAGTGATTTGATTCGTTAAATACCATATGTGGGACGTATAAAGGATGGAACTATGATATTATATATGATATTATACTGGAATTATAATATACCTTTATATCATTATTATTCAATTCTATAAAATACGAAATAGAAATGAAAGTAGCGTTCATGCGTACGTACGGCTTACCGTCTCCATGAACGGTGCATTTCATTTCTTACCTATAAATGATTATGTAATGTTATAAATGCATGAATGTACTGGATATATATGAAATATATTATATCTAAATCATGAATACAATTCTGGATATAATAAACATTTGACCACACGAACAACATGTAATTGTAAGAAGTCCACTTTCGACTTAAGAACCAAATATCGACAAAACAAATATTATTAACTTAAATGATTACATAATGTGTATGACATGGTAATAAGTGATATAAAAGGAATAATGAACTTGAAAAATGTTCTTAAGGAAGTATAAATTAACTCAAGTTTATTATTCAGGACGCTAAAGAACGATCGAGTCAAGTCGGACCCGAGGTAAGGGATCCTACACCTCTCTTTCTTTTTAAGTACACTCTTTTATGTCATTACTTTTAAGCTCATATTTCTTATGATTGGGATGTTATTTTATATTACTCCTACTGTTCTTATTATGTTCATATGATGAGAGACCCTATTTCCTCTCATCAATCCATTTTGGAAGTTTTGAGTGGCACCGTTAGGCTGCCGAATTTTCGTAAGAGATTTTTCATCTCACTTTTATTCTCGTGAGATTTATGCTACATTTGCCACAAATTCCATTGAGTGGTGTATGTACTACCCATTATTCTACTCTTTGTGTAATATACTTTCTTTTATGAGTATTTACATCAATGATCTATTGTCCTTCTTTCATGGGGTGTATGTTTTGAAAGATACCCAAGTCGGTAAGGGAACCTTTCACCCTCCTTTTTTTAAAAGACTTCTTTTGTTGGGTCTTTTAATTTACATATTGATATGTTGGGATATGTTCTCATATATCCTTATTGATGTAAATTTTATGTCCAAGTGATGAGATACACTTTTTATCTCTCATCAACTCATTTTGATGTGATGCCGTTAGGCTGTCAAGGGAACTTTTTAACCCAATTTCGATTTCTTTGGGTTCAACATGCAGTCATTGAATATGTCATCTATTGAATATGTGTGAATGAAATTTTATTGTTTTACAATTAATATCCCCTTATATTGGGTGTATTTATATTTTTCACACATATTTTTGAGATTGATTTGTCCTTAATTTAAGGATACCTTCTTTATAAGGGATTTCATCACATTTGACATTTCTATTGAGGGTTCATTGTTGTTATGCACCAATTCACTCTTATATGGTGTATATACTGTCCTTTGGAGTATTATATCATGAATCCATTTATTCTCATGATATTATAAAGTTCTTACTAAATGTTATTCCTCAATTATTGGTAAAACCCCTTTAACCAAAATATCGTTTTAAATATTTTATTTATTAGTTCATGTTAATATCCATGTTTTCAAAATGGTTTTAAGGATTTATTTATATGGATATTAATGGTTTAAAATTTTAAGCTTCAAGGTGGTATGGGACACTTTGATTCAAAAAAACTCTTTATTAAATGTTTTAAATGGTTTTGGAAATGGTTTCTTTTTGTATGGATTCATTATTTCAAAATACTAAAATGTTATATTGTGATTGAAATGTGGGAATGTTTTGTTTCCTTTATACATGTTTTATGTGATACGTTTATGTTATGGTTCTTGGGCATTGTTATGAAAACGGATGGTTCCGTGATAAACTAAGGGCGGGTGAGCCCGATATAGCTCTCCAATGCATTGGGTAACACGAAGGAGTGAAATGTTAAGGTTTCTCCGAAGAGATTTTAGGGAATATACTGTGATGGGTATTCCAAACGTAACCAAGAGGGTTACTCCCTACGTAAGAATGTTATGAATGCCTCAAGTTACCTTTATGTCTTATGATTTCTATGATTTATTCATGATTTGATGAGGTAGGTTAAAGTGCCTATGTTTTATGGGTGAATTATGATTTCATTCTTATGTATATATGAACTCATGTTTCCTTTCCATGTTTTTATATCCCTTACTGAGCTTTTTATGCTCATCCCATGTTTTTGAAATGTTTTTTTTCAGGTCAAGGGAAAGGTACATGATAAGATGATAGAGTCAAGGATGTGTTAAGAAAGAATCCATGTTTTATTTTCAATATGTTTCCATTGATGGGAAGAATGAATACTATCTTTTATGTAACCACTTTGTTTAAAAGTGGAATGTAATGCAAGTTTCATGATCTAATTCTCTAAAACTCTAAACCTGAAAAGATCCTCAATGTGTAATCTTGTAATAACTCGAGATTAAGTAAGGTTTAAGACTGGGGCCTTATAGTTGGTATCAGAGGTCGGTTTAGATAACTTTAGAGGTTAGGGTATTCTCTAAGCACAAGTGACATTACCATAATGGTTAGGATTTCAGAAAGAGTCCTAGTTTTATATAAAGTGAATGAGTAATTATATCTTAGTGTTTATCTTACTCATTAGTACATGATGGCTTTGTTGATATACTCACACTGACATTTCTGTTTTTAGTAAATGGCTGGATCTAGCAGGCACCAAAGAGACAACAGGTTTGAAGGAAACTGTGGTGGTTCTATGATTAAGATACTAGATAAAATGGGGGATTCAATGAGGAATCTCATAGTTGTTCTAAACCAACTATCAGGGAGTCATGATCAACCACTTCAACCTTGGTGAGTTCTCTAATGCATCATGTACGAAATGGCCAACTCGATGTGGAAATTCAGGTAATAATTATTAAGGTAACCATTGGGGTTTATATGATCCTTACTTTTTAGGTAATTATGGGTTACTCTATGATATGATGGAAATGAAAGGCATGAGATAAACTTGAGGTTAAAATATGTTATGATCATCTTTGAAGATTTTATCTCATTTTGTGGAATGTTTTAAGAATTATATAGTTTTGGAAATAGGACAACACGTAGACCGTGTGACATCCCGTCGCGTCAGACAAAGCTGTGGGAATCGATCCCACAACCAAAGTGCGACTGGCATTTATCGCCTACCACTGGACTACGTGAAGTCCCTGGTTAGTTTGACTGATTCTTTTTGGTTATATGATTTTATGAATTAAGAGTAAGTTGATTTTGGGTTATTTATGAAAATGATTAACCTATCATGGAGGATATGTGATTAGGTTAATTACCTTTCAATACGAGACTTTAGGAGCAACTGATGTTGTTTGGAGATAAATGTTACGATTTAAATTGGAAGACTATGTGACTAAATCCTTCAAAATATTTGGGTTTCAATCTTAGATTGGTTTACTTTGAAGAATTTTATGGACAAATTGTTTATCGGATGGTCCTCGTTGAACTTTGGGTTTTGTTGGAAAAATTTTGCAGATTAAGCATGGATTTTCTTTTTAATGGGTTATCCTTTTCTGTGTTATCTGACCTTGTACTAACCTTTTTGGTTTTGGTTCTGGTTAAAGCCTAAAGACATAGGATGTACATAGTTCTCTTTTGTGGATTAGGTGATTCTCTAGAAGTTGATTATAGTACTCTTAGTGCGAACAAGTCTCCCTAAATACTCGTCTTTTGGAAGAAAATATGAGTTTGATAAAGGAATCTAGTAAAAGTTGAGGGTCAACATGATAAGTGATTATGTTTCCTTATGAATAAATTCCTCAACAAAAAGTAACTTAAAAAAAAATGTTTTCTATTAACTTTTCCTACTGGGGAATCGAATACCGTTTAACCCATCACAAGTTTGTGATTTTCTCATGGTTAACTTTCTCCTAAACATGTTTTCTATCACTCTCCATCAGAACATGACCCTTTGTTTTTCCCTCCATGTCCATATTTTCATACTTGGAATCCTAGTATGGGTTAACTCGGGTGACCTCTGTGCTTACCTTTCTTTATTTTAAAGTGATTGTTTTACCGACTCTTGTTTCGATGTGGGACTTTCAAGAATGTTTCCAAGCGCAATTTTAAAATTGCGAGGACGCAATTCCCAAAAGGGGGGAAGGATGTAACACCCCAGGTAAATAAAGAATAGACATTTTCATATTTATCCATATTTGTGAATAAAATATTAATATGACTTTAAAGGGGACGCTATGCTCGATGGCGTACCCAACACGCAACAACGAGTTTCTTGGGAATCATACGTTGCACTCTAATAATAAAATAATATTATTTTAAATGGTAGTTAACATATAGCCGTTATAATGGCGGGAATGGATATAAATAACTAAAATATAATTATATATGTTTTTTAATGTTTTTACATTTATCCAATAAAAGCTAAAGGCTTAAAATATGGAAAGAATTAAATTTTAGGTGTATATGCCCCAGTTTTCACTAAAGGTTCACTTATCACCTTTTAATGGAGAACTGTCATTAAATATAGTTTTGATCACTCTTATACATTCTTTTGGACCAAATAAAACTCTTATTAAGAATCGGGACATCAAATTTTACTTTGTGTAATTTTTTGGTATTTTTCCGATAAAGTTCATTTTTTTAATGAATAGTGTAGAATGTTGTGTTTTAATTCAAAACCTCTTTTTAATATAATTTATTTATATGATTAGATAATATTTTGAATTGGTTTTAAAGTGAAATTAGAAAATATTTTTACCATTAAATCCAATAGTGGTCATTGGAATTAATTTCACTTTGAAATCAGACTTAAACTAGTGTCAATCTTTTGATACTTATTGTTCTATAAAAACACGCTATTTGCTCTGACAGCGGGAATTAATTATTAAATTAATTAATGTGACTAATATGTTTTTAATTTTGTAAAATAGACTTCATTTTTGAATTCGGAATATCGAATATAGCTTAGGGTGAATTTTTGGTAATTTTCTGAAAAACTTCAATTTTTGATGAATAGTGAAACCACTAAGTGGTACTTATAAAAACTGATTTTTCATTTAAATGAAATTTTGCCATAATTGTGTTTTGATTTTCAAAAATCCGACATACATGGTTGTCATTAAGAAGTAAAATGTGGTTCAATGAGATTACAATAATTTTTTGGTGAATAGTAACTTATTACGTTTTTAATCGCGATTAGTGGTAATTAGTGTAGTTTAAGGTAAAAATGATATTATAAGAATGTGAAAACACCATGACACTTGTCCTACACCTATTGGGTGAGTCATGGCAGACCAAGCCAAGCCTTGGGCCAACTTGGGGACCCCATGGAGCCACTTTAGTTGGAAAATGACATTAATATATTTTTATTTAATGTTAAAGTGAAAATGACACTAACATAAAATGTTTTACTAAAATAATTTTTAAGTGGGGTTATACAAGTCCAAATTTTGATTATAAATAGTAATTGGAAAGCTAAAAAGATTTAATACATCATAGTAATTTTTTTACAATTTTTAGACATTAAATAAATTAAATTAATTATGACATAATAATGATGCAGTGATGACATCATTATTTAACGATTAAAATAAAATGGAAAGATAATGTAAAATCTATGAACTACACATGTCCAAAACTTATTTTATGGGTGGATCTCGAACCTTTATAACCTTATCCACGAATTATATAAATGTGGGACCTTTTAAAACCGAAACACATTTTCAAATAAAGTAATATTTCTTTACTTTCCAAAAGTGCCCCTCCTCTCCTCTTATAAAAGGCCCCCACCTCTACCTCATTTCACACACTCCTAAAGACTTTGGCTCGGCCAAACCCTGCCCATTTACTCTCCCCACATCCCTCTCCTCATCCTAGAGGATTCCCTTTGGGCAGAATCCTTTCAAAGGAAGCCTTTAGGCTCAAATCAAAAGGAGTTACACTTTTAAAGGTAATTCATTCTCTCATGTTCATTTGTTTTATTTTGCTTCTCCAACCCCCTAAATTCTTTTTATTTACTTCCCTTGTAACAACAACAGTATATTCAATATACTACGATGTTTTTATAAGATTTATTCATGCTACACTATCACACAACTACATCAAATGGTTAAAGAACATACGGTTTCCGTGGATGGCGAAATTCTGCCTCCCGAAACGATGATTGTTCAATACTTATTTAACACCTTAAAAGGTGGCCATTATGATGTAACTATTTTATATATGATATATAATATGTTTATGTTTTACTTATGCTTCTGTATTTTTCATTTGTGTCTTACCTTTATGGTTTCCATTATGGGTAAACGCGATATCTTCATTTAAGGAAGTGCGGACTACCGCCCCCTCAAAGTGATTTGATTCGTTAAATACCATATGTGGGACGTATAAAGGATGGAACTATGATATTATATATGATATTATACTGGAATTATAATATACATTTATATCATTATTATTCAATTATATAAAATACGAAATAGAAATGAAAGTAGCGTTCATGCGTACGTACGGCTTACTGTCTCCATGAACGGTGCATTTCATTTCTTACCTATAAATGATTATGTAATGTTATAAATGCATGCATGTACTGGATATATATGACATATATTATATCTAAATCATGAATACAATTCTGGATATAATAAACATTTGACCACACGAACAACATGTAATTGTAAGAAGTCCACTTTCGACTTAAGAACCAAATATCGGCAAAACAAATATTATTAACTTAAATGATTACATAATGTGTATGACATGGTAATAAGTGATATAAAAGGAATAATGAACTTGAAAAATGTTCTTAATGAAGTAGAAATTAACTCAAGTTTATTATTCAGGACGTTAAAGAACGATCGAGTCAAGTCGGACCCGAGGTAAGGGATCCTACACCTCTCTTTCTTTTTAAGTACACTCTTTTATGTCATTCCTTTTAAGCTCATATTTCTTATGATTGGGATGTTGTTTTATATTACTCTTACTGTCCTTATTATGTTCATATGATGAGAGACCCTATTTCCTCTCATCAATCCATTTTGGAAGTTTTGAGTGGCGCCGTTAGGCTGCCGAATTTTCGTAAGAGATTTTTCATCTCACTTTTATTCTCGTGAGATTTATGCTACATTTTCCACAAATTCCATTGAGTGGTGTATGTACTACCCATTATTCTACTCTTTGTGTAATATACTTTCTTTTATTAGTATTTACATCAATGATATATTGTCCTTCTTTCATGGGGTGTATGTTTTGAAAGATACCCAAGTCGGTAAGGGAACCTTTCACCCTCCTTTTTTTAAAAGACTTCTTTTGTTGGGTCTTTTAATTTACATATTGATATGTTGCAATATGTTCTCATATATCCTTATTGATGTAAATTTTATGTCCAAGTGATGAGATACACTTTTTATCTCTCATCAACTCATTTTGATGTGATGCCGTTAGGCTGTCAAGGGAACTTTTTAACCCAATTTTGATTTCTTTGGGTTCAACATGCAGTCATTGAATATGTCATCTATTGAATATGTGTGAATGAAATTTTATTGTTTTACACTTAATATCCACTTATATTGGGTGTATTTATATTTTTCACACATATTTTTGAGATTGATTTGTCCTTAATTTAAGGATACCTTCTTTATAAGGGATTTCATCACATTTGACATTTCTATTGAGGGTTCATTGTTGTTATGCACCAATTCACTCTTATATGGTGTATATACTGTCCTTTGGAGTATTATATCATGAATCCATTTATTCTCATGATATTATAAAGTTCTTACTAAATGTTATTCCTCAATTATTGGTAAAACCCCTTTAACCAAAATATCGTTTTAAATATTTTAATTATTTGTTCATGTTAATATCCATGTTTTCAAAATGGTTTTAAGGATTTATTTATATGGATATTAATGGTTTAAAATTTTAGGCTTCAAGGTGGTATGGGACACATTGATTCAAAAAAACTCTTTATTAAATGTTTTAAATGGTTTTGGAAATGGTTTCTTTTTGTATGGATTCATTATTTCAAAATACTAAAATGTTATATTGTGATTGAAATGTGGAAATGTTTTGTTTCCTTTATACATGTTTTATGTGATACGTTTATGTTATGGTTCTTGGGCATTGTTATGAAAACGGATGGTTCCGTGATAAACTAAGGGCGGGTGAGCCCGATATAGCTCTCCAATGCATTGGGTAACGCGAAGGAGTGAAACGTTAAGGTTTCTCCGAAGAGATTTTAGGGAATATACTGTGATGGGTATTCCAAACGTAACCAAGAGGGTTACTCTCTACATAAGAATGTTATGAATGCCTCAAGTTACCTTTATGTCTTATGATTTCTATGATTTATTCATGATTTGATGAGGTAGGTTAAAGTGCCTATGTTTTATGGGTGAATTATGATTTCATTCTTATGTATATATGAACTCAAGTTTCCTTTCCATGTTTTTATATCCCTTACTGCGCTTTTTATGCTCATCCCAAGTTTTTGAAATGTTTTTTTTCAGGTCAAGGGAAAGGTACATGATAAGATGATAGAGTCAAGGATGTGTTAAGAAAGAATCCATGTTTTATTTTCAATATGTTTCCGTTGATGGGAAGAATGAATACTATCTTTTATGTAACCACTTTGTTTAAAATTGGAATGTAATGCAAGTTTCATGATATAACTCTCTAAAACTCTAAACCTGAAAAGATCCTCAATGTGTAATCTTGTAATAACTCAAGATTAAGTAAGGTTTAAGACTGGGGCCTTATAGTTGGTATCAGAGGTCGGTTTAGATAACTTTAGAGGTTAGGGTATTCTCTAAGCACAAGTGACATTACCATAATGGTTAGGATTTTAGAAAGAGTCCTAGTTTTAGATAAAGTGAATGAGTAAGTATATATTAGTGTTTATCTTACTCATTAGTACATGATGGCTTTGTTGATATACTCACACTGACATTTCTGTTTTTAGTAAATGGCTGGATCTAGCAGGCACCAAAGAGACAACAGGTTTGAAGGAAACTGTGGTGGTTCTATGATTAAGATACTAGATAAAATGGGGGATTCAATGAGGAATATCATAGTTGTTCTAAAACAACTATCAGGGAGTCATGATCAACCACTTCAACCTTGGTGAGTTCTCTAATTCATCATGTACGAAATGGCCAACTCGATGTGGAAATTCAGGTAATAATTATTAAGGTAACCATTCGGGTTTATATGATCCTTACTTTTTAGGTAATTATGGGTTACTCTATGATATGATGGAAATGAAAGGCATGAGATAAACTTGAGGTTAAAATATGTTATGATCATCTTTGAAGATTTTATCTCATTTTGTGGAATGTTTTAAGAATTATATAGTTTTGGAAAAAGGACAACACGTAGACCGTGTGACATCCCGTCGCGTCGGACAAAGCTGTGGGAATCGATCCCACAACCAAAGTGCGACTGGCATTTATCGCCTACCACTGGACTACGTGAAGTCTCTGGTTATTTTGACTGATTCTTTTTGGTTATATGATTTTATGAATTAAGAGTAAGTTGATTTTGGGTTATTTATGAAAATGATTAACCTATCATGGAGGATATGTGATTAGGTTAATTACCTTTCAATAAGAGACTTTAGGAGCAACTGATGTTGTTTGGAGATAAATGCTACAATTTAACTTGGAAGACTATGTGACTAAATCCTTAAAAATATTTGGGTTTCAATCTTAGATTGGTTTACTTTGAATAATTTTATGGACAAATTGTTTATCGGATGGTCCTCGTTGAACTTTGGGTTTTGTTGGAAAAATTTTGGAGATTAAGCATGGATTTTCTTTTTAATGGGTTATCCTTTTCTGGATTATCTGACCTTGTACTAACCTTTTTGGTTTTGGTTCTGGTTAAAGCCTAAAGACATAGGATGTACATAGTTATCTTTTTTGGATTAGGTGATTCTCTAGAAGTTGATTATAGTACTCTTAGTGCGAACAAGTCTCCCTAAATACTCGTCTTTTGGAAAAAAATATGAGTTTGATTAAGGAATCTAGTAAAAGTTGAGGGTCAACATGATAAGTGATTATGTTTCCTTATGAATAAATTCCTCAACAAAAAGTAACTTAAAAAAAATGTTATCTATTAACTTTTCCTACTAGGGAATCAAATACCGTTTAACCCATCACAAGTTTGTGATTTTCTCATGGTTAACTTTCTCCTAAACATGTTTTCTATCACTCTCCATCAGAACATGACCCTTTGTTTTTTCCTCCATGTCCATATTTTCATACTTGGAATCCTAGTATGGGTTAACTCGGGTGACCTCTGTGCTTACCTTTCTTTATTTTAAAGTGATTGTTTTACCGACTCTTGTTCCGATGTGGGACTTTCAAGGATGTTTCCAAGCGCAATTTTAAAATTGCGAGGACGCAATTCCCAAAAGGGGGGAAGGATGTAACACCCCAGGTAAATAAAGAATAGACATTTTCATATTTATCCATATTTGTGAATAAAATATTAATATGACTTTAAAGGGGACGCTATGCTCGATGGCGTACCCAACACACAACAACGAGTTTCTTGGGAATCTTACGTTGCACTCTAATAATAAAATAATATTATTTTAAATGGTAGTTAACATATAACTGTTATAATGGCGGGAATGGATATAAATAACTAAAACATGATTATATATGTGTTTTAATGTTTTTACATTTATCCAATAAATGCTAAAGGCTTAAAATATGGAAAGAATTAAATTTTAGGTGTATATGCCCCAGTTTTCACTAAAGGTTCACTTATCACCTTTTAATGGAGAACTGTCATTAAATATAGTTTTGATCACTCTTATACATTCTTTTGGACCAAATAAATCTCTTATTAAGAATCGGGACATCAAGTTTTACTTTGTGTAATTTTTTGGTATTTTTCCGATAAAGTTCATTTTTTTAATGAATAGTGTAGAATGTTGTGTTTTAATTCAAAACCTCTTTTTAATCTAATTTATTTATATGATTAGATAATATTTTGAATTGGTTTTAAAGTGAAATTAGAAAATATTTTTACCATTAAATCCAATAGTGGTCATTGGAATTAATTTCACTTTGAAATCAGACTTAAACTAGTGTCAATCTTTTGATACTTATTGTTTTATAAAAACACGCTATTTGCTCTGACAGCGGGAATTAATTATTAAATTAATTAATGTGACTAATATGTTTTGAATTTTGTAAAATAGACTTCATTTTTGAATTCGGAATATCGAATATAGCTTAGGGTGAATTTTTGGTAATTTTCTGAAAAACTTCAATTTTTGATGAATAGTGAAACCACTAAGTGGTACTTATAAAAACTGATTTTTCATTTAAATGAAATTTTTCCATAATTGTGTTTTGATTTTCAAAAATCCGACATACATGGTGGTCATTAAGAAGTAAAATGTGGTTCAATGAGATTAAAATAATTTTTTGGTGAATAGTAACTTATTAAGTTTTTAATCGCGATTAGTGGTAATTAGTGTAGTTTAAGGTAAAAAATGATATTATAAGAATGTGAAAACACCATTACACCTGTCCTACACCTATTGGGTGAGTCATGGCCGACCAAGACAAGCCTTGGGCCAACTTGTGGACCCCATGGAGCCACTTTAGTTGGAAAATGACATTAATATATTTTTATTTAATGTTAAAGTGAAAATGACACTAACATAAAATGTTTTACTAAAATAATTTTTAAGTGGGGTTACACAAGTCCAAATTTTGATTATAAATAGTAATTGGAAACCTAAAACGATTTCCTACATCATAGTAATTTTTTTATAATTTTTATACATTAAATAAATTAAATTAATTATGACATTATAATGATGAAGTGATGACATCATTATTTAACGATTAAAATAAAATGGAAAGATAATGTAAAATATATGAACTACACATGTCCAAAACTTATTGGATGGGTGGATTTCTAACCTTTATAACCTTATACACGAATTATATCAATGTGGGACCTTTTAAAACCGAAACACATTTTCAAATAAAGTAATATTTCTTTACTTTCCAAAAGTGCCCCTCCTCTCCTCTTATAAAAGGCCCCCACCTCTACCTCATTTCACACACTCCTCAAGCCTTTGGATCGGAAAAACCCTGCCCATTTACTCTCCCCACATCCCTATCCTCATCCTAGAGGATTACCTTTGGGCATAATCCTTCCAAAGGAAGCCTTTAGGCTCAAATCAAAAGGAGTTACACTTTTAAAGGTAATTCATTCTCTCATGTTCATTTGTTTTATTTTGCTTCTCCAACCCCCTAAATTCTTTTTATTTACTTATCTTGTAACAAAAACAGTATCTTAAATATACTAGGATGTTGTTATAAGATTTATTCATGCTACACTATCACACAACTACATGAAATGGTTAAAGAACATACGGTTTCCGTGGATGGCGAAATTCTGCCTCCCGAAACGATGATTGTTCAATACTCATTTAACACCTTCAAAGGTGGCCATTATGATGTCACTATTTTTATATATGATATATAATATGTTTATGTTTTACTTATTCTTCTGTATTATTCATTTCTGTCTTACCTTTATGGTTTCCATTATGGGTAAACGCGGTATCTTCATTTAAGGAAGTGCGGACTACCGCCCCCTTAAAGTGATTTGATTCGTTAAATAACATATGTGGGACGTATAAAAGATGGAAATATGATATTATATATGATATTATACTGGAATTATAATATACCTTTATATCATTATTATTCAATTCTATAAAATACGAAATAGAAATGAAAGTAGCGTTCATGCGTACGTACGGCTTACCGTCTCCATGAACGGTGCATTTCATTTCTTACCTCTAAATGATTATGTAATGTTATAAATGCATGCATGTACTGGATATATATGTCATATATTATATCTAAATCATGAATAAAATTCTGGATATAATAAACATTTGACCACACGAACAACATGTAATTGTAAGAAGTCCACTTTTGACTTAAGAACCAAATATCAGCAAAACAAATATTATTAACTTAAATGATTACATAATGTGTATGACATGGTAATAAGTGATATAAAAGGAATAATGAACTTGAAAAATGTTCTTAAGGAAGTAGAAATTAACTCAAGTTTATTATTCAGGATGTTAAAGAACGATCGAGTCAAGTCGGACCCGAGGTAAGGGATCCTACACCTCTCTTTCTTTTTAAGTACACTCTTTTATGTCATTCCTTTTAAGCTCATATTTCTTATGATTGGGATGTTATTTTATATTACTAATACTTTCCTTATTATGTTCATATGATGAGAGACCCTATTTCCTCTCATCAATCCATTTTGGAAGTTTTGAGTGGCGCCGTTAGGCTGCCGAATTTTCGTAAGAGATTTTTCATCTCACTTTTATTCTCGTGAGATTTATGCTACATTTGCCACAAATTCCATTGAGTGGTGTATGTACTACCCATTATTCTACTCTTTGTGTAATATACTTTCTTTTATGAGTATTTACATCAATGATCTATTGTCCTTATTTCATGGGGTGTATGTTTTGAAAGATACCCAAGTCGGTAAGGGAACCTTTCACCCTCCTTTTTTTAAAAGACTTCTTTTGTTGGGTCTTTTAATTTACATATTGATATGTTGGGATATGTTCTCATATATCCTTATTGATGTAAATTTTATGTCCAAGTGATGGGATACACTTTTTATCTCTCATCAACTCATTTTGATGTGATGCCGTTAGGCTGTCAAGGGAACTTTTTAACCCAATTTTGATTTCTTTGGGTTCAACATGCAGTCATTGAATATGTCATCTATTGAATATGTGTGAATGAAATTTTATTGTTTTACACTTAATATCAACTTATATTGGGTGTATTTATATTTTTCACACATATTTTTGAGATTGATTTGTCTTTAATTTAAGGATACCTTCTTTATAAGGGATTTCATCACATTTGACATTTCTATTGAGGGTTCATTGTTGTTATGCACCAATTCACTCTTATATGGTGTATATACTGTCCTTTGGAGTATTATATCATGAATCCATTTATTCTCATGATATTATAAAGTTCTTACTAAATGTTATTCCTCAATTATTGGTAAAACCACTTTAACCAAAATATCGTTTTAAATATTTTAATTATTTGTTCTTGTTAATATCCATGTTTTCAAAATGGTTTTAAGGATTTATTTATATGGATATTAATGGTTTAAAATTTTAAGCTTCAAGGTGGTATGGGACACTTTGATTCAAAAAAACTCTTTATTAAATGTTTTAAATGGTTTTGGAAATGGTTTCTTTTTGTATGGATTCATTATTTCAAAATACTAAAATGTTATATTGTGATTGAAATGTGGAAATGTTTTGTTTCTTTTATACATGTTTTATGTGATAAGTTTATGTTATGGTTCTTGGGAATTGTTATGAAAACGGATGGTTCCGTGATAAACTAAGGGCGGGTGAGCCCGATATAGCTCTCCAATGCATTGGGTAACGCGAAGGAGTGAAACGTTAAGGTTTCTCCGAAGAGATTTTAGGGAATATACTGTGATGGGTATTCCAAACGTAACCAAGAGGGTTACTCCCTACGTAAGAATGTTATGAATGCCTCAAGTTACCTTTATGTCTTATGATTTCTATGATTTATTCATGATTTGATGAGGTAGGTTAAAGTGCCTATGTTTTATGGGTGAATTATGATTTCATTCTTATGTATATATGAACTCATGTTTACTTTCCATGTTTTTATATCCCTTACTGAGCTTTTTATGCTCATCCCATGTTTTTGAAATGTTTTTTTTTCAGGTCAAGGGAAAGGTACATGATAAGATGATAGAGTCAAGGATGTGTTAAGAAAGAATCCATGTTTTATTTTCAATATGTTTCCGTTGATGGGAAGAATGAATACTATCTTTTATGTAACCACTTTGTTTAAAAGTGGAATGTAATGCAAGTTTCATGATCTAATTCTCTAAAACTCTAAACCTGAAAAGATACTCAATGTGTAATCTTGTAATAACTCAAGATTAAGTAATGTTTAAGACTAGGGCCTTATAATAAGTGAACCATATATGATATCATAACAATGAATATGATTCTGTAATAAGTCAATGACATTATTTAAATCATTATACAGGAGGTTCGAACACTTACGAAGCAAATCGGACCTAAGGTAAGGGAAAATATCACAATCTCATTTTTATCCGAGATTGTTTTTACTTTGGCATTTACTGGGGTGTATTTTATCATCCACATCCATGTTCCCTCAATATGTAATATTGTTTCCATCCACTTACAATAGTTTAAATCCAATTTTACTCTTCGGTGAGTTTTTAGTAAAGAATATGAAAGGAATCTTTTGTCGTTTTTCGTACGAGGTACTTTTTGACTTTTCTGACAAAAGTAAGAAGAATGTTTTTTTTAACTTATACGGAATGAATGGATTTTTAAAACATTATTTCCAAGAAGCTTACTTTAAAAGTTTTCATTTTACTTTTAATCAAATTATTTTAGTTTAAAATTGTACGACATGTTAAGAAAGGAAAAATGTTTTTGAAGAAGAAAGGATATTTTCCTCAAGAATGGAGTTCAAGTGTTTTATATCAAAATTATTTTCCATCTAAGATAATAAAGGGTTCTGTTTTTATCCCTATTATTACATTGATTTGATAATGTTGTGATGGAATTATTTTTATTCCTTTATCGTATATTAAATGTTTTATGATGTCATGATGTTTAAGATTCCCATTTTTATTACATGGGTTATGCTATAATGTATGGTTTATGATTTTGTGGCACACATAATAATGGTATCATTATGATATGGGTGGGAACTATATCTCCCTCCAATGCATTGGGTAAAGATTTTATATCTCATGAGATAGACATGGCTGGAATGGTAGGTTATACCGGTTCAGTGAAACAGGACTGAATCGAGGGTGACTCGGTTCAGAAAGGGACATTGTCCACTAAGATATTCTTGGCAATGAGTCTTGACTAACAAGAAATGATTCTCTATGATTATGTGTGTATGCCACAAAGTTTCATGTTTTATGTTATGATTATTGTGATTACATTTCACTGCCATGATTTATTCCATGTTATGAAATTATGATCTCTTTTGCAGGTTAAGATTTCCAAAATGTTATGTTCTTATGAATATGATGTGATTGATATTTATTTTATTTACCCTTAATGAGCATTTGAGCTCACCCTTTTATGTTTTATTTTCCCCAGGATATAAAGAAAGGTTTTAGGTAAAAAAGAAGAAGATCTTTATGGGAGATATTGAAGATCTTTCACCATGATTAGAAGATTATATTCCGAGTTTCTGAAGACACTAAACTATTACAGTCCTTGTGTGTGTGTTTTTGTTATGTACTAAGTATTCCACAAAAGTAATGTAATGTCTATGTAAGTCAAGTTTCGGGTCTCTACAAGATATCTCCTGGTAAATACTACGGAGGTGCTCAAGCATGCTATATGAATCAATGTTTTTTTGAAACTTCATGAGTTCACTAGACATAGATGAAAGAATCAAACATTGAATGTTGACCACATTGTTCATATGTTTTTTTTCATAGACTAGGAACTATTAATCACTCACCTCTTGAGTAGGCGGATTAGGCATTGAGGATTCTATCATGTAATATTTCCGTTCATGGTGTAGAACAACCGGAAGGCATATAAACCACTCCTAGAAATTATTAACAGTGAAGATATTATATTTAAATAATTTTGGTCATAGGGATAGTGTGGATGATGATATTGTTATTTTATTATACAATTAAAAGAGTAGATTATTAATAATTTTATTGATTACAAATTTCAATAGAAAAAATAAAGTAATTTATTTTATTAAATCTTCCACTATTTTATCAAGTCCCAATAGCCCTCATCATTGAACTTGGAATGTCTAGTTTCTAAGAAATTCTAGTACAAAGGATCTATATTCCCCTTTTCATAACCCCAAAAGGTTTGGTTAAGCTATTTTGAAGTTTTTTAGGTAGGCAAGTCATTTAAAACTATGTTCTTGCAGCTCCTTGATCCGTTGAGTGGGCTCCCAAATCTAGAAATCATGACTTGGATTTTATCGACACTTGCCTCTAAATTACACCAAGTATAGAAAAGGATACTCCTCTTAATTTAAGATGGTTAATTCAACTTGAAACCTTCATAATAACTACCCTTATAAAATTAAGTGTCCTAAAAAGGGGTTTTCAAACACATAGTTCTATTGGATTTTGTTCCTAATCTAGTAATGGAAGGCTTAATCTGAATTAATATTAGATTGAGGGATTTTATATTATTGTGCATAAATTTTTATCTTCTTTTATTCTTTACATGTCTTATTAATATTTAAGTTAATGTTTAGTTAATTAATTAACCATGTTTTGATAAAATTTTTGCACATAATCAATTTTATTTAAATTTCGTAATTGCATATTAATTCTTTTATGTGATTTTAGCCTTTCATCAATAAATATAATTTTAATGAATTAGACATAAAATAAATAAATAATTAAATGACCTGATCATGATCTTATCTAATGGTTGATTTAATGAGTGGACTTTAAATAAACCTATGACCTATGGGGAATATATCCTTATGCTGGACTTGGAATGAGCTACACCATTCCACATGTCCACCTATGTATCACCGAGTAGTCACCATTATGGTTCTGTCTTGAACTGTATCCACACGTCATAGGATGATCCATTAATAAAAAATATTTATTAATCACACACAGATGAGGGTAACTAAATTAATGGTTAAATGAAATTACGTAAATATCCTTGGACACATAGATCCTGCATAATAATGCAGGGATGGATGAATCACAAGATATCCTTTAATTTAATATTAAATAACTGAAAAAATATGAAATAAATTTAATTAAATAAATTCCAACACATACATAGGTCTTGGTCTAGCTCATGATCTATTGTACATGATAAAAATACAAAAAAAGTAACTAGATATCATTCATTTATTTATTCATTCTTTATTATTAATATGAACACACTTGTATTAATTACTTAATAAATTAATTAATTCCCTTTCATCTTAACAATCATATAAACTTAATTGGATATACCCATCAATTTATAATTCATTGAAAATAAATGACAGAACCATTAATGAAATATTTATTATAGTAAATTAATTAATCATTTAAAATTATTTAAAACTATTATTAAATTGTAAAACACATAATGGTGTGACAATCAATAAAATAAGGTTTTAATGCAATAATTTTCCTAATTTAATGTAATTTTAATTTTTTCCATTAATGGGATACTACATGGCATGTATATCTAGATACATGCCATCTAACTTGGTTGCTGTATATCCAAGTCACACGCTTGGGGCTTCAGTGTATTAGCTCAGACAGACCAGATGGTGTGTACATGCTAGATACACTCTCCGTATATGCTTTCTATGTGCCAGGTTAGCTCAGTCAACACGTGGTGTGAAATAAATGCATCACGTGTTTTAAATTTCTTGGTGCATCTTGATATAATTCACATGGGTATATGGTGTGTTCTCTGGCCGCACATCGTGTAACCCAGCTTTACCAGCTAAAGATTTAACACTTTCCAATGGCATCTCTAGTCATTGTTCATTTTTTCTAAACTCTCTAAAAAATTATACACTTAATTAACATGATTAATATACTGATAACATTTTAATTCAAATCATATTAAATAATGAATAACATGAAATAAAAATATGACCATGATTGTGCATAGATCAACAATCAAATAAATAATTATAAATTTAATCATAAACCCTCTGATACCATTTGTTGTTTCTAAGTACAACAAAATCATTTTGGTGAAAAATATATATTAATTTTTTTAATAATCATTGCCCGAAACCAAGAGTGAAGATCCTTCATGCCAAATTTATAATTAATTTATTTAATATCTAAATAAATAAATACCTGGTCTTAGAATTTTTTTTTGTTGATGGTTTTTGATTTTACAAAAAGGCCCTTCTGGATTAACTTTTTTGCACTTGTGAGGATACAAAGGTAGAATACCTGTAGTGGTTATCCACACATTCTTCAATGGTCTTCGAGAAACGCCACTCGTTCTCTAGATGCTAGTGTGGAGAATCAAATTTCTCGCATTGTTTTTTCTAAATAACTCATTATTTGGTCATGAAGAAATTCTCTCTAGGGTTTCTTATTCTTGAGAGAGAGATAGGAGGAGGAGTCGAGTGAGAATTATTTGTGCGCAACAGTTCTCTATTTCCCAACTTGGAAATGGTTTTAAATGCTTTACACGATATACATAGCCATCTATTTATAGAGATGAGCTTTCAATCAGAAAATTTAATTGCATAACATCCATTAAATATAATTATAACCATTAATGAAATCCTATTCCACATAATAATAATAATAATAATAATAATAATTTTTGGTGTGCAAACATTCGCAAACTGGATAAATAACATTTACCACCTCGTAAATAATTATTTTATCACCGGACATAGTCTTGGTTTGTTTAAAATTCTCTTGTATTTGTTGAAAACTTGAATAAATATTTTATTCTATTAAATAAATATTTTATTCAAAAAATATTAAATAAATATTTATTAAATATTCAATAAAATAAATAAATATATATTTATTCACAATCTCTTGAATAAATATTAATTTAATTTATGCGATCAATATAACTTGAATAAAATTATTACTTAGTCTTTAGAATAATATTTATTCCATTAATTAAATTTAAATATAATTTAATCAAGACCAACAGAAACACTTAGGGTGTGAACCTATAGGATTCTTTGTCTTTGGAATTAGGTGGGCTTGCCTAAAGTCTAATATTACTCTCTAGGAACGGGTCAACACACCCATGATAGAAAACATAAAGTTGTAATGATGAAAACCCCATATTAATTCTCACCATGTAATATAATTCCTTTGTCACAATATCTCATCAAACAGGTTTCATGATGGTGTCATGAACCTATATGATCGATACACCATTCTTTGACTATCTGAAATAAACTCTTCATTATACAATGACCATGGAATTTAGGGTGAAAGTTCTATTTCAATCTAAGGGATGATATATCAACTTCCATAAATATGGAATAGACATATCCTTACTTGACTTATCCATTAATAACATTTCATTCGTGACACACCCAATGTACCCCACTTCTTGCCAATATATGGTGTGATTATTTTCATTAGAAAATCTAAATGCGCGAGTTGTGAAATGAATTAATGATACTTTTAAAGTCTAAGGACCATTACACACACTCACAGACATGAATATCCAATGGCACCAAAACATGAAGAATTCCTTCTGGTGGTTCTGTTATCATAATCTCCCATATTAGAGATTACTAAGTGCAAACTTCATGAGAAGAAGTCTCATCTACTTAAGAGTACTCACACCTAATGGTCTATACACTATGCGTATCATCATAATATGTTATCCAACCACAAAACTATATTAAGAATATTGTAATAGCACTTCAAGGTTCTCATTATAGTGGGGAACTACTATGACCTTATCAACGCAACAAATACTCTAAAACATTGTTATATTAAATTTAAATGAAACATTGAATGATATGTAATAAGATGTTTAATTTAATATTTAATACATAAAATATTCATGTAATCAAAGTACAAACAATTGGTTCTAGGAAACCAACTCTAACAGTCTAGACATTCAGGTAATTTTTTTTGAAATGGTTTTCTTGTCAAGAAGAATTATTAAAGAAGAAAGGGAAAGAATATGTGACTTTTAGTTTTGGGAAAAATAAGTCTATACACAAAGTAAAGACTGATCATGTTCCAAATGAATGTTTGATCATATGGACATAATAGGTGGAATAGGCAATATAATTGGAACTAGAAGATAAAAATGAAACTACTTTGTTATCAAGTGTGAAGAATCCTTTTTTATCTAAGAATATTGTTGGGTTGAGAAGAAAATATCAACCCTATTACTTTAAATAATAATCATTATAGAACATCCTTATTCCCATATATATTGTGTTTTTTTTTCATGTAGGGAATTGAAGGTGATTCATATATTTAGGGGGAGACATGAATTTATAAAACCTGTGAACATTTTATAGTTAGAAAATTTTCTATCATGGAAGACTATTGTCTTTATGTTATCTCCTTAAAAAATTTCAAATAATCTCAAAAGACTTTTGGAGTTTATTCTTGAAGAAAATAAATCATGATGAATAATTATTGAGTGTGTCTCTTGATGGAGAGAACACACTACTGAAAAATACATGTACCTATACCAATGGTTTTGAGAACCATTGGTATAGATTCTTTTATTTTGGGACCTATACCAATAGTTTTGGAAAAACTGTTGGTATAGGGGGGACCTATACCAACGGTTTGAGGTAAAACCATTGGTATAAGTCGAAATTAGTGAACTACACCAATGGTTTGCCCAAAACCGTTGGTATAGCTTCAAATTATTGACCTATACCAATGGTTTTGGGAGAACCATTGGTATAGGTCCATATAAGTGACCTATACCAACAGTTTTGGCCAAACCGTTGGTATTGGTCCAAATAAATTTTTCCCAAAACTGTTGGTATAGATCTTATTTCCAGTAGTGGCAGAAGATCAACCATTAGATATTTCTATCTCAATTGATATCTTATGAATACAATAATTTCCAGTGAGGTAAGAATTTTATAGTTCTAAAAACTAAATGTCAAGAAGTTAAAGCTTGTCATCATTGAAGTACATTGGTTATATTATATTATTTTCATGCTAAAAAAAATTAATTCTATAAGGGAAAGATTTATTATTTGATGAAATAAGATAAGGTATGTTTTAAGGGGAACTAAAATTTTTCATTGGAATTTTTTTAATTTGTTTGCTGAGATGTATATAGGAGATTAGTTGAATTTTTTTTGAATAATTATTGATTTTTTTCAGTTATTAGTATCACATGATGAAATTTAATTGACAAAATTGATTTGAAATTTAATAACTCTTGTTTTATATACAGAGTATGGCTCATGTAGACTTAGATTTGGTTAATTCTAGATCATTAATTTTATAGTAGTGATTCCATCCTTCTCAAAAGTAAAAGGGAAAATAATTTTCAGAAGATAATAGTATGTTCTTAAATTTGAATTTTGGAAATGGGAATTCCTTTCTATACTTTTATGTTTAAATTTATTTCCAATAAGGGGGATAACATATTGTTGAATTTTATTTGAAATGTGTATTGAAAAAAACCCAAATGGGGAGATTGAAGAGGCCAAGTGGTTTGGGGAAGTTATAGTTGATTTCAATAACTTACGAATATAAAAATTCAACGAGTTTTAAATATTGCGATTGCAGAGCTGATCTTTTTTTTGGAAGACATGATTCATTGTTTGAATCGATTTGTCACATTGTTTACAAAAATTTAAGAAGATTACATGAAAAATGATTTATTTTTCATAAGTATATTTTTTAATTTGTTTGTGAATTAATTTTCAATTATTTCTTATGGAATTTGGCTTACCATTTTTAATGGCGTGTGTTTAAAAAAATAGAAGGCCAACCATACTAGCCAGCCATGAGGGACCCACACCACTACTTAGGTGGTAATGTACTACCTCTCAGCATATCCATCATGTTGAAGCATAAGTTTTTCAAGGTGAACCTATAGAAGGGGAATAGAGGGTGGAGAGCCACTATGTTGGTCGACATGATGGCGGTGACGAATGCAACTCATGGGAGTGCTAGTGGGAGTATGGAGTGTCTTGTAAATGATTTCTAAGCATCTAATTTTGGGCCTTATATTATAATGGAGTGGTATACATAATGATTTTTCGATGTGGGATATGTTATGTTGATCAGAATTAATTTCAACCATGTGATCCACTTCATACAAACATCATGAACATCTGATCGACTCAGCCGTGTCGTATTCTCCAGTGAGCCTTTTGGGAGTTCTGTTTATCAGAGGAGCTCTGTTGATACATCAAAAAAAAACTTAAGATGATACTTCCAATTACTATTTTAATCTAATGATGATTAAAAAATGATTTAAATCTAATGAAACTTCATTTGCATCATAAAGTGAAGATCAAACCGCTAAAATATATTATAAATAAAATGAGATATTGTTAGTGATAATGTTATTCTATTGTCATAAAACTCAGGTGATGCGAAAGGTGAGGAAATATGCATAAAGTGAGGTGTTTCTAAACTTATATAGATACTATAAGTACCAAGGCTGATAGTGCTGTTGAATGTGTGGGATAATTTCACTTCCATAGAAATGTAGCACCATGAATACCTCTAGTTCACAGAAAGGAGTTATACAAAAACACTATTTTGTGTAAAGGAGAAGAGACTTCTACATGAAGACTAAATTTTCATATAAATATAGTGTTTATTCTCAAAGAACATAGTTCTACAAATCCATTTGGGAAGCACAATATTCTTATGTGAATTCCTAATAATTTTTGTGAAGCATCAAGTACCTGTTCATAATAACAGTATAATCCATTAATTCATGATAATTTGTTTTTGCTTAAGACAGAAGCCTCACATACATTATTCAATAAATGAGGTGTTGTGAATTCTTTATATTCACATGATTTGTGTAAAGATTGTGCGAGTGGTCTGTTTGAAGGTGTGTGCAGAATAAGGCTGATAGTGTGTATGAATGGTTACTGTATAAATTGGATAGCATGTGTGCAAATATGTTGTATAAAGGTTTTGTGAAAGGATGAATATATTAAAAAATAGTATTTAGTATATTAAAGATTCCATATATATACTTTCATGGAGTATCAAATAATATACAATGTGTGTGTTTGATTTGGAAGTATACATATTATGTGGAAGTTAAGAGGCGAATGAGGTACAATTGTGAATGGGCAACATGTGTTTTTCTTTCATGATATATGAATAAATACTTTTATAAAATGATAATACAATGAATTGTTTATAAATTCATGAATAATGATACATCCATAAATTTATTTTCATGCATAAAGGTTTCTTATATGTACATAAAATATATATACATTGCATGTATACAATGGGTAGTGATTTTTGAGACTGAATCATGGACATTATTACTATAAGTGATTAAGAATAAAATTTGTATATGATTTTATAGTGTTTAGTGAGGCCGGGTCTTTTGTAGAATAAAGAATTCTTTCCGAGCTGTGTTGTACTGAGGCATCTGACAATTTACAGGTGATCATTTTATTTGAGATAGACCAGCACCAGGGAAAAGGTTCTTGAATCGTACCTAAGCCTGTTTGATCTAGAAAGATCATAGAGGAGGATCAAGAATCATCCTATCAGTGGATCAAATATTGTTTTACTCAAGATTGTGAAGTCTTCAGTGGGACTTTGAAGCAGAAGAAGTCTCCAGTGGGACTGTGGAGTAGGCCAGTGGGATGTAGTATAATGATCCTTCTACGGGACTCAGGAGTCACCTGTGTAAGAGGGAACAAGTTATCTCTAGTGGGATTATAGATAATAACACTATGGGACTTAGTGTTTAGGGGAATGATACTTTCCCTATTGTAAACATCTATATATAATGAAGAATCTATAACCAGAAGGTATACCCGGTTGCTTCAAGGACATAGGTCTTAGTGCCGAACATTGTAATAATATTGTGTGCTATGTTTTCATTTTCATTTTCATTACATAAAAGATCCATAATCCTAATAGGTGAAAGAGGTTAAAAGGAGGTTAAAGAAAAGAAAACAATTTAGTAAATCAAGTTACACATGATTCACACCCCTCTTAGTGTGACTACATGATCTGTTGGACACTTCAATAATATTTTTCATATAATTAATTTTTTATTGTGTATATGCTACCCCATGAAATGTAATATCATGAATATTTCATTAATAATGGTATTTTAAGTTTTAATTTGAATTATTTCATTTAATGGGAGTTTAATTTAAAGTTACCAAGTGGTAAATAATTTCATAACCAAATTCCATTTCATTTAGTTATATTACTTCCTCATTTTCATTAATAAAATCTGATTATGTGTGTAATAAATTTTGGGTATCTATTATATTATTTCTAATTTCTTATGTGAATTTATAGTTTATACACATAGTTGATTCATTGGTTGATTATCACTTCAACATTATGATTTTTTAAGTGTTTACTTCATAATCTATTTTTACTATAGTTTATTTAGACTTGAATTTCTATTTAAAGAAATCATTTTATCATTGATTAATAAACCCCTTAATTTTCCTCTCCTTTGGTTATTCATGAATATTTTCAAGTAATAGTACTATTATTATAATATTTAGTACATAATTTTCTATATACTTTTTATAAGAAAAGCCTACTTCATATCAAATTTCTATTGGAAATCTATTTTCTTAAAAGAAAATGTTTTATAAAAACGTTTTCAATTTTTTAATGTAATATTTTAAAAATTATTTATTTAAATACATTTTTACCCATTTTGAGTTATAAATAAAATTCAAAGGAATCTTCTTATCTATTCTGAACAAGAAACTTTTATAACCTTTTGACATTATAAAACAAATGTTCTTTTTACCCTCTACGATTGTATGAAATTACCCACTATCACTTCTTTGAAGATTTTTTTCATGTTTATGAATATATTTGTAAAGAATGTTTTATAAAAGTTATTTTCAATGAATTTTTTATTCAAATGAAATGGATATTTTACTCAAGAAATTATTTAAATATATTTTTATTTCATCAACAACAACAACCCTTATTCTTATACCAATGGGTATATATCATATTGATAGCATCCTTATTCTTCCTATATATGGATTATGATTATTTTTAACAAGTATAGTATTGAAATTCACTTCCATGAATAATTTTTATAGTCACTAACTTCTTATTGAGTTATTCACTTTCGAGTGACCATTGAACTTTAAATTTCCCCTAAATATTCACATTATTTACCAGTGATATGATTATTACCTAAACCATATACCATTATTTCATACGATGTTTACATTGAATGTTATTTTATTTTTTGGTGAAATATTGTTAAATTAATATTATTTACTCAATCTAGATACTTGATAAGGAATGTTGTTTATGAATTTAATCGATTATTTGATATATGAGGAATGATTTGGATTGGTAGTGACAATTGGGGAATGAAATTTATATAATCCATCAATGAATTAACAGGTCTCATGATATAAATCAGTTCGCCAAATTAAATAGATTTCTACCTATAGTTTTAAAGCATTTTGTTAATGGTCTTGATGGTATAGGTTTTCATGTGCCTGAGACATAACACCCAATAATTAAGCATTTAATTCATTTAGATTGTTATTATAATCCTTGAGATCCTCAATATGAAAAAATATAGATTCATTTCATTATCAGTATTTTGATTAAATGGAATGTGTTTCTATTACTTACCTTTCCAAATTAGTTCTTCCTTATATTATCATGACATTCAAGTTATTTAAATGGAATTAATTTATAGTTATTTACTATGACATATTATTTACACACTTCTTTCTCAGTTTATTGATTACATTTCATGAGTTTTATGTTATTTAAATAACCATATTGATTATTCCCATTGATTCATTATTTCTTTTATTGTACATAACCGTTACTAAGAATTATAGTTCAACCTTATTTTCTTTCCATTCTATAAGATTCCATGAACTTACTATGACTGATATGTATAGATTCAATTTACTAATTAAAATTTTTATTGAAAAAATACGTTTTAATTTGTGTATTCAATTATAATATAAGAATAATGTATGTATATAGTTTACCAAGACTACTATACCATTCATTCCTTTGGTATGTGATTCCATGTATCTTATTCCAATGTAATGGTAGTAGGAACTAGCTCTGGGATTTTAGGGTTGGGGTTTCTATAGTTAGAATTAGAGTAAGTTTAGTAGAAACTTTAGGAACTAGATTTAGGAAAACATATATTAGAGAACTAAACCCAATGCTATAATTTGGTATAAGTATAGAGGAATATACTAATGTTTTGGTAAGATAAAGTTTATTTGATTTTACTTGAAATATATCCATATCTGATACTAAAAGTAGACATAGTTATAGAACAGATGCACTTAGGGGAAATACCTTTAAAGAGGATTCATCTGGATTAACTTGAGTATAACCTGGTACATGACAATGGACCTTACTACACACTAGTATTAACACTACTATAGAATATTTCTTGGTTAATTAACATTTTATTTACAAACCATTATGAATTATTTCAATTGAAGATGTTAATGAATGACCTATGTTAAAAATTAGTCCAAGGAATGACCTATGTTGAAGTGAAAAAGATGAAGTACATATGTATTGGGATTCCAGAATTATTATTTTTGAATTATTTTTACTAATGTTATTTTACTTAAAATCATAAAGAAACATATATGTATTGTGTTAAATTTTATAATCATATATTCCTATAGAGTTATGAATACCATTATGATATTTTTGATATCAAGGTTTATCATATGATAAATATCTTAGAAACCTATTTTAGGTTTTATGTGATGGAATTCTATCAAGATTAAGGATATTTTGGTAGAAATTTATGGTAATACAACCCATTAGTTTAGAATACATTTTAGAGGAAAATTTATTTGAGCAATAATGCCTTTATATTTAATAGACATAAGTTTAATGGTATTGATAACCATTATGGATAATATGATCATTATAGTCAAATAAGACTATTAGAATATGGGACAAAATATGTTATGTTGAAAACCATAGAAAAAAGGTTATTTACTGATTAAATTTCAATGATTTCAGTCATATTTCTTTTTGAAATAATATTAACATGGTTTTAGAAAAAGGACAACCTATATGCCAGGAAACAACCCATTGTATTCAGAAAGGCCATAAGGATTGAACCCATAACTGAAGGATGATAAGGGTTTAATTACAACCATTTACCTGTACAATGTTTTGGTTAGTATGTCATTGTTTTTAGGTAAAATATATGAAAATTAACTATTAATGATGAATTAAAGGTGTTAATTTTATGGTTTAGATATTAATTCATTATATTAGATGACTTTTTCTGACCATATTGGTATTTTAATATAGACGGAGACAGATATGAATACTCTTTCACTCTTTTATGTATCTTACAACCTGTTAAATGTGAATTTTCGTGCTTTAGGCATAAAAAAATTAATTTATAGACATTCATTTCTTAGAGTAAGAGATCAAATAAAAACTAAAGGATGTAAATTTTATTATGAAATAGAATTATATAAAGTAAGTACATTTCCTTATATTCTTAGAGAGTAAAATAAATACTAAATGTTAAGAAAGTGATCTAAAAATAAAAATTTTATCCTATTACATTCATATCTGATGAATCAAATGGTCCTTTAGATCAACACAAATTTATGGTTTTGAGGCCCTTAACATTACGTTGTTCAGTTACTTTTTGTTATCAATAACCTCTATCACTCTCTATATTTATTTATGATTTTCTTCCATGTCCATGTTTTCATTTCCCAACTATGTTCACTTACTTGGGATCCTAGTTACATGGCCTTCAAACTTACCTATCTCTCTTATTAGAAGGATATTTTATTAACCCTTTATAAATGTGGGTTTTGTCAAACAAAATATATTTAAAATATTAAACCCTATAACTAATATCATGTTTTAATTGTAAGGAATAAATTTATTAATGGCGCGGAGAATGTAACACATCAAAATTCTAAAAGAATAACATTTTATTCAATAGTGCATATGTTATGTAACACTAAGAGTAGAAGTGAATATAACAACCTGATACTTTATGATATGTTTAATAATTTAATTAAATTAAACATATTATATAGTTTTTAATTCATACAACCTTGAGTTAGCTTTCATTACACACAATAAAAAGTTTCTTCAATTATCTCATGCTTCACTCAAGATTGAGTTTTATCAAATACTATTAAAATTATTATTTAAAATGAAAATCATATCCTACATGTTGAATTGGTATTTATTAATATAATTAAATAATTTATGAAAATATATTGTTGAATTAATTGGTTACTAATTGATTATAAATGAAAATAAATACCAATTAAATTTAAAATAAATGTTTTTGTAAAAAACTATTTTATGCATCTGAAGAAATTTTATCTTAATAAATTAAATTAATTACTATTATTGAATGCTATTAATTAAATTTAAATATTTTAACTTCAATAAAATATTTTTTAAAAATTCATCCTATATATTTTATAGATATAAGATAAAGTAAATACAATTTTATGTATAAAAAGCTATATTTTTTTCAAGGCAGTTTGATCACCTTTTAATGGTGCATTTTTTTAAAAATAATTTTTGAATATTTTATAAATTTAATTAGTAAAAAAATTAATTTTTAAAATAATAATTTAAAAATTAGGTAATGGTGAATTTTTATTATTTTTCTGATAAGGTTCATTTTTTTATAAATAGTGAAGGATATAGGATTTTAATTGAAAACATCCTTTTTGTCTAATAATTTATAATGTTAAATTATATTTTTAATAGTTTATGCAGTAAAAATAGTTTAATAATAAATTTATTAATCTAATTTAGGTCATTGGTATGATTTTTATATATAATTTAGATATAAAAACATAGTAAATTTTTGAACATTTTCACTTTAAAAAGTAGTTTTCTTGACACATCTGTGGGATTAATATTAAATTATTTTCTGCACTTTTGTGTTTTAAATTTAGAAAAATAGAATACATATTTTCAATAAAAGTAATTTATAATTTATAATATGTTAAACATAATTATTTAAAAAAGTTATTTCTGAAAGCAATTAAAATTAATTAGAGTTATTAAGAGAAAAATGAGCTTATGAAGGGACTATACTTTAAACATATGGGGCCAAGTGACCTTAAAACTAGTTCGAAACACATGGGATGGAAATATTTCGACATTATAACTTCTATTAACTTAATGTTTTCATTATTGGAGCCACATGACCTGGAAAAAACATGGGTGAGATTCTCTCTTTCAAAAATTTACAAGTTTTCCACTCAGTACACCTATAATAGGCATCCCAATATCCCCCTTCTTCACACCTCTCAAGACAAATTTTTTAAGAAAATACCCAAAAAATTATTTCCCTAAATTCCCTCCCCTAATCATATTGTCCTTATATAGTGCATAAATCCAACTAAGTATGTCATTATTGCAAATCTAAGGAATATACCAGAAGAAGAGGTAATGTTTTTCTAAAAGAGTTTCTATATTATTTCCTTCTCAACCTTCATAAATTTTTTTATATTATGATTTTATAATATCATAATTATCTTAAATATACTGAGATGTTATTATGTTAATTTTATGACCTGAAACTTCACACAATTCCATCAAATTGGATATACAATCATTATTTTTGTGTACGGAAGACTACCACCTCATGAACTGACATCCTTCATTATTCCATTACCAACTTTTAAGGTTGGGAATAATTATTTATTTATAGTTTATATATATTATATATATATAAAATTTATTTTGTTATTAATCTTATAAAATTATTATATCACACATACCTTCATGCTTTCAATTGTTTTTTGGGAATATGATAATGTCACTCGTGTGTACGGACGACTATCACCTCGCGAAGCGATCTGATTCATTCAAACTTTACTTGGAATGTATTAAGGATGTTTTTAATATATATATATATATATGTATATAAAATAAATATGAAACTTTAATAATAATAAACATATATATAAATTTATTTTCTTTCATTATTATGAAAATAAAATGGATGTAACATTCATGTGTATGTACGATCAACCATCCCCATGGACTATGCATTGAATTAACTATCAATAAATTTTATAGATTAATATAAATACAAATATAATGAATATATATGATATTTATATAATTTTTTACATCCTTTATATTATTAAATCATGATTGAGGTAGTAGAAAAAACATCAAAGCATACTGAAAAACAAGGAATGTTATTACCCCAAACATTGATAATAATGAAAGATTATTAAGGAATAAGTCATAATATATTATAAAAGGATAATTTATTATATAATAAATTTTAATATGGCTTGTTAATAATTTAATAAATTTTTTAAAACCATTATATATGAGTTTAAATAAAGTATTACCAAAAGGAAAGTGGAAGGTAAGTTATTTCACCTCAATTATATTTCATTGAGGCATATTATAATATTATGCATGTAAATAATTTTACATGGTGTATATACTGAAAAATGACATGTAATACCATGAATACTTCACTCTTTATGGTATTTTATCTTAAAATTTGAATTATTTCATTTAATAGGGTTTGAATTAAAAGTTACCAAGTTGTAAATAATTTCATAACATAATTTCTATTATCATTAGGTTATATAACTTCCCCATTATTGTTAATATTATAAGATTATATGTGAAATTATGTTTCACTATCTATTATTGTATTTCAATTTTTTATGTGAATTTATACATGATTCAAAAAATTGATTCATTGGTTGATTCTCACTTCATCTTTATGATCTTTTTATGGGTTTACTTTACAAACTCATTTTACTCGAGATTGTTTACACTTGAATTTACATTGAAGAAAATAATTTGTTCATTTATTAATAAGTATTTCATTTTATTATGAATTGTTTATTCATGACTATTTTCAAGTAATAGTTCCATCATTCCATTCTTTTTTACTTAAAATTATTTATAATTTTTTTACAAAAATCATACTTCATTTCTCTCTTTGGTCAAAAATCTATTTTCATTCAAAACCATGTCTTCATAAAATGTTTTCAATTTTTTTCTTTAACCATTTAAAAATTATTTGTTAAAATAAATTTTTACCAATATTTTCTTTTTACAAAAAAAATTCAAATGAATCTTCTTTTTTATTTCCAAAAAGACACTTTTCTATCCTTTTTACAACATGAAAGAAATGTTCTATTTAACTTTTATGGCATGTATGTAATTACATGACATAATTTATTTGATGGTTCGATTGCATGTTTATGAATATATTTTTAAATATTTTATTAAAATCTATTTTAAAATAAACTTATTTTCAAAATGTTTTTTAAAAATAAATTGATATTTTCCTCAAGAATGTTTTTAATGATATTTTTATTTCATCAATGAAAATTACCATTATTATAACTTTAATGGGTATATATCATATTAATACCGCACACATTCATCATCTATATGAGTTATAATTATTTTTACCAATGATTGTATTGACATTAAATTCGTTGAATCATTTTTGTTGTCATTGACTTCCCCATGATTTATTTATATTCCAGTGACCACTAAACATTAAATTTCCCCTAAATATCAACACTATTTATCATGGATAGAATATTTTCTTAAAATATATTCAATTTCTAAATATTATTTTTTCTTTGAAAGTTATTTGATTTTATAAGGAAATATTGATAAATCCATATTCTTTACTAAATATAGAAAATTTTAAAGGCACATTGTTTATAAAATAAATCAATTCTTCAATATATGAGGATTTTTTTGGACTAACAGTGACAGGTGGAGCATGGAAATTATATATCCACTTGATTCATTGAAAATTATTATGGGAAAAATTAGTTGTCCAAATTAAATGGTTTTCTTCCTATAGTTTTAAACCAACTTGTGAAAGGTCTTGACAGTATATGTTTTCATGAGCCTAAGATTTAAAGACAAATAATTAAGAACTGACTTCATTCAGATTAAGTTATTATAATCTATGAGATTTTCACTATGAAAAAAAATCTATGGATGCATTTCATTCTCAATTTTTTGATTAAATGGAATGTGCTTCAATTTCTTACCTTTCTATATTGATTCCGTGTATCTTATCATGATATTAATGTTATTTAAATGGAATTTGTTTTATGTTTTTTACCTTTCCATATTTTTTATGCACTTCCATACCCATTTATTGATTACATGGAATGTATTTTCAATTATTTATCTTTCCATATTGATTATTCTCATTGATTCATTATTGCTTACACTTTACTTATGCCTTACTGAGTATTTTAGCTTACCCCTGTGTTCTTTTCATTCCCCATTATTCTATAAAGTTACTATAACTGATATGCATAAATTAACTAGATGAAATAATTTTATTCTTGATTTTTTATTGTAATTTGTGTATTCAATTGTAATACAAGACTCATGTATATATCTATTTTACCAAGACTAATAAACTATTTAGTCCTTTAGGATGAGATTCCTGCTATATTATGTAAATATAATGGTAGATGGAATAGGCTTCAGGCATCTTGGGTTGGGGTCACTACAGTAATCATAAAATGTTAATGTATATATTCACAAAGATGGAGTTGAGTATGAGAGAGAGAATATGGTTTAATATGATTAAAGATTATGATTGCTCAATACATTACCACCCTGGAAAAGTGAACTAGGTGGCTAATTCTTTGAGTAGAAAGGATCATTCTTGATTATCTATGATGAAGATCACAAAAGATCAAATATTTATTGGTTTTTAATAGATGGATCTAGAAATCATGAATTAAAGGTAGAAATATTATCTTTCTCAAATGAATGTTCATCCATTGTTATAAGTGATGGTTAAAGAAGCACCTAAGGAGGATATAGAGCTATAGGAGAAGGTGAAATTTTTTCTAATGTTTTAGAATTATTATGACAGGATGATATGATTTAGGAACTCTATATGTGTTCCATCCATATCAGATTTGAAGGAGGATCAATTAGAGGAGGATTGTTGTTCTTCATTCTCTATTTATCCTAGAAGTACAAAGATTTATAGATATTTGAATGGGTATATTTAGTTGGATTACTTGAGGATATATATTGAAGAGTTTTTATCATAGTTCTTTTTATTTTAGTTATTTAAGACTGAGAGAAAAAATTCAAAGAGGATTCTATAACTATTACCCATACTAGAATGGAAATGAGAAAATATTACCATGGATTTTGTCACCAGACTCCCAAAAATGTCAAAAGGGAGTAATGATTCATGGGTAGTGGTCAATATCTTTACGAATTTAGTACACTTAATTACTATTTGATAATATTTCATTTAAGATCATATTTATAGTATATAGATTAATAAATTTGTAAGGTTGTATGGAGTACCACATTCTGTTTCATCTGATCAGGATATAAGGTTTACCATAAAGCTAAAGAAAATTTATCAGCAGGCACTTGATACAGAGCTATGTTTCAGCACTATGAACCATATAAAAATAGATGGATAGTATGATAGAATAATTAAAACCATACAAGATATAATGGGATCTTATTCTATGGTTTTCAAAGTTGGTTGGGAGCAACACCTTCCTCTAGTTGAGTTTTCATATAATAATTTCTTTCACTGAAGAATTAAAATGGATCTTTATGATGACCTATATGGAAATAAGTTTATAAAACCAACATGATGAAATTATGTTAGAGAAATAATTATATTAGGACCTGATCTAGTAGACGATATGGTAGAGAATTTCAAAATCATTCCATAATACATCGAGGTATCTTAGAGTCGATGGAAAAGTTATGATGATAGTCATCAACGTGATCTGGATACTGAATTTGGTGAGAAGGTTTTCTTGTGAATTTATCCATGGAATAAGGTTTTGATATTTAGGAAGAAATGAAAAATGGTCCCTAGGTATATTTCCCCTTTTTAGATTATTGATCAATTTGGGACAGTTTCCTATCACTTGGAGGCTTCTACTGAACCTCTCTGAAGTCCACAATGTGTTATAGGTATCTATCCAGAGGAAGTATGTACCTAAACCATGACTTTTATTGAAATTTAATGTTATATCAATGGATCATTATATTTCTTATGAATAATGAACTAGAGAGATTAAGGATATTAGAGAAAAGGTGCTATGAAGAAATACCACTCACCTGGTCAAAGTTTAGCAGTGATACCACCAACTTGAGGATGCTACATGGGAAGTTAAAGATTTTATAAGGCATAAGTATCCTTATTTATTTTTATTAGAGTGAAAAAATTTTAAGGGAAAAATAAATTTTATGGGGGGTAGAATGTAACACTGTAACATTTTGCCCCTCCTCATTTTCTTGAGAAGGCGAGAGCATGTTACTTGGACTTAGGAAGCATCCAAAAGATGAAAAAGGCTAGAAATAATTCCAAGGGCTTCAAGAACATGTTGGGGACGATTTTCCCTTTGAAAATAAAAAAACCAACTAGACATTCAATAACTAGATAAACCACTACAAGATGCATGATATAAACAAATACAACTCAAATAAATACCATTTATATTAAAATAAAATACACAAGAGTACCACAATGAAAGGGTACTAAAAAACAAAGTACATAATGAAAGGCTACAAGACCAATAATACTCAAAGACAACCATAACTCCAAAACTCCAACCATCTCCATTATTTGACTCCACAAAAAAGTCCAAGTATCACTAAGCACTACTAGATAAGTGTGATACTTTACATTTACGTGTGTCTCAATACATGATATCTAAAAAATCACAAAAGTTCTAAAGCAGGGGTGAGTACTAAAACTCAGTAGGTTTTTCCCAAACTGATTCCCTACTCATGCCACTATGATAAAAAATGTTAGCACCTTTATATAAAAAAATTTAAATAAAACAATTGTAAAATAGTTCTAAAATTTATCACAATTCAAACAATTCTATATCAAGGTAATTTTTCTCAAATATGACAAATTCCAAGGAAATAAACCAAACATGTCATTCTAAATTTTTTATTAATTTAATTTTCATTACCCATTCCATATCACATACACACACACACCCACTCACACCCACACACAAGCTTGGTATTATCATTATGGTGGAACTTCATGTCCATAACCCATACCCTTTTACAGTAGTAATTCATGACCAATATCCATCCGTTACACACATGATTAACCTTTTAATCTAACCACATGACAATACAACCATTGCCAAACCAATTCAACAAATTCAATAAACCAAAATTTTATTGAAAACTATAACAACAACCCATTTCAATAAAAATAACCTTTTATTGAAAACCATTTTTCCAAAAAACCATTTCAATAAATCCAAACATTTATTGAAAAACATTTTCCATTCATTAAAAAAATTCACCATTTTAAAATAATCCTTTTAAAATCATGCTACAAAAATTACCTTATGTAAAACACCCAATTCAGAACAATTCCATAAAACATCACCAAATAAGGTTTATAAAAATTATTTCACAACAATTTCACAATAAATTCCACAAAAAAACAACCAATTTGAAATGAAATTTTCATATTCTTGAAAGAGGAGTCGAGAGTGAAGCCACCTACCTCATATTTTATGGAAAAAATGAAGAATGAAACTTAACACACCAACGAAACTAGGTTGAAACTCTAAAAACTGACTTAGATATCTTCCTATAACATCAAAAAATCTAAATTAATCATATTTCACATCAAAAACCTTATATCTACCCACAATAGACATATATCTAAGAAACTGAGAGATGGAGAGAATTATATCTAAATAAAACCAAGAAAAACTACCAATAATGAAGACTTACCACAATAGTATGAATTAAATTCACAAATTGAATCCTTTAAATCTCATATATATTGATTTTATAATCCTTTACTACCTTTGGGAGGAGCAAACATTGAGTTAGAGATAGTTTGGGAAAAAATGAGGGGTAAAATCTTAATCCCGACCTAGATTAACTTTTTATGGATCTTGTTTTTAAACCATGCATGGTTAGTTACATGATTAGACAAACTGTGTGCCCTATTCTATCCTAAGTAAGAACCTCAAACTATTGGCTTGCACAATTTCCAAACCATGCACCAACCATGCCAAAACCCACTATCACAAGTTTCATGGGTCCTCCTTGGTGGCCACACGGTTTGGAAAAACCATACGCCTGTCCATGTGCCTTATCATTATCCACTGTCTCATTATGAATGGTTTTATATAGTCATTTCACAATTTCCCAAAATCATGCTCAAACCATGAACCTATAGAAAATCCCCAAAAATTCTCTAAAAGTTTTCCAAACCCTCCCAAACTTAACCCAAGCACTTTATATAATTAAAATAAATAAAAAGGGTTACCTACTTGAAACCTGGGGTTCTATATTATCCCCACCATTGGACTTTATATCCTTAAAAGGTATAAAACTAACATTTGCCTAAAATAGTTTCAACCATTGAACTATCATTTATTTCTTTTATTCCCATGTTTCTTCTTAAATCTGACCAAACTGCCAAAAAATATGCACTGGACTGATACTTTTCCACACAATACTTTCTATTAGCTATCCAAAATCCATAATGGAAAGTGCACCAATGAAGCGTCCAAATATAGGTCAACATGATCCCATGTGATCACACAGTGAGGATCTTTCTTATAATTTTTCAACTGAGATATATGAAACACATTATGCCTAGAACTAAACTTTGGTGGTAATTCCAAACGATATTCCACCTCTCCAACCCATTCTAGTATCTCAAAAGGTCCAATGTATCGAGTATATACAATGCCCTACTTTCCAAAGTGATGATGTAAAAGCCTTGGAGAGATACTCAAAAACACATGATCACTCACCTCAAATGAAAATAGTCATCAAAGATGATCCACATATGATTTTTGACAACTCTGAGCTGTCTCCATTTGTTTCTTGATCAAATAAATCTTCTCCATTGTTTGTTGTACAAGGCTCGACCAAAATAGCTAAGTCTCACTTGTTTCCACCCAAAAAAAGTGGAGAAAAAAAAGGAAACCCATACAATTCTTCAAAATGAGCCTATGTATCAAGGCCTGATAAGAGTTGTTATATGAGAACTCCAATAATGGTATGTTCTCTTCCCACGAGCAATGAAAATCCATCACACAAGCTCACAACATGTTTTCTAACATTTTTATCATCTATTGAGATTGGCCATTCATCTCAGGTTGATATGCCATAATAAAAGTCAACTGATGCGCAATGGATTTCAATTAGGATTTTTAGAAACAAGGCAGAAACCTCAGATCTCTGTCTAAAACTATCAAAACTGGCATGACATGACTCTTTAACACTTCTAAGATATATATTTTTGACAAGTCCTCTATCATATGGGATTCATGAATAGGTATGAAATGATATGACTTTGTGAGATGATCCACTATCACCCATAGGACATCATTTTTACAAACCATTCTTGGGATACCCATTACAAACTCCATAGTTATCTACTCCTATTTACAAAGTGGAATAGGTAAACACCGCAACATAACGTATGATATCTGATTCTTTTACTTAACTTGCTAATAATTTAATCATCTCGAAAAAAACTCAACCACCTTCCTTTTCATGATGATCCACCAAAACTATGCTTTCAATGCCTTATACATATTTTATATTATAGGATGAAAAACCCATCTCGATTTGTGGTAAGAATAAATAATTTGTTTTTAACAAGACATAGGTATGACCATCCAATTTATGAACCACAACACTGAACTCTCATCTAGATGCCATCCATTAATGGCCTCCACACCATTGTGTTTTGAACTCATCCCAAGACATTCTGAATCAGACTTCTGTGCCTCTTTAACCATCTATACCAAATCAGGAACCACCAAAACTAGAAAAAAATTAACATCGCTTCAGTCTTCACATTCCACATGCATGACATCTAGGACCAAAATAAACTACCATTCATCTAAATACTCTTTTTACAACTGATCATATGAATTTATGCTTAATGTATATGACACTTAATTTTCTTTACATGATGTATAAATATAGTAAAAGTTGAAAATTTGAAGATACTCCATCCATATTATCGGTCTCAAGTTCAAATACCTTTGTGTTGAAAATATATTTCAAGCTATTATGATCCATAAACACCATAAATTTCTCACCAAAGAGGCAATGACACAAAGTATTCAAAGCATGGAATACATCAACTAACTCCAAATCTTATGTTGGGTAGTACTTCTCATGAAACCGTAACTTTGTTAAACCATAAGAAACAATATGATCTCCCTTCATGAGAACACATCGCAACCCATATCCCAATGTATCATAACACACCACATACCCCTGTCTTGATTCTAGAAATATCACAATAGGTGATGATGTATGGTGAACTTTCATATATTGAAAAATAATTATTACATTCCTTATACTATTGGAATGGAACATTCTTCCTTATAAAAGATGTCATAGGTGAATCTAGTCTTGATAAACAATGAAAAAAGCATTGGTAATAACCCAATCTAGACCAAGGAAACTATGTATCTCAAATAAAGTCTTTGGAAATTTATAAGAGATAACAACCTCTGTCTTTTTTGGATCCAGAGAAAGACCTCTTTTAGAAATTACATGGCCAAGAAATCATACCTTTTGTATCCAAAAATCACACTTAGATATTTTTTCATAAAACTGATTATCCCTCAATATTACAAATACTATCAACCAATGTTTCTCATGATCTAACCTTGTCCTTGAATACACCAATATGTCATATATAAACACCACCACAAAAGAATCCAAATATCTCTAAAATATCTGATTCATCAATTCCATAAAAAATGGTGGTGCATTTGTAAGAATGAAAGTCATAACTACATATTCATAATGGACAAATATTCTTCTGAAATTTATCTTTGGAATATCCTCCTTACGAACACACAATTAGTGATATCCTGATCTCAATTCAATCTTAGAGAAACACTGAGATCCCCTCAATGGATTGAATATATCATCAATGCGTGGAAGAAGATACATATTCTTTATCATAACTTGGTTAAGCTTATGATAATACACAAATAGTCCTAGAGTTCCATCAACCTTTTTCACAAAAAAACTGGTGTTTCCCACGAAGACGTGCTAGGACAAATGAACCCTTTACTTTCTAGATCTTCCAACTACACTTTTAATTCCCTTAATTTAGTTGGTTCCATATGGTAAGAAGAAAGTGAGATAAAAATGGTCATTGAAAGTAGATGAATCATAAACTCCACTTCTCTCATGGGTGTTAACCATTATAAATTTTTTGAAAAAACATCTAGAAAATGATAAACCACTACTGAAAAAATGATATTCTCGATCTATTTAATTAATTCCAAAGTAAACACTACTAACTGGTATGATATCATTCCAAATGGTGGTGCTAATAGTTCTGTTTCTCTTGAATTTAGATTCTGATCCCCTATAAAGATATGATCGATGCCATCATCAATCATAAAACTAAGTTTTCGGGTATAATAATTGATGTGAACCTTGAATGTTGTTAACCAATGAATACCTAGGATTATATCATAGAATTCCATATTAAGCATAGAGAAGTCCCATTTTATCTTATCTCTATCAATAGTTATAAAACATGATCTACAAAAAGAGGCTTGACATTCTCTTTGACCAAGTGGAGTTTGAAGTTTTAACACAGAAGAGATCATCTTTAAACTCATAAAGTCAACAACATAAGAAGAAATAAAGGAATGGGATACGCCCATATCAATATTTTTTTTTCATAAGGGTAGAATTCAAAATAATTATACCTCACACCATAGATGGTATGGACTAATCATCCAAAATCACCTACTTAGATCAATATAATTTCTTACTCACTGCACTTTTTAGCTTATTAGACTATTGAAATTGAACTACTTAAGAAGTCATGGTATTCTTGGAATCACCATAGCTAGTTCTATTCTTCTGATGATATTTATTATGATTCACTTGTCCCATAGAAGAATACAACTCCTATGACACATGAGAAGTGTCTTGAACACCTGACCTCAAAGCACTGTGATAATAGTGCTAAAGATTCCCCATCTAATTTCAATTGTGGAATTCTCTAGGTGGTTCCATACACTCTCGATTAATGTGAGTAGGAGGGACACATTGAAAGTATCCAGACTTGCTCTTGAGTTATGGAGTATGATTCATCGATCTTGTCATCTAATTTTGATCCATGATCCCACTATTTAAATAGGTTTCCCTCCTTTTTTTCTCCCAATATTGGAGTACCCACCATTTCCCATAGGCATAAACATACTTTATCCTCCCATAGCTCATGAGATATCCCTTTCAGCTACCATTTCTCTATTTAGTATCTCTGTATAATCCCTAATATAGAGCATAATAATCTTTGAGTGAATCTCTTAACTCATCTCTGATTCAAATATTCATGCTTTCAAGTAAGAATTCACAACAACTTTTGATGAAAATCACATGAAATTCATAAATTTAGCCGTATACTCTATGAAAAAATATTTTCCTACTTCAAGCTGAAGAAGTATATTGTTTTATGAATTCTAAATGTATGGGGATAGAATTATTTTTTAAAAAATTATTTAAAATCCTCCGATGAATGTCCAAGGTCCAATTTATCTTAGACAACTAAATCCCACCACTGACATTCCTGATCATGTTGCATGTATTTTGCTGACTTGAATTTCATCTTTGCTAGAATTCCAATGAAACTAAAGATTCAATTCATCATATTTATCCATGAATCTTCCCTTTATAGTTCCTAATAACCCCAAAAGATGGGTGGATTCTAGTTCTGGAACTGGACGGAGTGATCCACTATATTGGGCTCATCTCTCTGATTCCCTTTGTCCATAGCCTAAAACAGTTGGACAATACTTCAAACCAGATGTTTGTTCACCTGTGGCTTAGGTGAAAACACATTCTCCACATCTTCTTCCAATAGGTTTCTACAACAACTAATAGGTTTCATTTTCCATACATAAAACAAATTCAATAATTCTCATTATCTACCAACTAAAGACTTATCTTTTCAAATTATACCACATCAAACTATCACAAAAATTATTTCCAAAATCAAATTTTACCAAGTTCAACCATTTTTGAAAAAATCAACTTTCTTTTGAAAATTAAACCATTTTCCAAATACCACAACCATGATTTTTTCAAAATCCTTCATTTGAAAACAATTTCAACATTTTTCAAAAATCAACACATTTCACCAAATCATATATCATTACTCAAAATGAAATATTCAATAATAGTGGGAAGTCATTTCTAAAAATAATTTCATGCTCGTATAATTGGATAAACCCATGATAATGATATTACAAGTCCAATAGGTGTCTCTAAATTACTTATGTACCCAACTCCCTAGTAACATGAAGTTAATCATAAAAAGGATAGCTACATCTTTTTATTATATGCATTTCAAGTATCGATAATCCTACTTCTTTCTATGAACCCAACCTAAGGAATAAAATAGAATGGATTTAAACTCTATGACTGATAGAACTGATGACCAATTATTAGTCAAGGACTAAACAAGATGATACTACCTATCCCAAAAGAATATTTGGATGTTCCAAGATTGATACCACTTGTAACATCCTGCCCATCCTCAGTGGCTTGATAAGGTGTGAGGATGCTACTTGGCCTTAAGAGATATCCCCAAGATGCCAAAGGTTAGAAATAAATTCCACGGGCTTCAGGAACACGTGGGGGACAATTTTCCCTTTGAAAATAAATCAACTAACTAAACATGCCATAACCAGATAAACCACTACATGATGCATGATATAAATGAAATAAAATTCAAATAAATACCATTTATATCGAAATCAAATACACAAGAGTACCACAACATAAGGCTAATAAACAACCAAGTACACATTAGAAGAATACAAGACCAAAAAAACTTAAATAAAACCACAACTCCAAAGCTCGAACCTTCTCCATGCTCTAAATCCATAAAATAGTCCATGTATCACTAAGTGCGACTAGAGAAGTGGGATAATTTACCTTTTTTATGTATTGATACACAATATCTACAAAATCACCAAAGTTCCAAAGCATGGGTTAGTACTAAAACTTGGTAGGTTTTACCCAAATGACTTCTCTACTCATGCCACTAGTATAGAACAAGTTTACACATTTATATAAAATAATTTATATAAAACAATTTATATAAAACAATTTATATAAAACAATTATAAAATAGTTAAATAATTTATCACAATTCAAAAAACTCCATATCAAGGTAATTTTTCTCAAAAATACAAATTCCAAGTAATGAAACCAAAAATGTCATTATAAACATTTCATTTATTTAATTATAATTACCCATTTCATATCACATATCCACACACCCACTCACACCCACACAAGCTTGGTGTTACCATTACAGTGGAAATTCACATCCATAACCAAAACCCTTTGATGATGGAACTTCACAAACAATATCCATAAATTACACATATTCTTAACCATTTAATCTATGAAAATTCCAATACAACCATTTACAAACCAATTCAATCAATTCAATAAACCAAAATTTTATTGAAAACCATAACAACAACCCATTTCAATAAAACCAATCATTTATTAAAAATCATTTTCCCAACAAACCATTTAAATAAAACCAAAATTTTATTGAAAACCATTTTACATGCATAAAAAAAGTCACCATTTCAAAATCATCATTTTAAAATCATGTTACCAAATTTTCCTTGTCCAAAACACCCAATTTAACACAATTCCATAAACCATCAACAAAGAATGTTTCAAAAAATCACAATCAATTACAAAAAAAATCAATTTGAAATCAATCATTCATGTTATAAATAGATGAGTCAAGAGTGATGTCAACTAAATTGTATTTTATAGTGAAAGAAAATAATGACCCTTAAAATGTCAATGAAACCTTGTTTAAACTCAAAAAACCTAGCTTAGATCTCTTACCATAACCCCAAAAAAGACAAATATAATCATATTTGGCATCAAAAACCTTAGATATACCCAAATAGGATGTAGATCTAGGAAATCGAGAGAGATTGATAAGTATATCTAAAGAAAACAAAGAAAAACTACCAATAATGAAGACTTACCACAAGAATCTGGCTTCAACGCACAAAGAGAAGTCTTCAGATCACCTTCAGATTAATGGGAGAATATTTTACTTTCTTTGGGAGGAGAAAATATAAAGTTAGGGTTAGTTAGGGGGAAAATGAAAAATCTAATATTAATCCCAACCTAGATCCACTTTTTTTGGATCTAGCTTTTAATACATTAATGGTTAGTCACACGGTTATACAAACTGTGCGCTAACCATGTGCCAGATTCTGTCCCAAGTGGGAACCTCACATGGTTGGATCGTACAATTTCCAAACCATTCACCAACCATGACAAATACCACTATCCTAATCTACATAGTTTCTCCTAGGTGACTGAATGGTTTGTTAAAACCATGTGCCTACCCATATGACTTCTCTTTTACCTCCTTTTCATTGTTCATAGTTTCTTGAAGGTTTTTCACGGTTTCTCTAAACTGTGCTCAGACCCCACTCCTATAAAAAATCCCCGCAAACACTACAAATGGTTCCCAAACCCTCCCAAATATAACCCAAACACTTTATATACTTAAATTACATAAAATAAGGGTTACTTACTTAAAACCGATGGTTCTAAAAACACTCTAAATTTTTTATGGAATATATATTTTTCAAATATATTTAATTTCTTTGATGTCTTGTATTACATACAAAACTTTGTTTTAGAAAACCCCAATATAATATTAATATTATTACCTAAATGTGATCATTATGACCTAACCATTAAGAATGTAGGTATAAATAGGAATAATAAATTATTTAATATTAATTATAATGGTTTTAGATAAACAAAATAAGTAGAAAAATAAGTACTTAATTTTTGGTAAAGTCTTTATATTCTTCGAAAATACATTTCCTCAAAACAAATAATTTATTTTAGTGAAAATTAAATAAAATTAAATCTTTAAACCTTTATAAAATTTTATTTTAAAAAATGAACTTCATTTTTTGAATCAAATTTTCAAACCTAACATAGGGTGAAATTTTGTTAATTTCTTAAAAATAATAATTTTTCAATGAATAGGAAAAATACAGATCTTTTTTTTGAAATATTCCATTTTATTTAAATTATTTAAAAAGAAAAATTATATTTTAGAATAGTTTTAATAGTAATATTAGTTATATAATATTATTATTAATCCAATTTAGTTGTTTTTAATGAATTTCATATTTAATTTTTATATTAAACCTTTTTATACTGATGAATAAGTTTCTTTATAAAACCACGTTTTCATCACGTATACAAGTTATATTTAAAATTAAGTTATTCCAATTATGTTAATTGAATTTTATAAAATAGAATCCATGTTTTTAATAAAAATAATTTATATTAAATTGTGTCATCAAATTAATTTTTTCATCCACATTAGTAATAAACATTAAAAATTACGTTGTGCTATTAAGGTTAAAATAGGGGTTTACATGTTACATGCACATGTGTTAAAATTAATTTTCAAAACACATAGAATATTTATTTAATAAATTTAATTTAACATTATGAATAATTTTATACAAATTATCTATTAATGATCATTTTATTTTTAGAATTAAAGTATTAATTACATAGATAAGTAAAAAGAGACTAGTCAATGTGCTGAAAACTAAAATTATAAAATTTAGTAAAACTAGAAGCTAAGTGAATAAAACATTTAAAACATGCGTTTTTTGTGTTGGATGTGTGTATTGACAAAATCATCATTTAAATATATTATTTATTAATTTTGGAGGCACATGGATTATGAGTGAATCCCCATTATAGAACAATTTTTGGTATTAAAAAAATGTCACCCTTCAATTAAAAAAGGCCAAATCCTCCCTTCACTTATTCACACTTATAATTCCTTTTAGTTCATCCAAGACCTACCAAAATATATTACTTCATTATATACATAAATCCTAGAGGGATTATATTTATTATGAAACCCTCCTATGTAACAGCCCAAGATTTTATAAAAAAATATTCTTTTTAATTTTATTAATGTCATGTGTTGTACGCTACACCAAAAGAAGCTTGCACAACACGTATCCTTGTATTGCCTTGCATTACACGCAATCGCGACCTTCCTCGATAGCGTGTGTAATACGCAATACCGAGTTTCACTAAACAACGATGTGCTATTAAAATATTATTAAAACTAGCCGTTATGAATAATAATAACCACTTTTTAAAATTCTGTAAATCTTATTTTTCAAAATGAACTTCATTCTTGGATTCGGAGTATCGAATTTAGCCTAAGGTGAAATTTTGGTACTTTTCGGATAACTTTCATATTCTGATGAATAGTGAAAAATTACTAAATTATAATTAAAAACAACTTTTTTAATCGAAATAATTAATAGTGATAAATCATTAATTTGAGTGGTTTTAAAGTATATTTAGAATATATTTTTACAATTTAATACAATGTTGGTCATTGGATGTAATTTCACATTTAAACTAGACATAAACAAGTGTCAATCTTTTGATAGATATTGTTTCTTAAAAACACGCTATTTGTTTTAACAGCGGGATTTAATTATAAAATTAATTAATGCAACTTTTATGTTATGAATTTGGTAAAATAGACTTCATTTTTGAATTCGGAATATGAAATATAGCTTGGGATGAAATTTTGACATTGTTCTGAAAAACATCAATTTTTGATGAATAGTGAAACTACTAAGTGGTAGGTAAAAACTGAATTTTTGCATAAAACTTAATTTTACCGCTTCTGTGAATGGAATTTCGAAAATCCGAGAGACACGGTTAATATCAAGGACTAAAATGTGGTTCAATGAGATGAAAATAATTTTTTGGTGAATAGTAACTTTTTATTTTTTTACCACGGTTAATAGTAAATAGGGTAACTAAGGGTAAATATGATATTAATATTACCCTAACACATGTTCTAATTCTATTGGACAAGTGTAATTCGACCAAAAACAAACTTAGGAATAAAATATGACCATTTAGGCCCACTTGGATTAGATTAGGACATTTATTATTAATTTATTTAAAGAAGGGTTAAAATAGTTAAAATCAAAGTTTAATAAGTAAATCATTTTTAATATGGGGTTATACATAAGATAAATTCGACTATAAATATTCATTAGAAATCTAAAAAGATTTCCTACATGATGGTGTTTTATTTGTAATTTTTAGACATCAAATAATATAATTTATTTATGACACAAAGATGATGTAGTAATTATCTTATTAATGAAATATTGACATAATTGATAATATAAATACCAAAATAAATGTAATTTAAGACTTTTTATGAATTCCACTAATTTTCTAGGTTACTATGATATATTAGTGTTGATTTAATCAACTTGGTTTGAACATATAATTCTGTTATGACTTTCACAAAAATCATATATCAAATAGTGTCAAAATTGACACAAAATAGTTTTTAAATCAAATATTATATTATTAATTGTTATTTTATTCCTAAAAATCTAAGGTTCGGCCAAATGACTTAGATAAGGATATATGTATTAATAATATACAATTTGGGGTTCGTTTGGCATTTTATAGTAAGTGTATTAACCATATAGTGAAAGAAAACAAAAAGACACGGTAAAAGTTAAATTATTTAACTTAGAGTTAAATCTAATTGATAAGGTTAAAATAATACCCTAAACTTGTCTAAATCCTATTGGTTGATAGGATTTAGACCCATCCCCACTTTATCTTCGAAATAAGACCCTTTGGAACCATTATAAACCGATTTTGACTTTAATATAAAATAATATTTTGAGATATTCCTAAGGTGCCCCTCTCCTCCCCTATAAAAGGACACCTCCTCCCCCTCCTCCTCACACCAATTTGAGCACTCAAGCTCGGCCAACCCCTGCCAATTTCTCCTCTCCACTTCCCTAGAAACATCCTAGAGGTTCTGGTCTTCCTCAAAGACCAATTTTAGTGCCCTAAGAGGAGGTCTCAAAGAGGCACTTCAAAGAAGAGGAGGTTCGGACACTTACAAAGCAAGTCGGACATAAGGTAAGGGAAATATCACAATCTCATTTTTATCCGAGATTGTTTATTCGTAAGTATTTACTGGGGTGTATTTTATCATCCACGTCCATGTTCCTTCAATATGTAATATTGTTTCCATCCACTTACAATAGTTTAAATCCAATTTTACTCTTCGGTGAGTTTTTAGTAAAGAATATGAAAGGAATCTTTTGTTGCTTTTTCATACGAGGTACTTTTTGACTTTTCCGACAAAAGTACGAGAAGAATGTTTTTTTTAACTTATACGGCACGAACGGATTTATACTGTTTTATAAAGCCTTATCTTCATGAAGCTTCCTCTAAAAGATTTCATGACTATTTTCAATAAAATCTCTTTCTTTTAAAATTGCATGTTGTTTTGTGAAAAGAAATTGATTTTGAAGAAGAAAGGATATTTTCCTCAAGAATTCAATTCAAGTGTTTTATCAAAATTATTTTCCATATAAGATAATAAAGGGTTCTGTTTCTATCCATATTTTTACATTGATTTGACTATGTTGTGATGGAATTATGTTTATGAATTCCTTTATCTTATATGAATGGTTTTATGATGTCATGTTGTTTAAGAATCCCATTTTTATTACATGGGTTATGCAATGATGTATGATTTATGATTTTGTGGCACACATAAGAAAGGATTCATTAAGAGATGGGTGGGACCTATATCTCCCTCCAATGCATTGGGTAAAGATTTCATATCTCATGAGATAGACATGGCTGGAATGGTAGGTTATACCGGTTCAGTGAAACAGGACTGAAACGAGGATTACTCGATTCAGAAAGGGACTTTCTCCACTAAGATAGTCTTGGCAATGAGTCTTGACTAAGCAGAAATGATTCTCTATGATTATGTGTGCATGCCACAAAGTTTCAAGTTTTATGTTATGATTATGGGGATCTCATTTTCACTTCTATGATTTATTCCATGTTAAGATATTATGATCTCTTTTGCAGGTTTTGATAAAGATATGATATGATTTTTATTTCCTTTATTTGCCCTTGCTGAGCATTTGAGCTCACCCTTTTATGTTTTATTTTCCCCAGGTCAGGAAGATGGATATTAAGTAGAATATGCTAAAAGGGACCCTAGATATGATGAAATAAATGGGAGACACTGTAGAAGATTTATGAACCAGTTGTTTATGTTTCCCAGTTTCTAAAGACACTATACCTATACGGTCCTTTGTGGTTTTGTCATATGTTGTAATAAGTGTGCTTCAATTTGGAAGTATTAACAATGTATGTAAAGTGTGGGTCGTTATAGTTGGTATCAGAGGAAAGGTATAGTCAACCTTTGGAAACTAGGATGTGAAAGCCTTAGTAAGAACCCTAAGGATAAGTCTAAGCATAGAACACAATCTTAGTGTTTTAGAAATGGACTTGAATAACTTAGGATAAGACCATAAGCATGAAAATTTTATTCTTGAATTATGTGGTTTCCTATTATAATTAGTGTTGCTCACACTATTCTTCTTGGTTTTAGTCAATGGCTGGAACCCGAAGGAACCGTGTTAATGCGGAATGCGATGGGCAATGCAATGATTGTCCCCCTGAGCAACCAAACGATATGGGAGCTGGAATGCAAAATCTTGTAGCCATGCTCACACAACTTTCTCAAGCTATGAATCATGCAGGATTTCCAAACGAGCAAAGGAGGGAGAAACATTCTGTTGAATCCTTCATGAGGCAGCGTCCACCTTCTTTCAGCGGGTCTACTGATCCATTAGTTTCTGAACAATGGATTAGTACTACTGAAAAGATATTTTCAGTTCTTCAATGTTCTGAACATGATAAAGTCATCCTAGCAGTGTATCGTTTGGAAGGAGATGCTGATCAATGGTGGAATCTTATTAAGAATACGAGGCAAAGGGATGAAATTGAGTCTATGGAATGGGACGAGTTCAAGAACTTATTTTTCAATAAGTACTTCCCTCATATTCTCCGAACAAAGATGGAGAAAGAGTTTCTTGAACTGAAGCAAAGGGATGATGAATCTGTTGGTACCTATGAAGCGAATTTTACAAGACTTGCAAGGTATGCTTCTGGTATTATCATCCAACCTGAAAGTAAAGTTGATCGATTTTTCAGTGGCTTAAAACCAAGTCTTCGAAGGGCATTAGCTATAAGAGACTTCAGTAGCTATGAAGAAATTGTGCGTTGTGCTATCAAGGTAGAAATGGAAGTTGGTGTTACATATCCATCTCATGGGTTTGACAAGAAACGAAAGATGGAGTTCAAGGAGAAAACTCAGAATAATGGTGAAAAGAAGATGAATGTTTCCTTATGCACAAAGTGTGGAAAGAAGCATGGTGGAGATTGTCTTAAAGGGACTAGAAAATGTTTTAAGTGTGGAAAAGAAGGTCATCGAGCAGCTGAGTGTCGAAGTAATGGAAAATGGGATTCTAATGAAGTGAATAAAGCAAACACTGCAGAGAACGTACAACCAACACTTCAATGCTTCAAGTGCAAGGAAATGGGGCATTATGCTAATAAATGCCCTAATCCAAGGGTTAGTGATGATCGACATGAGCAACCGCTTAAGGCAAAGGACAAAGGGAAGTCACATGCGATCACTATTGGCAATGTTGAATATGACAACGATGTGGTGGAATGATTAAGTGTTTATGTAATGGGATTCCAAAATAATGTTGTATCTTGGAATATTGGAATATTTATGTATTGGTCTAATGTGGTATTCAAAGTGATTGAGATATTATGCGCATAATGAAGGGAAAATGAGAAAATGAAATGTTTAATAGTATTCATGAGCTCATGATTGATATAAGGACTAAGTGATATCATGGTTTGAGTATATAGAATTTTGAGGATTTTGGTATGTGGAAAGTGTTAACTTTTAACTGCACTCATGTTTTCACTATGGTATTCAAGAGAATACACGATTAAGGACTTTGAATGTTTGGAATGTGACCAACAAGACATATCTTATGATATGTGGGGATCAACGACAATATTAAATCTCTGGTAATCGTTGTCACTATATTATGAGAGTGGACTGCAGTATTATGTATAAGCCTAAAGATTAGACTGGATTATGTTGGACATAAGTTAGTATTGTTTAAGGATAGAAGATTTTCGATATTATTGATGGGATGTTATATTAACGTAGTTTTAGAAAAAGGACAACCTGCAGGATGGGCGACAGCCCATCGCTTCGGATAAGGCTGTAGGAATCGAACCCACAACCGAAGTGCGACTGGCCTTTATCGCCTACCACTGACCTACAGGAAGTCCCTGTTTAGTAGAAACTAGTGTTATTATATTAAGCAGTATGATATATGAAGTATAAGCCCATTTTAGGAACCATATATGATTAATCCCACTATAGATCGACTTATGTATATAAATTTTGCTAATCTTTTGAGACAGATGGAATGACCCGTCATTCTATCACATGATCTGCTAACACTTCACGAATAACAAATTCAACTTCATTTATTTAAGAGATGAAGTGGAAATTGTTCAAGGCACGAACAATAGTGAGATTGTACAAAAATAAAGTAAGTATTTATTCTAATTCAAATTTTCAACTTTAGGGGAAATGATCTTGAAAACCAAAAATGTTGTCCTAGTGATCTTATACCTGATGAATCAGATGGTACCTTATATCATCACAAATCTATGGATTTGTGATTACTGGCTTTTCCATAGCCATGTTCTCTACCACTCTCCATCAGAACATGATGGTTAGATTTCTCTTCCATATCCATATTTTCACCTATGTGGAAACCCAGTGATTAGTTTATTTGGGTAATCGTTACATTTCATACTTTAGTTTTTAAAGCCAAGTTTTGGTATTCCCTTTTACGATGTGGGTTTCTATTAAAGAAACTTTCGAATAGTAAACCATTTATAACCCCGACGAATTTCGAGGGCGAAATTCATTTTAAGGGGGGTATAATGTAACAGCCCAAGATTTTATAAAAAAATATTCTTTTTAATTTTATTAATGTCATGTGTTGTACGCTACACCAAAAGAAGCTTGCACAACACGCATCCTTGTATTGCCTTGCATTACACGCAATCGCGACCTTCCTCGATAGCGTGTGTAATACGCAATACCGAGTTTCACTAAACAACGATGTGCTATTAAAATATTATTAAAACTAGCCGTTATGAATAGTAATAACCACTTTTTAAAATTATGTAAATCTTATTTTTCAAAATGAACTTCATTCTTGGATTCGGAGTATCGAATTTAGCATAAGGTGAAATTTTGGTACTTTTCGGATAACTTTCATATTCTGATGAATAGTGAAAAATTACTAAATTATAATTAAAAACAACTTTTTTAATCGAAATAATTAATAGTGATAAATCATTAATTTGAGTGGTTTTAAAGTATATTTAGAATATATTTTTACAATTTAATACAATGTTGGTCATTGGATGTAATTTCACATTTAAACTAGACATAAACAAGTGTCAATCTTTTGATAGATATTGTTTCTTAAAAACACGCTATTTGTTTTAACAGCGGGATTTAATTATAAAATTAATTAATGCAACTTTTATGTTATGAATTTGGTAAAATAGACTTCATTTTTGAATTCGGAATATGAAATATAGCTTGGGATGAAATTTTGGCATTGTTCTGAAAAACATCAATTTTTGATGAATAGTGAAACTACTAAGTGGTAGGTTAAAAACTAAATTTTTGCATAAAACTTAATTTTACCGCTTCTGTGAATGGAATTTCGAAAATCCGAGAGACACGGTTAATATCAAGGACTAAAATGTGGTTCAATGAGATGAAAATAATTTTTTGGTGAATAGTAACTTTTTATTTTTTTACCACGGTTAATAGTAAATAGGGTAACTAAGGGTAAATATGATATTAATATTACCCTAACACATGTCCTAATTCTATTGGACAAGTGTAATTCGACCAAAAACAAACTTAGGAATAAAATATGACCATTTAGGCCCACTTGGATTAGATTAGGACATTTATTATTAATTTATTTAAAGAAGGGTTAAAATAGTTAAAATCAAAGTTTAATAAGTAAATCATTTTTAATATGGGGTTATACATAAGATAAATTCGACTATAAATATTCCTTAGAAAGCTAAAAAGATTTCCTACATGATGGTATTTTATTTGTAATTTTCAGACATCAAATAATATAATTTATTTATGACACAAAGATGATGTAGTAATTATCTTATTAATGAAATATTGACATAATTGATAATATAAATACCAAAATAAATGTAATTTAAGACTTTTTATGAATTACACTAATTTTCTAGGTTACTATGATATATTAGTGTTGATTTAATCAACTTGGTTCGAACATATAATTCTGTTATGACTTTCAAAAAAATCATATATCAAATAGTGTCAAAATTGACACAAAATAGTTTTTAAATCAAATATTATATTATTAATTGTTATTTTATTCCTAAAAATCTAAGGTTCGGCCAAATGACTTAGATAAGGATATATGTATTAATAATATACAATTTGGGGTTCGTTTGGCATGTTATAGTAAGTGTATTAACCATATAGTGAAAGAAAACAAAAAGACACGGTAAAAGTTAAATTATTTAACTTAGAGTTAAATCTAATTGATAAGGTTAAAATAATACCCTAAACTTGTCTAAATCCTATTGGTTGATAGGATTTCGACCCATCCCCACTTTAGCTTCGAAATAAGACCCTTTGGAACCATTATAAACCGATTTTGACTTTAATATAAAATAATATTTTGAGATATTCCTAAGGTGCCCCTCTCCTCCCCTATAAAAGGACACCTCCTCCCCCTCCTCCTCACACCAATTTGAGCACTCAAGCTCGGCCAACCCCTGCCAATTTCTCCTCTCCACTTCCCTAGAAACATCCTAGAGGTTCTGGTCTTCTTCAAAGACCAATTTTAGTGCCCTAAGAGGAGGTCTCAAAGAGGCACTTCAAAGAAGAGGAGGTTCAGACACTTACAAAGCAAGTCGGACATAAGGTAAGGGAAATATCACAATCTCATTTTTATCCGAGATTGTTTATTCGTAAGTATTTACTGGGGTGTATTTTATCATCCACGTCCATGTTCCTTCAATATGTAATATTGTTTCCATCCACTTACAATAGTTTAAATCCAATTTTACTCTTCGGTGAGTTTTTAGTAAAGAATATGAAAGGAATCTTTTGTCGCTTTTTCATACGAGGTACTTTTTGACTTTTCCGACAAAAGTACGAGAAGAATGTTTTTTTTAACTTATACGGCACGAACGGATTTATACTGTTTTATAAAGCCTTATCTTCATGAATCTTCCTCTAAAAGATTTCATGACTATTTTCAATAAAATCTCTTTCTTTTAAAATTGCATGTTGTTTTGTGAAAAGAAATTGATTTTGAAGAAGAAAGGATATTTTCCTCAAGAATTAAATTCAAGTGTTTTATCAAAATTATTTTCCATATAAGATAATAAAGGGTTCTGTTTCTATCCATATTTTTACATTGATTTGACTATGTTGTGATGGAATTATGTTTATGAATTCCTTTATCTTATATGAATGGTTTTATGATGTCATGTTGTTTAAGAATCCCATTTTTATTACATGGGTTATGCAATGATGTATGATTTATGATTTTGTGGCACACATAAGAAAGGATTCATTAAGAGATGGGTGGGGCCTATATCTCCCTCCAATGCATTGGGTAAAGATTTCATATCTCATGAGATAGACATGGCTGGAATGGTAGGTTATACCGGTTCAGTGAAACAGGACTGAAACGAGGATTACTCGATTCAGAAAGGGACTTTGTCCACTAAGATAGTCTTGGCAATGAGTCTTGACTAACAAGAAATGATTCTCTATGATTATGTGTGTATGCCACAATGAGTAATGTTTTAAGTTATGATTTCATTTTCACTTCTATGATTTATCCCATGTTATGATATTATGAGCTCTTTTGCAGGTTAAGATTTCCAAAAGCTATGTTCTTATGTATATGATGTGATTGATATTTCTTTTGTTTACCCTTACTGAGCATTTGAGCTCACTCTTTTATGTTTTCTTTTCCCCAGGATATAAAGAAAGGTTTTAGGTAAAAAAGGGGAAGATCTTTATGGGATATATTGAAGATCTTTCACCACGTTTAGAAGATTACGTTCCGAGTTTCCAAAGACACTAAACTATTACGATCCTTGTGTGTGTGTTTTTGTTATGTACTAAGTATTCCGCAAAAGTAATGTAATGTCCATGTACGTCAAGATACGGGTCTCTACATCCTATGAGGGATTTTGGTTCTAACCTAAGGTTTTTTCCTGAAGAAGTTGTACAGTTCTTAACCGATTGTTTTCATTTTATTTATTTTTCTGCCACATTAAATTCACATTAAAATATTAAAATATAACATAATTGATATATTTAATATAATTTTAAGCTATTACTTTTATTTAATAACTTATATCCATCAATTATTCCATAAAATGAGAAACAAAACCATCAGTCATGTGTACGATGGACCACCGTCTTACGAACTGATGTAATTTTTTTACATAACTACCTCTCACAGATGAATATAATGATGGATTTAATCTATTTTAATTGTATTCATCAGATATTTATACCTCTATAATTATAATATTACTTATATCTTATTACTTTCCAATCTTTTGGAAAATGATAACATCGCACGTGCATGCTTGTTGACTACCACCCCCACAAAGAAAGGGGACACATATTTTTTTTGGAAATGGATGGTAAGGAGAGTATATTTAATGAATATATATGATATAAAAATTATTATAAATTTTTTAATTATATTTACATTTCTTTTTTTATTCCTGTCTAGAAAATAGAAACAACATTTATGCATACGTATGACCTACCATCTCTATGAATGATGTAATTCATTTTCTATCTCTATATTTTATGGATTTATATAAATAAATATATAAATAATATATATATTATATTTATATCATGGTGATAATTTGGGATATATGTACCCATTATCAATGTAAATGGAAAAAAATACCAAACCAAATCATATATGAAAAACAAATCTCTTATTACCCAAACATGATTTTAATAAGGACAATGCTAATAAATAGGTAAACAATCATATTAAGTAAATCATATATGGTTTGATATATATTATTATGGTTATTTAAAAGATATATAATAAACCTATAATTATTATAAATTAGGATCAAACATATACAAAGAAATTCGATACATTAGGTAAGATATTTTCCTCTAACTTTTATTTCCACGGGACACATGCCATATTCACCACCTGTTTATTTTTTGTTGTGTATATAATTACCATAAATTTCTGTTATGATTATTATCATAAAAATCATGAGATATAGATATACACATCTATGTTTCTTTCTTTCATAGGTATTATGATTCAACCATTACCAAATAGGTAATGGTTTGATATTATAATCTAATTTTTTATCAAGATTGTTTATAATTATGCTTTTAATGATGAAATATTATGATCTATCTCTCAAGAAAATCATGAGTATTATTATTTCCTATTTATTTGTGTATAATAAATTTTACCTTTTAATTTATATCCCTTTAAGTATTAATGAAACCAAAATAATATTTTTAATAAAAATCGACTTTATTTCCATCTTCGGTTGAAAATCCTCTATCTTCCTTGTCTATGTTTTCTAATAAGGTTTTTAAGAAAGTTTTTACTATTCTAAAATGATTTTTTAAATAGATTTTCACCCATATTTTAATGTTTCCAAAATGTTTTAAAAGTAATCTTCTTGTCATTTTCTGAACAACGCTCTTTTGAATTTTTACCAAAAATGCGAATAGAATATATGTTTTAATGTGTATAACATGAACTATATATTATAACATAATGATCACTAAATGGTTTTAAGATTCAATTATGAGCTTCCTAAGTTATTTTAAAATAAAATGTTCATTTAATATTTGGGAATTTTTTAGGTTTTAAATAATTACTATCAAAGTGGAAAGGTTATTTTCCTAAATAAATGTTCCAAGTGATATTTCAACACCATTTTACATCTAAGATGACATCTAATGTCAAAAAATAATTTATAGGTTTATAATCAAATGATACCATCCTTATTTTTTCTCCGGATGATTTATGTTTATGATGATAATTTTTTATGAAACCGTTTCCTTTTCCACTGGTTATGTTATCATGAAATGTTTATTAATCCCATTTACTTTATATGGTATATGATATGATGAATGTTTTATAATATTATAGCACAAAAAGTATACATTATGTGATTTGTGGGAATTAAATCTCCTTCAAATTATTTTAGTAATGATTAATGTTCTATGAGAATAAATATTACATATGATGTTATCCAAAGCCTGATGGAGAGTACATGGGATGTTATCCCAAGTCTGAAAAATGGTACACAAGAGGTTACCACTAGAAGAAAATAGAGTATACAGGTGGTTATCTCAATCCTGAAAGATAATAAATGGGTAGTTTTACCAAACACAAGGCAGATACATTGGTGGTTATCCCAAGACTAACATTTTACAAATGTATTTTTGGGTATCCTTGACATAATATTTTCTATTATTATGTGTATGAAACAAATATATGGTTTATTCTAATGTCATTATCTAATGTATTATTCTCTTTGATTCATTTATGATTCATGTATTATGTTCTACCAGTATTTATTCTATAAATCAATTTAATGATATATGATTTGCAAGTTATGGGTTTCAAATGAATTCTCATGTTCTTATACCCTTATGCTCATATCTTATTGATATCTCCATTATTTATCCTTAATAAGAATCTGAGCTCATGATATTTTATGTTTTATTTCCTATGATTATAAATAAAGGTATTATGTATGATGTTACTATGAAGAGTTTTAGTTATAAAGAATATAGTGGGATATTATTTAGTTCATCTATGAATTAGTTTTGTTTATATCCATGTTTTCAAATGTGTTATACCTGAATGATTTAGGACTGGATTGTTATTTAATGTAATTAATATTCATCTATTCATATGTGATATCTATATAATAAATGAGTAGTTTGAAATATAATTTTATATACAATGATTCATTTTTTATGATATAAGATATTATGGGTATGATTTTCTTATTTATCATGATTAAACCCATATATTCATCTTATTCTAACTTATGATCATTAATTGTTTTCATGAATGTTTACCCTTATAGATCATTTGATATTTTCCATATCTTATGTTTATTTTTCCTCAGGATATTATGGAAATAAATATATAAGATGAATCTATATGATTTTATTTTGTAGTGTTTTTTCATAGATATTTAATAATTTTTAATGATTATGTATTTTCTTATATAGGTGAAAAAATTATCATTTTATATAAACAACATGGGTTCTATTGGTTATATATTTTTTCTATATCTCTAAAAATGTAATCATAGAGAGTTATAAAGAATTTGAATTCTAAATTATGTGTGGAAGTTCTATTAATTATAGGTGAGTGTCAAATATAGTGTGTAAAGATTGTTTTTTATCATTAGATATGGGAGTGAAATTATAGGGAACCTATATTGGTATAAAAGGTGGTTTTAAAAAAAGATGATATGATGTTTTCATATGAAGAAAAATTATGATTTATAATGGTCACTAAGCATTTATATGTTAATGTTGATCATAGATTCAATGGTATAAATAAACCGTTACATTGGTTAAATAAAATATTTAATGTTTTTTAGGGATTAGGAAGAGATAGCTTTAGACAAAACCATAAGAGTATGTTTAATTATAGGATAAAATCACAATGTTTTGGTAAAATAGATATTGTGTAGTTCTACTAGAAGTAAAAACCCTATTTAAATATTTCTAGTGGATATGAGGCCTGGCATAAATATGCCTTGGGTTAATAACGATGAATAAGGATTATTGGGTATTAACTCAATCATAACATAATTAATGTAAAAGTGGCCTAACTGTACACCTAGTTTGAGCATCCCATGGAATATGATTTTTTTAATTCACATTCTCTTTAGGAACCATTATTGTGGATTTTAATATCCATATTCTTGAATACCAAATAAAGAATGAATTTGGATAAAATAGATTAAAACATATAGATTCATGAGTTAAGGTAAATATTTATTGATATGTGATTTTATGGATGAATGGTATGTTGAACTTTGAGAATATATATTTAAATGTTTTTTATTTTTATATTATTTTAAGAAAGTTCATAGTAAATTTTAGACATATATTTTGTTATTCAGGTAATATTTACCTGAGAACTTACCTTAAAGAAAAATAGTTTGAATTAATAGTATCAACATATGAAATTAAAGTGTCATTATAGAATATATATTCATGTTAATTATTTCATATTAATATTTTAGTTATTATCATAACCTTTTTAGTTTCTATATTTTTCCAAAATAGGATTTTTAATCTAAGGTTGAGAAATATATGTATCTAGAAAAAACCAACCAAATAAAGGATAATACATAAATAGTAATGAATTTTAGTATATGAATGTTATTATAGGAAATGTGAATTTTAGTGTATTAACTAATGTAGTGAAGATAATATGTTAATATAAATTAAATATTGATATTATTATATATTTTCATTAGTGATTTATAATTATTGATGATATTTTGGTATATTATAAAAGAAATGTGGATTATCAGTAATATATTAGGATTTTTTTTAAGTTTTTTATTTATGGGTTAGAAAAAAATATTACATGGTTTAAATAACCTTGTAACATGATTATATGAAAATGGTACATTTTTTAGGATAAATATTGGATAACACATGACTAAGGTACAAATAACTATTGGGTTTAATATATTCATGACATTACGGTAATAAAGGGTTGATTGATTTTTATAAATGTGAGTTAGATATCGTTGAATTCATTACAATGTTGTATTGATTTAATGAAAAATTAATCTATGATACCATTTTGGGGTTAAAGATAGAATTAATCTTTTGAGGAATATATAACTTCAATATGGTTTTATCACATAGATTTTTAAATGGTTTTGGGTGTGGTATATTATTGGGAACGTATGATAAGGTTATATACATACTTAATTATATGAATGAGTGGGAAATTAATGTTGTTTGAGGAATGATAAGTAACTTGATATATCCTAATTGAGAATGATATGTAATACCCAGATAATAAATATATTTTTTTCATTAAAATTAACCCTAATATATCTGATAGATTTCCTTATTTATAACCCTGATTCTGTATAAACCATGATATAATAAACTATTATATGCTTGTTATTAAATTGCCATGTATGAATACTAATAAAAACTCTATAAAAAATATGTGTTAATGTTTTTAATAATGATATTATATTAAATATTGAAAAATAAATAAGTAATACATTTTCTATAAATTAATTTTGTTCTTCAAAAATATATTTTCTTCAAATAATTTTCTATTTCATATTTTCATGTGAACAATGTAATTTATTTATACTATTTTTAAACTCTCCATCAAAAATGATTTTTTATAAAAACTATCATAAAATTTAAAGTAAAAGCATCAATATGTTTTTTATATGATATTATTTTAATTTAGGTATCCTTTAATTACAAATAATCTAAATTGTTATATAAAATTCCTCATTATTCTTGATTTCTATGTAAGTTTATTTTTGGGCTTACAAACAATTTTTTCTAAAAAAATGTTTTTAGTACCATAATGTGATTTTAGAATAATAAATTAAATTAATAATTATTTATTAATTTTATTAATGTAATTTTTATTTTATATATTAAATCAAATAATTTAACATTCATTCGATCATTTCTACAAGGAATAGAATATTTGTAAATTTTGTTTCAGGATTAAGGATTCTTTCTTCTAAAATTGGTTTTCATTGTGGGTTTCATTATTATTTATAATTAAATTTTACTAGTTATAAATATTTAATATGTTAAAATAGATTACTTATTTTTAATAAAAATAATTAATATAATCTAGTAGTGTCAACTTAATTTTTATTCTTAATGAATTATTAAATTAGGCAAATTTTATTAACACGGTTAAGGTTAAAATGGATTTAACTATAGCTAAATAAAGAGATAAGGTTTTTATTTCCACCCAAACCTATTAAATTATTAATATTTAGTGACATTTCAAACATATCATATCCTTATAACGAATCTCTATGCATTTTTTCCTAGTTTACCTTCAGAGTGAGTATATATCATTAAAAACTTTTATAAAATTTTATGTGTATCCATCCCCTCACATATAAATGGACACCTCATATACACCCCTATTTATACCATTTTATCCTTATATATCATAAATACATACTAAAAACTAATCCTAGAATAATATCCTCATTATATACCTTTTCTAATTCTCTTATTAGCAATAATTCAAGGATTAAAGAGTAAGCCAAAAGATATCTCTTAGAGAATAGGTATTGATCTTAAACAAGATCTTCAAATTATATTTATTCTTCTAAATCTACTAAACATGTTTTATACTTCAAAAAATATGAATCTAATATCTTAAATATAAAAATAATTTATTATGGTGATGTAATAACCTTTTAACACCTCTTATCCATCATATGAGAGACAAAAGTATCGCTTGTGTGTTCATGTTGAGTACTGCCACTGCACAGTGATATAATTCATTTTCATTCCCTATATTTATTATGTAGTAATTATGATGTATTATATGTATATATAAAATATTTAATATATAATAATTATTTTTGAAAGATTAATTAATATTTCACATTATATTTTACTATGCATAGAAAAATGGAATCATCACTCATGTGTACAAATAGACTACCGTCTCTATGTTCTGATGTGCTTTATTTTTAATCATAAAATAATATGAATGGTTATAGTTACATATATAATAAATGTATATTATATTTTTATTATGATATAAATTTTTTATATGATGAAACCATTATCATGTTTTAGGGACCAAATCTCATGAACCAAAACATCCATGAAAAATGAAGTAGTTAACACCTAAAATGATGGTGATAATGAATTATTGTTAATGAATGAGTGATAATATGTTATAAATAAACCAAATATGGTATTATAAATATGATTATTTTTATATTATATAATAATAATAAAATTTGAATTTATTATATTGGAGGATATAGTTCTTACGATGCAAGACAAACTAGGGGTTATGGTTTTATTTTACAATCTCTTTTTTATCAGTATTGTTTATCATATAATTTTATAAGGATGATATTTTATTATTTATGCCTCTCAAAAAAATTTAATTACCTTCTCCTCTAGTTTATTATATATTTATCATTTTTCCTTTAATTTTACTCACATTATGTACTAAATAAAATGAATGAATGTTTTTATGGAAAACCAACCATATTTCCTTGTTCATTTGGAAATCTTTTCTTCGTTGTTGAAATATTCTAAAAAATATTTTAAATAATGTTTTTTGTTTTTAAAAAATAAATATTTAATGTAATTTTTCATTATATTTGACTTTTTTTTATAATTTTTAAAAAGGATCCATCCTTTCATTTTGAAAATATAGTACTTTAAAATTTTAATAAAAAACAGGAATTAATTTTTTTATCAGATACTGAATGAATGTCTTTCCCTACCATAATGAATACTAATTTATTTTTGGATTAATTTATATTTTTTATTTTTAATTTTAAAATAATTTTTTTTATTTAATATTTTTAAAAAATTTAGATCCTAAATAAGTGATTTCAAATAAAAATGAGTATTCTCCTCAAAAATTGTTCTAGTGATATTTTAATTATATTTTTATCTATAATAACATCTTCTAATATTTCTTTTAATTTAATAGGGATATGATCCAATTTTACTATTTTTATTATTTTTCTAGATGGTTTATTATTATTCTGATGTAATTTGTATAATACTCATAACTATTGTACGGGTTATGATTTGAAGATATGATGAATGTTTTTTGATCTCATAGAACACATATATATGGGTTTCTTTATGTGATAGATGGGAGGAAAAATATATCTCTCTCCCATTTATTGGGTAATGAAGGAAATCTTTTGAGATAATAATGAAAAAATAGGGAGTGTAACTAGTTCAATAGGGAAATTTTTCTAATAATATAATATTGATAGTGAACCTTGTCCAAAAAAATGATGTAATGGGTTGTGAACCAAATACACTATGATAGTCCTGGTAGTGAGACTTGACTAAGTAAATGAATTTCTATACTTATGTTTATTCAAAAAAATTATGTCTTAGTCTTATGAGAAGTTCTCATTGATCATGTTTGAGTATTGATGATTCCTCTCTATTATGCCTTATGTATTTTTATTGATAAAACATTATTCCGTGTTTAATTATTATGATCTATTAATTGATTTGTATAAATTTTAAATGGAACTCTCATGTTCTCAAACCCTTATTCACATATTATTCTAACTTATGATTATATATTTATATCTCATATTTTGACCTTTATTGAGCATTTAAGAAAACCAATTTCTATGTTTTCTTTCCTATGTTTTGGACAAATTTTTTAAGTACGTTAGGTCTAATAAGGGTTTTCAGTTATGAAGAACATAATAGGAAATGTTATAGATCATTTATGTATATGTTTTTTATGTGTCCATGATTCAAAATAAAAAAACATTAAGGTTCTATCATTTACCATATTTATATATAATGGATATTTATGTTAGTAAGATATAGTATTTATGCATGAAATGTATGGGTCACTATAGTTTGTATCAAAGTAATGTTTGGGAACTTTTGGAGAATATAATGAGAAATCATTAGTGAGATAACTTAATATAACATATGTTTATGAGAACCTACTATGTTATGGTAAAGGAATGAGTGTGTTTTCCCTAAGAAAATATATATATTTCTAGATATTATAAGTGGTTGTGGTTTTTTTAATCATACATATAGGGGATATAACCCTGAAATTAATTTCATAAGTATATCTAGGACATCATTACGAGGCATGGTAAATTGGACCTTACTATACACCTGGTATGAAACTACAATTGGATATTCTTAGTTCAATTCAAATTTTCATTAAGATAAGTTATTAAGTATTTTAATGGATAATGACTAATTATGACCAAGATAAATGTAAGGTTATATATATAAAATAATGTTCCATGATTTAGAAATTATATAAATTATTTTTAGGATTATATGATTTACCACTATAATTATTGTTTATAATAATATATTTTTTGTTTCAGTAAATATATCAATCTAGATGGAACCATGTTAACATTTATTGTGATGGAAAATGTAATTATTATACCCAAAAAAAGCTTAATTTCATGGGAGATATAATGAAAAATATTATTGCTATACTTATGAACCTTTATCATGCCACAAATCATGTTGATATTCCAAATGAGAAATGGAACGAAAAATATATTATTGAGTATTTCATGAGGGAAAATCTAACTTCATTTAGTGGGAGTCGATCTACTAAATGCTGAGCAATAGATTAATACCACTGAAATGATATTTTATATTTTTCAGTTCTAAAAAAATTAAAATGATATCATTGATATTTATCATTTGGAAGGTGAAGAAGATCAATGGTGGAATCCTATTAAGAATATGAGTTAATGATAGAAATTTACTACATGGAGTGTGATGAGTTTAAGAGATTATTTTTCAATAAGTATATTCCTAATATTATTTGTAGAAATATGGAGATGGAATTTTATGTGCATAAGAAAAAGGATAATGAATCCATTGGTACCCATAAGGAAAATTTTGCAAGGACTGTGAGGTACACTTTAGGTATTTTTATTGAAGAAAAAATCAATATTGGTCAATTATTCAGAATCTTAATACCAAGTCACTGAAGGGAATTAGACATAATAGGATTCAATAGCTATAAGGAAATAATATGATCTTCTATCATGGTGTAAGTACAAATTTGAGAAAACCATCAATATAATGTTTTTTATTAAATGAAATAAGGATTTAAAAATATATTTTAATAGAAAAACCATGGAGGGAATTAGATGAGTTTTTCCTTTATTCAATAATTTTTGAATGAGGTAATGAGAAACTTTTTTGTAGGTATTGGTAAATGTTTTAATTGTTGAAAATAAGGCCACTGATTAATATAATGTATATGTAATGATAATATGTTAGGTAATATGAAAATGGAGATAAATATCAAAAAATATAGTACCCATAGTTTCATTTTATAATTTTATGGAGTAAATACATTATTATAACTAGTTCCAGAATCCAATGGTAAATGATGATGGACCAAACCAACATACTCTAAATCATAGAGACAAAGGTTGATCCCATGTGATTGCTATTGTTGATGTCGTTTATGATAATGATGTTGTGAAAGGTATACATACCTTTCAATATAGAACTACTAATTTATTATATGATTCTATTTTAACCCATACTTTTATATTTGAAAAAATTTCTTACTGTAAAACATTACCATCAAAATTAAAAGATGTTCAAATAGAATAAAAAACACATAATTTTATTATGATTGTATCTTAATTCTATGAATCCCCCAAAATGGATGTTTATGGGAATGTGCTCTGAAAAAAATCCTTGTATTCTTCCTATAAATGAATTTTATGTGAATTTTAGAATGGATTATTTTTGTTTATATAAAACTATTATCAACTTTCATGCAAGGGGAGAAAAATTTAATATTCTAAACACACCAATGATTGTTTATTGGTTAAAGGATAAATATGAACTTCCATTTGAAATTATATCTTTTTGATTAGTGTCTATTTTTATTCAAAGTTGGTATTTATCTTAGATGGTTGGGGGGAAACTCAACATTGACAATATGGATATTATACGAGACTTTATTGATGAATTTTCAAAATAAATAACTAGTCTTCCTATAAAAAGTGAATTCAAGTTTCTAATAGCAATCATACCCTGTACTATATTTTTTTTCAAAGACACCATGTAGAATGGCCTAGATTGATTTGAAGGAATTGAGAAGAAACTACAAGAGAATCATTTTAAGGTATTCATTCATCCAAGCATGTCACCATAGAGAGGACATGTTCTTTTTTTTATATAGAAATATGGATAAATACTAATGTATATCGATTATTGGGAACTTAATAATATCATGATCAAGAATAAGTATCCTTTACCTCGTATTGATGATTTTTTGATCAATAATGTGTACCTCAATATTTTTCCAATTTTGTTCTTTGATTTGTATATTATTAATTGAGAGTCAATATTGAAGAGATACATAAGAAAACCATCTGATAAAGGTATGAAATACGTAAATTACTAGTCATTACATTTAAACTTTCTAAATTTCAACAATATATTAATTGATTCAATGAATAAATTAATTATGTACTATCATAATCAGTTTTTGGTACTCTTTATAGATGATATTCTGATATATTATTAGAGTATGCAATATCATTAAGATTACTTTAGTATTGTAAAACTATGAATTTTCATGAATTTATTTTAATAAATTAAATTTCATTAATGGTTTTTATTACATGAAACTCCAATTTAATCTTCTATTATATACAACACCAATTTAAACTTGTGCTATATGCAACACTGGATTAGCTTACATTACACGTAACACTAAGTTATAAAAAAACCATGATATATTATGAACATGAAATTTATAACATAGATGATAAAATTAGTCATATTAACAGTAATAAGTAATTTAAAAAATTTAAGTATAGTGGTTTTATATAAATAAAAAATATTTATAATAAAATACCTAATTTTTAGTAAAGTCTTTATATATTTCAAAAAAACTATTTTTTTAAAAAAATGTTTTATATGTAAACAATAATAAAATTAAATTTTGAAGTGTTAAGAAAATATATTTGATAAAATAAAAATATTTTGTGAATTCATAATTTCAAAATTATATTAGGGTGAAAATTTTGGATTTTTTTGAAAATTTTCATTTTATGATGAATAATGAAAAATGTTGAATTTTAATTAAAATATACCTTTTATTTTAGTTTATTTATAAGGATGAATTATATTTTGAATTGGTTTTAAAGTAAAATAAGTTCAATTATACATATATTAAACCAATTTTTTCCATTTGAATCTATTTCATATTGAAATTGTATATTAAAACTTTGTAAACTTCTAAACATTTTCACTTTAAAACCCCTCTTTCTCATCAAGTCTATGGGATAAATTTTAAATTAATATTGTCCACTATTGTGAATTAAATTTTGTAAAATGGATTACATATTTTTTTTCACCATAATTTACAATTTATAATATGGTTAAATTAATTTTTGACCAAGTTAAATTTTGAATGAATTAAAAATTAATTAATGTGGTTAAAGTAAAATTGGGTTTACTAGGGGGTTAAACTATAATGATAAGAGTTAAAATGACCTAAAATATTATATTATTATTATTTTATTAATTAAATTTTAAATTTTCCATAAAATTATATGAAAATATGGAAATATATTTCCACTTTCTACTGAATATGACCCATATAATAAGTTAAGTAAAGAAAAATACAAAAAAGACAGTTTTATTACTTTTAATATCTATAAAGTTTTAGGGTAGGATTAGAAACAACATATAATGATATACATATATTATATTAAAGTAAAATTTAGTTTTTTTATTAGGATAATTTAAATTAAATTTTAAGTGAAATAATTACTTTAAATACTTATGAAATGTCGACATAATAATTATTTAGTCTACAATAAAATAAAATAAATGATACTAAAAATACTAAAAGTGATTTAAATTGAATGAATTATTGTGTTTCATTATTTTTATATTAATATATAATTTCAAAATTTTGTGAACATGATATATTCTAATTCCATGTTTGTGTTGATTTTTAAAAATACAATTTAAATGAATAATGTCAAAATAGCTATTAAAGTAATTATACGATAAATTATATCTTATTAAATGATTTAAAATTACTAAAAACATAAATTATTACAATTGATTTTTAAATATTAATAAATATCAACTAAATTAAAATCATGGACCATTTTTTCAATTATAATGACTATATTAACATTTAAATAGTAAAAACTCAGTTAACGTGGTTAATGTTAAAGCATTGTTTTTGTATGCCACATGCGCTTTTGTTAAGATTAATTTACAACACACATAATATTTATATTTGATAAATTAGATATAATACTTGTAATCAGTGGGTAATAATTATAAAAAAAAATTTACTTTAATTTATTCTTAAAGGATAAATTTAAAATATTTGAAAACTAGTTATCATAGTGAGAACCCAAATTGTTAAAAATTGGGATACTTAGATGTTAAAGAATTAAATGATTAAAAATGTGTTTCATTATGTTTTAGATGTGTGGATAGATCATAAATTACCGCCAATAATTTAATTATTATATTTGGAGCAACTTTATGTATGATTGACCTCCCAATAGTGAATACATTTGAGTATTTTCAAGAATGCCACTCTTCCCCAACTATAAAAGGGAAATAACTCTCTCAACTAATTCACAAATAAAAATCATTGAGATCAACAAAGATATACCCAAATCACTTATGAAAATCCTTCAACTCATCCTTAATGTATTAGTTTATATAGAAATCCATTCAATAAAGGCTTTAATGCAAATATAAGGAGGATACCCAAAGAAGAGGTAACACTCATCAATGAGAGTTTTTGTTTTATTTATTACTCAAACCCCTTAAAATATTATTATAAAATGATTGTATAATAACATAATTATCTTAAATATACTTATATGTTGTTATGTTAATGGTAAAACCTATAACCACACATACTTCTATAAAATGGGTTATGAAATCCTCATTTATGTGTATAGAGGACTATCGCCTCGCGAACCGATATCGTTCATTTTTCCATTACCACCTATCAAGTTTTGGGATAATGATAGATTTATATTTTATATATGATATATAAATTATATTTATTATGTAATTATGCTTCTAGAATTATTATATAAAATATAATTTCATACATTCCATTTTTTGGTAATATAATAATGTCGTTTATGTGTACGACATACTACCGCCATGCGAAGCGATGTAATTCATCCATTCTTACAAGAAATGTATTAAGGATAGGTTTAATAAAAATATATGATATATATTACATAAAAATTATTCTTTAATTTTAATATATATATTTTCTTTTTTTTAATCCAATAAGAAAATGGAAATAATGTTCATGCGTACGTATGACTTACCATCTCCATAAATAATGCATTTCATTTTCTACCTATAAATATTAAGGATTACTCTAAATACATATATAATTAATATAAATAATATTTATATAATGGTTTAAATTATTTATATTATGAAATAATTATCAATTTAAGAGGAATAGAAATATAAAAAATCAAAACATATAAGAAAATCAATGTGGTTTTTACCCAAACGTAAGTTTAACATGGAGTTATTAATAAGCATGAAATAAACGGTCATAAGAAAATCATATATAGTATGATATATATGAATATTGTTATTTAATATATGTATAATAAACATATATTAATTATACAATAAGTTTTAACTAGTATGTTGGGAGTCAAGACTTAAGGTAAGGGGATTTTTGTATCACATTTTACTTCTGTGAGACACCCGACATATTCACCATTTATTTATTTTATTTGGTGTATATACTACCCATGAATGTATAATATTATTTTTATCCTAAAAATTAGTGGAATTTACATATCAATTTGGTGAACTACCTTTCATGGGTCTTATGTTTCAATGTTACCATAGTGGTAAAAATTTTGTGTTAAAATATCATCATTTATTAAGATGGTTTGTGACTATGTTTCTAATGATCAAGTAATATATTCCATACCAATTTTTTAGTAATTTTCTTCTCCTCGGGTTATTTCATGAGAATTATTGTTTTACCTTCATCGTTCCTCTATTATGTACTTAATAGTTCAAAATAATGTTTTTATGAAATGCCGTCTTTTCAATCGAAAACTATCTTTCTTCCAAAAACCATGTTTTCTAGAAATTTTATAGAAAATGTTTAATTTTTTTTTTCAATTATGAAAAGTATATTTCCAAAATATTTTTTACGTGAGTTTTTATAGTTGCATTTATAATTTCTCAATCTTATTTTCAATGAAAAGGATTTTGAAGATGTTTTATGTTTTAAAAACTAATTTTCCAAGAAATTTTATTTGAGTTAAGAAATGTTCCAAGTGATATTTCAAAATAATTATTAATCAATGATGACACCATTTGAATAAATTTATGATTTTCTAAAGATATTACCCAAGGTTACAATTTTTGTTATTTATATGAATGGTTTATTTTTATGATGAGAAGATATTTATGAGACCCATTTCTCTTCCACTAGTTTCACCATGATATATCTATTATGAAACCCACTTAATTTAATGGGTTATTATATAATGAAATTATTATGAAACATACTTAATTTCCATAGGTTATGATATGATGAATTGTTTCTAAAACCCATTTCATTTTTTGAGTAATGATAAGATATATTTTTTAGGGTCTTATTGTATACACATGTATGTTTTTTATTTTCGGATGGGTGGTATCTATATCTCCCTCTAATGTATTGGGAAGTGATAAATGTTTAATGATTTCAGAGGGTTCATGGGTGTTCATCCGAATCCCAAAAGGATGATACATGGGTGGTTAGCCCAAGTCCAAAAAAGAGGGTGTAAAAGTGGTTATCCAATGCCTAAAAGAGGGTACATAGGAGGTCATCCCAATAACAAAGCATGTACATGGGTGGTTAGATCATGCCTAACTTGTTATGAATATTCTGATGGGTAGCATTAACAAAATATATTATATTCTAATGTGTATTCCAAAAATATATGAATTATTCCAATATTGTGCTCTCATGGATCATGTTATTTGATTCCATTGTGATTCATATCTTGTGAACTGCTAATATTTTTTTCCATTAAACAAGTTTATAATCTTTTATATTCAAGGTTAAGTTTTACAACGTTATGATCATGTTCTCATACCATTTTGTTGATATCAGTCTTACATATCTTCCTTATTTACCATTACTGATCATTTGAGCTCACCCTTTCTTATGTTTCCTTTCCCCAGGTTATGAAGAAATTTTTTAAGGAGAATATGTTTGTGAATAATAATAACGTGTAATATATTTATGGTAGATATTCAAGATCATTCACCATGTTAGAATATTATGTACCCAGTATCCAAAGAAACCAAACTATTATGGTCTTTGAGATTTTACCTTTTCAATTTAATGAATATTCATATAAAAAGATGCAATATCCATATATAAAAATCCATGGTCTCTATAGATTGTATCAGTGGAAATATTTAATTATACTTTGAAAACAATGATGAGAAATCTTTACTAAGATGCCTATGTATATTTCTAACTATATGTCTTTGGATTCCTCTTTGGATAAGTCTAAGGATGAGTTAATTTTTAGGAAATTTTACTGATACAATCCAAAAAAAGACTTTAGTATCTATGAAGAGATTGATTGATGTGACATAAAGGTTTAAATGGAGGTTTTAGTTACATATCAATACCATGGTTTTAATAATAAAAGAAATATATAGATCAAAGGAAAATATAAGAACAATGGAGAGAAGAAGATGATCTTTCCTTTAGGCTCAACATGTGGGAAGAAACATGGAGGGGATTACCTTAATGGGGCCAATAAATATTTTAAGTGTGGAAAGGAAGGTCATTGAAGGGATAAATATTAAAGAGATGAGAAAAAGATTGCTAATGATGTGAATAATGAGAAATACCCACAAAATACACCACATATACATCAATGTTTCAATTATAAGATGTTTTGGAGTTTTTCTAATAAGTTCCCCAATCCAAGGGATAATGTGGATGATAATCCACACAAACCTATGAATAAAAAGGGAAATTTGAAAGATTATGGTAACATAATGGATGAAGTGAACCATTATAATTAGGAAATAATTATCATCCCCTCCTTATTTGGAAAATTCATGTTTGATTTTGTTTGTATTAACATTATGAAAATCATATTATTCATCCTTTAGTGAAATTTCATGTGATTATCTATTAGGATTTTGGAATAATGAAATCAAATATTATATTAGTACATAAATGAACCCAATATTCCTATGAAAATGTTTTTGTATAAGATAAGATCTTATATAAGGAATGAAGAAGTATTTATATTTTCAATATATAATTGTGGTAATTCAAGATATTTCCATGTTTCAATAAAATACATGATACAGATATTCACATTTTTGGAATGTGACAATCAAGAGTTACTTTATGATATATGGGGTATCAATGTTAAGATGATTTTAAGTAATTTAGTGGTGTTATTTATAAAATTTTGGATTTTCATCTTTCAAAAGGGTAAAAAGGATAACCATCTGTGTAATATTTTATGTTGAACATTGAAAGACGTTTTAGAGATTAATGTATTATTTCACCATATGAATATTTATGCATATTGGATGACCAGTGCTAACCATTTTCTTATAATGATAAATATATATATATATATATATATATATATAAAATAAATTATCATTCTATCTATGGATATTATGATCCACTATTTCTTTAGGCCTACAATATTCTCCTTTATTTCTTGGAGTAAGAGATGAAGTGGAATTTGATCAAGGAACAACCACAATGCAATATTGTTCTTATGAAATGGAATGAAATCAAGTTATTATATCTTCTCATGAAAATTCATAAAATTTATGAAAAGGTTCTTGATATAAAAATTATTCTGGTTATCATAATTTTTTGTGATATCAAGTATCCTTTTCAAGCCTCTTTGGCTTATTTATTTGTGATCATTAAATTTCTCTAGACCATGTTCTCTATCACTCTCAATCAGTATTTGTGTGTTAGTTTTATCTTCTATGTCCATATTTTCACTTCCCACCAATGTTATCCTATTTTGAAACATAGTATGTATTATTCTAGATTTAATTCTAAAATTCATTTCTCATTTTTAGGAGGATGTTTTATTTTTTCCTTTTCTGATTTTTGTTTCTATGAAAATAACTTTCAATTATTAAACCTACGATTCTTGAGATGAATTTATTGGGTGAAAATTATTATAAGGGGGATAAAATGCAACAAAACCATTTTAATTATTTTTTTAATATATTAAATTATATTTATGGATTTAATTTTAGAAAACAACCATGTTGATATTGTGTTATACACAACATAGAGTTAATCTTAAACTACACACAATATTAGTTTAGCTTGTGTTACACACAACACTGAGTTATAACAAAACCCTGATATATTACTAATGAAACTGTTATAACCTTCCTAATAAACTTAGTGATATGAATAATAATATTTTTTAAGAATTAAGTATAGTTTATTTATATAAATAAAACATATTTATAATAAATAAAACAAATTTATCAAAGTCAATATATGTTTCAAAAATACTGATTTTTTCAACAACATGTTTTTTATGTAAAAAATAGTAAAATTATTTTTTTGAAACTTTTATAAAATTAATATTATAAAATAAAATTCATTTTTTAATTAATAATGTTAAAATTATCTTAGGGTGAATTTTTGGGATTTTTATGAAAAGATTCATTTTTTGACGAGTAATGAAAAATACCGAATTTTCATTGAAAACTACCTTTTAATTTAATTTATTTATTAATTAAAACTAAATTATATAATTTTTAAGGTATAATTAGTAAAATTATAGATCTATTAAATCAATTGTTTTCATTGGAATCAATTTCATATTGAAATTTGATATAAAAACTTTGTAGACTTCCGAACATTTTCATTTTAAAAATCCATTTTCTCGTCATGTCTGCATGATTAATTTTAAATTAATTTTTACATTTATGTGGATTAAATTTTGTAAAATGGACTGCATATTTTTATCATAAAAACTTATAATTTCTAATAAGTTTAAATTAATTTTTTACCAAAATTAATAGTGAATATAGTAAAAACTTATCGACATGATTAATGTAAAAATGGCTTTACCTAAGGGTAAAATTGGAAAAATAAGGTTGAAAATGAACTGAAATATTTTCTTAATTTTATTTAATGAATTTATTTCAATCTTGGACATAAAATTCTATGAAATATGGAAATTTATTTCCACTCTCTTTTGAATATGACCCATATAATAAGTTATGTAAAGAAAAAGACAAAAAAGATACTTTTCTTACTTTTAATATCAATAAATCCTTGGGATTGGAATAAAAAAAATGTTATAGGTTATATATATATATCCTTTTTAATTATTTTTCTGTTTTTTATCACAATAATTTATTTTAATTTTTTTGTGATGAAATAATTACTGTAAATTTTTATGAAACACTAATACATTAGTTATTTATTTAACAACTAAATAAAATAAATGATACTAAAAATATTTAAAGTGAAGTTGATTTAATTGATTATTTTGTTCCACTATTTTCTTAGATGAATATATTATGTTACATAGGTGTACAAAAATAGATTCTAATTCCATATTTTTTCCTTATATTTTTAAATTCAATTTAAATGAATAATGTGAAAATTTACAATAATGTTATTTTTTGATAAATTTTATTTTATTAAATGATTTATAATTATTAAAAATCCTATAATATTCCAAGTAATTTTTAAATATTAATAAATTTCATCTATAGTCTATTCATGAGGAAATCATTTTATTATAATGAATATGTTGAATATTAAATTTAAAAAACTTATTTAGCACAGTTAAGGTCAAAGAGGTGTTTTTACATATTACATGCACTTATATATACTGAATGGAGTTGGGGTTTGACTTAGTAGTAAGAAGCACATAATTATACATCATGGGTTAGGGGCTCGAATCCCATGGAGCGAAGTTACTGTAGAAGCACTGTAGTAGTGGCAGGAACTGCAAGACCGGTAGGTACTATAGCAATGACCAGTGACACTATAGCAGGGGATAGTACTATAGAGAGGACTATACCAGTGACAATATTGTAGTAGGGACTAAAGCAGTCCATCTATTATAGAATTACTATTCACATAATGGGCCTTTGGCCAAAATTTCGAGCCTATGGTCAATGTAATGGGCTTCATGCCTACTGGGCCTTCAGGGAAAAAATATATAATGTAATAAAGTGGCTAGTTGGGTGGGTTATCCCTTGGGGGGGCTATGACCTGCTTTTTAGGTCTATGTGTGTGTGGTGTTTGTGTGTTTGAATGTAAATGTACCCCCAAGCACCTAATATAATATATATATTGACTTTTCCATCCATTTATAGATTCTTCTTGAATACACACTTAAAACCAATGGACTTTAAATCTAGCGATGGATCTACCAAAATACAGAAATGGTTTTGTTATATGGAAACCATTTCAGAATTCATGGCATCATGTTATGTGGAAACTTCTATTCCACTTACTACTTCCCTATAGTTTAGAGGATAATTAGTATCATCTAATAATAAGTCACCATCCTTGGTGATTTGAAAACTATACCATTTTGGTTCTCTAGCCTCTCTTGTACTCATACTTAGTACATGTGAATATATATTAACCTCTTCCACAGGAATTTATGAAATTATTCCTATAACAATTCATGCATACCTTGATCCTCGACTTTATTGAAGTCTATATCTCTCCCACTATGTATTTTAGATACATTCTATTTATATAAGAATATAGAATGTCTTTCCACTATAACCTTTTTTGAGGTATCATATAAGTAATATCACCTTGTTTCTATGGGGTATCCAATAAAGGTACACTTTACACCTCTAGGTTAAGGTTTTTTAACTGAAGTTTGAAACCATGAACTTGTATGATTTAAAACCCGATTATATCTCAATTCCTAAATTTGTATGATATAACATATTCTACTTTAATTTGAAATTTCTTTAGTATTTTTAATTTTATTTGTAGCACATATCTCCAAAAGGATAATGGAAAACTCAAATTAATCATCATTTATGTAACACTGTTTAATAAGTTGTGGTTCCACTATTCGATTACACCACCCCACTGAGGGGTTTAACGAGGCTTGAGTTGAGAGAGAATCCTAAAATACTATATATAATCAATGAAGTCTTGATAAATATATTCTCCACCATGATCTTATTGAAGTTTTATATTCTTTTAACCAATCCAGTTCTCAAGTTCATTATTGTATTACTTGAATCTGTCAAAGTAATACGACATATACCTCATCATATATACAAATCTACATATCTTAAAATCATCAGTATATGTTATTAAGTATGAGTACCCACCCCTTGATTTAATAGGAAATGTTTCAAACACATTGGTATGACCTAATTTAAGAAGCTCATTATCCCTTTCACCATTCACACTAAATGGAGTTTTTGTTATTTTTCCTTATAAACAAGCATGACATACACCATGTGGTTTTAGTGTGATGAAATCTAAATATCCATCTTAATGAAATTTACTCAAACCCTTTTCAATTACTTGACCATGATGGTGATGCTAAAGTTGGGTGTCTTATGAGTCATATGATGTAGTCTCCTTAACGATTTCTATTAATTGGTTTGTGTAATCCAATACATAAATACAACTATTTAAATCATCATTACCATATAAAATAATATCTTTATAAAATAAAAAAAATTTCTTCCCAAACATGAAGATAAATCCATTGGGATCAATTCTATTATAGAAATAATAATCTTTTTAACATATAGAACAAAATAAAAATCCTTAAAAACCAATATCATTACTATTCTTAATGTGAGGTTATAGTCTCTAATATCCAAGAAATATAGTTTGTATCTATTGTAAACTCATAGATCTACCTCCCATTAGTCAATATTTTTCAATATTGTTGGTTTTTATTTGAATACATATATGATAACCACAATCTATGTATAATAAAAAGACTATAGAAGTATATAAATTTCACTCAATGAAAAATAAAACTAAAGCATCCCCATTCTTCTTGGCTAGGGGTAACTTTTCTTCCAGTAACCTTTTTTTCCATATGAAAAATTGAGATTGTCCTATTTTTTTTCATTCCACATGATCATTGTCCTCTAGAAAGGGTGTTGTGAAGTTGATTTGGGCATAGAGTTCTTCACATGGCCTTTCTATTTGTTCACTACAAGGACTAAATTCTTCTAGAGTTTTATCTAATTATCTATACATATAATAAAAGTATAATGATATTGAAGATACTTCTAAATTTTATTTATCTTAAAAGTATCAATGAAAAATAGATAATTTTTATGGTGGTGATGCTGGAATGATATAAATTTTTAGTTCACCTTGACATTTAACCAGAGAAACTCTAGGCGCTCTATATATCCAATAACATTAACTATGTGAGGACCAGATGTATAACCTTCCCCAATTCTTCTCTAAAATAGATCCTTGAAAATTTCAAATTATTTATGTTTATATCTCTCATATTAATGACCAAAGATATGGCCGAGCATCCTATAAGCCTCCATATTTTTATGAGACATCATTGGTTCACTAGACATATATGATAACAACAAACATTGAACATCATCCCTGTTGTTAAAATATTTTTCATAGAAAGTTAATGCTTCATCACTTGCCTCCATAGTAAGCAGACCAGGTATTGAGGATTCAACCATATAGGAGTACTGCTGATGGTGTAAAACAATTGGAAGGTGTATGAACTACTCATGGAAGTTACCATAAGTGAGGATACAGTAATTCCCCAATATTGTTTACAGGGACAATGTGGTTAATGAAAATTACATTATTATACAATTTTAAATATAATAATATTATTAATTTTTTAATTGAATATTATGTGATAAATAATACTAATAAATTTTACTAAATCTCCCAATATTTTACCAAGTCCCAATATCCCTCACCATTTAACTCAAAATGATTATATTCATATAAATTCTTGTGGAATAGATATATATTCCCCATATTAGAACCCTAATGAGGTTTCAACAAGATAGATGAAGGTATTTGGGTAGGTAGGTCTTTTCCAACTACAGGCTTGCAGCTACTTGATCCATTGAGTGGATTCCCCAGTTCTAAAATCAAGACAATGATTTCTTATAAACTTTACTCTAATTAAAATAAATTCTAGATAGGGATACTTTTATTTAGGTAAGTTGGTTAAGTCAACCCATAAACTTTCTAATAATTCATAATTAAACGTTAGAGACCCAATGAGGGTTTTTCAAACACTTAGTTCTATAGATATCATTATTAAACAAGTAATGGAAGACTGAGTCTAAATTAATATATATTTTAGGCATTTTAATTTTTTATACATAAATTTTATCTTTTTTTATTCTTTACATTCCTAGATAATATTATGTAGATTTCAATTATAAAATTAACAATGTTGGAGAATTTTTTTTGAATAATATATATATTTATATTCCATTATTACACAATAATTCACTTATTTATATGATCATGTCTTGAATCCACAAAATAAATAATTTATATGAAATAAATAAATAAAGAAATAAATGATATGATATGATCATGAGATTATATAATGGTTGATTTATTGAGAGGATAAAAAATCAACCTTTGAAATAGGGGATGTAACTCTTTGAGCTAGTCTTAGAATGGGTTGAATCATTCCATTTTCTACCTATGTATCACTTGGGATAAAATCATCTATTTTCCATCAAGAACATCCTTTATATGCTTAGGGATACTCCATATATTACATGTATTTATATCTCACACTCACTTAAGGGGAACCAAATGATCGATTTAGAAAAATTACATAAATTACCATGGATATGCAGGTCCTACACAATAAAAGAGATATGGATGACTCACAATACATCATATATAATTTAATAAACAATAATAGAAAAAACATAAAAAAAAAATAAATTAAATAATTAAAAAACATATACATGTCTTAGTTAAGATCATGTTCATTCACACACATGCAAAGATTATGAATTTAAAATAATTAGCTAGCATTTATTTTGATTCATTCATAAATAAGATAAAATTAACATGAAGCAATGTGATTAAATATATTATTAATCAATTAATTAATTTCATCTTATTTCAACCAATAATCCTAAAAATTAACATCCATTATGAATTTAGATAAAATAAATTATTTTATTTTTTTTAATAAAAATAAAATAGTACACAACCTTGTTCTTAAAAGCAACCCATCAATTACCTGATCAAACTATTCTATATGGTTTAATAGTAAACAATGCACTCGTATGTCATATTTTGTACATGGATTTTTTTTTCATAATTTTACAACATCTACTATCAATTTAATTCTATATGAAAAACATGAAAATTATATAGCCTATATAATTTAATATGTTAAGTATTTAATATAAAATAATAATACACGATTCATAGTCTTGAATATTACATGAAATTAATTAATCATTTAATATAATTTAAAACCTAACAATTTTTTTTATTTTCAACTCAATGACCCATGGAATGAGAGTCAATAAGATTTAGGGATTATTAATATAATTATAATATTTCCACATAAATAAGTAAAGTAAACAGTGTATAAAAACAAGCTACATGTCATATACTTATCTTCATTAAATTCCATAACACACACATAGGGACTCAATGTGTACTTCCCATGAAAATTTATGAAGTACATAACATGAATACAGGATACATGGAATTAACATCTAGTTACATAGTTTCCAGTCTTTATGAATTGTGTATTAAATACAAGCGGTGCATTAATAACACGACACAATTTGAACCCATGTTTTCCTTCTTGAAAATGCATGGAATAAATTGCATGTAGTAAAAATACACAGCTTGTAATCTGGAAAATATATGTGCCACCCAATCCAGTCTACATGCGGTGAATTTATTTCATATGGCATGAACTTATTATACTATAATCTAAAATTATAACTATCATCATTTTGTAATAAATAAGGATACACATTGTCTAATAAATAATTAAATGTAATGTAGTCTTATGTTTTCTAGGAAGGATCCTTGGAACTTCAAGATAAGATCCTAACATGTAAAATTCATTAAATATATACCAATCTTCATAAAATTTATTAGAAAAGAAGAAGAGGTATATAATGAAAAAAATTAAATGCGATCTGGATCTTAAATTTTAAATGCGCAATAATTATTAATTAATTAAATAATTATATATTTTAAAAATTAAAACTCATATACCAATTTCTAGTTTCAAGTATAGTAGAACCCTCAAATGGAGTAAAAGTAATAATATTTTTCAATATGTGGATTATTCTCAATATTGTAAATTATGTATATTCCATGACTAATGAAAATTTTCCATCAGATATTGAAATATGTAAAACCCAAAACCTAAAGATAATCCTTTCATGTTAAATATACAATTAATTTATTTAGAAATGAATAAATGAAAACCTTCTGTTAAGATATTTCTACGATGATAGTGATTTTGATTGTTCAATAGAAACTTTTTTGGATTACTCTTATTGTGATTTTATGATCCAAGTTTAAAATACCTCTATTAGTGATCCAGATTTACTGTTTTGATCTATGAAAAATCACCAATGGAATGTTAGATGTTAGAATGGTGGATCAATGATATTTTATTTTATTCCATAACAATTCATTCATCATTCTTAATGTATTTATTATCTTTCATGAGAAAATGATAGGAATAGAAGTCGAGAGAGAAATATGTTGTTTTCAATGATTCTAAATTACCAATTAAACCTACATAATATACATAACCAACTATTTATAGAGTTGGGGATTAGGTTATAATATTATTTAATTTCAAAATGGCCCTTAAATTATACTATAATTATCATCAATCAACATACCACATAATAATAATAATAATAATAATAATAATAATAATATTTAAATCTTTTGCGCTTTCTGGTGTGATGATAAATATATCTTTTAGCTGCTTTCAAATAAATATTTATCACTTAAAATGACCTTATATTAGTTGGACTCTTCAACATTTAATGAATATCTGAATAATTATTTTATTAAATATTTTATTCATAAATACATATTTAATTCAAAATCCAATGAATAAATATTTATTCAATAAATATTTTAGATCAATACAACATGAATAAAATTATTCATCAGTCTTGAGAATAATTTTTATTCCATTAAATAAATTAAAAAATAAATTAATCATTATAAATGGAAAAACATATTGTTTGACCCTCTAGGATTATTTTCTCATTGAAATTAAGAAGGCTGACCTAAATTCCAGGATTATTATCTAGTAATGGGTTAAGGCACCCAAGAGAAAGAACATAATTTCATAATGTCAACAACCACATATGAAAATTTATTGTGTAAAATAGTTATTTTTCATAATATCCCTTATAGAATGTAGAAAATATTTTTCATTAACTAATTTGCTTGATATGTTTTCAATTGACTCTTTTAAATTAACATGTCATTACACCAACTCCATTAAATTTAATGCGATAGTTCTATTCCAACCAAAGGTTTGAGAAAAATACTTCCATAAAGATATATGAGACAAATAATTTCTTAAAATATCCATTAATAACATGTTAATCGTATAGCAACCAATATACCTGACTTTGCATTAAAATATGGTTCACTATTTTGGTCAGTAAATAAAATTACGTGGGTCATGACATGTATTAATGATAATATTAAAGTCTAAGGATCATTAAAATTTCTCATAAATTAGAATATATAATGACACCAAAATAAGAAAAATTCTTACTTGTGGGTCTGTTCTCATAATATTATATCTTGGATAATATCAAGTGAGAACATAAGGAGAAGAAGCCTCATCTGTATATGAGTACTCTCACCTGATAGTCATGTTCTTCGTGTCCTATCATATAACTGTATCTGATCATAGAACTATATTTATGTATATCATCATAACATTTAAAGGTTATCATCATAGCAGGGAACTACTCTGACCTTATCCATGTGACATATACTCTAGTAAATTATTACATTAATGTCATGGAGAATAATGAAGAATATTTAACATGTTATTTTATTAATATTCAATTCATCGAATATATAAGTAATCTAAGTAAAAATTATTGGTCCTATGATAAAAAATCCAAAATATAAGAATAATAAAACCTTTTATAAATAAAAGGATATTAATAAATTTATTCATAAGATAAATAAATCATATTAAAAGGAACAATTTTTCTCAAATAACTATATTTTTAGGAATTGTGTAATTTAACCTGATAAATTAAATTCACCACTTTTAAATGATTTCTATAAATATATAAGAGATTTAAATATGTGATCTAATATGTTAACATTCTTTAAATTTGTGATTGGTTTGAAATATATTAAAAAACACTTCATGTTTTAAAAAATAGTTTTTCAATAAAACATTTTTTTCATTATATTTTGGAAAAAATTAATATATAAATTTCACATATTGGGTTTTATAAAAATAATATAATTTTAGAAATTAGAGTGTCAAAATTACCTTAGGGTAAATTTTTAAAAAATTTATAAAAATAAATTTTTATGTGAATATTGAAAATATTGATTATTCTAAAAACTGCCACTTTTATGATATTATCTTAAACCAAGAATGTAATAAAATTTTATAAAAAACTTTTTTATATAATAGATATAAATTTAATAAGTAATATAAATAATTTTATAATTCTCTGTTGATTTTACGAAACACAATTTTAACATTTTGGAAACTCAAGTAATATTTCACACTAAAAAGTGCATTAATTCGCTTACACTAAAAGTTATATTCTATTAGTTTTAGAAATTAAATATGCTAATAATTATTTGACTGGAAATTAATATTTTATTAAGGAAACACTTTTAAGGAAAAAGTGAGAAACCAAGAAACATGACATTAATGACTTAAAACATAAAACCGTGCCCCAACGGTCCAAAATTCAAAAAACCAGATCAAATCATAAATAAATTCCCCTCCCTTGCACAAAAACCATTAAGTCCAGTTTCCACCATTTAAACTCTACACGGTATGGTGTCCTGTACAAAGATGGGCCGGTACCGATGGCCAAAGCCATACCCTCTCAAACATCCAAAACCGAATCGCATAAGTCTGGTGAAAACATAAAGCTCTAAACCTTATCTTGGGCTGTCTTTGTGGAAAATCTGGAATCAAGAGCACTTGAATAGAAGTCGAAGGTAAACAACATTCACAGCGAGGTGCAGAAACAGTTGGGAAAGACAATAACAAAACCGACGCAAATCCAGGCACAAATCACAAACACAAAGCCACGCAGCCAATCATCACCATCGCACAAAACCATCACCAACGAAACTACATAGACCAAAAAATAAGATTCATCACTAGTAGGGGATGTTTCAGGCCCTACCATTAGCTTGAAACCCAGATGTCGGACCGTCGCTGGACGAAAACCCCACCGCAACCCATAGCTCCCTCCGAATCCACCACAGAAGGATCCCGAAGAGGCGCTTCGTGGTGCACGAAGCCTCAATGCCCCCAAGACAGGATCCGAAAAGAGGGAGACCATTGGTGAGGGGCGAGTTCGCACCGACTCCGACGACACCTCGAAACCACCATCCTCTCATCCAAAAACAAAGGAACCAAAACAAAACTATATGCACTGTGAAATCCAGAACCAGGAAAACCCTCCCCCTCCACGCCACTCCAGGGCTGATACCAAGCCACACCTAAGCCAAGAAGAAGCCGTCGCCAAGCCACGTTGACGTCAAGCCAAGATCCAACGCCGTAGAATCCTGAAGCCATGCCTGAGCCTTCGCTGAGCCGACATGCCAGGTCTGTCGAATCTGAGAGCTTTGCCTGAACTTTTGCCGAGCCACTCCAACACTGAGTCGGAGAATGCTGATGCAGATCTGAACCAAGACACGCTAGAGGAGGGTAGGGGACAACTCCAGAAGTGAAACCCTAGCCCCAAGAGAAGGAAAGTCTGCCGCTGCTTCATGGTTCAGCTAATAATTATTTGAATTTTGATATAAAAATGTACATATCAGTTGATAAAATCAATTTCATTTTTATCATAAATATTAGAATAATAAATTAAAATTAATAACCAAGATAATGGTAAAAATGTTATTCTTAAAGAATTTTCTTATTAATATTTTGTAATTTTTATGTGACTAAATAAATTAATATCTTTTCATAAATTAAGTTAATATAATATTTTTACCCATATATATATATATATATTTGTATTTAACTCATTCAATTGATAATCTATACTAATAAGTTTATGAAAACTTAATAGTGAAAAAAATATTTTTCTACAAAATATATATATATATATATATGTATCATATTTTAATGTAATGATTAATTATATATTATTTAGAAATTGGATTATAATAAAATAATATTAAATTTAGTTTCTTGACACCTAAATGTTATAAAAATATTTTTTTTAATAAAACATAATTTACATGGATAAAAACAAGTTACTCTATAAAAAAGGGTAAAAGTAAAAACATAAGGGTCAATAACTTCCAAAAAGTTTAAATAATGTGGGGAAATAAATTGTTGAGGAATTTTTAAACCAATATCACCCAAAAATCCTTTATACTAAAATATTAGAGTCATTAACCCTTGATTAGTGTAATGTATTCTTTTAAAAGTAAAGGGTATTCACCAAATTACCCTTTTCCTCACTTACAAAATGGGTCACTTATTCCTATTCAATCAATTCCCATTACATCTAATTTATTGATCAACCTCATCTATTTTTTACCTCCTTAAAACATCTATGATTTTCATTAGCCAAGGGTCATAATAAGTTATCATAATCCCTTAATTTCGATTTATTATTGATATACAATGCCCAAGGTATAAAAGTGATTATTATTTACTCCTTACATATTCTTATTAACATTTCACTTAAAATCTACCCTATACATAGTAATATAATATACTGAGTTTCTAACATGTATTGTGCGGACTACTACTTCTATGGATTAACACTTTTCTTTTTTTATCATTATTTTATTTTATTATCCAATCCATATAAAATTTAATAAAACCACACAATTACATATACAAAATATCATTATTCTCCTATTAATATGATATTATACACTTCCATAAATATAATCTCTAATTGAGTTATAATCTATTCATGTTTGTGATTTTTTAACAACATACTTAAACAATGAAATAAAAATCTATCATGGATGACTATTGGAATGTCACATACATAGATTATTTTAAATGTATTTTTTTTATTTTAATATCCATTAATTCTTTGTTTTGGGGGGGTTTCCAAAGTTTTTATGGAGAATAGGTGAGTTTTCATGAATTGGGCCAAACCGTGAGCCCAATTCCAGATTTAAAAATAAAATTTGTTTCTTTTATAACATATTCATTTTTTAATATTTTTCACTCATTCCAACTCCTAAATGTCCTACCCTAATATATTAACACCACAATTAAAATATTGAGCCTTTGGAAATCCATAACCAAGGTGTATATGGGTTTTTATTTAAGGGATTGGGCCTGCCCGAAAGCCCAATTCCAGTTTTAAAAATAAAATTTGATTAGTTAATAACTTATTCATTTTTAAGGGGTTTTCGGTGATTCCAAGCCCCAAACACGCCCCTTGAACCCAGACGCGCGTCCAATATCCTCCCACACACGTTTCAGCTCATTTTCATCGCGGTTTAAGTCGAAAGTTCTTAAGAACTCAAATTTCGGGCAGATTTATAAAGGTAATTTGTTTCCTTCATAACTTCTTCGATTATTACTCTTTTTCCCCCATTAAAATTCCTAAATGATCTACCTATTCTTGTTCGAACCGACCTTGAAGGTTTGAGTATTTGTGAAATCAGCTACTAGTATTTTGGGGGGAGATTTCTACAAGATATTTTAGGTAAGTCGTTCTCCTCCTTTCTTCTTTCAATTTGTTTAGGGTTACATCCAATTTAGTTAGGGTTTCTTCCATTATAATTGCGGTTCATAATGTCCAGGAAGTAGGGTTCAAAATTTAAGGTTTTATATTGTGTTTTATGGTCTGAAATTCTGGTTTTAGGTCTAGTTTAGCTTTCTTGAGATGCGACGGTGGTGGATTGAGTTTTCGCACAAAGGATTCAAGGGTTTCCTTGGTTTTGGTAGGTGATTCCATTGTGTATGAAATCTTTGTGAATTGGCTACTGTTTTTATGGTATTTTAATGCTTATTAAATTTTATTATTTCTGAAAAATATAGTTTTAGTGGTGTTTGTATTTAAAATGAATCCTAAAGGCCAATTTCATGTGAAATTGGGGGTTTTTCATAGAAATGTATTATTAGTTTAATTGGGGCTACCCTATAAGTAACTAGTTGATTTTATTGAAGTATAATAGGGATATAAATACTGTTTTTAATGATTGTCCCTTGTGTTTGTTGCTGAAAAATATGGTTTTAATGGTGTTTGTGAACCACATGAAATTCTAAGAGTTGTGTTGTATAAAAATGGAGACTTTGCAATGATGTCGTTTCTTGAACTATATAGGGTTTACCTAAAAATGATTTTGTGTTTTAACTGAAATGTAGTGGGATCTACTTTATGTTTTGGAAACTTAAATATGTGCACATAGTATGCAAGTGAGGTTTATAAGGTGTTTTGTGTCCGAAACACTACGAGATTTTGAGGAATTGTTTTATGAAAAATCTAAGTGTTTTGTTGCGTGTTATAAGTGGTATAAAATGTGATAGCTACTGTATTGGTTGTGATTCACCAGTAATAGTGTTTTATATGAAAATTTATTTATGTTGCATGCTGAAATTGATTGAGCACAAAAGGGGAAGCCCGGGTACCTAGGTGGGGCAGATTTGTACTAGTACGGCTAGTGGACCGGATGGGTTTTGTCCCTGTTTCACTTAGCATTTGGATAACGACAACTCTTACTAAACTATGTGGATGATTATTGGGGACCACTAGGTTATGGGTGTGTTCCCTACTAGTGGCTCGTGCACGAGAAAGGATTTTGCTATGGTTACTTTACACCGAGGTACAAGGTACATAGGGCCCAAGACAACCTAGTGCCTAGGGGTGTTCCCAATGTTGTTGCTCATTGGATTTGTAGTATCTACCCATGTATTAGGGTGTGTTTGGATGTAAATTACAGTATCTAAAATTTCTATTTTAATGTGTTAGTATTCGAAAAATTTTGGATTGAAAACTATTTTCAATTAGAGGTTTCATTTCTTGAAATTTGAACACTACTTTTCCTTGCGTTTGAAAACTGCTTGCTTTTTCACATTGTATTTCTTACTCTTTGGAATCATTGGGTGGTATCCTACTGGGCTTAGGCTCACACCCTACTTACACCCCTTGGGTGTAAGTAGACTTGGTTATGTTTGATTCAGGTAAAGGAAAGGCTAAGGGTGATGGCGGTTCATGGTGTTAGTTCCCATTCTTGGGGCGGAGTTGTGGAGATAGCTTGGGGGCGATGACCCCTAGTCGTGTGGAGTCCTTGGGGCTGTCTTAATGCTATAATTATTTTTATTTGGACCACTTGTATAATCTTTAAACCAATGTACTCAGTTTTGGTTTTCACTTAAGTCTTGTTTGGCTCAAAAATTTCAGATTTATATTATGGTTTGTTTTAAATGTTTTATGCTTTCATACTCGGGTAAATCGTTCCCAAACCTATATTAATGATACCTGGGCACTTGTGCCAGCCCGTGGGGATAGGGAATGCCCTTCAGGTCATGTCACGGGCTGGGTTTGCTGCCGGTTTTGGCGGTGACCAGATTTGGTTCGTGACAAAATGGTATCAGAGGAGGTTCGCTCCTTGTGTCATGTTATTTGGGGAAGAGTCAGCATAGTCTGGAGCTAGGATTTTTGGGACTTGAAATTTTAGTCATGGGTAGTGTGCCTGGCCAACACACCTCATGAAGGGATTCAAGTCACCATGTTAAGTATGGATTCATCTGAGTGCTTTGGTTTTCTTGGTTTAATGATGACTATGGGAAATGAAAAGAGAGTTGGGAGAATAATCTCAGTGATATCGCAGGGCCTGGCAAGCCATGTGGAGCCATGGATATTTCCCTAGAATACTCTCTGTGACGGCGAAGTGATTAGAATATGGCTTCCAACCATATGTCCAAGTCACCCACCGAAACTAGTTTCCTCTTGCATTGTTTTGTGCTTTAGTTTTGAAATCTTACCACTTTGGTTTTAAGGTGACTTGGTTTTAAGAAGCGTAACGTTTTTATGAAATGATTTTCAAATAAAGAGGGAATGGTTTGGTTTATGAAATGGTGGAACTGAATTTTCAGAATTGTTTTGAAATGAAAAATGGTGTGCTTACACCTCTTTGAAAGAAGGAACTATATTGAATTTGTTTTTTTTAAAGCGTTTCCAATAGAGTTTTCTAAACAATTAGAGTGTGTTTTAATGGGATGATATGTTTCGAAATTGATGTGAATAACTTGAAAGTGAGTTCATTTCTAAATGGTTGTGTCCTAATGAAATGTTTTGTAAGATGTGAATTGGGATTTCGATCTCATTGTTAGCAGTTTTGAGAAAAAGGTTGTGTTGGTTGACCTTTTTTTTTTTTGAAAAGTGGAAGGAAGTTTTGTTTTACCCTTTGGTATTTCCATTAGTGACCAAATGCATGGGGTTATATGGGATGATGGATGGTTGATGGCACGACTGGATGAGTGCTGGGATGGATATGAGGAGGGTGCCCGGTGTGGCACAAAAACATGCATGTGTGAGCCCCATGGGGTACCATTGGTGGATATGCTTACTGTTAAACCATTTGTTTTCAAAGAATTGGTTTTAAAGAAAAACATGATGTCTTGATGAATAGTTTGTTATGGTTTGTATTATGGGTTTTTAAAAATGTTGATGTTGTGGGAGGTTTTGAGTTCAAGAACCCCTTCTGTTTGAACTATGTTTTGGGTTTGTGTTTGGTCGGTAAGCTGTGTTGTAGGGATGATTAGTGGTCTCTTTTGAAAAAAATTTTGGGATGCCTTTACGGTGGTTCCCTCAATGTGTTTGGATCTGGTTTGTGGCATGTTTTGACCAATGGACTAGCTTGGTTGGGTCCTTGGGTTCTCTCATTGGATAAGGTACGCCCCCATTAAGGGTTAATGCACAACTGAAGTGCAACCCGTTTTGTTTCGCCATTGGAAAATCCTCCAGTTGATCAATATAAATAATATTTTATCGAACATTTCTTTTATTGAGTCTACACCCATTCATTTCGCTGATTTGTGGATCCTCTTGTAGTGGGATAGTGCTTGTGGAAGGTTGAAAGAGACCTTAGTTTCTTAAGTTTCCTGATTCATCAAAGGTGGGAGTGTTCTTTCGTTGTTAGTACAGATGAGTGTCTTGATGGTGTCTAAGAGGGCCTCTGGGTTCTTTATAGTTTCTTTGAAGAAAGAGTTATTATTAAACAACCAATTTTGAGATTTAGGTCATGATATGATATTGTGTCCACTTTTTGGACTTATCTGTTGTTTAGGGACTTTGAATATGGTCCCGTTCCATGTATTGTTTCTATCAATCGTCAGGGTCATGTTCGGTGACACATTGTGATGTTGTGTGCTCTTTTGACCATAAAGGTGAAGGTCACACAATCCTTTAAGGTTCTATGTTATGTTGGGATTGTGTCTCCCTTGGAAAAAACATCAAATCCTCTATCTTAGAGGAAGGTGTTTATACGTGTCTTTCCCTTCTATTGTTTCTCAGCCAAAGAAACAAGGTGCGATGTGTGTGCATCTTCTGATCCCTTGTTTCAATGAAATGTCTGGTTTTGGTAAAGTGGGTTATGGAGTGTGTTATTTCTTGATAAACCCATCAGGGTATGCAGTGTAGTTGTTTGTGGCACCGAAAGAAGAAGTTCCACATAGGGGTTTCAACAGCCTAACTGCGTGGCCGAAGAAGCTTCAATATTTTGAGCTCCAGCCATAGGTCTCGGAGAGAAGCTGGCGCGTAGTCAGGGGAAACACCAGTGTCGTTTAAACACTTGTACAAAGTCCTATCCTCAGTATGAAAGATAGGAACAGTTTAAACCTATGGTTTCATCATCTTCCTTCTATTGTTCTCGTTCGGTGGAAATAGGTAGAGGGCCTTGTACCCATGTCATCGCCTAATGTTTTTCCCTCCCACGTTGGTTTCCATTGAGTCATTGGAGAATGGTTGGAAATTTGGCAAGAAAGTTTGAGCACACATTTTGTGCATGATTAGTAGTGTCAGTGTGCTAGGAAGCCACGTTCAAATAATGATCAGCATAGTTAGTGTATGGTTTCCCAAACCGTGCGGACTGACCCTGCACCCTTTCCAAATCTTAAAAAAAATGGGTCTTTTTGTGTCGGCCCATGCTGGTCAGTTAAGATGGTTGGTTCTTGTGGTGGAAAGACCCACTGTGGGTATCATGTATATTATTTTTTAAATTTCTAATTTATGTATACCCCTTGTACTAGGGAGTCTGTTTGGTCCCCCCTATTAGTGTCTTGATTCTGTCTCGGGAAAAAAAAATTAAGTTGTCTCTTATGGTGGGGAGCCCATTTGTGTCTCTTCATACGAGTAACTCATATTTTTCCTTGGTTTTGTATGGGAAGTAGGTATTATCATTTGGAGATATCTAACTACCTACATCTTTCTTTGGTAAAAATTGATATTGGAGAGTGACCAATGGTTTAGTTATAGTAGGGAAATTGTAACCATGTTCGATGTTGTCGTTTATTTGGGTAAATTGATTGAGTGTTGTTCAGATTGTGTTAGAGGAGTTTTCATTTGGGATAAAGCTTGAATGTGCTTTATTCGTTCAGGAAAGTGGTGTAAGTCAGGTTTGTGAGAGTATTCCTTCATTCATTGATAACTAGAGGTTTTATGGCCTTTGGGGGAGAAACCTGGCAAGAGAGTACCACTTGGTTTCTCAGTTGGGTTTAGTTGTTGCTTTGGCCTTACTATGACTTTCCGGGGCGGAAAGTTTTTATGGTGGGGAGAATTGTCACATACATAGCTTATTTTAAATGTATTTTTTTCTTTTAATTTCCATTAATTCTTTGTTTTGGGGGGGGGGGTTTCCAAAGTTTTAATGGAGAATAGGTGAGTTTTCATGAATTGGGCCAAACCGTGAGCCCAATTCCAGATTTAAAAAATAAAATTTGTTTCTTTTATAACATATTCATTTTTTAATATTTTTCACTCATTCCAACTCCTAAATGTCCTCCCCTAATATATTAACACCACAATTAAAATTTTGAGCCTTTGGAAATCCATAACCAAGGTGTATATGGGTTTTTATTTAAGGGATTGGGCCTGCCCAAAACCCCAATTCCAGTTTTAAAAATAAAATTTGATTAGTTAATAAATTATTCATTTTTAAGGGGTTTTTGGTGATTCCAAGCCCCAAACACGCCCCTTGAACCCAGCCGCGCGTCCAATATCCTCCCACACTCGTTTCAGCTCATTTTCATCGTGATTTAGGTCGAAAGTTCTTAAGAACTCAAATTTCGGGCAGATTTATAAAGGTAATTTGTTTCCTTCATAACTTCTTCGATTCTTACTCTTTTTCCCGCATTCAAATTCCTAAATGATCTACCTATTCTTGTTCGAACCGACCTTGAAGGTTTGAGTATTTGTGAAATCATCTACTGGTATTTTGGGGGGCGATTTCTACAAGATATTTTAAGTAAGTCGTTCTCCTCCTTTCTTCTTTCAATTTGTTTAGGGTTACATCCAATTTAGTTAGGGTTTCTTCCATTATAATTGCGGTTCATAATGTCCAGGAAGTAGGGTTTAAAATTTAAGGTTTTATATTGTTTTTTATGGTCTGAAATTCTGGTTTTAGGTCTGGTTTAGCTTTCTTGAGGTGCGACGGTGGTGCGTTTGAGTTTTCGCACAAAGGATTCAAGGGTTTCCTTGGTTTTGGTAGGTGATTCCATTGTGTATGAAATCTTTGTGAATTGGCTACTATTTTTATGGTATTTTAATGCTTATTAAATTTTATTATTTCTGAAAAATATAGTTTTAGTGGTGTTTGTATTTAAAATGAATCCTAAAGGCCAATTTCATGTGAAATTGGGGGTTTTTCATAGAAATGTATTATTAGTTTAATTGGGGCTACCCTATAAGTAACTAGTTGATTTTATTGAAGTATAATAGGGATAGAAATACTGTTTTTAATGATTTTCCCTTGTGTTTGTTGCTGAAAAATCTGGTTTTAATGGTGTTTGTGAACCACATGAAATTCTAAGAGTTGTGTTGTGTAAAAATGGAGACTTTGCAATGATGTCGTTTCTTGAACTATATAGGGTTTACCTAAAAATGATTTTGTGTTTTAACTGAAATGTAGTGGGATCTCCTTTATGTTTTGGAAACTTAAATATGTGCACATAGTATGCAAGTGAGGTTTATAAGGTGTTTTGTGTCCGAAACACTACGAGATTTTGAGGAATTGTTTTATGAAAAATCTAAGTGTTTTGTTGCGTGTTATAAGTGGTATAAAATGTGATAGCTACTGTATTGGTTGTGATTGAACAGTAATAGTGTTTTATATGAAAATTTATTTATGTTGCATGCTGAAATTGATTGAGCACAAAAGGGGAAGCCCGGGTACCTAGGTGGGGCGGATTTGTACTAGTACGGCTAGTGGACCGGATGGGTTTTGTCCCTGTTTCACTTAGCATTTGGATAACGACAACTCTTACTAAACTATGTGGATGATTATTGGGGACCACTAGGTTATGGGTGTGTTCCCTACTAGTGGCTCGTGCACGAGAAAGGATTTTTCTATGGTTACTTTACACCGAGGTACGAGGTACATAGGGCCCAAGACAACCTAGTGCCTAGGGGTGTTCCCAATGTTGTTGCTCATTGGATTTGTAGTATCTACCCATGTCTTAGGGTGTGTTTGGATGTAAATTACAGTATCTAACATTTCTATTTTAATGTGTTAGTATTCTAAAAATTTTGGATTGAAAACTATTTTCAACTAGAGGTTTCATTTCTTGAAATTTGAACACTACTTTTCCTTGCGTTTGAAAACTGCTTGCTTTTTCACATTGTATTTCTTACTCTTTGGAATCATTGGGTGGTATCCTACTGGGCTTAGGCTCACACCCTACTTACACCCCTTGGGTGTAAGTAGACTTGGTTATGTTTGATTCAGGTAAAGGAAAGGCTAAGGGTGATGGAGGTTCATGGTGTTAGTTCCCATTCTTGGTGCGGAGTTGTGGAGATAGCTTGGGGGCGATGACCCCTAGTCGTGTGGAGTCCTTGGGGCTATCTTAATGCTATAATTATTTTTATTTGGACCACTTGTATAATCTTTAAAGCAATGTACTCAGTTTTGGTTTTCACTTAAGTCTTGTTTGGCTCAAAAATTTCAGATTTATATTATGGATTGTTTTTAATGTTTTATGCTTTCATACTCGGGTAAATCGTTCCCAAACCTATATTAATGATACCTGGGCACTTGTGCCAGCCCGTGGGGATAGGGAACGCCCTTCGGGTCATGTCACGGGCTGGGTTTGCTGCCGGTTTTGGCGGTGACCAGATTTGGTTCGTGACATGGAATATAAATAATAATGTTATTATAAGTTAAGAATCATATCATGAATGTTTAATGGATTTATAATGGTTATATTCAATATTTAAATTATTATTAATATATCAACCTTTATTGGTAAATTGTTGAAATAACCCAACATTAATTCAATTTTCATAAAAAATAATAGAAAAATAAATAAAAAATAGAGTATGATAATAGATATACTATATTAAATAATATATATATATATATATATATATATGAATAAGATTCATAAGAAGCTATATGAAACACTTAATTTTATTATTCTAGAATTTAGGAACATATGGACAATGAATCCATAACAAGTTATAGGATCCATATATCAATTCCCCCCTTGGAGACACATTTCATACTATAAACCATGTCTTCTTTGGAATGGTGTATCTACAAACCCTTAAATAATAATATAAGGATTACATTAAATTTAATTTTTCATATTCATTCTCTCATCAGGTTTTGAATTAAAATTTACAAAAGTTGTACGTGTTTGTTGTCTCAAATTATATTCATTGAGATATGTTTTATTATACACCCTATTCTATTTATATGATGTATAGACTTTTTATTTGATATATTACATTGAAAAATTTATTTCATTCATGGTATTATAAGTTCAATTTAAATACCACACACTCTCATGGGGATTAAAATTATATGTCACCATAACCATATGAGTTTTATTAACAATAAATATATTTCCTTGAGTCATAAATGTTCTACATGAATATGATATTCTAAGACTCTATCATCCTCCCAATTACTTTTACCTATGATATTTTCAATTTTTCTCTAGAGAAGTTTCATATTTTCATCGATATCATTTTCCTTTATAAAATACCATCTCAAATAAAATATTATCTTTGTAAGGATTATCACCCATTCCATCCAACATATCTTTTCCGATCATATATATATTTTCCTTCATACCAAAGTTCTCCTCTCCTTTTTGTGAACTCTAATATGGATTATTTTATTCAATTCTACCAATTCCATTCAACTATTTTCTAAAATAAAATATAATAATATTTTTACAACGTGGGATTTTAGAAAGGGTATTACAATGTATTTTAAAAAGTTTTTTAATCCTTTCATAATCAAATATTTTATCTTCCACTTAATATTTTATCAAGAAAATAGTTATACCATTTCAATAACTCCATAATTATAGATTTAAAAAATAATATTTTTTTAATATATCTTCAAAATTTTCTTTTCAACCTTTTTGAAAATGACTTTTCAAAAGAAACATGTGGCTTTAATGTTAATTTGTTTATAAAAATATGAAAAAAACTTCTTTTTTTAAAACATTTTCACATGAATTTAATTGCAATATTTTTATACCTTCCTTAAAATAATTCATGATTTTAATAATTAAATTATTTTTATCCATTATTATAAAAGTTATATGTAAATGAAAATTAAATGAATAATGTTAATTTTAATAATTATTTTCAAGGTAAAACTCCACTGTTCTTCTAAATGTATTTCTTATCTACTGGGTTTTTCAATAACTATGTTATGAAATAAAGAGAATTAAATATATATATGAGATAAATGATCTATCAATTCCTTTTTCTTGCCTAAGAATATTTTATATATAACCATAAATCTTATTCTAACCAGTTTTCACTATAAATACCCTATTTTGGATTCCATTGATTGAAGTGTGTTCACCTAGATTCCATAACATAAATTGATTGTGGATATTATTAAGTTAATTTTATAACCTTTATTTATATGGTATAAATTCCATAATCCCTATTATCATTATTAAATGGTATTTTCATATAATTTTAATGAAAAACTTTGGAAACATGTTTACTTAATGTGGGTAAGTCATGTTATAATTTTTTATAGAATTATAAATGTTTTCCACATACGATTGCATTTGAAAAGGATATAAAACCCATTTTCCTTTCATTAAATATTTTTTATATGATGAATATTTATTTTATATAGAAAAAATTTGTTTGTATGATTCTATTTGGGGTTTTATATTACCCTATAATGAATTGATTTATGTTAATAAATCATTAGATAGACAGGAATGGAAATAATGTGTTTTCTCTCATAGGTGTTGGAATAACGTGTTTGCTCACATTTTTCTGGCATATCTATAGTGAGTTTATTCACATAGAGGTTAACATAAATCATTGTCTCAAAAAGGTTTTAATTTTTTTTTTTGATTTTACCATAGTCTCATTCTTATTATTATGAATATGTTATTCTATCATGGGTCCTTTTTATTGAATCATGTTTCCACACTCTACCGATTCATTTCTTATGTAATGTTATTTCATATTCCACGATGGGATGATCCCGTAAGGGGATGTGTGAGAGCTTCCCCATGGCGACGTAGGGTTCTCTTTCTAGGGTTTGCACCACTGCCTCTGCACCAATCCTCCCACACACTGTTGGCTTCGTCCTGCTTAGATTATGTTCGACTCCCCCTCGAGTGACCTAGCTGCCTTGTCACCAACGATGACACCACGACTCCCCCAAGAATTGCTCAATTTTCATCTCCTATGAGTGGAACTGTCTGGGATGATGTTGATGCCTATCTCTTGGATCTCGCCGCCATGAGGCCGCTGTCGTCGAGTGCAACCTTCGGCCCCCGGATCCTATGTATGGTGGCGTGCGCAATCATCTGGAGGATGCAACCCTGTGGTGGCCCCTTTTGTTGTTGTTCCCTTGTTCTTGCGTCATTGGTGTAAACTCTTAAGAGCTATATCGGAAAAGCCACCTCCTCCGTTCATTCTCATTCGATGAAGCGATGCTTGTGTTCCACTGGTTTTAGTTTCATCTATTCTCCTTAGAAATTTTGGTTGAAGGATTATCTCAGCCTCTCGGTTTAGCAATACCCAGGTTCCACGTTTGGATCTCTCTTGAAGAATCCTACAACATCATCGACCCTCCTTCGTTGGTTCTGTATGTGGGAATCTGCGTTCTAGATTTCCCACGGCCATGCTACGATGTTGTTTTTCCCCATGTGGCTTGCTAGTTTTTATTTTCCCCGACTCAGATCTAATGTTCATTAGCCCTCGTTCTAGACATGGTTCTTCCCCCAACCCATCTATGACTCTTTGTGATGGCATGCTGGTGTGTTTATGTACTATGTTGGTTATCAATTAACCATAAAGTGTTTTTAAAAAATGGATTTTCGGTCATTTATTTCATATTCCATGAATCTTGTTTTATTATATAAGCATTGTTTGGTTTGATATTATTTTTTATCTTGATTGTACCCATATAATAATCTTATGATCACTTAGGAAATTTTATTTTTATGACATATGATTTTGAATATTGAGAATATGAGGTCTCCCTTATCTTTTTTTCTTATTCCTCATGTTATAAAGAAAAGGAATATGTAATATATGTCTAGAATGTTATATTGTGTGAATTATTTGTTGGAGATGTTAACCGATTTTAATGTTTTATGTATTTTATTATATATGGGTAAAAATTTCCATTTGATACAAATAACATGGCTTCTATTAGATAATTATTGGACAAAAAATTCAAAAACTCTAAACCCAAAAAGTATTTAGAATATAAATATTACATTTTGTTTAAAAGATATTGTAATTATGGATATTTATCATAGACCATGTGTAATGTATGTTTTTAACCACCATATATGAGAGTCTGGGTTTAGAGAGACAAAAAATGACCTTAAACAATTATTCAAGCATAGATAATGATATTCATAAAATCATCTAATGTATATGATCACAGAAAAAAATGATTCTTGATTGGAAGGAATCAGTTTGGTTTGTTTCATTAAAAAGAGTAAATAACGAGTTAAGGGGGGAAATTAAATACTGAGAAGATATATAAAAATCCAAAATAACATGAGGGTAAGAAAATAAAGGGTTTTTTAGTAAAAATTAGAAATCAATTTCACCAGATGGATTATTTATCAAAATGAATCATGATATTGAAATTTAGATTGGAGAAGAAAATATAATAATGTGGGAACCATTTTAATCAAAACATACATTTGAGAGATAGATTTAAATTGAATATAAAATATCATTAGTGAAAGGTAATTAATAAGATAATATAAAAAATAGGACATATACTAACCATAAAAATAAAAATAGGCACATTGGAAAAAAATGTCTCAACATAATGAATTTAAGATGTAAAATGTTTAGTGAAATTTTAATATAACAATCATGATAACCTCTGTGGGAAACCATGAAATAGATATTAAAATTTTAGGAATTGAAAAAATATTAAATTTATATCTATGAAATTATGGTAGTGAATACAACATATTAATAAAATGATTGTGCACATTGTAAATTATGTCTAATGTTATTGAAAATAAATAAAAATAACCCATACCTTAATTCTTGACATCAACTAATGAACTTGATTTTATTGTATTAAATAAATAACAAAATTAATCACTAATTTTAGAAAAATTTTCATACAAAAAACACACTTATCACAAATAAATATTTCAAGTTATTAAATAAATATTCATTACACAATATTATGATCACTAGTAGTATTATACATATCTATTATCTTTGGAAATATGGAAACATAAACAAATGGTTTATAAATGAACTACATCATATCCCACTTGGTTACTCATATATTTCACCCTTCTTAGACACATAATTCTTGAAACCTTTATTCATAATCTAATGAACATAAAAATAATAAAGGGTGATATTAGATACTAAATAATGGAAAACACGAGATATATCAACGATCAAATAAACATAACATGAGCATAATGTCCTGATAACATGATAATTAGATCTGAAAATTGAACCATGCATATAAAAGATCATAATCTTGGTTCATGGTATACATAATGATTGTTCAAATGTTATGAATCATAAATGAATAAATAAATATGTTCTATGATTGCATAAAATTGGAATAAGACTTGGAATTGTTGAATAAACATAATAATATAAAATCATTTCGGTAGTAGTCAATGATCATTTACAAAGATATCATAATGGAATGGGTTCACTCCACAAACCATGGTAGTATCCAACATTCACTCCCAAGACTATCACATTTGAAATCAACCCTTACAAAACTAGGTTAACTCCTAATTCCATTCCTTTTTATCTCATGAGATATTAATAATTAAAAAATTCATTGGATGGAAGTATACTTTCGGGTCCACCCACTCTTGGTTATAACATAACCACCATCCTTGGTTTTAATGTAACCACTACCCTTGGTTATAATGTTACCAGTACATTGGTTATAATGTAACTATCATAACATAATGAAAACCATACATATGTAAAACACAAGTCTATAAAAAATTAATCATATCCTCATATCGTAACCCATAAAAAAAATATGGTTTTCATTAAAATTTAATTAATTCATTATTTCATAACCCATGGGATATAAATGGGGTTCATAAACATCTCATCAATATAAAAATTAACCATGTAGAAAAAGAGTAAGAATAGTATCATTAGATCAAATCCCATTAAATCATAATTAACACAATAGATGTTATAATATATGAAAATTTAATTAAAACATTATAGAAATATTTTTGGAGGAAAATAGAATTTCCACAATAAAAATCAATTTTAAAATATAAATATTTACAAAATACTATAAAAATAATTTTCTTTGAAAAAAACCTTGGTAATGTGTAATGGAAGATTCAAAATACTAAGCAATAAAGATAGAGGGAAATTTTATTCATACCACATAAGTTAAAAGAAAATATAAATTATCATTTTTGTAAAATTCAAAAATAACCTCATTCGGAAAATGAAAAGAAGATTATTTTTAAATAAATTTGTAAAATTAAAACACAAGTAAAAATGAAATTGAAAAATCATAGGATAATTGTAAAAATAATCCTGAAAAATCTTTTGAACAAAATGGATATAAAATAAAAATTTTCCTATCTAAATATTAAAACATATTTGGGTTTTCTTAAAAATATTCATTTATTATCTAGATTATTTAAAGAGTGGGGAAAGAAATGAAAACATTTATTAATTAAAAATGACTGTAGTATAATAAAAATGAAAGTGAATAATGATATAAGGATAATATAATTTCCTTGAATGTAAATTTAACGTTAATAAATCATGATTAAAATTAGATTGAAACATAAACCTTTTACCTTAGGTCTGACTTCCATCATGAATTTTCAAACCTCCTCTTCCTTGAAACAAATCCTTTAGATCTCATCTTAAGGGATATGGGGTTGTTCTTTTAGAAAGACCACCATCTATTGAATTTTAATAGTGGTGTTTATATGGTAATGTTTAATAATTTTGTCGAGATGGAAGGATTGATGTGGTGTGAAGAAGATAAAAGAATAATTTCCTTTTATATTTGAGAAGAGGGACACTATTAGAATTTCATAATATAATAAAATATATTTAATTAATTCTTGAAAAAATGGTTCCAAATGGAATATAAATGGGAATGATATGAAATTTTAGAATATATCTTATCCCCCTTAACTTATATTAACATTCTTATGATTTTTATGTAATTTAAATAAAATATTATTTTCATAAAATATCATTATTACCAATTTAGAAACTATACAAGTAATTTGACTAAAAATTCATAGTTAAAATGATTTAATTCAAATATAGTTATTTTAAATGACACCAATAGGTCATATTAATATAAAAAATTCATGTCACACATTAAATCACTAAAATTATATCACATTTAATGTTTTTAAAATCACTTGTTATATTTTTTATTAATTGGTGAAATACTACATTAGTGTTGTAGAAGAATTTAAGGTCATTAAATAATTTCTCAGAATCATAAATAAATTTCTACCATGAAATTAATTTTCTTATGATCAAAATAGACACTTATATTTGTTTATAACTTTATTTTTTTTCCTATGTGGAAATATAAGAGATATTTAGAACTAAGAGAGTGACATTTTGCAACATTCAATGTTTTTAATATTATATAGTTCATTTTCATGGAAAATGTCCCATAAACAATTAAATATATTGGATAAGATTATAAGAGTTGAATTACCTTCATATAATAATAATGAATATGACCACATATGGACTTGTCACTTAGTTTTAACTTATGTTAACACAATTTACCTTTTACCAAGGTGATAAATTTTACCAAGGATACTATTAATTTTGAAAAAAAAATAAAAGGGAACAATTTACCAAATTTGGAACTTTTGATTATAAATATAGGATAAATTTAATCAAATTCAATTCCTAAAATAGGTATAAATTAATTTTAAAACAAGTGTGCAACATACAAAAAAATTGATTTTTCGAAAAGTACACTTTTAAGTATAAAACATGCTTTATTCTTGTCCCATGCCAATAAAAATATTAAAAAAATTTAAAAAATTATTAACTATAAAATATATATATTTAACTTTATTCATTCACCAATAATTAATAATTTAATTTATTAATATAAAAATACATTGTGTAGAGAAAATATTCTTTTCATAAAAAAATATCTTTTAATTTTAAATGATATTAATTTATTTTTCAATTTAATTGATACTGAAATAATTAATTCATACATATGTAATGATAAATTTTTAATAATTTATTTATTTTTAGTTTTACACTCTATTTTAATGGTTTGGTGATAACATTAAATAATTTTTTTATCCCAGTTCATCTAAAATTGGTGTTGTGTGTAACGTAAGCAATTAAATTTATTAGAAAAAATATATTTCATAAAATATCCGGGTGTTACATTGTACCCCCATAAAAATAATTTCACCCTCAAAATTCATCACTATGATAAAAATAAAATAGATATATTTTCTTTATTAAATCCTCAGGTTCTTATGTTTCTTCTTTGAATTTTTTATTTCTCTAGATAACTTTCACCAGGTGAGTAGTCCTGGTATGTAACTCTTTTTCTCTAAGACCCAGGATTTATAATAGATGTTCCTCATAAGAAAGATCATATTAATGTTTTATGGAATATATATTTATGTCATGCTATATTTCAGGTATGTACCATCTTATAATACATACATGGAACACATCATTAACCTGAGAGATGTTTGGTGGAAGTTCCAAGTGACAAGCTATCACCACCACTCGATTAAGAATTAAAAAAATGTACAATATACATAAGTTAAAAATTTACCGTCTTTTTTAATATCATAACCTCCATCAATAGATAATTTCATATAGAAACCACCTCACTAACTTCATATTTCAGGTAACCCCAATGATTTTAATCCCAACTCTTCTATTGACTATAAGTTGATTTGATGTGCTATTAAATAGATCTGACATTATCTATCATTTACATAGCTAAATCAAGTTATAATATCTTTAATTCTTCAATATTATCCAAAAATGTTGGAGTTTCACACAAATTTCCTTTGAGGGCATCACAAGGAGAAATCCGAATACTTGAATGAAAGGAATTATTGAAAGAAAACATGACTAGAGGATGGTGTTGATCCCATCATCCTTTGAATTCCATAGAATAAGACCTCATTTAATCTCTAGAGTTTTAATTGTTCTCTTAGACTTACCATTCATCTTAGGAAGATAAAATGTACTAAAATTAAACCCTGTATCAAGAGCCTGTGGAATTCTTAAGTATAACATTGAGGTAAATCTCATATCTTGATTAGATATGATTAAGAGTGGTACTCTATGAAATATTTCAAATTTATCGGTGTATAACCGAGTAAGATAGTAAAGATAGAAATAATATCTAATATAAATGAGGTTTATTAACTTAGTAAGTATTTTTACTATAGATAATATATCATTGTAAAATTTATATGTTCTGAGGAGTCTAAAGAATAAATCCTTGGTGATGTTTTTCCATTTCGATTCTAGTATAGGTAATTATTGTAATAACCCCTTAGAAATTTTTCTATCAGCATTAACTAGCTGAAATATAAATAACTAAGAAATATTCTTTGCAATATCTCTCTTCATGATATCCAAATAGAAATACTATTTTATATATCTGTACAGCTCCATACATACAAGATGTATAGAGAATGAATAACTACGAGCATCCTCGAAGAGATTAAATATTAGAATACTATATGGACAAGACATATAGATAGTTTATTAACCATATTATTCCATTACAATAATGGTTAAAATCAGAAATATTTCTCATCTTATTTTATAAGTTCCACACCATCCTTCTATGCCTCTTTAATCTTCACTTGGATATATGGTTGAACATTAATTTGAGAAAGAAAATATCATTCAAATTCCTTCAATATATCCATATAGATCATTTGAAGATCCATAAATATTGTATTTTTCATAATCCTCATCATATATAAGATATCACGATCCTTTAAACTCATTGCATCAAACACCTTATTCTCATTCCCCATAATGGTAATTTATTAAGGAATCATAATCATTAATAAACTCCAACAATCTTATATACTGCATAATCAAATATTTTGGTGTGAAAATATAATTTATGAATTTATGATCTATATATATATCACACATTCCTATATAAAGATAATTCCTTCATATAATTAATGAACAAATTACTTCTCCTAACTCCAAATCACGAGTGTGGTAATATTTCCCACGAACCTACAATTTACATGAGAATAAGCTGTTACCAAATAATTCTTTATGAGAACACATCCCAATCCCTTATTAGATTAATCACTATGATTACAAATACTCTTACACTATAAGGTAGTGTAAGGACTGGTTAAATGACCACCCTTCCCTCTGGTTCCTTGAAATTTTCTTCACATTTATCTATACAAAGGAACATAGCTCCCTTATAAGTTAAATAAGTGACTAGATAATACAATCAAGAGAAATTATAAAAAAGGTGATGATAATATCCAACAAAACCAAGAAATTTAAGGATCTAATTTATAATGGTTAGTTTAGTACAATGTTCATTAACTTCTTCTATGAATGTTCTATTGATATACCCTCACATGAGAATATATTACCATAGAGTGAAACTTTTTGAAGATATATTTCACACTTGATAAATTTTGTATAAAAATTATTCTTCCTCTAGTTCTTTAGAAAAATTCACAAATGATATTCATGATCTTACTTAATCTTTGAATATATAATAATATCATCTATAAATACTAATAAAAACCAATAATGGTAATATCATAATTATATAATCATTAAATAAATGAAATAGAGGGGGTATTAGTATGATCAAATAGAATCACTATAACTTCATAGTGTTGATACCTTGTATGGAATGTTATCTTTGGTATATCCGCATTCTTGACCCTCATTTGATGATATCCATAACTAAGATAAATCATTGAAAAGTATTGAGCTCCAAACATTTGATCAAACAATTCATCAAAATGGGGTATAGGATACTTGTTCTTTATAGTTATTTTTTTATGTTCTCAACAATAAATGCAGAGTCACATTGATTTGTATTTTTTCTTAAAAAAATAACTATTACACACCAAGGTGACATACATGGAAAAAATAATACACTGGAAATATTCTTCTGGATATTCTTCTTAAATTACTATTACTCAATTTAGGTAATTATATATAGATTCTTAAAAATATATATAGAACTATGTATGATTCAAATCAAGAAATATATTTCACGATTCAATTTAACACAAGGAGAATCTTCAAAAAATAAATAAAAAACACTAGAACAATAGAAATATCATCAATGTTGAGTATCTAGAAAACCATAAGAGAGAAACGACCCTTTTGAATAGGAATCAAGACTCAAATAATGGATGTTATTTCCATTAAAAGTTCATATTTATCATTACACTAATAAATGTGTAAGGGTTTATTTAAAATGAGAAATATTAATTTCCTTCCTCAATAATTGATATGAGATACATATAATGGAATCTAATCCATTTCTAAAATGACTTAAAATTCCACAAAAGGAAGCATCACAAAATTTTCAGGAATCAAATTCCAACTAACTTCAACTGGTGAAGAATCATATATATGATATGTAATTATTATACCATTAAGTGTTTTCACTACCAATTCAATAGCTAATCATAAGGGATAGGAATTAACATTCCTAAATAATTTTCATGATATAATGAATTTATGTAACTAATTCCAAATAAGATACTTCAATATTTGAGCATACCTATCACCAACCAAACTTCATTATTCCATCTTTAATCCCTTTGTAAAACCAAAATGGTCAGAATGACCACCGATTGTCTTTGATGAGAGTGATATATCATTCATAGAATTTATAAATTATCACAACTTATTTTCAATATTTGGGACCTTAGTTTTAACCTTGGTTACCCATTCTCATTTACAAAATATTAGTATATTATCATATAATTATACATATCCCTAGGGGTTTCACCAATTTTTTCAAATCCTAATCTCCCAAGATTGATTAATCCATGCTCTAATACCACTATAATTGGTATTAATATAATGACCATAACATAATAGAAACCTTACTTACGTGTTCAATGATATCATAAAACATTCATCATATCAACCCAACATAACCGATGAAATGATAGTGGGTTTTATAATCATTTATTCAATTCATCATAGCATAATCCATGGATAATAAATGGGTTTCAAAAACACCTCATTAACATAAAAATTAAACATCCAATGATATATTAATAATAATATCATTGGATCATATCCCAATTAAATCATAATTGAAATAAAATAATGTTATTATATTTTCAAATTCCTTTAAAATAACATAGAGAAGTTTCTTGAAGAAAATAACCTTTCCACTATGATAATCGATTTTAAAATTAAAATATTTAAAAAGTATTATAGAAAAAAATTTATTTGAAAAGAACGTTAGAAAATTATAAAGGAAGATACAAAACATTGATCAGTCATGAAATTTGGAAATTCAATTCATTCACTTTAATATAAAATAAAGCATTCCTTTCATATTTTTTTTATAAAAGTCAAAAAGTAGCTCATTCAAAAAATAAAAGATAATTCCTTTTAAACCATTTTTCAAAAGTTAAATATGGATTAAAATTACATTAAAAAATCATTGGATAATATTTAAAATATTATTGAGTTTTTTTATAAATAAATAAATAAATAAATAAATAAATATATATATATATATAAGAAAATGGATCACAATTGAACAGTAAGACATAATTTTTTTTTAAAAACAAATAATTTTCTTTCATCAGTATTTAAAGAGAGGGAAATGAAATGAAAAACATTTATTATTCATAAATAACCAGATTATAAGAAAAATGAAATGGAATAATTAGATAAAGATTATTTAATTTTAACTAATGGAAATTTAAGCACAACCAATCCAGATTAAAATAGGATTGAAACACAAATCTCTTACCTCACGTTTGACTTTTTTTTACATGTTCAAACCTATTATTTTTTGAAACTACGTTAAATATATTCTTAAGGGATCTAGGGTAAGTATTTTAGTTATACCTATATCTCTATAATGTCGCTAATAAAGTGGATAAGAGATCACGATAGAGGTTGGTCGAGATAGAAGTCTCAAAGTGGTGTGAGGAAGAGAAAGGAGGGGTGACTTTTTATAATTGGGGGGGGGGGCACTCTAGGAATTTATTAAAATATTAAAATATATTAATGTCATTCTAAATCCAAATAGTTTCTAATATCCTATAAATAGTATTATGATGTCCTTGATGACTATATCTTACTCCTTACCTAATTTTAATATTTTTTTACGTAATTTAATAATATATTATATTCAAAAAATAAAATTATTTTACATTTAGACGCATTCATTTATTTCGACATACAATACATGAAAAAGTTTATATTCAAATATAATTTACTAAAAAATAATAAATATGTCATATTCATCTAATAAATTCATGTCACACATTATCTAACCAAAATTATATTACGTTTAATATTTTTAGGATAATTTATTATAGGTTTTTATCAATTAAATAGATATTTAATTGGTATTGTATAATAATTTGTATTCATTTTATAATTAATTAAAATTATAAATAAATTAATAAAATTAAAATAATTTCATTAATAAAAAATATACACTTATATTAATTAATAACTTGATTTTGTCGCTATGTGAGTACATAAGAGATATCTAAAAATAAGTGAGTGAAATTTTAATTTTTTTTAATTTAAATATTATATAGGTTATTTTTAAGGAAATATTTTCCCTAAAAAATAATTTTTGAAGCCTAATGTGATAAGAGTCAAATTATATTCATGTAATAGAAATTATTTTGAAAACTTATGGCCATATCACTTAATTTTAACCAAGGTTAACACAATTTGTCTTTTAAAAGGTTGATAAACATTACTAAAGTATCCATTCATATTGAAAAAAAATTATCGATTCTAATAAATTTGGTGTCTAAAATTTTAACAAATTAATTCTAAATTAATCACACAACACGTGAGAAAACCTATTTTTAGAAAAATTAATTTTTAATCATAAAACATGGTTTATTAAAATACCATGCTAATAAATACAATAAATGATTATTAAAAAATTTTAATTAATAACATAATATATATATTTTTCTAAAATTGTTCACAAATATTCAATAATCTATTTTATTAAGATAAAAATAAATTATGTTCATAAAAATAGTTGCTTAAAATAATATTTGTTTTACTTTAAAATGTTTTTTATTTTTTTTCTAATTAATTGAATCCAAAAGATTTTTTTATACATATGTAACCATAAATTTATTATAATTTAGTTAGTCCTATTCATATCATATAATCTTACATTTTGGTGTTAAAATTAAATAATAGTATGTCACTATTCATTTATACTCAGTGTTGCGTGTAACAAAATCTATAAAGTTTATTTGAAAAAAAAATTTCATAAAACCTCAGGGTGTTACATTATACCCCCTTAAAATGAATTTTCCTTCTAAATTCCCCACTCTGAAACAAAAAAGTGATGATATATTTGTTTCATTACATCCTTAGGTTCCCATGCCGCTTCTTAAAATTTTTGATTTCTCCAAATAACATTCACCAGGTGAGTAATTTTGTTCTGTTTCACTTTATCTCTATGATCCAAGATTTCTACCATATACTTAGATTTTAGTACATTTTGGGGGTTATGTATGTAATTCATTAATAAATATACATGGAAAACATCACAAAATTGAAATAGGTTTGGTAGAAGCACCAACCTATAAGATATCATCCATATTCAATAAAGAATATCAAAATGCTTAATATAAATAGGGATAATAAAAAAAATATTTTTCAAATATAATAACCTAATTCCATAGAGATATTCATCGAAAAAACGTCACACTGACATCAAATTCTAGGTCACACTGATGATTGTCAAAATAAATTTTCTTTAGACCCTAATATGCCTTGATGATCTACTGATTTTTTCTTTATCTGACATTGTCTCAGTATTCTAAGGTTCTAATAATATTATTTATGAAATAATTTCAAAATAAATTGTTTTTATAAAATTAATTTCATATAGGGTTTCATAATAATACATATTAATGATGGAATGATATCTATTATTGTAAGAAAACTCGACAGGGGAAAGCTATTGATCCCAAACACCTTTGAATTCCATAGAAAAAGGCCTCATCATATCATTTATAATTTTAAATCTTCTCAAAGTGTGACCAACTATTAGATGATGATAAGTAATAGTAAAATTCAAATATGTATCCAGAACCACCTAAAAGATTATACAAAACAATAAGGTAAACCAAAAACACCAATCTAATACGATTGAGAGTGGTTCTTTATAAAATATTACCCCTACATTAATGTATAAATGAGTAAGATGGTCAAGGTAAAAATATTATATAATGATAATGATATGTGATGAATTTATAAGGTGATCGACTAAAACCCATATAACATTATTCCCTTTAGATGTTTTGGGGAGTTTCATGACAAAATCTAGGGTTATTTTTTTCTATTTCAATTCTATCATGGGTAATAGTTGTAATATGCCATTAGGTATTTGTCTTTTAGGATTAAATTGATGATATACTAAGAATAGAGAAACATACTCTATAATATCTATGTTTATGGAGTCCCCCAAAAATTACTCTTTCATATCACTATACATCTTCGTACTTCCTAAATGAAAAGAGAATGAAAAACTATGAGATTCTTATAACCACTTCTTAAAATATTGTTTGGATAAGAAATTTACACAGTTTTTAACTATATCATTCCATCTCAATTAAGGTTAAACTATGAAATATTTCTCACCATTTTTTGTAGCTCCAAATCTTCCTTCTACAACACTTTAATCTTTATTTGGATAGATGGAAGAACCCCAATTTGAAAAAATATAGGATCACCCCCCTTAATTTAATAATACCATATACATTCTTTTAAAATCAATAATTATCAAATATTCCATGATCCTCATCATATATAACCATTTATATTCATTTCGACATAAATAATCTTCCATATTGTTTATTTTCCAAGTTATTTAATGCATTGAGATGCTCTAATCCTAAATAAGCTCCAACAACAATATCTAGAAAATATTTAACTATTTTTGTAGGAAACTATTCTTTAATCATATACTATTAGTATATATATCACACATTTCACTATAAAGAAAATTTATCTATATCTTCAAGGGAAAAATTATCACAACAAACTCGAAATTCTAAGTTGGATAATTTATCTCATTAACCGCCAATTGGCATGAGGAATAAACTATCACTATATAGTTTTTCATGAGAATACATCCTAGTTATTTCTTTGATTCATTTTTGTAGGTTAAAAACCCTTCTACACTTCAAGGTATCATGATGAAAAGTGTACTAACCAATGTAATATTCAATCATATAAAACTTTATTCACATTTATATGTTTGAAAGACCTTATATACCTTATAATTTAACTTGTTGAGTAGATAAGATAGTCTTCAAAATCTCTCCACAAAAAACTGATAATATCCATCCAAAATAAGAAAACTAAAGATCATAGTCATAATGGTTAGTAAATTCCAATCTTCAAGATCATATATATTTGATGGATCTACTAATATACCCATAGATAAGATTATATAACCCATGAATGAAGCTTTATAAATACAAAATTTATACATTGTAAATTTTCATAAAAATTTTCTAGACTTAGGGTATTTAGAACAATCCTAAAATAATATCTATCCAATTCCGTTCTATTTGAATATATAAGAACATTTTCTATAAGGAAAACCAAAAAATGATCAAGTTAATCTATAAAGACCCTATTAATTAAATCCATGAATATATATGGGAAATTTTAAGTCCAAATGGAATCACAATAAATTAATAATTCCAATACCTTTTATGAAATGATATATTGAGTACATCCTCTTTCTTAAACCTAAATTATTGAAATCTTGAATAAAAATAAATCTTGTAAAAGCATTTATATCCTCACAGATGACCACACAAGTCATTAATATGGAGTATAATATACTATTTATTGATAGTGACCTTGTTAAGTTATCAATAATCAATTGAGAGTTATATTGAACAATCTTTCTTCTTAATGAAAATTGATAGTAAAACGCAAGGTGCTGCACTGGAAAAATTAATCCCTTTTCAATATTCTCAAATATTTTCTTCTTCAATTCTTATAAATGAATCCAGGCCATTCTATATGTGGTTTTTGAAATAGCTTTAAATCTAGGTATGATTTCTATTGGGAACTCAAAATCATGATTTGGAGGAAGTCTAGAAAAATATTATAGAAGCACATCCACAAAACTCCCACACAATATGCATATCATCAATGTCGATTTTCCCCCAAATATCCTAAATAAACAAAACTGTTGAATATGAATCAATACCCATATAATGGTTTTTACATTCATTGGATATTTATATTTTCCATCTCATTAATAAATATGTATGGGTTTATTTGTAATATGAAATGAAACTTACCTTACTCAAAAATTGATATGTACTATATATATATATATAAATCCAATTCATTCATAGAATCACATAAAATTAAAAAAAGGGAGAATCAAAAAAATTTCAAGAATAACCTTCCCATAATATTTAACTAGAGATGAATCATAGACTTGATATTTTATAATCATACTATTAAGTGTTTTCACTACTAATTGAACATCAATACTTTTTGGATAGTAATTACCATTACTAAATACTTTTTATTATATAAGGGAATTTTTATAACTAAGGAAAAATATGATACTTAAATATTTGAGGATACCTATCATAACCCCAACAAAATTATTCTATCTTCAATACCTTAGTAAAATAAATAAAGTCAGAATGACCACCATTATCTTTCATCAATGTCATTTATCATTCATAGGATTCCTAATTCATGACTCTTTCATCCCAATATATGGGACCTTAGGTTTAACCTAGGTTATCCATGGTCATTACCAAAACATTAGAATATTTTCATATAATTATACTTATCCCTAGGTTTATCACCAGTGTTTTCTAATCCTAATCAACAAGGATTTACTAAAACCATCTATAATACTAACTATAATTTCTCATACTTTTCACACATAAATACTATGTCTTATTATATAAATTATTATTAAATAAAATTATGACCCGCACAAGAATCATATTGTAATAGTATCTTTGGAATCTTGGACACACAAAAACTAGTTCATAAATGAACTATGATGCCTACTACATATTTATTCATAACTAGTTCCATTATTAAACATATCATATTTAATACCTATCTTCATATCCTAGAAATAGGAATCATAAGAGTGTGTGAGATTATATACTCGGTAATGGAAAACAATTGATATATAAATGATCACTTAAATATAAAATGATCATATGTGTATTATAACATGAGAATAAAATTTGGAATCCACAACCTATATATAAATGATTATAATCTTGGTTAAAAGAATAAAACACTATAATTAATAATATATAAATCATAAAAAATCAAAGAACATGATACTTGTGATCATAACATTTACATAAGACATAGAATTTTGGAATAGACATAATCATAGAAAACTATTTCCATTATAGTAAAGGATCATTTCAAAGGATATCATAGTGGAATGGGTTCACTCTAAAAACCATCATAGTAGTCATGATTAACTCTCAATACTATCATAGTGGATAGAGTCCCTTATTTAACATTGATCAGTATCCATTCCATTCCTATTTATCTTAGGAGATATAAATCATTAAAAAATTCATTAGAGGGCTGTCTAATTCTGGTCCCACCCATCCTTAGTTATAACGTAACAACCATCCTTGTTTATAACATAAACACCATATTTAGTGATAACATAACACCATTAACATAATGAAAACCACACATATCTATACCATAAGATCACAATACATTCATCATATCATCACATCATAACTCACGAAGAGAAATAGGTTTCATGAACATTTCTTTAATTAGCTATATCAGAATCCATGGAAATTAAATGTGAGTCATTAAAATATCATCAACACAAACATTAACCATCTATAGAATGAGTAATAAAGTTATAATTGGATCAAATACCCTTTAAAACACAATTAAAATATAATTATTTTATTATATATGAAAATTAATTTAATAGAAACCTGAAATATTTCTTGAAAAAAAAAGTTCTACTTTGAAAATCACTTTTAAAATAAAAATATTTAAAAATAATTAGGGAAAACATTTTCTTATAAAATAACCTTTGAAACATATAAAGAAAGATATAAAACAATGACCGGTCATAAGGATGGGAAATTACTTTCATGTTGTATTTGTTAAAATAAAACATTCTTTTTTAAATTTTTGTTTAAATGAAACAAGTACATCATTCATAGAATGATATAAATATTCCTTTTAATCATTTTTTTTAAAAATAAATCATGGTTAAAAATTAAATTAAACAATCATAGGATTATAATAAAAATTTTCATATTTTTCTAGAATAACATGGATATTGAATTATGTGGTTGATGACTGAATATTAAAACATCACTGGTTTTCTAATAAAATATTCATTCAGTCAATTGATTATTTAAAGTGAGTGAAATAAAAGGGAAACATTTATTCTTTATAAAAAATTTCAGGAGAAATATTGAAATGGAATTATCTGATATGGACTATAGAATTTAGAATAATGGAAATTAAACCATAAATAATCATAATTAAAATATGATTGAGACATAAATCCCTTACCACAGGTTTGACTTTCCTCATACATGTTCAAGCATCCTCTTTTTTGAAACAAATCAATTATGACTCCTCTTAATGGATCTTGGGTTGGTATTTTGGAAATAATCGTCTCTATAATGTTTCTAGTAGAGTGGATAAGAGAACTTGGTAGAGTTTGGTTGAGTTAGAAGGCTAAATGCAGTGTAAAAAATATAATTAATGAGTTCCCTTTTATAATTAAGGGGAGGGGAACGTTTATAATTTCTTAAAATATTAAAATATATTGATGTTATTCTCAAGAAAAATGGTTACAAATAGCCTATAAATGGAAAATATATAATTATATTACTATATATGTTCCACCTTGTCATGTTTTAATATTTTTATGATTTTTATGTAATTTAATAAAATATTATTTTCATAAAATATCATTATTTCCATTTTTTACAATATTAATTTAATTTGATTTAAAATACATAAATAAAAATTATAATTAAAATATTATTATTTTAAATAACACTAATAGACTATATTCATTTATATAATTTTGGGCACACATTAAATCATTCAAATTTTATTACTTTCAATATTTTTAAAATCATTTATCTTATTTTTTTATTAATTCTAGAAGTGATTTATTAGTGGTACATAAAAATTTATGTTCATTATATAATTAATAATGTTAAAAATTAATTTCATTCATGAAAATAATTTCAGTAAGATGAAAACATACACTTATACTCAATCCTAAATTACTTTTGTTCATATATTGATACAAAATGGATATTTAAAACTAAGATAATGATTTTTTTTAATTTTCTTTGATATAAATATTATATTTTTTATTTCATGGATAAATGTACCTTATGAAATTAAATTTCTAGAATAAGGTGACAATTATCTAATTAAATTCATAAAATAATAAATATAATGAATAATTTTTGCCTTATCACTTTGTATTAACATAGGTTAACACCATTTACCTTTTACTGAGATGATAAATTGTAATAAGGTTATGACTATTTTTTCAAAAAAAGGACATATTTTTCCAAATTTGGTCAACTATATTCCAAATATTTAATCCATCTTATCAAATTCATTTTATAAAATCAGAAGAAATTAAATTTAAAATAATAAGTCAATACATAATAAAAATGGGTTTTTAGAAAAATACATTTTTAGCATAAACCTCTCATATTATTATCCAATGCCTATAAAAATATTAAATTAATGTTATTTTTTATTATATATATAATATATACCTTTCATTAAAATCATTCACCAATAGTGAATAATTTTATTTATTAATATAAAAGTACTTTATGAGCATAAAAATAGTTTTTTTTCAAAATATTTGTCCTTTAATTTGAAATAATTTTTTTATTTGTACTTAATTGATACCTAAATAATTAATTTATATATATGTAGCCATAAAGTTTTACTATTTAATTTATTCTTATTCATACCTACCAATCCAATAGCAAAGTGATAAAATTAAATAATAGAATATCATAGTTCTTTTATAATTAGTGTTGCATGCAACACAAGAAAAAAAATTATTTGAAAAAATATTTCATAAAATATAAATGTGTATGAATTTATATATTATATATTTTATAAAAATAATTTTTAATTTTTCTCTAAATTAATATTAATTATATATGACCAACTTTTCAATATCTTGTGGGAGTAATCATGATCATTTTGAACAATTTTCATAATAGAAGTTTCATTATTTTTTATTAACCAAATTATCATAATGAATTGATCATAGAATTTAATGGAATTGATTCAATACAATATTTATAGATTTATAATTTCATTATATGTGAGTTTTGTATATGATCCAGAATGATGATATTGGCAACAATCATATTTCTATGATTTTTAACGAACGAATGTTTGTATCTTAATTAATGAGATTAATATTAATTTTTTACTATAATAAAATCTAAAAACAATATATAATTATTTTTATAATATAATAAAAGTTATTAGGTTAATAGTACTTTATGATATTTTTTATAGAATTTTACAATTAGGTGTTTAGACCGACCCGATCATAGTCATACCATAATTAATGGATGATCATGGTTACAAAAGTTATTTATTTTTGACTTAATATCATTATTGAAAAATAATAATGAAATAATTTTTATAATTTTTATATTTTTAAATCATATATTATATTATTTTTATAAATTTGAATGAATCTAGATGAAAGATGAGGATGGTTATCTAGTTGATACGATAGAATGTCGGTATACATGATTAAAGATTTCATTTCTCAATGAATGATAGATAATGAATGTGGATTAAAATTTAACCCCATATAATCTTTATCATATTATAATTTTCACATTTATTTACCAGTACCATCTTTATAACTATCTAAGATAGGTGACGGTGAAAACAGAATACAACACTTCATAGAGGTAGTAGTTCACACAAATATATGAAATAAGTTTTTCATTTTTTTAATGGAAAGGTAGAAATCTGGTTAATTATTTTAAATTTATAATAATAAAAATAGATATATAAATAAAACTGAATTTATTTTTTAGTATTTAGAACATTATATATCAAAAAATAATATATAAAGGTACAAAAATAGGCGATAATTGGCGATCATATTGAGAGCATGTTTTTTTATGAAAATATCATTGTAAATGGAGGAGTTATCCATTATTATTGAGTAAAAAATTATATTATATTAATATTATATTATATTATGATAAAAGTGGAGGAATTGTAGGTTGAAAGTATAAGCGATAGGTGTAGCATGAAGTGGTGTAATTGATCTCCTTTAATAAGTTAAGATAAGTGTAATTTTGGAAGCAGTTGTTTCATTTCAATAATGTTATGTTAGTGTACAATGATCAGAGGCTCAAAAAGATTAAAATATTTGATGAGGGGGTTTCCAATGAATACAATACACATACTCATAGGCACATTTTTTATTATTTTAGGGTCTTTTACACTTAGTAAAACTCTTTTTACCATTTTACATTTACCAAGATAACTAATGTTTTAAACCTCACTATTTAATTTTAATTACTAATATAAAAAATATAATTGTATAGTAATTAGAAAATTATTATTTATAATATGAAATTAATTTTATCAAATAAAATATCTAAGGTTTAGAAACATTAATATCATTATTATGACACATGATCCACAAAAATAGTTTTTTAAAAATGTGTGTTTTTGTGATTAAAATGTAAGTGCATGATAACATTTTAAATTATATTAATTTAAATGAAATAAATTGGGTGATTATAAAATAAATATATCTCAATTTATAATAAAATCATATCAAAAACAAATTATACCAATAAAATGTTTAATTAAAATAAATGGCTGAAAAATATTTTCAAATTTGAATAAAATTGAACGTTTGTTCTCAAAATTAAAAAAATGTTTTACAAGTTCATAATAATATTTAAAACTATTAATTTTACAACATAAATATATATTTTATTAAAATAAATTTCAATTATTTTTTCTTTCATATATAATTAAAATTTTATAATTTACTTGTGTTTTAATAACACCAATTTTCACTATTCACATAAAAATATTGTACTTATGAAAAATAAAAAAATTATAGCTAATTTTTTTTAAAAATTATTAATAAGAAAATTAATTTAATTTTATATAATAAAATTTTAAAAATTATAATTTTATCTTTAAATTTTAAAAATAAAATATAGAGGAAAAATAATTTTATTGAAAAACATTCTTTCATAATTTTTTATTTCTAAACACTATTTTTTATAAATCTATAATTTATTATACACTTTTTAAATACTAAATGATTTATTATTATTAAATTTTATTTATAATTCTCTTCTATTATTTCATCGCTAATTTTAGTTCAGATTTTCATATGGGGCAGGATATCAAACACAATATTTATTTATAGAAAATATAAATTGAAATCCCTAGTTGTTAAATTTCTCTCCATTAATTTGATTTGTTTTATTCAAAATTAAATTATTCCTAACTAATTAAATTTTAAAGGGTGTCCATAAAATAAACATGTCTCTATATTTAATTTCTATTGATTTTATAATCTCATTATTCTTAGTATGAATAGTGAACTCATTTTTTCCGTCGGAATTGAAATTTAACTAATATTGATTTTTTATTTAAATTTTTTTAAACACCCCAATATTATTGGAGTACTTATTGTTTTATGTGTTTTATATTTATACTTGTATATATAATTCTCCATGGGTTGATTTTTAGCTTTAATTATTTGATCATGGCAATTATTATGACCTCTATATCAAGAGAGCCAATCCATACCTAATATCACATAAATTCCTACTTAAGGATAATATTATTTAATATAAAGTATAATATTATAAACAAATATTATGGAGGAGTTATATACTTGGGATACAATAATCACACCACTCAAAGTTTTTATTAATACTAGAAGATATATTCATTTTGGTGGAGATTTTATGTTCTTACAAATCATTATATATACAAAGGAGTAGGTTGGACATGATATGAATACAATACACATATTTATTTAGTGGGTGATCATTATTCCTCAATCCATGTCATTTTTAGTAAACACTTCCATATTTTTGGTTTCATAGGTTTTCTCATGTTTTAGAAGTTTCTAGTTAATATTATCCTGGTTATCCTATGGATTACGTCCTTAACTTAAACAATTACTAATATCAACACATTTAATACATTTAACTATTAATGTTACTCAGGAAGAAATCTATTTCATTTAATAATATCCACTGATCTCATCATTTCTCTTTATAAATTAGTTTCTTTATGGAATCCTTTTACACACATAAAACACGTCATTGTTTTTTGATAACATTCCCCATTTTTGATGTGAAGGAAAATGAATCTTCAATCCTTCATCAAATTCATCACCTAAAATTCTATGTTAATCCATACTTATATTATATACTATTTTTGTAAGATCATACAAGTTTACGCTATTATTATTTATTTTATACAAACTATTGGGAATAATAATGATATTTATCACTCTATATCTTATCCCATTAGTTTGTTCATTTTGAAAATGTCTGTATTTTTAATGAAATCCGTTATTAATTTGTTTCATTGAAATATCAACCATTTATAAAATTAAAATGAGTTAATCATTATTAAAGTATAAGTAACATAAAAAGAGAATTACTATAAAATAATTAGATGTAAAATTTAACCTCAAAATTCATTACTCTTTGAAATTATTACATATTATTTCAATTGAACCAATATCACTCTCGATTCACTTGACTATTCATTAGGTTGGGATCTAAAATATTCCTTATCTTAATTAAATATCATAAAAAATCAATCATAAGGGGTTGTAAAGATAAAGTTATTAATGTATGAATATCCATCTAGAGTGTCTAGCAATGTGTTCAAACTTATACCCACTCATTGTGCCACATAGTGAAGATTGAGTTGATACTCAACCATTTATTTTAGGATGATTACCCATAGGTTCATCTTTTTTATAACCGTATCCACATTCTAGTATCCATATAGTGGAGAAATTTCTAGTATAACTACACAATCTATACTTTAACAAAACTTCAGGATCATATACTAAACATAGAAATATCCCTTAGACTTATCCCAAAGGTTTTCACTATAGTTACCTTATTATAAACCTTAAAATATTCAATATTACCTCAAATAAGAAAAATATATATCTTTACCATATGAATTATGATCAACCCTAACTTATCACCCCTTTATAAAATTTATATCATCAACCGAAAAAGTCATCATCTCCAAAGTTATATAAACCATGCTATAATTCAAATTATGAAATCCCAGAACCACACTCAGAGAATCTGATGATCAGGTTCATATACTATATATAATAATCTTTAAATCTATCATAGTGACCAAATTTTACACATAAACATTTACAAAATCATAAAAAATCTAGATTTTATTACCTATCGAGTAATATTTTAGGTTTAGAATTTTAGATAATTAGAAAAATAAATAATTAACTAATAAAATCCATTTTCAATTAAAATAATGGGATTTTTTCAACTATATAATAAACTATATAATCCATAAAGTCTTTAATATCAACAAAATATCTCCACACATTCTACTCATCTAGACATATTATGTGTAATACTATTCTTCATAACATGGGGGAATGGAAAAATAAGTTAGGTGAACTCAAATTCTTAGTAAGGGAAAATACATATTATAAGATATAAAAGGATAAACATTTCATGAATAATTTATCATGAATAAATATGGATCAAATAAATCCATATAAAAGATCACATGGGATTTAAATAAATAAATTAATTACATGAAAATATAAATATTCAAATGGATATTAATAACTAAATTCATAGTGATGGAATACATTTTTTTGAACATCTTGATCAATAATGTCAAGGCCTCAACCAAGAAATTATTTATTTCATCATGATCATAGATAAAATATCATTATTTTCATCAAGGTCTCAACCAAGAAATAATTATTTCATTAGAAATTCTTTCACTAAATACCTAAACCATTTATATAACGAAACCAACTGATGCATCAAGGGGAACTAAAATAATGGGTCCCAGCAATCACTTCTTTAATTCCAAATAATTCACCATAGTAATGATATGAATAATAAGAAAATGGAAAATAAATTTTCTCTAGTAATCTATAAACATCTATATTGAGATAAAAAAATAAATAATTTCAATAATTTTATTGTAAAAAATTAACATAATCCATCTATATAGAGACAATGTATGGTTAAGAAATATATAATAAACTTTTCTAAGTTGTTAACAAATATAAGTATTAGAATAAAAAGTATACCCATTTTCAATATGTCCCCAATCATTAATTGAAAGATATTTTTATGTAAGCATAATATAATTAACACCATATATATTTCATGTATATTTATGAGCCAATAATTTTCCCAAAGCAATAAATTAATGGGTATCTAAGTTAATTTCATTTAAAAAAGTAATAAAAAATAGGATATTCACAATGATAACAAATTTAATGAAAAATCATACATATATAAGTGGATGATTAAATGATAAAAGGGTAGTGAAAGATCATTTATCTTATAGATAATTTATTAAAAAAATTCTAAATAAGTCCAAAGTTTTAGTAAATGACCCTCAAAATTTATTGAGTAATAGATAAGGAAATTCATAATAGAATCCAATGGATACAATCATGGATGTAGAGGATTCTAGATGGAAAATTATAGGTCATATCAGCATCCTTCCAATGGGTATATAGTTGAAAATAGGGAAAATAAAATATTTATAAAACATATAAAACACTAATATAATATAGGAGAATAAAATTATGGGGGTTTTATGATGAAAAATAAATAATTATCCCCAGATGTATTATCCTTGAAAAGTAATCCAAATTTTGAAATTGAGATTGTAGAGGAAACCTGTATGATCTTGACCTTTTCTAGAGATGTCTCAAGCTAGTTTTCACATACTCTTTTCTTTGTTTTGAGTAATTTTTTTTGGGTTTTATCTCGGGAGAATTTGGGTAAAATTTGGATGTCTTTGGAAAGAAGTGGAGAATTGGATGGTTTTACTAAACCGTATGACCATACCAGAAAACCAAGAGAACCCAAACCGAGGGGATTTACATGGATGTCAAATAAGTTTTCAAATAGGTAACCCTTATAGTAGTAAAAATTCAACTTCCTAGGGGGAGGTTCATGGTTAGGAACACAATTAGGGGAAACTTTTCACCACTAGCATAAAACTATGCGTAAGGTAATTTAATCCCTTGAAAATTATTAAAAGAATTTCCAAACCCCCATATTATACCCCCTAAATTCCATAGATTGACCCATAATTGGTTTTTATTATTTTTGGATTCTCCTAGATTAATTCTTAGGAATCCTAACCTCTCTTCCTGGTGATTCAAAGTCTGGATTGAAGATCTACACCTCTCTTGGTAAGAGATTCTTATCCCATGTGGTTTTCTCCCTCTTTTAAATTCTTCTCCCATTATTTTAAGGGATGTTTTCCCCTTTAGTTTTATATATAGATATATGTTTTATGGATCATGATCCATTTGATCATGTTTCATGGATTCGATTCAAGATATCATTCTTCATCGTGGGTTTGACCTTTCCTATTTAATTCGGGGGATTTTGTTGGGTGATCGTTCAGAAACTTGCTTGAGGTAGGTGTTTTATTATTTAAATCCTAAATTCTTGATTTCAATTATGTGTATGTAATTTTAGAAATTCTATTTAGAATTTAGAAATTGAATTCATTAAATTCAATTAATTAATTGGGTTAATTAGTTAATTATAGGATTGTGAAATTGGAGTAATTAATCAATAAATTAATTAATGGAATTTTTGGATTGTGAAATTGATTAATTGATCATGGAATTAATTAATGGAATGTTGTGATTATGGAATTGGATTAATTAATTATTGAATTAATTAATAGTATTGTTGTGATTATGAAATTGATTGAATTAGATTAATTATTTTTTTGAAGTAATTAATTTATTATTATAATTGTGAAATGTGATAAGATAATTAATGTTGATTAACCTTGATTGATGTGATATTGTGATACATGTGATTTTGTGATACATGTGATATTTTGATACATATTTATTTGTTATATTCATATGCGGGACATGGTCTTCTACATCAAAATCCCATAATGATATATTGTTATATGAGCGTGGGATATAGATGAATGATTCAAAATAATATAGTGATAAATTTATATATGAGTATAGGACATGGACTTCTTCTTCAAAATCACATAGTGATAAATTGATATATGAGTTTGGGATAGGGAATTATACTTCAAAAGCCTATAGTAATCTTAGGCATGATGATATAGTCCAAATATATTGGTATTGGACTATGGTTAAAATTGGCCTTAATATTAATTTAAATTCAATGGATAATGAAATACCATGGGTTATAATGAATTATGAATTGATCATGTGATATGGTTCAAAATCTTGCACCAGATGATGCTGGTATTGTGAGTTCGAGTGTCCTTGACAACCCACAAGTTATTCGGTTAAATAAAAAGTAGTTGAATAAATATAAACTATTCAATTTATTTCTATTATTTTATTCTTTATACAAATTCATATAGTATTATTGACTAGATATTGTTTTAGACACCGTTGATGGTGGCCTATTGAGTTTTTCTCACTCCCTACTTGGGATTCCTGATCGGTACCTAAATAGATTTCATGGTTAGAGGATAGGTTAAGGGAAAGGGTCCTATGTTACATGGATGATATGGGTTGGATCATGGATGAGGGAACCATCCATGATTTGGGACCCGCGTGTGAGTTTTCAATGTCTTTATTTATTTTGGGTTTTTTATATTGACACCTGACATGTATTTGGAATCACATATCTACTATTTATTTTATGATATTGTACTTCCTATTTTGGTCATCATGTGATACTGGGTTGGTTTGGTTATGGTAATATAATTTAGTTTTTTTATTTAGTTCCACTATTTTTCTACTTTGATAAAGAGGTTATAGTCTCCCCATGATCGATAGTATACCCTCACTACTAGTCGACTGCCTTAGGCATATGGGGAGGCGTGCTTAATGTTATGTAACCAGACAGCTTAGGGAACCGATGTGTGGAACCCAGGTCGGGATGTTACAAAGTGTTATCAAAGGACTGATTTCTTTTCTTTCCTTTTGTATTACTATTGGGGAAAGGTAGATAAGATAATTGGATGAGTCAGGTCTTGGTTAAGAGATCGTTCATGAGAGTTTGTAACCAATGTATGAGGGTAAAAGGAAATCACCCAAGGTGGGATGTTGTTATGGATGTGTGTTATTACAATTGATTCCATTTCACCTTAAGTGATGTACTTGTTGTGTGATGTAGTTATTGGTTCATAATTTTTTATATATTTGACTTATGGCCTAGTATGGAAGGATATTTGAATATTCATGCATCATTCTAGGCACTCATGACTATATTATGACATCCATCATTTTTAGGCACGCATAGAAAAGTAGGTTTTTAAATAAGTTGTTTAATTGAAATGTTATTATTTTCTTGTGAAATTGAACTAAAATAGGTGCCTAATACGAATTGAAAATTGTAAAATTATGAAAAATGTATAAAATGGGTGTTTAATTAGAAAAGGGTTTAATGAGAATGTGTTTACCATTTTTTAACCATGAACTAGATGTGGGATTGTTAAGGGTAGTGATAACATCTTGGTTTTGACTATGTGGTTGTGTATGAGGGGTTATTTTTTTTGGATTTATGTGAAATAATCTTTTTAAACTTGTTAATGAATTTTTATTTTTCCTAAGGCACATTTTTAGCTTTGTAGAGATATTCCTCCAGGGAGACACATGTTGGTAGGATGACAAGAGGACATTATAAGAAATATGTCTCTAGTAGTGGAACATGTGGCTCTGATAGTTCAAGGATAGAAATATGGAGAGTAGTTCCCTAAAAAATTTGTTTGATTTGTAAATTTTATAGAAAGAGACCAAGAGTGGGTTGTGAACAGCATATTTGATCTGACATGGGAGATTCAGTTGTAGCAGCCTCCGATGATTACTAGAGAGGGTAGACCTGAGGTGGTAGAGTTTTTGATTGAGTCCATCCAGACTATAATTGACCATTTGGAAACTCCTACTATCCAACTTGGATGATTACATGTTATGAGGATCAAAAAATCACTAGTGGTATGTATAGGCATGAACTAATTAGGAAAATGGTATGGTACGAAAGTAATTTTTAGAGAAGTTCTTGGAGAACTTTTATCCTGAGACTCTAAGATAGGAGAAGGAAGATAAGGTCATGTGATTGAATCAAGGAATTATGTTTGTGACTGACAATGATATATGATTTAACAAATTGAAGTTCTTTTTTACAATACTAGAAGGGGGTGAGATAACTACATAAAGGCATTTTTAGGATGTACTTAAATATGAGATTAAAACCCAAGTTAATATATTTTGGTAGAAATAGTTTTCTGAAGTGGTGGATCCAGATCTCATATCTGAGGAGAACCTAAAGGAATCTTCCAGTGGAGGACCGGTGGTTTTACTGGGTGATCAAGATGTATGACTTTTTAGAGTAGTAAGAATCATTACAAAAGTGTTATCGAAAGTGATAATAAGAAGAGTATCCAATGGAAGGGTCAATTATATAAGGCCTTACCTAGATCATCCCTCACTAGTGTGGTAGGTCAGGTCACTATCATAGATAGTTCTCTCGAACACTAGTATAGTGAAAATATTGTGGAAGGATAGGACATATTAATAGGTTCTACAAAAACCCATGGTATAAAGGTTAGGATGGGGGAGCTCGACAGTTCTAGAGTATGAGAAGGGTATCTTTTGCACTGTATTAGTCTGGAAGTTGGAGTTCTACTAGACATGGCATTAGTGGAATTGGATGAGCTGCTTATGAGAAAGAGAACCCATATCAGTAGATTAGTTCAACTTAGGGGACTTAGACTACATCATAGGCAAGAGGGGGATGATAGTTACATGAAGTTTATCTGAAAACTAGTGGATAGAGAGTTTGGAACAATGATCATTAGAGGTTCCATTCTTGTAGATTCTACGTTGTCGAGTGACTTATTTGATAATGGTGTCTCTCATTGTTTTTTCTGCACAACATGTGAATGGTTTGAGCCTAATTGTGGAGTTTTTTTATCATAGTTATGATGATAGATACACCTTTGGGAGTACAAATGAGTGACATTTGTTTATACAAAGGGTGTTCTCTCAAGGCTAGTGAGTATCGTTTTCTTTGGAATTTTTACACCCTTGGCATGTCAAGATTTGAACTAATTTTGGTTAGGGATTAGTTAGTAGAATACCGATCCCACAAAGATTGTTACAAAAGAAGATTGACTTTTACGTATCTTGAGGGTGACAATTACATTAACCATGGAGTATAGAATATCCAGGAGGGTCATACAGGTCTATTTCACTAGAAAATAGGGGAGATCACCACCTAGGTTTCTAGTCTATTGTTGGATGACGGAGGTGTAAAGCATGGTGTATTTCCAACCATAGTGGATATGTTCTAGTACGTGTTTTCCAAGGACTTCTCATGGGATCCACCCTAGAGAGATATGGAATTTACTATTGATCTCATGTTGGGGGCAGACCCATCTCTATTCCACCTTACATAATGAAACCTACAGAGAATCCCTTGATGGATAGGGGTTTATCATTACAAGTACGCATCCTTGGGTTTATTATATTTTTTTGCTAAGAAGGCTGAAAAGACATTGTGTTTGTGTTTCAATTATCTAAAGTTGAACCGATTGATAGTGATGAACTTATATCCTCTTCTATATATTGATGATATATTTGACCAGTTGAGAAGAGATTTTGTTTTTTATAAGATAGAATTGATATCAGGGTATCATTAGTTGTGATTTTAACATTATTATATACCTCTGATAAATTTTAAAAGTCGGTATGCACTTTATGAGTCTGTTATAATGTTTTTTTTGTTGGTGAATGATCCTATTGTGCTTATGGCCATGATGAATAGAATTTTTCATCCGTACTTGGATCAGTTCTTTGTTGTATTTGTGGATGACATCTTGGTGTACTTGAAGACTCGTGAAGATCATTCCCAACATTATAACCTCATCTAGAGTACACTGAGGGATCATTTATTATACACCTAGATATCTAAGTGTCAATTTTGGATTGATTCGGTACACTTATTGGGTCAATCATCTTAGAGGAAGGCATTTCATTGGACCCATAGACTATCCAGGTAGTGGTTTCTTGGGAGAATACCAAGAAATTTTTCAATATCTATTGCTTTTTGGGATCATCCAAATATTATTAGAGGACTATCCAGGTCTTTTCTCGATTGGTAGAACCAATTTAGGACTTGACCAAGAAGGGGATAAAGTTTGAATGGTCTGTAGCATGTGATAATTCTTTCCTAGGGTTAAATAATAACTTGTCTATGACACCAATCTTGATCTCACTTGAGTTGGGTGAGGAGTATATAGTGTTTTGTGACTCTTATAGGATCAGGCTTGGAGCTGTGTTGATGAATGGATATCGAGTTGTGGTGTATGGGTCTCAGCACTTGAAGCCACATGAACGGAACTACCTTACACATGTCCTTGAGTTAGAATAAGTGGTTTATTATTTTAAGTTTTGGTGACATTATATTTTGGGTGAGTTGTTTACCATGTATACTGATCATAAGAGTTTCAAGTATATCTTACCACAATAAGATTTGAATCTTCGAAAGTGTAGTTGGGTTGAGTATATGCATTCATTAAAATTTGATCTAGTATATATTCCTGGTAAGGGAAAAAAATTTGCTAATGCATTAAGAACAAAAAATTATATTCATGTAGTTCAAGAGTCTAGTGATGAGTGGAAAATGATGAATTTACTAGATCAGATGTATGTTATGGTTTGGGAGGTCTAGGAGAAGATGGACCTCATATCAATAGCAATGGATTCTATGCTTTTGAGTCTGACTAAGGAAAGAAAATATGAGGATCTAGAGTGAATATCCTTGAGGGAAATCTTTAAAGGTGGGGACTCACATTCAGTTTGGACCATAGATGAGGATGAGATAATCTTTGTTAGGAAATGGTTTTTTACCTATGAGAATAAGATAAGAGATAATGTGTGAGTTTCATGCCTCAAAGTGGGTGATTCATTCATGTGTGAACAAAATGTACCATGACCTATGATGAGCATTTTGGTGGCCATTCATGAAAAAGGAGATATCTAGGTTTGTGACATGATGCTACACATTTCAATAGATGCATGATGAGAATAAATGACTGGGTCTTTTATTATATCCATTACCAATTCTGAAATGGAAGTGGAATGACATTACCATAGACTTTGTGGTAGGTCCCCTCGAGTATGCCTCAAAATATTGACACAATGTTGGTTATTATAGACCATTTATCAAAGGTAGATCATTTCTTCCTAGCACATGAGACCTTCTCAGTGGATTATTTGTGAGAGATGTATGTTTGATCGGTAGTCCATCTACATGAGTTGTCATGGACTATAGTTTCAAAATGTGACTCACGTTTTACTTTTCGATTCTAGAAGGGCATACATAAAGAACTTGGTATATAGGTTTTACCGAGTAAAACATTCCACCAATAGATAAATGAGAAATCATAGCATAATATACAGTTGCTTGAGGATATGGTTTGGGAATGTGTCATAGACTTCAGTGGGTATTGGGAGAAGAACCTAACTTTGGTGGAGTTTTCCTATAATAATAGTTATCAGGAAACTATTCATATGGAACCATACAAAGCTCTTTATTACAAGCCATAAAAATAGATTCTATTATAGATGGAGGCAGGTGATAAAGAACTATTAGGACTGAGTCTCATGCAGGAGACATCAGAGTAGGTTTAGTTGATTCCCAAGTATATGGATAAAAATTAGAGTATGCATAATTCATATGATGATAGAGTTCTATGACCCCTATTGTTTACATATGGTGATTGTGTATTCCTTTGAGTGTCATATAGACTATTTCACCAAAAGATATGGAGATAGGGAATGTCAGTGCCCAGGTTTGTTGGACCGTTTGAGGTTATGGAGATAATCATGCTGGTGTCATAAAAATTGGCTCTTCCATAGAAGTACAGTGCTATGCATGATGTTTTTAATTAGTCACAACTTCAACAGTATCACCCTGACCCATCTTATGTGATCGTTGTGGTTGATATTGAGCTTGAGACTGATGCATCCTTTAAAGAGAATCTGATACGTGTGTTGGATCATAGTGATAAAGTGTTGCAAGTAAATACTATGACAATCGTTCATGTATTGTGGCAGCATGGGCGTGTTTAAGAGGAAACATGGGAGTGATAAATAGATATGTAAGCTTAGTGGCCCAATATTTTTAACATGATATCTTATAGATTCTTGGGAGTACATCTCGAGGATGATCTATTATAATTTGGGGATATTATATGATCCTGACCATTTCTAGAGTTGTATTGAGTTTGTTTTCATGTACTATTTTTCTTTTTTTTGAGTACATTTTTATTGGGTTATATATTGGGTGCATTTGGGTGAAATTTGGAAGTTTTTTAGAAGGAAGTAGGATAGTGCATGGTTGCCATATGGTTTTCCCAAACCATGCATCCATTCCTAAAAATTATGTGAAACCAAGCAGAGGAGATTCACATGGTCAGTGCATGGTTTGTCAAACCGTTCCCCTTCAATTAGTAACTATGTGACTCCAAGGGAGGAGGTTCACATTTTGGAACATGGTTAGGTACAACCATGAACCCTGAGCATGAGACCATGAATACATGAATTTAATCCATTGAAAATTATTAAAAAAAATCACAAACCCACATCATATACCCCAAAATGAACTATCTCTACCCATAATAATTTTATATCATTATTTGAAGCTCTCGAACAAATTATTAGGGATACTAACCTCTGTTATTAGAAATTTGATGTCCGTATTGATGATACACACCTCTACTAGTAATGGATTCTTATTTTTCTTGGTTTCCTCCCTATTTTCCATTCATCTCCAATCCTTTTAAGGGATATTTTCCCCTATTGGTTTTATATCTAGATCGATGTTGGGTGGATCATGATCCATTTGATCTTTTTTATTTGATTTGATTCAAGAACTTGTTCTTCCTCAAGGGTTTTTTCCATTTCAAATTGGGGATTTCCGTTGGGTGATCATTCATCAACATGCTTAAGGTAGGTGGTCTATTATTTAAATCCCAAAGTCTTTATTTCAATTATGTTTATGTAATTTTATAATTTATATTGAGATCATAGAAATTGAATTCAATAAATTTTATTAATTAATTAGGATAATTTATTAATTAAGGGATTTTGAAATTGGATTAATTAATTGATGAATTTATTAATGGAATTCTAGGATTATGGAATTGATTAATTAATTGAAGTATTAATTAATGGAATATTGTAATTGTGGAATGGTATTAATTACTTATTTAATAAATTAATGGGATTTTTTTATTATGCAATTGATTGAATTGGATTAATTAATTTTTATATCAATTAATGGTTTGTTGTGATTGTGAAATGCGATAAGAGGATTAATGTTCATTAAACTTTATTGATGTGATATTGCGATACATGTGATATTGTGATATATGTGTGTTTCACTCTGGAATTGGGGATGACCTCATTGATTTAAGGTTTAAACACACCAATCGGTTTCTAATGGGCTTGTTCGTAGAACCAGAAACATCCAATGATTCCATATCCATTTGGACATACTTTCCAAAGGTAGGTACTCATTAGTTGTGGACCGATGAGGCTTAGGAATTTTCATTGGTCAAGAGGATGGGAGGTCGGACTCATCACACCTTTTTGAGGGGAATTATTATCTACTCCGGGACTCTCTTTATAGATTTAAGTTATGTTCGTGAATCCTTTTTACATTACCAAGTGTAAAATGAGCTTTTCTTTAGATCTAACAATAAACGATTAAATATGTAGGTAATTTAGAGAATATTTTATATGTATTCGAGATTCTTCATCGATAGAGAATCATCTGTGTTTGTTTATAGATTCTTAGTCAATGGTATCCTTTAATACATTATATAGAAGTCTCTTGGTTATTATGATAACCATTCTGGTTTTAAAGCCACTCAGTGGGGCACTTGAAGTTTATTGTTATTCAGAAGGACATAGATTGTTTCAGAGTTGGGATCACACCCGCAGATGGGCTACCTACGTATCCTTTTTTTAGAAAAGGAATTAGAACCCACATAGTTCGAATAAAGGAGTATGATGTTTATGATTGATGGCTCAAGGAAAGGTGTCATAATTACTTTTACACTCTATGCTGAGTCATGCTCAGTGTGAGAAACAAGAGGTATTGGTAAAATTGGACAATTGTGCCATGCAAGATGCAATCATAAGAAATGACGTGGGGCTTATGTATGTATGACTGCCCAAACAGATGAAGCTTAAGATTTACTTTAGGGAAGAAATCTGGGAACAGGGTCCATAAAGGTATATGTTCTTTATGGAGATTTTAATACTCTAACCTTGGGGCTTACTCATAATGAAGATGCCCAAGTTAGGAGGAGACTTATGATTGGGTTTTACTCCTGAAAAGGAAGCCCAGATCAAAAAAGTAAATTAGGTCTGGTTAAGAGTTGAGACTAGGGCTTAATCCTGAGAAGGAGGCCCAAGTGAAAGAGATTTGAAAATTTAAGGGACTTGGGGCTTACTCCTAAGGAGGATGCCCATATTTGGGAAATTGGACTGGTTAAGAGTTGAGACTGGGGATTACTCCTGAGAAGGCGGCCCAGGTTAAGGGAATTATGACTGGGGCTTACTCCTAAGGAGGATTCCCAAATTAATGAGGACTTAGGGCTTACTCCTAAGGAGGATGCCCAGAATTAAGGGAAATTATGACTGGGGATTACTCCTGAGAAGGAGGCCTAGGTTAAAAGTTCTCTCATCTTAAAGGACGAGGTTGAATGAATGAAATCTCTAACTTTATTGACATGAAAATGTGTAAATCACTAGATTTTGAGAGATGTTCCATGGAATTAATTTTAGATAAGAAATTCAATCAAGAAAACATGCCATAAATGGCTTTGAAGAGTGTCTTGACGACTGGATCTTGAATAAGAGAGGTGGAATGGAATTTGAGATGTGAAATAGGTTGGAGAGGCACCCAAAAATATAGGGGCGCGCAAGTCCTGGTAGGCACGTTGGTACTGCGTGGGCGCACAAGTCATGGTCACGCATGTATACCTGTGCGGAACATGGGTACTTGCACGATTGTTAAGAAGTAGGTTAATACTTGGGATATCCTTGATCAAAGCCTTTAGAATTATCCTGAGGTACTTCCAGAAGAGTGGGGCGCATGTTTTAATGAGAAGGTAAGGAGGCCTGAATGTGTGTCCATTCCCCTTAAGGGTAAAACAATTAGGCGTGCAAGGTTTTAGTGAATTCTAACACTTATACCTTATTACTCTTGTTTAGACCTTCCATTATAGCTAAAGAATTACCTTAGAAATGTTCAGAAGACTTGAATAAGAGACTTGGGCATTCAGAGTTCTGTATCTAAATTCTGGAAAAAATTCCTCTTGAACTGGGGGGCCCACCGGGGGTATTTATAGGCTAGAGAAGACCCTGGGCGGTTATCACTTAGGGTGCGCAAGTGACTTGCACGACCAAAAATGCGGCGCGCAAGTGTACTTGCGCGAACATGGTAGAACTTGTGGGACCCTTGTGCAATGTTCTTCTTATTCATTCCTTTGTCAATTTTTTGATATTTTTTTCAAAGGATGAATCAATTTGGGATAATATATTCCCCTTTTCTAGTCTTTAGACTCTGTGACAAAAGGAGCGTCAACAAAAGTCCCCCCTCAGAGTTGGATCCAAAATAAAATGAGGATTTGACTCTGAGGATATCGAGAACCAAAAGGAAATTAGGGTGCGCAGGGTATGGCGCACAAATGGGCTTCGGGGGCGTAGGGTCCAGCACGCAGACCTGATGTTCGGGCGCGCAAGGTCTGGTGTGTAGGGGTATGGACTCGTCTATAAATAGATGGACTCACTTTGTGCAAAGCACCCGGCTCACGCTTGTTTTCTGCTCTCGGCGCACAAGTGGACTCCCGGTTTTCACTTGTCCACGCTTCTCGTCCGCGCTTCTTCTTTCTTGCATCGCGCTTCTGTTAAGGTATTTGGACTTACGCGGTGATACCTGCGTGCCCAATACTTGCACGACCGAAGGAGACTTGTGCGCGAACTATTGGACTTGTGCGCCTAAATTCCTCTGTCAAATTTTCAAATTACATCACAAATTTTATGAAAAATTAACTTAGTTTAAGAGTTAATTATTCATCTTTTGTATAGATCCAATGTCTCCAAAGATAATCGGAATGGCTGATGAACTGGAAAGAAAAAGAATTGATGATATGATGGACATTGTTGGCCATGATTTCTATTCCATCTGCGAAAGTACTCTCCCAGAATTAGCCAAGTACTTGAAGAAGCATCATATTAATTTCTCGCACAACATCTATCTGCCTCTGTATGTCCATGGTCATCTGCAAGATGTCAATATTACAGAGGCAAAGAACTATCTCCCTCCTTTCTGGTTTCAGTCGTATACCAACTTTTCTTCTGTGAATGTATCAATCGCATGAACATTTTCTAATGATGGAACAATAAAGAAAGCCTATATAATGCATCATAGATCTTGTGCACCAGATCTGAAACTTCACAAACCTGAGCTGCAACCACATTGTTATTCCTCAATATTTCAAAATTCTCAGATGGATCAATCCAAAGGCTGGAAGGAGAAATGGGAATTCCATTCTGGAGGAGGGGTGAAGCCAACCTGGATGTGGGATTATTGGGTGCGACAAACATGTGAAGAGTTTGTCGAGGATCTAAAGAGAGTTTCAATTTATGAATCCATCTGGGCTGGGCAGATGTATGTTTATAGGAATGATAATTTTGCACCAGAGTTTCTTAGCCGCTGAAGCCCAGAAACGAATTTTTTCCATCTGACCCATGGAGAAGTAGGAATTAGTTTGTGGGATGTCTACAAGATCTCAGGGGTTCCAATTTTGGGTTATATGTATGATGAATTCATCCCTCCGAAGGAAACTTTGAATGATCCAGAGAAGACTCCAAATTTGGTTCGAGAGTTATTGAATATTTATCATAAACTCAAAATCTCAAAGACTTCAAAGACTCATTCTATAAGGGATATTAACCTAGAAGAATGGTTGGATGTGTTTCTCAAGGAGAAGAGGGAAAAGGGGCCCACCTGTACTTGTCCTACTAGCTGCCCTAGAGAAGATATGAGAGGTGTTCCTGGCACATTCTGGACGACTCTGGAAGCAGGAGAGTTTGAGAAATGCGGGTATGAAGTGAATCATAAAATCCAAAAGAAGACCCGTCTGGCAGGCTTTTTAGCCTTATGGCTCAGTGTCTATATTTTACCAGTTAGAGATTCAAAGGGAGGAGTTAGGCTAGGGACCTTCGTTATCGCAACCAAGTTGGATGAGAGGAATATGGTGGGGTTGGCTACCCTAGTTTTGGAAAATATTCACAGGATATTACTCCATGTCTATATGGGTAAGTCTCCATTGAGATTAGTGGGACCATTCCAAGTTTTATGGGGATGGATCGCCACTCACTTCTGGACATACGCTGTACTGAACAGAATATAGATTCTTGGAAGATCTTTCAGGCCGTCTGTTCATGACTTCTCTGGAGTTTGTCCATTGGCTCTCAATGCCTATGATATTAGGCCAAGGCTGGGTATGCACAAGGAATTCCACTTCTTTCCCTATGGAAATCCACCAACAGGGCGATTTGTTGATGATGGACCAGCCAGCTTGGAACAGAGGTCTTACATGCTGGCCTGTGGAGATGGTGTACTGGCCACCATAATTGATGGGGAAATTATATATGAGGCCTATGCTCCATATCTATTTGCACGTCAATTCAAGTATTTGCAGACAACTGTTGTATCTCCTCCAGTGCACGTCAGGCCAGAGCAGTATCCAATGGATTCTTGGCAATTATGGTTGCTAATGGATATGGAAAGGACTGGGGTAGTCTTTGATTTACCAGATACTGAAGCGGTAAGCAATTTGACCATATGTTATGCTGAAAACAGGATATCATCATATCCTGAGTCCATATTGAATAAAACTATTTATCAAGCTTGGAAGAAGAAGATAACCATTGAAAAATAAACAATTTAGGTGACTGGTGATTCTTCCACTCCTGAAGCTGGTTCACCGAGTTCTTCAACCGAGGCTGATTCATCAAATCCTCAAGAGATACAATATGTGTCAAAGCGGCCATGTTCCATATATAATCCTCCTGTCAGAATCAAGAGAGCCACTCCATCAACTCCTGGTGAGTTACTTTATTGAGCCAATTTAATTGCCAGTAACTTTATAGAGTAACAAGTTTTCATTCTCTTTTTATAGTTACAGGAGCTAGAAAGAAATTAAAATCCAAGGTTGTAGGACCCTCTTCGCAGCCTTCTAGTACACCTGCATATCTATGACCAGAGGCCATCCAGACATGGCGGGATGTATACTATGATACTGAAACTATATGGCTGGAGATATGTGAAGGGATACATATTCCTGGAATAGGGACTCTTCAGGCTCCTGTAAATATTTATTTCAAGGATAATCCTGATGAAGTAAGAGCCTATGTCAAAGAGTTGAGGACCTATATATATTCCACCGATGATTCTATCCCTATCACCAAGCAGGTGAAGGAAATGATGGATCACGACACCACTGATGAGGAGTGGAATGAGTAAGTGGCTCCTGAAGATGTAAGTTTTCTTTCCTTATTTTCTTTGTAACTTGATTTTAGTAGAAGATTTATTACTTAAGGATGTTATTTTTTCATCTTGAAGCCTTCAAGGAAAGGAACTACTAAGGTTCCTTCACCATAATATAGCCCTGGTGGTACTGCCATCGGGGCTGATACTGAATCTCCCCGCGAGTCAGGAAAGATATCTCTAGGCCAGCAGGCCATGAATGAGTAGTTGGACATGGATTTCCATTCTCCCATTCAAGTTCCTATAAGGGAGACTGCTGATACTCCTAAAAATCCAAAAGGGAAAAGGCGATGAAGGAGGAAGTCCACCACTAAATGCTTTATCAGTAGTGGTAAGTCCTTCAGATAATCATGAATTTTAAACCATGAAAAAGATTGCTCATTTTCCTTGGGATTTCAGGAGCTTATTCAATTTTCCCTCTGAGGGAAATGACCGATAATCCTTTGAGGACCACAGAGGGTGCTGTGGAACAAATGCAAATTCTGGCTGACTTGGCTGCTTCTGAAAAAGAGCCAACATCTATTCCCAGTACTGCTCCTGCTGCTGCTACAAGTAGAGAAGAACCTGCACCAGAATCATTGGCGGCTGTGGCAACTGAATCTTCCATCCTTCCTGAAGAAGATGTCCAGGGTCAGGGGCCGCAGAATGAGGGTCTCCAAGAGGACACATCAAATGCTCCCACTGGTAAGACTAAATAGGATTCTAAAATATCATTGGATGAAATGATGAATCGTGACATGTCTTTCGAAGAATTTTATGATCATGCTAAGTTATCATGTGATTTAGAAGACCTTGGGAGTGAGTGTTATCCTTAGTCAAGTAAATTTTCTTATAATTTACACTTCTAATCATGACTGAAAATAATATGCAGTTCCATCCATAGAAGCTGTTGAACTGCCAATGCCTGAAGAGGGTGTGGGCATTGATGTCAACCCTACCATTGTAGAAACATTATCTCAAGTGGAGGTAAACCCAGTAAAACCTCCTGAGACCCATCTTGAAGATCCTGTTGAAACTTGGAAAGATGGAGAGGAGTCTTCTCAAGATGCTGATCTACTATTAGGTAATGATTGTATTGAGTTTTCAAGATAGACAACCAACTTCCATTATTCTATGAAACTAACCATACTTTTAATTGATAAAACAGGGTTATCAACTTCAATGGCTATAACTGGAGGTGAAGTCTCAACCTCTTCCCAAACAGTAGTAGAAGGTGAAGCAACCAGGGTCAGGGGGGAAGGAGCAGAACATGACACTTCCTTAAGTGCATTAATCCCAGATTACACGCCCCCCTTGTGATGATGATGTCGAATCAGACCCAGAGGTGGTTAAGGAGCTCATCTTTTCACAATTCAAGGCATGGAAAAACATATGGAAAATCATATCTTAAGTGCCTCTTGATGAGATGTCGTCAAATATTTCCCGATTGTCATCCGAGTTCATCATGCTAGGACTTGGCAGTTTTGGATACCAAGATATCCATACCGCGGTGAAACAAGTCATCTTAATAAGGGAGAAGGAGAAAAAGTGCTGTGAAGATCTGACCAGGGTGAAGTTGTTAGTCAATATCAGAGAATTTGAGGCTGTAGTATCCTGAGATGAGGCTGACTATGCTACCAAGATGAAGGAGCTGAAGCATAAGATCAAAGATAAAGTCGTTCAGAAGATGCACCTTCAGCAATAGTTAGATGCTGTTACTGGGGAACTTTAACAACTCAATAATTCACTGGAGGGAGCTCAAACAAATGGTTTGAAAGTCATTGAAGATGCCAAGAAAGCACTCCATCAAGCTGAAAAGAGTGAAGTTGGTCAGGTGCATGAGCTTCAAGTGGCTGCTGATGAAGCTCGGGATGTTGTACATCAAGTGAAGACTTATGTTGACAGCCTCCTATAATTTCTTGGAAAAGAGGAGAGACTCCAATCTATGGATGTATTTCTAATTATTTTGTATCAAATGAAGAAATGTGTCACCTTTAATCATTTGTGCACCTATTTTCTTTCTACCTTCTTTAGATTTTACCTAAGACAATGGGCCTAGTGAGCATAGTTTGATTTTTAATAGGATTAATATAAATAACCCTACAAACCTTGAATCTATTAATTGCTCAATATTACCTAAATCATACAAAATGTATGTTTAGTGAGCTGGAACTTGACTTTTATTCAGAGTTCCTCTGTCTTTTGTGGGAAGTTTAAAGCCAAGCATGTCGGACATAAAAGGCTAATTTTTAAGGCCGAAATAGCTTTGACCGAATGAATTAGAATTGACTCAATTCCTTGACAATTCATCTAAAAACATATTACCATACTCAAGTATGAGGGAAAATATGTTAACTATGAATTAAGAATATTTGAATATGAGGAATGATATGAAAAAGAGCTAAAAGTAATTGGAAGAAGTAGTTCCCAAGAATGAATTTACCATTATTTAACAAACCCATTAGGGGGTTGAATTATGCAGGGCCACCTAAGGGAATTGGATGAATAGTCAAATAAATAACATCTTTTGGCTGACATGCCCATTCTGTAGACTACTTATGCAAGGCCACCTAAGGGCACATACTGCATAGTTAGGCAAAAGAACTCTCAGAAATTTACTTTCATAGTGCTAAAAAGCCAGTGAAATTTTATGGAGATTCAAAATTTCCAAATTATAGAGTTTTCTTTATGGAAAAAGGTACTTGAATATGGAGAAGATATTTCCAAACAAGACTATCAAAGAACTGGATGGATATCACTCCTACAAATATCTGACCCAAATTTAGGGAAGGAGAATATAAACCATATACTTGAATACTTTTAGATCATGAAAAAGGATATGAGACAAATATGTTAAGGATGGCTATTTTTGCGGATCCCTACATATTATCATTAAGAAAAATAAGGAAAAAAGAGTTTTTCATCCCAATAATTAAGTTACCACTATTTAACAAACCCGTTAGGGGGTTGAATTATGTAGGGCCACCTAAGGGCATTGGATGCATAGTCAAATAATAGCATCTTTTGGCTGACATGTCTATTATGTAGACTGTTTATGCAAGGCTGCCTAAGGGCACGTGCTGCATGGTCAGGAAAAAGAACTCTCATAATTTCAAACCTTTTGTGATTAGAAGTTAAGAAAAGGGTTATGAAGATCTGAAAAATATTTAAGGTTAGGATTATGAGACATAAAGATGGGTATTGTCCAATGTATGCAGAAATACACAGATCAATGCTAACCATAATCATGTTGTGGCTGGGTCCTGAATTGAAATGTTGGACTTCACTACGTATCCCATAAAGATGGGAATCAAGACATACGTAGTTCTTGAACTAAAATTTAATGTCGTGTGGGACAAAAGGATTTGAGATCTTAGTTTAGGGTTATAGAGTTCGGACCATTATAAGAAATAGAGAGTGTGTGTTTTCATGGGGATTTTTCAGCCAAGGGACTGAAAGTGGAATTTGGGGTTAGGCCCAAAAGGCTTGGGGATGGATTTGAGGGACACTCGAATGTTCTTACGTATCCCATAAGGATGGTAATCAAGCCCACATAGTTCTATAAATACCCTCTATAAAAATTTGGTTCAGACATGTGAAGGGTGAAAGGGGACTTTAGTGCAATGATGATTTAACCCAAGATAAAAGGTTCGGGAATTTCCATGTATGCACGTAGTCTTTGAAATGAAACTTGATTTAAAATCAATATAAATAATGATTCCCTCTCAGGAAAGGGTATCAAAGAATGTTATAGTTTATTGTCATACTAGACAAAAAGTGCTATATAGTTTAACGTCGTATAGTAAGGAAGAAAGTGAACCAATGTAAAGATCTTGATTCTGGTGGCGGTTTCACGAATCAACATCGTAGGAGATGGAGGTGAACTGATGTGAAGAGATTGTTTTTGGGCTTGAACCTCATAAGGTTTCCTACGTTCCCAGCCTAGAAGGAAAGGATCAAATTCCGTGTAGTTCAATTAAAGAATGAATTAGTGATCAAGTTGTTCTTGGGGACAACGACCTTAAAAATAGTGTTGGGACTTACACATGGTTAGTATCCCAGAGAGAGTGTTATAGTTGATGTTTTCTATAAGCTCATGTGAGTCATACTGAGTGTGAGAAATAAGAAGTAAAAACAACTTTAATGATGCATAGTTTAATGTCATGTAGGACATATGAAGAGACTATGCAGTTTAAAGTCTTGCAGTTAAGACTATTGGTGCTGCACAATTTAATGTCATGTAGCAGGGACAAAGTACAGTTTAATGTCATATAGAACGTATTAAAGAAATTTCTGTACAGTTTAGCATCATGCAGTTAGGACGATGGGGACAATACAGTTTAATGTAATGTTGGAAAAAAAGAGGACTGTGCAATTTAATGTCATGCAGTAAGGACAAAAGAAGACACATTTTAACGTCATGTTGGACGTATTAGGGAACTTTTTCATAGTTTAACGTCATGTTGGATGAAAGTGCGAATAGTTTAAGGTCATATGCATGGACCGTTGGTTATGCAGTTTAATGTATTTCTAGACCTAAGGGACTTCTTTACAATTTAGCGTCATGTAGTTAGGACGTCACAGTTTAACATCGTGTAGGACAAAAGAAATGAAAATAGTTTAAAGTCATATGTATGGACTCTGAATGGTGCAGTTTAATGTCGTGCTAGACGTAAGGGACATGAAAATAGTTTAAGGTCGTATTCATGGACCATTGCTGTATAGTTTAACGTCATATAGCATGGATGATGAAGGGGACACAGTTTAACATCATGTTGGATGACAAATGATATATTTTGTGTTTATACAAAATACTTCTTCAGAAATATGGCATTGGTTGGAGTAGTGATGAGTTCTCCATCCATCGAGATTAATGAATATGATCCATTAGAGTAGACCTTATGTATTGAATAAGGTCCTTCCCATTTTGGTTCAGGATTGGGAGGTTTCTTTCCTGGTATCATTGGATTTCTAAGAACTAATACCAATTCTTCCGGAATGAATGAACGAAGATGAACTTTTTTGTTGAAAGCTCATGCTATTCGATTCTGATAGAATTCCAAGTGGTGCAAAGTACACAATATTTTCTCATCTAACCGTTCCAATTCATTCAATCACTTTTTAGATTTCTCATCTGTAGATGACTAATCACAAATGGCTACTCTGAGCGAGGGTAGTTGAACCTCAATTGGCAAGACTGCTTCCGTTCCATATACCAATGAGTATGGAGTTGACCGCGTTGCAGTGCGGGTGGTGGTCCGATAAGCCCATAAAGCATGAAAGAGTTTATCAGGCCATGACTTCTTATCTTTATCCACCATATGTTGTAGTATATTTGAAAGAGTCTTGTTGAAGGCTTCTATCTGGACATTGGCCACTGCATGATACCAAGATGAATGATTGGATTTGATGTTGTATTCTTGATACAACTTCTTCACCTCGGATGAACAGAAGTTGGTGCCATTGTCCGTCAATATGGTATGAAGGACACCAAATCTGGTAATGATGTTAGACTTGATGAAGCTAACAATTCATTTAGAACTAACTTCCTTGAGAGGTACTACCTATGCCCATTTGGAACAGAAATCAGTAGCAGTAAGAATATACTTAAACTGCTTGGTCGTAGCTGAAGGGTAAGGTCCCACCACATCCATTCCCAATATGGAAAATGGCCATGAGTATTTAGCTGTATGAAGTAACTCTGGAGGTTGATGAATGAAGTTGGCATGTACTTGGCATGAATGACACTTCTTTGTGAAATCAACACAATCTTGTATCATTTAAGTCCAAAAGTATCCAAGCCTTCGAATCTGATCAGACAGTCTATGTTCAGACTGGTGGCCACCACAGACTCCTGCATGCACTTCATTCATGATAGCCATTGTCTCTTCACCATCAATGCAACTGAAGAAAACTACATCAAAACCACGTTTGTAGAGAATTTTCTCTAGGTGATCTGGGATATCATAAAGAGTAAAATTGACCACACGTCGCCAGATTTGTTCTTTCCTGGCTCTATTAGGTGGAAGTGTTCCATTTTGAAGGTATTCTCTGATAGGTGTCATCCATCCGGTAGTATGACCATACGGTTCAGGAATGGGACTAATTTCATTAATTTCCTCTGTTATGGTTCAAACATAAGGTGAAATTGCACGACGGTGGGAAATACTGATGGTTGTCTCATCTCGATTTGGATCTGCCAGAGTTGTGGCTATATTACCCAGTGCATCAGCTTGAGCATTTTGTGATCTCGAGACATAAGAAAATGTCTGTTCCGTAGGAAATTCCGACATTAACTCTCTGACGTAATCATAAAAAGGTATTAGTTCTTATTTTCTGATGGCATAATCCCATTGACTTGTTTCATTACCAGATCTGAATCACCTTTCACCTTTAAGTGATTCACTTGTGCTTGAAGCACCAACTCCAAGCCTGAAATGAGAGATTGGTATTCTGCTTCATTATTCGTACCAACTTCCCACAATAAGAAGGAATAAGGTAACACTGCCTTTTCTGGAGAAATGAGCACAATTCCTAAGCCAACTTTGTTGAATTTAGGATTTTCCATTTTCCTCCATGTTGGACTTCTGGAAACACTATAAAAATAAATTTCACATGCCTGAGGCCTTTCTTGAATAGAGAAGACTTCCTCATCAGGGAGTTCAATATCTGAAGATGTGTCTTCCACTGAAGGGTGTTCAGCCAGGAAATCAGCCCAATCTTGGCCCTTTATTTCCTTTTGAGACACATACTGAATGTCTAATTGCTGCAAAATAACTGCCCACCTTGCCAGACGTCATGTAAGCATTGGACGACTAAGAATTAATTTGAACGGGTTATTGCGAGATACCAACTAGACCTCGTGATGTTTCAGGTAGTGTCTCAACTTCTGAACTGCAAAGATTAATGCTAGGCAGTACTTCTCAATACTTGAATACCGGGTTTCTACTTCAATCATAGTCCGACTGAGGTATTAGACGTTGTTTTAATTCCCAGCATCATTCTTCTGAGCAAGAAAGGCACCCAATGATCACTCTAAAGCTGTCACGTAGAGGATAAGTGGACTTCCTTCAACAGGTGGCATGTGTACCGGTGGAATCAAGAGATATTTCTTGATAATATCTAATGCTTCTTGACATTCTTCAGTCCACTAGTAAGTGACTCCCTTCTTCATCAATTTGGTGAAAGGGTAAACTTTTTCTTGCCAAATTGGCGATGAAACGCCGAATATAGGCTAAGTGTCCTTGAAGTCCTCTTAATTATTTCAAATTTAGAGGAGGTGACATACCAAGGATTGACTTTGTCTTCTCAGGATCGACTTCAATACCACGATGGCATACAAAAAAGCCGATAAATTTTCCTTAGGTTACCCCAAAATCATATTTTAAGGGGTTCATCTTCAAATTATGTTGTCGAAGCTTGTGGAATATGACTTACAAATCAGCCAAGTGATTAGAACTTTGTTTGGATTTGACCATCAAATCGTCCACATAGAATTCAACAAACTTCCCTAAAAAGGGTTTGAAGATATGATGCATGGAACACTGATATGTTGCGCCTGCATTCTTTAAGCCAAAGGGCATTACCCAGTAGAAAAACACACCCTGAGGGGCTCAGAAGGCTGTGGATTCCTCATCTTCTGGGGCCATTCGGATTTTATTATATCTGGATTATCCATCCATGAAGGAAAGTTCTTCATAGCCAGCTGTTGCATCAATTAAAAGTTCTATAATTGGAACTGGGAAATCATCCTTAGGACAATGACGATTAAGATCTCTAAAATCCATGCAAACTCTAATTTGTCTGTTATCCTTTTTCAATGGGACAATATTATCCAACCACTTGGGATATTGAACTTCTATGACGAAGTTAGCTTTGATAAGATTATCCACTTCGGCTTCAATTTTGGAAGTATAAGTTGGGTGTGTTCTTCTCACGGCTTGCTTAAGTCCTCGATGTTCTTCTGGAAAACCCAAACGATGAGTGGCAATACCACGATCAAGCCCTGGCATATCTGTATTGTTCCAAGAAAATATATCTCTATTTTTCTTTAAAAAGGAAATATATATCTCTTTTTCTTAAAGAGTCATGGTTGCACTGATTAAAGTGGGGCATGGATCTTCTTTTGTACCCAGATTTATTTCTCTGAGTTCATCCATGATGGTAGAGATACCCTCTTCAAATGCTGGAGGAGCATCCTTGAGATCTTCTTCTTCTTCTTCAACATGTGTTATTTCTTCCATTTCTACTTCCATAGTAGATGATAAAACAGAATTTCCATGATCAGAAGAGATATGAAAATTTGAACATCTTGAAGAAGAGGCTTCCATTTCCGACCCAATTGATGATGAATGGTCTTCCTTGGCTAATAAAGAGGAGATGATGGATTGAGAATTGACATCATTGTTCACCTATGACGTTTCTATCACTTATTCTGGACTAGTTGGTGATGTATAGACTTGCTGGATTTTGGCAGATGAAATAAAGATGTCACCATTTGGGATTTCATCACTGCTTGGTGGGTCACCAATTTCTCCCATGTTGTCTGGCTCGATTACCGTAATTGACATTATGGATCTTTCCATAAGAGTATTTTGATTTGGGTATATCTTGTAAATTTGACTAATAGGTAACACATAATCTGTACTCACATGTGCAAATGGATTTACTGGAATCTTCTCCAAACCATATGGAGCATTAACTTTGGTAATATCCCTTGTTTTGGATTTCTCCTTTCCCTTCATGTGATAGAATTCCGCCTCAATGTATTGAGATTCACATGTATTGAATGAGGACTTATCACCATACAATGTCCCAACTTGACCATCGAACCAATACATGATACATTGATGGTATGATGAAGGGATAGTCGCATGTTGATGTAGCCAGGGTATTCCAAGAAAGATGTTGAAGGCTGAGTCTTGATCAACAGCCATGAAATCTGAATTGGATACAAGATCTCCAAACTGAGTTTTGAGTGTAACTTCACCCATTGGTTCTTGTTCATTTTTATCATATCCTTGTAACATCATAATAGAAGGAGATAAATCAGATTCTGTGAGGCCCAATCGACGAAGTGTACGAATGAGCATGAGGTTGACTCCTGAACCATTATCAATAAAAGATCTTCGGATATCTACGCTATTGACCTTGCCAGATAAGTACAAAGTTCTAATATGTCCATGCACGATATCATCTTCATCTTCATCTGTGAATGATATCACTGCATGGCATTCCACAGGATTATTCTCTATGTGATAGACTTCAGCTGTAGCAATTTCAGTTTCAAACTCCTGAGGACTTGACAAAGCCTCAATGAGTGCTTCCCGAAGATCCTTTGATAAATTCAAGGCATCCAGAATTGATAACTTGGCCAGTAATTGGTCCAGGTGTTTCAATATATCATACTTTTGATCCAAAGGTCTGCGTTTCCCAATAGGAACATGTGGTTTAGCAGGTGTCTTGGAAGTTGATGCTTTGGAAGTTGATGCATCTTGTATTGGGATAGGAGTTGGCAATATTCCTGGCTTTGGAATATTAGATTGATTAGATCAATTTACTTGCTGAGAGGAAGAAGATGGAACCTTCAACCGATCTTCTAGAATAACTGCGCCAGGACTGAATTTGCCATTGGTGGAAGAACTTGTTTGTTCTTGTTGAGCTCGCTGAAGGGATCTTCCATGAGTTTCTACTATATACACAGTTCTAGCAGGGGTAGAATTAGAATAGTGGCTTCTGAAATATCCACGTCTTCCCCTGTATCACGAGCCTCTGGAACTTCCTCTGATTCCTCTATTTGATATAGGGAATTTGGGATCATCAAAATCGAAACTGCAACTGGAATATGGATCGGTTAATTGAATCATATTAACAGAACCGAAAATCAACTCTTCATCTGATGAAGACTCTACCTGATTAGCTTGTTTAGGGTGTGACATTTGGTGGGATGGTGCCCGTTGCTTTGAAGTAGATGGCATGAAATCTGCCAGAGTCAAAGACAGCTTAGGCTTTGACACATACTCATCTTCTTCTGATTGTTCCTCTTTCTTGGAATTGTGCCCTTTCTTTGAGGATTTTCCCTCTGATGAGGAGGGTTTTGCTGCAACATTCATGGAAGAAGGTACAATTGGTTTCTTCAATTGTGTTCACAAAATAGAATGAGTTCGGTTGATCATCTTTCTGACCATCCAATCATCATATTTTTGTGCATTTTTTCTTTTGCCTTCTTGGCACTCACTTTCCTCCTCTGGAACTGTAGCAGTAACACATGCTACCTGGGATGAAGAGCCTTTTAGTTTGACTTGTCCCGAGTCGACCATCTTTTGCAGGAGGTCCTTGAAAACAAAACACTTCTGAATGGGATGCCCCAACATCTGGTGAAATGGGAAATAGTTGGGATGGTCTTCATCTCCTTCCTTTTTTGGCCTCTTGGGCCTTGAAAATTGAACCAAATTATTTTCCAGAGCCAAAATGAATTATCCAGGAACTTGTTCATTTCAGAAAGAATAAAATTTACTCTTAAACTCATCAAACTATTTCCGTCTTTGATCTCTTTGATCGTCTTGATGAAAAAGCCTCTATTGTTGACGCTTAGGAGGTTGAGCCCTTCGAGAAGATGAAGGTTTTGAAGTAGAAGCAGCTACAGGTGCTTGTTTAAGCATAACTGTAGCAGTTTCTACTTTACTCATTCTCCTTCCTGGAGCTGATGGAATTACAAGATATTTAGCCTGAGTCTTTATAAGATAATCTTCAATCTGTTGAGTGATTGAAGTAAGGTCTCGAAACCCTCCTGTATATTTCATAGGGATCAACGGTGTGCGTAATTCTTCATGCATATTTCCCACACAGATTGGAAATAGTTCCTCTTGAGGGAGTGCTAAGCTCAGGGAATATATTAATCCCTTCTAGGAAGCAATAAAATCAGAGACTCTTTCATTCTCCCTTTTCTTACAGTTTTTATGATCGAAAACTGTTGTCTTTGGAAAAGTTGAGCTGAATTGAAGAAGAAATCATTGATGGAGATCTTCCAATCCGGTAATTGACTGGGATTTCAAGCTTGTGTACCAGACAAAGGCTGGTCCTTGCAAGGTTCGCACGAATCATCTGAGTTTCACTGCTTCTTTCTGTTCCAGAGTTCCCATCATAGGATCGCAACAAGACACGTAATGCGTCAAATGTTGTTAAGGATCACCTGATCCATTAAAAAAAGGGAATACAGTGTTCCCAAAACTTGATGGGGGAGGGATTGCATCAACTCATTCAGGGTAAGATCTCTTTTCTGGTTGAACCTGCGCACGATTTCCCTCCATAGCTTCCAACCAAGTTGTTAATGACTCAATAGTAGTTATTAACTTTTTAGAAACATTCGGTTGATCTTAGAACTGAACAGGTGCACTGACTGGAGCTTGGACAGGTATGGCAGCTGGTACTGCAACTGATGACAACACTGCCAATTGTTGTTGCAGTTGACCTGTAAGATTAGACCTGTGAGGGTGTACTGATAAAGGAGGATATTCTTGATCCATCTCAGTAGCCACAACAAATTCTCTTGACTAGATGGCTCTATCACGTTTAGGAGGAAGACTACCCTGAAGTAGTTATACATTCATCCTCCTCAATTACTTCATTTCTTCCTCCTATTGTGAAAACCTTTTCTCTAGTGAGAGTGATTGGCCTTCTACAGAGGAAGGACATGTAACCTGCTTCATTCCCTTCCCCTTGTTTGATCCCTTTTGGAGAGGGGGAATAAAATTATTTGAAGGATTACCTAGGTTTTGAGAAATCCTTTGATTTCTTGTACGCACACCTTCTTCATTTGTGTCTTTGTGTACAACTTCTTGACCATGAACCTCTTTATCTGATTCCCCTAAGTGAGCCTCATCTGGTGGATCAGCAACAACGACACTGATGACATTGATTGATGCATAATGCATTGCATCCCTCCTATCGGCATTCCTGTGATATTGTCTTCTTCTATGTATTTGATGAGACATTACCTTTTGTTGATTCTATACCTCAGGAACTTCTTGATGAACCATAATTTGGAGCGAATATCCTGATAATTTGGCTCTTCATTCCTCTTGTGGATTCTTCCCCAATCGAGAGAAGACCTATTTTCGTTGAGGAGGGGATTGATGATTTGAAAAAGTCCCCAGTCCGGTGGACTAGGACTGTTCTTACTGTCTTTGCTCAACTCATCGAATCCTATTTGTTGATTCCAAGGATTGGTTTAAAAGATTCCCTAGTCTGGAAAGCTGGGGTGGCTCTCGACATGCTATGTCTGAGACATTCTTAAAATATCTCCTAATTTTGTGGACCTTGGTTTGGAAATTAGTTGGATGCATCAATCGATATCCACTTTTATCACCCGGTTCAAAAGACTGTTGGATGATTTCTGAAACTTCTTTCACTTGATGATGTGCTTGATCCATACAAGAGGCCTGTTCAATATTCTCATTTGCTTGATGCAGGAGTAATTCAACAACTTGTTCTATGTATTCTTGATTTTGAGAGGAACTAGTTGAAGCCTGTTCTTGGGCAAGCTTTTGATTACAATCAAAACCCATTGACTTTGGCTGTCCATGGGCAATAAAATTGCATGAAACCATTTTTGGAGGGCTTTGTTGACTAGAGAGAACAGTTAAATGTAGTGCTCCATGAACACCCCATCCTCTGACATGAATAACATATGAGGTGTTGGAAATTAACTGGCGTAATCTTCTTAGTGTGCCAATGCATGAACACTGAAGGGCCTTCTGCTGCTTTTAAGTCTTCAGATATCGAGAGACTGATAGAGATGTCAAGTCAATTTGACATTATAACCCTTATATTATCTTAAAATGATTTTCATATTCATCATAAGATAATAATTTCTTTTTCAACTGACAAAAAGTTTTCCATATGTTGAGACGAATGTCATCAATCCCATCTCCCGTCAACATCTCTGGAATTTCATAATGAGGGTCAGCCAAAGGCCAAAACATGACTGGAACTTCACCTTTCGCCAATTGTTTCTTCATATTAAGCACTTCCTCTTTATCATTCAATGAAGATTATTCTACCTGATTTGACTAGAGCTGGTTCTTCCTTGTTGCTTCATCAGATTAAACATGATTGGTAGAGAATTCATTGATCAAACTAGACGATGAATGACTCGGGGGTGGTTCGGAGAATGACCTACACCCCAAGTTATCTTGTGATTGAGAAAGTATTTCACCTGCTAGCGATGAAGCATCAGACATGACTGGTTTTCATTTGAAAGTGCCTCAAGATAAGAGGGATTTATCGGCACTACATTGTCCACTGGAGCATTTTCTGGGCAATGTGCATCACTACTACAGAGAGGACTTTCATAGTGAAATTCATCATCATGGGGAGGACCACCATGGTGGGTTAGATCAAAAGATGAGATCTCTTGCTCCTCGGTCTTCTGGCCACACAGAGGGTTATTGTAGCTCTCATATGAAGATGAAACTTCAAGATTGACCAAACTTTCATGAAGCAATCCTTCATAAGGAAGTGTTTGTTGAAGACCTTCAGAATTAATGTTCCCACTATTGGGAAATGAGGGAGTAGAATCTTGGATTCCAACAGATAGCTGTCTGAGGGCTTCAAGAACTCCATCATTGAGCAAGGCCTTGTTACAGATTGGGTCTTGATTTTTTGACTGTGCTGGGCGGGTCTTCTTCTTAGAGGTCTTCTTACTCGCCTTGGAAACCACTTGTTGACGAAAGTGGCTACTCTGAGTAGGTGTATGTGCCTGATCAGGAGAGATGGACAGGTTAGGCTGGAAATATCTACTCAAATCAGGAGTATGTGCCTGACTTGGTTGTCCGTATGATATGGAGGAGTACGCCCCACAAACCTCTTGGACTAGAACAGAGGTGTGTATCTGCACCGGAGTGATCTGGTGATGAGTCACTCCACTGGTAGGGATAGATTTATGTGTCTTTCCCTGAGATATTTCCGAAGTTGTTATAATATCCTGACAAGCATCCAGAATATGAGCAGGGATTTGCTTCTGCTCTTTCACCATTGACAGAATTTTCTTGGTGACTTCAGCTACCAGAATGGGGATATACGTCCATTATGTGCTTGGAGTAGGTGTATATTCCTACTCCTATCCTCCTTTTCCTGTCAGTGAATCCTGACAGTACTCCAGTGTGGGGGCAGAGAGTTGAGTCTACCTCCAGTTTGTCGCTGGAGCTTTCCGACTGACCTCTCATAGTGCTACCAAACGAGACTGTTGGTAGTCTTGATCAATACAAGCAGGCGTATGTGCCTGCGGATTGTACTTCGCCAAACGTGGTTGACGAGATCCATCATATATAGTCAAACGAGCCTACTGAATAGCTGATGATGTATAAACAGGTGTATGTTACTGCCTATAGTACTCCGCCGGAATTGCCTGGCGGGATTGGCATGATGCTGTCTGACGAGTCTACTGGACAACAGATTTAAAACGGACGGGTGTATGTGCCTGCTCGTTGCTTTCCACCAAGTTAGGTTGGTGGACTTCTAAGAAGATGGAAGAGATGATAACCCACTCAATTTTGACCAGATTTCACCACTGGTGATTCGTCTTGCCTACTCAAGTTTGAGGAACCTAAGCCGAACGCCTGGAGTCGACACCCTCATCCTTTTGAGGGCGCACTGCCGCACGAGTCTGAAGGCGATTGTTGATAGGATCCCTTAGGAAAACTCATGTTTGCTTGAATTATGGCCCTGAGGGACCTGCTCATTCACCTCCCTAGAATATGGGAGAAAATGGTGATTGTGTTTTGGGGATAACGACCCTAAATGGTTAGAGACGATGGTTAGCACCGCTTTCTTCTTAATCACTGGTTGTCATTTTCCGGACAACCGGTGTGAGTTGTTCACTTGGAGGGCTTGTCGAGCAGCCTCCAGAGTTGGAATGGTACCGTGTTGACGGTAATCCTTAACCAGCGCATTTGATACCCATCGTTGAAGACGCTGAGTAAGTGATGTCGTCCTCAGAGCGGACGACGATCCAACAGGAGTAGCAGTAGTCACATTCACAGCATAGGTTTTCATAGATGTGGACTTAAGAAAATCCATTCTCTTAATGTAGAAGATCTTGAAAAAGAGTGCCTGTTTGATATAACAAACGTAATCAAGATAAATTCAGCCGCTACATATTTTGGATGAGCACATATTTCATTGATTGTTTTGTTGGACCTATCATTGAGTTTTAAATAGGGGCCTAACAAATAAGTAAAGCATCATTTTAACTTTGTTAAGGTTTCACGTCGGGTTCACCATTTTTTGTTTCCCTCTAGAATTGGGAATGACCTCATTGATTTAAGGTTCAAACACTCAAATCGGTTTCTAACGGGTTTGTTCGTAGAACTGGAAACATCCAATGATTCCATATCCATTTGGACCTACTTTCCAAAGGTAGGTACTCATTAGTTGTGGAACGATGAGGTTTAGGAATTTGCATTGGTCGAAAGGATGGGAGGTCGGACTCATCACACCTTTTTGAGGGGAATTATTGTCTACTCCGAGACTCTCTTTATAGATTTAAGTTATGTTCGTGAATCCTTATTACATTAACAAGTGTAAAATGAGATTTTCTTTAGATCTGACAATCAATGATTAAATATTTAGGGAATTTAGAGAATCTTTTATATGTATTCGAGGTTCTTCATCGATAGATAATCATCTGTGTTTGTTTAGAGATTCTTAGTCAATAGTATCCTTTAATACATTATATAGAAGTCTCTTGGTTGTTATGATAACCATGCTGGTTTTAAATCCACTCAGTGGGGCACTTGAAGTTTATTGTCATTCAGAAGGACATAGATTGTTTTAGAGTTGGAATCGCACCCGCATATGGGCTACCTATGTATCCTTTGTTTATAAAAGTAATCAGAACCCACGTAGTATGAATAAGGGAGTATGATTTTTATGATTGATGGCTCAAGAAAAGGTGTCATAATTACTTTTACACTCTAAGTCACATGAGTCATGCTCAGTGTGAGAAACAAGAGGTATTGGTAAAATTGGAAAATTGTGCCATGCAAGATGCAATCATAAGAAATGACATGGGGCTTATGTATGTATGAATTCCCAAACAGATGAAGATTAATATTTACTTTAGGGAAGAAATCCGGAAACATGGTCCATAAAGGTATATGTGCATTATGGATATTTGAATACTCTAACCCTGGGGATTACTCCTAAGGATGATGACAAAGTTAGGAGGAGACTTATGATTGGGTTTTACTGCTAAAAAGGAAGCCGAGATCAAAAAAGATAATTATGACTGGTTAAGAGTTGAGACTGGGGCTTACTCTTGAGAAGGAGGCCCCGGTGAAAGGGATTTGAAAATTTAAGGAACTTGGGGCTTAATCCTAAGGAGGATTCCCATATTTGGGAACTTGGACTGGTTAAGAGTTGATACTGGGGATTACTACTGAGAAGGAGGCCCAGGTTAAGAGAATTATGACTGGGGATTACTCCTAAGGAGGATACCCAAATTAATGAGGAATTGGGGCTTACTCCTAAGGAGGATGCCCAAAATTAAGGGAAATTATTACTGGGGCTTACTCCTGAGTAGGAGGCCCAGGTAAAAAGATCTCTCATCTTAAAGGATGAGGTTGAATGAATGAAATCTCTAAGTTTAGTGACATGAAAATGTGTAAATCACTAGATTTTGAGAGATGTTCCATGGAATTTCTTTTAGACAAGAAAGTCAATCAAGAAAACGTGCCATAAATGGCTTTGAAGAGTGTATTGAAGACTTAATCTTGAATAGGAGAGGTAGAATGGCATAAGAGAGGTGAAATAGGTAGGAGAGGCACCCAAAAAGATAGGGGCGCGCAAGTCCTGGCAGGCGCGCAGGTACTACGTGGGCGCGCAAGTCCTGTGCGCGTAGGTATACCTGCACGACACATGGGTACTTGCGTGATTGTTAAGAAGTAGGGTAATACTTGGGTGATTTTTGATCAAAGCCTTTAGAATTATCTCGAGGTTCTTCCAGAAGAGTGGCGTGAAAGTTTTAATGAGAAGGTAAGGAGGCATGCAAGTGTGTCCATTCCCCTTAAGGGTAAAACACTTAGGCGCGCAAGGTGTTAGTGAATTATAACACTTAGACCTTATTCCTCTTGTTTAGACCTTCCATTCTAGGTAAAGAATTACCTTATAAATGTTCAAAAGACTTGAAGAAGAGACTTAGGAATTCGAAGCTCTGTATCTGAATTCTGGAAAAAAATCCTCTCGAAATAAGGGGCCCACCGGGGGTATTTATAGGCTGGAGAAAACCCCGGGCAGTTATCACTTAGGACGCACAAGTGACTTGCACGACCAAAAATGCGGCGCTCAAGTGTACTTACATGACCATGGTAGAACTTGTGTGACCCTTGTGTAATGTTCTTCTTATTAATTCCTTTGTCAATTTTTTGATATTTTTTTCAAAGGATGAATCACTTTGGGCTAAGATATTCCCCTTTTCGAGTCTTTAGACTCTGTGATGAAAGGAGCATCAACAATGTGATATTTGGATACATGTGATATTATGATAGATGTGATTATGTGATATTCATGTGTTGGACATGGTCATCTACATAAAAATCCCATAGTGATAGATTGATATATGAGTGTGGGATAGGGACAGATGCTTTAAAATCCTACAGTGATAAATTTATATATGAGTGTGGGATATGGACTGTTGCTTCAAAATTCCATAGTGATAAATTGATATATGAGTGTCGGATAGGTACTGCTGCTTGAAAATCCCATAGGGGTCCTAGGAATGGGGATCTTGGACCAATATGTTTATATTTGACCATGGTTACAATTGTCCGTAATATGAATTGAAATGAAGTGGATAATGAAATACCATGTGTCATAATGAATTGTGAATTTATTATGTGATATTGTTCAAAATACGACATGGTATATAGTTGGTTTTGTGAGTTCAGGTGTCCTCGGGGACCTGAGAGTTATGTGGTTAAATAAAGAGTAATTTAATAAATATAAACTATTTAATTTATTTATATTATTTTATTATTTATACAACTGCATACACTATTATTGACTAGTTATTATTTTAGACATCATTGGTGGTGGATTACTGAGTTATACTCACACCCTACTTGGGCTTCCTGATCAGTACCCAAATAGATTTCATGGTTTCTATATATGTTTAGGGAAAGTGACCTATGCTAGATAGATAATATGGGTTGAAGCATGAATGATGCAACCCATTGTTATTCAGGATAGGCCTGGGTGTTTTCAATGTCTTTATTTAATTTTGTTTTACATATGAACACTTCAAAAGTATTTAAAATTACATATATACTATTCAGTTTTGGATATTGTATTTATTGTTTTGGTCATCATGTGATACTGGGTTGGTTTGGTTATGGTAATATCATTTGGTTATTTTTATTTATTTTTGCTATTGTGATACTTTTATAAAGAGGGTATAGTCTACCCGTGATCGATATTAGACCCTCGATACTAGTTGGTAGCCTCTAACATACGGGAAGGTGAGCTTGAGTTCATGTAACCAACTGGCTCAGGGCACTATTTTGTGGCACCTGGGTCGGGATGTTATAAAACCATTAAATAATTTATAACACTTTAATCAAACACCCTTTATAATATTATGAATGATATATATATTTCATGATAAAAATTTAAAAATTTGTAGTATACACACCACTTAAATTAAATTAGGTTTATAGTACAAAACATGTCTCAAAGAAAATAATTTGAGAAGAGAAACTATTACGTTAAAGGGAGTGTAAGAATAAATAGTTTATAAGAGGGTTACAATGAAATGGAAATTAAAATATCTTGAAATGAAATATATTAATTATATTTTATTTTAATTTTTGAAATTAAATTATCATATAAAATAAATGAGGGTGTTAAATATCAAACATGACTTATTAAATTTAAAATAATGAAAAATAACTATTACTATAATTCATGACATCCACTAAATTACTTGAATCTACTATAAAAATATATATATTAATCATATGTATAATATCATTATTAATATTTATAACGATTTATAGAAATCACTTATAATTATTCTCAACATTTATATTATTCTTTTGTAATCTATTTTTTATTATCAAGTGTGATTAATCATTTTCATTTTAAAATTTTCTCATAATAACTGTGTTTTCCTTCATTATTATCCAAAATTTCATCACTAATAGATCATACATGGTACTAATATTAATTATTTATAATTATTTTTATTTTTATAATTTGATTCTATGGTAGTCTTGGTTAGGATCTGTAAAGATGAAATCAGCGACAAGAAGGTCTATGTGATTTTTTTAAACAAATGATGTTGTTATATTAATTAATGAGATTAATATTATTTTACCTTTTTAGAAACAAAATAATATATTTTTATATTTAATAATTTCATATATTATATGTAATTATATTCTTAGAGTCATCCATGATATTATTTTATAGCATTGTTTAGTTAGGTGGTTAAATGACCCAAACAAGAACATACCATAATTAATGGATGAGTATGGTTATGAAAGTGTTTTCTTTTGAAATAATATCATTATTATATAACCGTAATAATATTATTCAGTTATTTTTGATGTTTTCAATCATATTTTATGATATTTTAATAAATAAAAATGAATTTATCTTAAAAATTAGATATGTTACTTTATGGAAATAGTAATCCACATGTACACATGACAACCGTTTCAATTAATCAATGAATAGTGGATAATAAAGGCATATCATACTTTTTCTACACATAATCATAATTATGCAATATTTTTAAATTTTTTTAACCAATTATACCCTTGAAACTAGTTGAGGGAGTCGATTGTTGGAAATAAAAGACGTCACATCATGGAGGTGGTAGTCTGCACAAATTCATGAATGACATTTTATTTTTTACTAATGGAAAATGGGAAATGTGGTTAATGATTATTAACATAGAATAAGAAAAATCATTATAAAAATAATAATAATCTCATTATTTATGAATCATTTAATTTTATTTCTATAAATTAACCTATAAAAAAATAAATAGAGTGAGATTTGTAATCACATTGGGAACATGAGGTATTTTAGAGAAACGTTTTTGGTAATAGAGGCCTTATCCAAACTAATTGAGAAAAGAAGAAAATGATATTTAGAAAGGATTATATTTGAAAAATAAATATTAGTTTTAAGAAGATATTATAATGGACACTTTTAGAATGATATTGTTTAATTAATCCCCTTTAATAATTGAAAATGAAGTGTAATTTTTGAGCAAATAATTGTACTTGAATAATATAATGTCACTATTAAAGTTTCAAAGTCTCAAAAAGTGTAAAATAATGGACAGTAAAATGTTTTTATAAGTCACATATCATCCAGAAACTTAGAATAACCTTTATAAAATGTTTTATGTCTTTTACACTGTGTAAAATTCTTTTTACACTTTTTACATTTTCTGTTGTAACTAATGTTATTTACCTCGGTAATTAATTTTAATTATCAAGATTTGAATATGACTTATTGATTAAATTGAAAATTATTATTTCAAATATTAAATTCATTATATCATATAATATCTCTAATGTTTATAAATATTAATTTCATAATTAACTTACAGAAGAATAAAAATAGTTTTTTATATTATTGTGTTCTAATTTTAAATTATATGTGGAGGATAAAATTATTAGTGTTATTATTTTCCATGAAATAAAATGGATTATTATAAACATATAAACGTTTTGTGTCTTTAAAATCAATTGAAAATAGAATTGTAACACAATTTTTTAATTAATATAAAAGAATGGGAAAAGTTTCTTATTGGAAGAAAATGTTACCTAAGTTTAAAAAATTAAACATAGGTTTTATAAGTCTATGAAAAGAGTAAGAATGTATAATTTTATCCCATAAATAAATCTCCAATTAATTTAAATGATTAATAATTTTCCATTACTTTCTTATATAATAATAATGTAAACAAATATTCAATTTTGGTAAAAACTATATTTCTCACAATTCAATTGAAAATCTAGAATTTCAAAAAAATCCTAGAAATTTACCCTTATTAAATTTTGACATCTGGAATTTTCATAGGAATTATATTTTAAAAAATTTTAATTAAAAAATTTTTAAATGGGTTTTTTAAATTAAAATTAAATACATAAATAAAAAAATTATTTTTAATGAAAAAAGTTCTCTTAAAACATTAAACATTTCTAGTACGATTTTTAATTTAATTTTTACCTGATTATAATCATTTTATTTAATATAGGTATAATTATTCTTAAATTTTCCCACTTATATTCATCTAATACTTCACAGCTCCTGTAAGTTTGGTGTTGTGTGTGGAGTAATCAAACTAACATGATAATTCTTTAAACAAAACATATAATGAAACCATGAGTCATTACATGTAATTTTATATAAAATTTATATTTTTTTAACCTATATGTGATTATTTAGTCTTCATACCTATTTTATATCGGTTTAGAGTGAATTAGGTTGTTCATTTTTGGTTATTAATTGAATTTTTGTTCATTTGATTTCAGTTTTTGTAATAAATACCATGGTCTTGTTTTAAAAAGAATCTATAATTTATAAAAATAGGTGGTTTTGATTTTTTTGGAAATAGTATAGATATTAGGTTTATTAAGGTTTTGATATGATAAAAATTTACTTTAGGCAAAATGTTTTAATAATGTTTATAATATTTTAGTAATATATTCATTATAATGTTTTGAAAATAGTGTAAATTATAAATGATTTTAATGATTGATTATATAGAGTTTAATGAAATTATTAAACAACCTTGATGGTTCATATTGTGAAATGCTTTGAAAGTTTGATTTAGAAAAAGTTGGAATTCAAAGAGTTATTTTCATATATATTATGATTTTATTAAAATAATAATTTGGATAATAATGATTATTTTTTAAAAGGAGTTTCTATAAAATTTCTAATGTATAATATTGATTATTTTTTGGTATTTTAATATTTAATTTCAGAATTATGTTTCATTATATGAGATAATGGATTCATACTTGTTTTGATTGTATTCTATGTTTACTCTTATTTAATTTTTTTGACCACACCAAGTAATGATGGATTCTTAAGAGGGACGCATGGGTGGTTCACCATATTATGAACATCTTATTGATCATGTTATGTTAGTGTAGATTATTCTATATATAATTGTCATGGAGAATAGTTATTTTTCTATACTATCTCAGTAAATGGATTTCATTAAGGAGTTTTGGAATCTTAACCCTCCTCATTTACATAGTAAACCAAATTCCCATCAAATAGAGAAGTGGTTGTGAGATATTAAGGTGATTCAATTTTTACATAAGCTCACATACATTCATAAGAATAAATTCACAACTAGTATAATTGATGGACTTGATTGAGGGGGTGGAAGTCCAATACACACAAGAAACCATAAAAGGTCCTCCCCTAGGATGGTTTTAAGGAAATGTGCCTTCAATATTTTTTCTATGATACTATGAAGATTCCAAAGGCCATGGAATTTTATAATTATATGAAAGGTATCTCATTATTATTAGAGTATACTTGTCATTTTTTTAGATCATGTTGTATCTTTATGAAACTAATTTGGATGATTCTCTAAAATTAGGGTATTTCAAAAGAGCAATTTCGCTAGATCACTTATCAGCAATGTCCTTACATGGCCTCAAAACCTATGAATATTTGGTGATAATTTCTTTTAGAATAAAATCTAGTTTTTATAGTGTACTAGAGATATTTTATGAATTCCCAATTCCTGAAAGTAATGTTGGAAGATTTATTAGGGAGAAGGGATGGTAGATTAGTATGATATGATGGGTGGTAGTGTTGATTAACCTCATTCATTCTTCACATAAGCTTTTTATATGAGTAATCACCTAGTGTCCCACCTATGTGGGAATAATTTTCTTAATTATCCTATATGTATATAAAATTATAAGTCCCATCATAGTTATTGGATCCTCAAAATTCAATAGAGGTTTTGTAATAATGTTGTTCATAAGAGTGGCTTTGCCAAATCAACTGCATAAAAGAATCCAAAGGTTTAAACTACTGAACCTAACATAAATTTGGTGATTTTTTATATTATTCCTTATTATATTATTCTTTATCTATCAACTCTTTCATGATAAATTCTTTTTTTCATGATTATACTTATGGATTTATTAGAATTTGTTAATTGTAAAATGTATCATGGTTAATTTTATATAAAAAATGGCATATAATGGTTTTTTGTTTTGTACCACCCTTATATAAGTCCATATACCAACATGGGATATTAAAATAATTTTTTATTATTAATGGTTTATAGCTTTTGAGAGTTCAAAATATGGTTAAGATGCCACTATGTAGATAAATATAATGACGAGAGGACATCTCTTCCTAAAACTAATAACTATGGTCTCATAAATACTTCATCGAGTATTTCGTTTCCTAACACAACCAAACCATAAATAATATCCATATCCATTGATCATATGTGAAATTGTATATTCTATTAAGGATTATTAACATGCCATAAAATTTTCCTTCTCCCTTGTCTATTCTCAAGTCTAGGTTTTCCTTGGTTTTTGGTTTGAATATTAAGGGAAATGATGATTATCCTTCTATGAATGGATGGATTTATAGTTTTTCATTCCCTAATAGTCTAAAATGAATTCATAAATAGTTTCTGTGTTTTTTTAGGTTGTACATCTATGGTAGGAATAATTATCTTCTTGATGGTGATATCTCAATTTTTTGGTGGTAATCTCAATTGGTTTCTTTTCACAATTTATTATGTCAAAAATTTAAGAGTAAGATGAACCATAATACATTAAATTAATAATTCTAATATTCTTGGAAAATATTGAGGTAAAAATTGTAATATTAGGGATAATTTTCACACCCCAACCATAGCTTTCATTGAAAGATAATTAATCTATTTATTTTCATTATTGTCCATGTGTTTTGAGGCTTTAGATTTGATTTTTTTGAAAAAATATGATTTTTCCTAGCATAAAGTTTGATCACAGTTAGTAAAAAATATTTAAAAACTATTCATATGTGTAAGTAGTTTTGAAAGAGTTATTTTACACAGTTGGAAAAAGGTTTTTCAAACAATGTTTCTAGACTTTACATTATTCTCAGTTCAATCCATTGAGACTTGCATGACTATCTCATAGTTTGGAAAACCGTGTGGAAAACTGTGTTTCATATACATGTCATAAAAAATGGAATTTACCATCCTTTGTAACCTAGTTTTAACATCAATTCTCTCACCTCTTCTCCTATTAGACCCACATTATTCCCAATATGCTACCTCTTGTATTGTCTATCCAACATTAGCTATTCCATGGATTATTTCATAATTTATAGGACAAAAACATATGATAGTATCCTTATGGTAACTTCCACTCCCTCCCTTATCCATTTAATCATTATTTTAAAAATATACTGTATTTTGGGTGGATTAGGCTTCCCCTTTGATTGAATTTTTTTGGGATTCTCATTGTCTAATGGTTTCCCTTGAACTGTTAGGGTTCCTTAGAACATGTTATGATGGATTAGTTTAGTTCTTAGTGAAAATAAAGGAATTAAGGTAGGTTTCTTGATTCATTAGACTTTAGAATTAAAAAAAATTGTTGGTTTTTAATTCTTGTTTTAATTTTTTTACCAACAATACTATATTTACTTACCATGATGGTTAAAAGAGAGTAGATTCATTATTAATTTAATTAGATTAAAAAGGTATTATTATTTTTATTATAAAAATAAAATATATTTTTGAGATATCATTCAAGAAAAATATTTTAAATATTTTAAATATTTCTATTTTAAATTGAATTCATATATTTATTAATATTTTTTTAAGTTCCATTAAGATTTTCCCAATGGTTATAAGAGTCATTAATTCTTCAACGGGTGTTAAAATATTTATTGATGTTATAATATTAATGATTCTAAAACACATTTCCATTCAAACATATTTTATGTAAACATTTTCCTTAATGAATATATTGATGCTCAATGTGAACCTTTCAAATGTTAATATCTAAGGATATCATCCATTGAAACATGCACCTTGATTTTTTATAAAATAAATATTGAAATTTTAAATTTGAGATAGATTCCCCATTATGATATTTTTTATTTGTTTTAGTGTTAATAGTAAATAATTTTTTTCATGTTTTTTATGTCTGGAGGTGATGTTGAGAGTTAATATTTATTGAAGTGATTATATAGTGTACAATGATTGTTGGGATTACCTCTATTTTTTCCATGGTAATCCATGGGTTACTTTGTGGGAGACCCAAGAAAACTTATTAAACTATAGTATATTCATGATCTAGCTATTAACCACATTGATAGTGTCTCACCATGTTGGGAGTTTCCTCTTAGGTAGTCTTGGTAGGGTAATACAATGAGTTATGTTAGGTTCTAGATATCAGGGGCTATTTATTCTATAAAGTTTTTATATAATCATTATTCTAAGACATTCATATCTCTCCAAGGTTCCGATGATGCTTGATATTTTTTAACATGTATGTTGTGCATGTTATTAAGACTTAGTTATACCTCATTTTATTAACATATATAAATATATTATTCAAATAAATTCCTAACCTTGTATTTTTTTTAAAACATGATTACGAAAACATTTTAATTTATATTGAGTCATATAAAATTATTTAAAAAGGGTTTTAGAAAAAATATAATTAATAAAATTAGTTTTCTACCGAAATTATTAAATGAATTTTCAAATTAATGTTATTTTTTTGTTTTAAAGGGAAAAGGTGTAGAATAATTTCTAAATGAATTTCAAAATTGCATGAAATGGTTTTATTTTTAAATGCGATCATAGGGGTGTGAAGTGGAAACATACTTGTAAATTTTATCTTGAGACTATTATATTATAGGTTTAAATGGTTCTTCTTATTTACAAATGTATTTTATGAAATGAGTATTTTTATTTTGATAGAGATTGCAAGTGGAGATGCTCTATTTAGGAATGGAGATGGATGGATGTGTTTTTTATTATAATTATTTATCCTAGTATCATTAATATATCTGCCACTTATGTAATATTATATTTTATTTAGAATTAATTACCTGTTAGGCAAGTTATTGATTTCAGTTTATTATGATTATGTAAGATGTTTGTAACGTCCCGATTACATGTCCCACCAAAAGGTGCCCCATACTCGGTTTGTCACATGGCCTCAAGCACATTTCCCCAAAATCTAGAGGATTCTAAATTTTAGTGAATGTCAATGTATGATAATGGGGAAACTATGCCCTCATTAGAAGAGTACACAAAATAGAATTACAACTATTAAACAATAGTGGAAGTTGTAATACCAACAAAATAAGTAAACAGAGGAAGAATGAAAGTAAATCAAACAGAGCCCACATTATATATATATGATGCATAGTATATGTATCTAAGAAATCATCCAAACAAGTTACAATGATGTAAAACAATACAAAAACTAAATTACCAAAGAAAACATGTAAACTCTAGTAGCATCGCTAGCCTCAGCTTGGTCTCATGCTCTCTAGCTCCAATAATAATCAAGTACCTGATGAATAAGGGTGCTTTCCATTATCTATAACTACAATGATATAATCTATTTGGGTCCAACAACATAACCCAAATAGGGTGTGAGATGAATCATAGTAGGCAACCACCAAAATATTTGTGCCTAACTGTCATTGAATATATATAGTAGGAAATATGTAGAAATGAAGCAATAAACTAGGAAGTACTCAAAAGTAAACAATCCTATATTTTTCAACTACATTAATTCATATTTATTACTCATACTTTGAATCATGTAATCTTGGGATCTATCCTAAGCTCTATATCCCTCCATGTAATAATAACAAAATATATGTCTCAGAAGACCATCTAAAAAAAGTATGAACAAGTCAAAGCTTATGCTCTGTCTTGGTAGACATTTCACAATCATTAAATAATTCATAAAAAACTATATGGGAAATATCTCACGTTCTAACCCCTTTAACCTAGCACTAATAATTTACAAATGACCACCTAGGCAGCTCTCACGGTCAATACCCCTGGGTCAACATGTCATCAATAAATTATAAACGACCTCCTAGGTAGTTCTCATGATCAATAACCTTTGGTCAAAACAATATCAATAAATTATAAACGACCTCATGGGTAGCTCTCACAATCAATACCCCTGGGTCAACATATCATAAGATAATTGTAAACAACCTCTTGAGTAGCTCTCATGGTCAATACCCTTAGGTCAATATCTAAACCAAGGATCTCATGCTCATGTGTAAATAATATGGAAACCCCCAAAGTTTTCCTAGTTCAAGGCTCTCATGGTCTATTGGAAAAACCGCATGTATATCATATCAAAGAAGCACATCTAATCTATAACTACTACATGGATAAACATTCACAAATCATACCACATGCATTTCATATAAACAACCAAATCTATCCTAATCAACCAAGGTATGAAAAATAAGGTACACCTAACAGGAATTCTAGACCAAACAACCATAAAAAATAAATCAAGGGAAAACGCACTAATGGGGTGTCCCGTAACAAGGTATTGAACCTTACGCCTAAGAAACAATCCTTTATCAATTAATAAAACCATAACAGGTAAAAAACAAAGTTAAATTCAAAATCAAGCAATATCCCAATATTGGGTATACAACACTTTTAGCATATATAATCCAAATAAGATCAACTAAAGACACAAAACACCTACCTCAGTGTCTCACGATCAATATACTTGATCATTTAACATTGAATCGGCCTAGATCGATGTAGATCTAAAAAAGGGTGAAAAACAGCCAACCTTGAATAACTAATAAGAGATGATGAATCCAAAATAAAGGATCTAGGTGTTTTGAGGACTCACCAATGGGATTCCAACACACATAACGACGTCTCAATAAGAGCTCAGATAGAGAATTGAGAGGGGTTCAGAGTTCATTAGCCCTTCTGTTGCACTCCTGTACGAACCACTGCCAAAAGAAGGTGTTTCCGAAGATGAGACATGACCCCGTTTTGATTTATCAAATAAAAAGAAAATTACATGGTGTTTTCATTAAATGTACATTCCATGTATTACCCTCAAATGACCCCCAAATTAAGTAGGTCATCTAAGTAATCACACAACCATGTACTTGACCATTACACAACCAGTACGCGGTAAGCTAGGTACACGACATATACTCATAAGTACATGACACACCTTTAGAAAAAAACCCATTTCTTTCTTTTTCCTAAAAAACAACATTAAATCAATATCCATACTTGAAATGAAGATCCGGGTTCTTACAAACTTCCCCCCTTAAATCAATTCATTCTTGAATTTCCCTTACAAGGGTGGTGAAGAAGAATCTACGAAAAACTCTGGCCACTGTGATCGTACATCAACCTCCCTCTATTAATTCGCATCCTGTACTCACCCTTGCTTCCATAGCACCCATACCAGAGGAAAAAACCGGCCACAAAGAACCTTTGTGCTGTGATCCACAATCTGAATAGGGTGCTACTAAAAAATGAATCCCCCTAAAACTCAACCTTCTAGGGTTGAAAAATATGAGACATTTTTGAAATTAATTCCATAGCTGAAGAAACATGGAAGACATTGTGCATAGCCCGATACCTCTGAGGTAAATGCAATCGATAGGGAACCAGCCCAATTCTCTCCAAAACCTCAAATGGACTGACATATCTCATTTAAATATTCCTCATCTCATAATCCTCCTGTGTACCAACCTCAATGTGACACTAAATAAAACCTGATATTCGACCTAGAACTCCATAGGTAGTTTTCATCAATCAACATAAGATTTTTGGTGATATTGTGTAATATCCATCCTATTCTGAATCAACTCCACCTGTTCTGTGGTCTCCTGGACAAGAAGAGGTCCCAGTATATCTGCCTCTCCTACCTCTCACTAACATAAGGGTTATTGGCATGGACTACTATACAAATCATCATAAGGTTCCATCTGAATTATTGCATGAAAACTGTTATTGTAGGAAAACTCCACCAAGGTTATGTGTCTCTACCAAGATCCCCCAAAATTTAGGACTCATGATCAAATAATTTCATCCAAAACTAGAATCATGCGCTTAGAATGGCCATCTATCTGGGGATGGTAAGTTTTACTTAGAAGTACCTGTGTACCCAAACCCCTATATAGACCCTGCTAGAAACCATAAGTAAACAGGGCATCCCTGTCTAAAATGATAGAGTGCAGGACCCCATGAAAACGTATAATATATTAGATGTACAAACTTCCAAGCTCATCTACATTGAAGGTTTCCTTGATCAGTAAGAAATGTGAAACCTTAGCGAGTCTATCAACAACAAACCATACTACATCATTTTATCTTGGTGACCTTGGTAAACCCATCATGAAATCCATCACGAGATCATTCCACTTCTACCTAAGAATGGGTAACTTTAGTAACAACCCTTCCAACCACTAATGCTCCAGATTCACCTTATGACATGTGGAACATATCATTAAAAAACCAAAAACACCCCTCTTTATGTCAGGCCACTGATACTGACGATGTAGATCTTGATACATATTGGTGACACCGGGATGAACTTCCCATACGCACACATGAAAATCTAAAAATAACACCTCACATATGTATTCTATCATCCATATGTTCCCATAAAAATGAAAAACATTATCCTCTCCTATGGTCTATCCAGGAATAGGGTCCTCGCCTAACACACACTCCCATAGGTCCAGGCCTTCAAAATCTAATTTCTTCCTTATTCTCAATCGATCCAATAAAGTAGAGGTAACAACTAAAGAAGAAAGAAATGTCTACCCCTATCTATCGTGCATCTCCAAATGCATCTCAAAGAACAGAGCCATAAGATGCCAAACACTAATGGCCTCCTGAACTGCTTGTATCTGAGTCCTCCTACTCAACACATCAACCATTGTATTGCCTTTCCCCAACACATAGACAAACTCAAAGTCAAAAGACTAAAGTTACTAAACCCACATTTTCTATATCAAATTCAAATCATGTTGAGTAAAGATATATTTGAGGCTTTTGTGGTCAGTGTATACCACAAAATGATATCCCAAAAGACAATGTCTCCAACAACATAAATCATTCACAACTGCATCTAACTCGAGATCTTGCGTCGGGTAATTCCTCTCATGTGGCCTCAACTGCCGAGACTCGTATGTAATGACTCTTTCCCCCTACATAAGCACTGATCCAAGCCTAATACCTATTGCATCATAGTAAATGGTTTAACTCTTGCTCAACTCCAACAAAATCAGTATCAGTGCTAAAGTTAATCTCCCTTTTAGCTCTGAAAAGTATGAATTGCAAGAATCTTTCCACATGTACTTTTCACCCTTCTTATTCAGGCCTGTTTGTGGAACTGATAAGCATGAAAAGTCTATAATAAAGCACCTATATTAACCAAACATCCCCTTAAAACTATATACTTTAAATATGTTCTTCGGCTGCTCCTATGAAACTACTGTTCTCACTTTCTCTAGGTCTACTGATACTTCTGTCTCTGAGATGACATGGCCTAAGAAGTTAATTTGTTCCAACCAAAAGTGGAATTTTGAGAGATTATCATATAACTAGTGCTCTATTAGTGTACTCAATATGATCTCAAGATGGATGACATGGTTGTGTCGAGTGTGAGAGTATACCAAGAATATCATCTACAAAGACTACCACAAAATAATCCAAGTAAGGATGGAACACTCAGTTCATCAATGCCATGAAAACTGCCAGCACATTCATGAGACTGAACGGAATTACAAAATAATCTTATAGATCATACCTACTTTTAATGGATGTAAGAGGTATATATGTTGGTATAACATAAGAATGATGATAATTAGATCTCAAGTCAATCTTTGAGAACACCTGGGCTCCACGAAGCTGATAAAAGAGATCATCAATCCTTGGAAAGGGATATCAGTTCCTGACCATCAACTGGTTCAACTTCTGATAATCCACACAAAGTCTGAGGGTACCATCCACCTTCTTCGCAAAAAGGATAGGTGAACCCCAAGGTGAAGTAATGGTTTAGATGAAACCCTTGGTCTGCAACTCCTATAATTGATTCTTGAGCTCCTGAAACTCTTGTGTAGCCATCCTATATGGAGTATTGAACACTAGAGCTACTCCTAGAACAATCTCAATAGATAAATCAACCTCTTACTCTGAGGGTAAACCTAAAAAGTCCTCTGGAAAGGAATCTATGAAATATTCCACCACTGGAGGAAAATCCACCTGTGGAGTCCCCTTTGCATCCAGATATAAACTAGCAATATGGGTTGTAATTCCTCCTAACCCATGATGCTTGGGTCTATATATACTCTTCTAAACATCCCATTCACATTTGTGTAGAAAAGACCCAATCTCTAGTGACATGAAACTCACCCTACAATAATAGCTATCAACAATGTCATGAAAGGAGACCAACCAGTCCATTATGAGAATGAAATCGAAACCTGTCATCTCTAGGACATAGAGGTCCTATATGAAGTGACACCCACCAACCTTAATAGGGCACTCCTTGCACTGATGTATACTAGACGTTAAAATCCCCAACAGAGTGTATAATATCATAACATCATTAGAAGTAAAGATATAGACCCGAAGGCTCTGCACAACAAAAACAAATATGAAACTATGAGAATACCCTGTATCAAAAATAGAAATAGCTAAAACTGAGGCAACTAGAAATTTACCTCTAACTATAAAGGGTATGGGATCCTGCTTCTTCTAGGTCTATTCCATCACAAATGTCTGACCTGTACTGTGGCCCCATGAACCTACCTGGATACCTTGAGATGATCCTCCCTATTAGCGCTGAAAACCAGACATCTGGATTCCATGGCCATAACCACCTCCTCAGTCTGAATGACCATACGATCTCCATTTACCTGAATAATGAGGAAATGGTGGCCCTGATCATGTACGTGGAGTCATAACAGATCCCCTCTCACTTTCTTCTAGTGAGAAAAACCAGCAAAAACACTGAAGATGACCCATCTTGCCAAAGATAATCACTCTAATGGGTATCTCGGGCACTAAGGCCTCATGTGACCACTCTTCCCGCATTGGTAGCACCTCACTTAGCTAAATGAAGATACATAACTTCTACTGGAATCACCGTGTGAGGGCTCCCTACAAAAATTATTTCTATCAAACAAAGGAGTACCAGCCCTGGATACTAAACTGCCCTGGCTCACAGATCCCAACTCCCTTAGATTTCCCTCAGTAATATGCATCTGATTTACTATATTAGTCACCAAATATATCCTGAAAACATTCAACTATGATCAGATGTCATACTTGATACCATCCTCAAAACGCATAACTAGTGATAACTCATCACCTCCCAAAATAGGTGCGATGCACTGAAGCACTATAAAATGAGAAGTGAAATCCATCATTGAAAGAGTGCCCTTCTCCAAATGAAAGAACTCCTAGGATCAGTTAGACCTCAATGTCTTAGGGTATAAGTAATCATATAAGGTCCTCTGAAACTCTTCTCAAGCCATATCCTGATGATGTACCACCTGTGAGATAACATCCCACCATCTCTTGGTGGAATCACGTATCATTTACATCACAATATTCACCCTCCTCTATGGAGGCATCTATAGATGCTCAAAAATAGAAAACATGGCCTCTAACCATGACTCTGTAGAATGTGGTCATCCATCCCCTGAGAAAGTGGGAGGATGTTGTTGTTGGAACACCCTCATCTACTATTCCATAGTTGGGGAAAGATGTGGTGCTCTATTAAAAGTCTAAATCATCCTCATAAAACCTTCATGGAAATGTGCATCAACACCTGCATCCATTATAATAGCTAGTGCCAAGAAAGACATGACATGAGGATCTTTTGGTAGTCCCTGATCTAGTATTTCATGTGCCTGATCATCACTATGTACCTGGCGTACAATTGGAGGATTTCTTGGCAGTATGACTCTGCAAGGTCAAGAATGCAAATCAGTTCAAGGTTATCAAGGACAACAACTTAAAAGTGCAAGAATAGAGCGTGAGAAGGAAAATATTAATGTTTTATAAAACAGGGTTACACAACATGTATAATTACCCCACGACGTGTTCTTGTAAGCTTTAAAAATGGGCATGTACCACTACCAAGTTGGTTGTGTAACACCCCATACACACAGTGTGTTCCTCATGAGATATGACATGTACTAGAATATTCCATCCTACCAAAGTACTCCTACATGACAAGAACTACACGATTCTTCCATTATAACACTACACGACATGATCACCCAAGACACGATGTGTGCTACATAAGTTCTATCCACCCATGTCATTAGTCACATCGGTGGATACATGGTCGACTACTAAATGACATGTACAACCTAGACATGGAATGTACAAACCAAGTTTCATCCACCCATGTCGTTAGTCACATGACCAGATACATGACTAAAATAGAACAACGTGTAATCCCAATACACGACATGCTCAACCAAAAGGTTATGAACCCCGTGTATCTTCTCACACAGTCAGTCACATAGTCAACAACTACATGGCGTGTACATATGGTACATGGCATGTACTTTAGAAAATTCAGTTCTTCCAGAACAGAAGAACACGTGGTGTGTGTTCATAACATTACACGTTGTATTGTCTGGGTCTCTAGACAGTAAGCCCCCAAAACTTCTCTGGAACAATTAAAAACATAAAATTCTGGCCAAGGTATGCCATGTTCTGATCCATGTGATCCCATACTCCCTGTGAATAAAATCTTGGCATCCTTATTCATATAATATCTTAACGTAATTCAATTAAATTTTAAACATGATCCACCAAATTCCAAAACAAGAGGGCCCATAACACCTCAGGAACCAAAGTTTGGAATCCATATAAATAAAAATTTACATATAACAATACCCTATCAAAATAGTTGGTATTTCTATCATGAAATCTATCAAAATAACATGAATATATAACACAACATCTATCACAATAGCATGTAATCAGTAATTCTTCTTAAGTGGCATGAAAATAGTGCATGACATGTGATCTCTAGAAAGTTCCTATACGATGCATGAGATGGCATACCCTCATATCATTAGGTTGCAACAAAAATAGAACCATAATGATATAAATCATAACAACACAAAACATGTTAATCACCCAATGGTGAAATCAAATCAACTATAACAATTGAAAAACTATAAAATTGCAATATTCGAGAAAACTTGGCTTTTCCCTATACACGGTTTAGCTAATTCCGGGCACAATTAATTATGAACTACCTATTCCTTCCTATCATAGTTTATTTTCTCCAAATATTAAGGAAAGTAAAAAAAATAAATACCTCCTTTGATACCACTTTGTAATGTCCCAGTTCCAGGTGCCACCCAAAGGTGCCCCGTACCCGGTTGGTCACATGAACTTAAGAGCATTTCACCAAATGCCAAAGGCTTCTGAATGGTATCAAGGGACATGTTTTGATAATGAGGAAAATATGCCTTCATTGGAAGAGTAAACACATTGAAATAACAAATAATAAACAATAACAGAAGCAGTAATACCAAAAAAAGAAGTAAACAATGGAAGACTGAAAGTAAATCCAACAAAGGCCACAATATATATATATATATATATATATATATATATATATGATGCATGGAATATGTATCTAAGAAAGAATAAAAAAAGTGAAAATTCTAGAAAGCAATATAGAAACCAAATTAAAAAAGAAAACAAGCAAAATCTAGAAGCATCGTAAGCCTTAGATTGGTCCAATGCTCTCAAGCTCCAACAATAATCAAATACTTGATGAAGAAGGGTTCTTTCCCTTATCTATTCCTACATCCATATAATCTATTTAAGTACAAAATAATGACCCAAATAGGGTGTGAGATGAATCCCAACAGTCAAACACCAAAATATTTGTTCCTGACTGTCAGTGAATATATATACCAAGAAATATGCAGAAACAAAGCAATAAACTAGGAAGTACTCAAAAGTAATCAATATTACATTTTTCAATCAAATTCATTTATATTTATTATTCATCTTTTTAATCATGTAATCCCAGGATCTATCCTAAGTTCTATACCCCCTCATAATAATAACAAAATAGATGTCTTAGAAGACCATCGAAATAAACAAGTAAGGCCAAGTCCAAGATTGTGCTTTGGATTGGAATATTCATCACAATTATTAAATAATTCGTAAACAACCCTCTAGGAAATCTCTCACTGTATAACCCCTTTGGTTTAACATAGCACCAAACATTTAAAAATAACCACCTAGTCATATCTCACGGTCAATATGCCTAGGTCAACATGGCATCAATAAATTATAAATGTCCTCTTGTGTAACACCCCGACCCCAGAAGCCTGAAGCCCGTGCATTATTTTAATACATTGGCATAATTACAAGGAATCAAGTCCTGAAGGACCAATCCATTTAGTATTCTTAGAAACAAGATACACACATAAGTTCAACATTACAACTTGAAAAGAAATACAACACTAATTTATTCCAATAGAAACATCCAAGCCTCCTTGATATGCCTGCAATTCACTCATAACTAACTTCTTCATATCCTGGGAAAATGAAACATAAGAAAGGGGTGAGATCAAATGCTCATTAAGAGTAAGAAATGCATTGGAAGATAACATAAACATTAGGCATGGTGAATAATTAAAAACTCATGCCTTTAAAAATAATAAACATGAATACTTTATGGTAGGAAAATGAGATGAGTAAATAATTCTATAATAAAACATAGTCATGGGTTTAATACTAGTTGAATAACCACATGAACCATCAATATTATTTTAATAATGAAGGAATGTATAATTTCGGACATTCTGAAACAATTTATCAAGGTCTCGTCCAAGACATCTTAAAATGATACAGGCCTCGGCCAAAACCATATATCAAATTGGGAAAGGCCTCGGCCAATTCCACATCTAATTGTCTCAAGAGACCTACCGATGTGTAATGACCCACCAATTCCCATTGTCTTGAGAGCTCAATGAGTCATTATTAGGCCTTAAGTGACATCCCCAAGATGCCAAAGGCTAGAAATAAATGCTGAAGGGTTTCAAATACAAGTTGTGGGATGATTTACCCTTTAGGAAATAAACCAACCCAAACATCACTAACAACCACTATATGATGCATGTTAATGAAACAACAAACTCATGAATTACCAAAAGAGAACTACACTATTCCATAAAAAAATACATACCCAAAACAATATCAGAGTACCAAGAGGAAAACTAAACAAAAGACCCAAAACAAGCCAAGACACACTCCACAGCTCCGCACCGAGCTCCTGCACCAAGCACCACCACATCTCCCATGCATCACCACAGACCACTAGTAATGATATGCCTTACCTTTACCTATGTCCTGAAATACAACATCTACAAAAGAACCAATGTGCCAAATTAGGGGTGAGTATAAAACTCAATAGGTTTTCCCCAATGTCTTCACTACTCATGCCACTAGGATATAAGAGTTAGAAACATTTATATAAAATAGTTTATATAAAACATTTTCTCAAAATAGTTTATAACAGGATAAAAACAAGCTTCCAAAACCATTCATACCCAAAAGCATCCAAGTGCAATTGAAACCAATTTTTCCAAAAAGTTATTTTTCCAGAAAAATAACCAAACAAGATTTAAAACCATTTCACAATCTCTCGTTTTTGGCATACCCAACCATTTCAAAAACCCATGAAATCAACCATGCGTGCTACTTTATGACAGTTCTATACTCATGAGCATATTCTTATCGATCTACCAAGTCTTCACAAGGTAATTGTTTCCCATGTTCCATTATCCCTTCGGCACCAAGCACAAGGTCATCTTTCAACCAAGCTCTGTATTTCCCATGTGCCATTAACCCTTTGGAACTGAGCACAAGGTCATATTTCAACCAAGCCCCATATAGGCATTATGAACACACACCACATATTCCCAAAAATCATGCAAAAACCATCATTTCAATAAAACACCTTTTATTGAAAACAATTTCCATCAAAACCAAGTGTGTTCAACCAATTCAAACCATTTTAATAAAACTCCCTTTTTATTGAAAACCAAATCCATAAAAGTTATTTCAATCTCAATCCATTTCAATAAAATTCCCTTTTTATTGAAAACCCATTTATCATAAAACCATTTACAATTTTAGAAATCATATTTTAAAATCAATATTTTAAATTCAAGAATCCAAGTCACTTTGCACAACAATTCACCAAGATTTCACAATTACATTAAAACCATAAATCATCACTAAAGAAGATTTATTCCATGATTTTCACAATAAAAATCATTAAAATAAACCCATTTGAAACTAATCCAATAATTTATAACAAGAGGAGTCTAGAGTGAAGCCTCCTACCTCGAATGTTTCGATGAAAACCACAACGGTTGAAGAACGCTCAAGAAAACCAGGCCGATTCACCAAGGATTCTTATTAGATCTCTTCTACTAACACAACCAAGACAAAAAATCATCATATTTGGAATCCACACACTTATATATACCCATAACGGGTGTATATATAAGAAACCGAGAGAATAGGAGAAGTAGATCTAGGTAGATATAAGAAACCGATCAAGAACGATCACATACCTCAAGAATCTGGCTTTTATTTGACAATAGAAGCCTTCGGATCGCCTCCAGAACGATGGGAGAACCCTCCTTAACCTTAAGAGAACCAAAATCCCAATTTAGGGCCACTTAGGAGATTAAACGAGGAATTTAGAGGCAAAAATGTGTGAGATGCACAATTTAAGGATCTCATTTAAGTGCCCGCACGGGTAGTTCACACAGTCTGACAAACAGTGCGCTAACCTTGCGTTGGCTACTGCCTAGACCACCCTTCTCGCATGGTTTGGCCACACGGTTATACAAACTGTGTGCCAACCGTGTGGAATCTACTGCCTCCAAGACCCACTATGCACGGTTTGGCCGCATGGTTTAGACAAACCCTGCACCGCCCGTGCGACTTCCCCTTTTGCCTCAAAACCTCATTCCAAGTTCTGCCGACTCTCCCATTCGTCACCCTAAACTTTAAAACCATTAAAAGAATCAAGAAAGGGTTACATACCAGAAACTGGGGGTACTAAATTCTCCCCACCATTGGTCATTCCGTCCTCGGAAAAGTAGAAAACCTTCACCCAACTGAAAGAGTTCCGACCACTGATCTTTCATTTTCTTCTCACATTTCCAAGTCTCTTCTTGAATCTGACCATGCTGCCATAAAACCTGCACTAGACCGATGATTTTTTCATGCAAGAATTTCTCTTGCCTATCCAAAATCCACACCAGGATATGTATCAATGAAGCATCCAGCTCTAGTTCAACATGATTCCATTTAATCACATGGTCAGGATTAGGCTGATACTTTTTCATCTGAGATACATGGAACACATTATACACCGAACTAAACCGTGGTGGTAATGCCAACCGATATTTCACCTCTCCAACCCATTTCAGAATCTCAAAAGGGACAATGTATTTAGGAGATAACTTTCCCTACTTTCCGAAACAATGATGTCCAATCCATGGAGTGATCCTCAAGAAGACATGATCACCCACAACGAACAACAACGATCTTCGATGGTGATCTGCATAATATTTCTGATGATTTTGAGCCGTCTCCATCCTATTTTTAATAAACTAAATCTTCTCCGTTGTTTCTTGGAAAAGGATCGGCCCAACTAGTGAAGTCTCACCAGTTTCCACCCAGCATAGTGGAGAATGACAAGGATGCCCATACAATGCTTCAAATGGAGCCATGCGTATCGAGGATTGATAGCTATTATTGTATGAGAACTCCACTAAGGGTATATGCTCCTCCCATGATCCATAACAATCCATTACACAAGACCACAACATATCTTCCAAAGTTTGTATCATCCGCTCAGATTTCCCATCCGTCTGAGGGTGATACGTCGTGCTCATAGTCAACTGAGTCCCAAGGGATTTCTCTAATGATTTCCATAAACAAGATGTGAACCTCAGATCTCTCTCTGAGACTATAGAAACTGGTACACCATTCCTATTTACCACTTCTCAAATATAGATTTTTGAAATATCTTACACCTTATGAGTTTCACAAATAGGGATGAAATGGGCCGACTTGGTTAGATGATCCACTATCACCCAAATGGCATCGTGTTTCCAAACCATTCTTGTAATACCTGTAACAAAATCCATTACTATCTGATCCCATTTCCACACTGGGATAGGTAAAGATTGTAACATACCAGTTAGTCTCTGATGCTCTGCTTTAACCTGCTGACAAGTTAAGCACCGTGAGACAAACTCGACCACCATCCTTTTCATGCCGCTCCACCAAAACTGTGCCTTCAACACCTTATACATTGTCTGTATACCTAGGTATACAACCCATCTTGAATGGTGATAAGCATGAAGGATTTGTTCCTGAAAAACCATAGGTACAACCATCCGATCTCTGAAACACAAAACTAAACCCCCATCAAGTTTCCAGCCATCAATTGTCTCCCCACCATTGAGTTTTGAACTTAAAACCAGACATTCTGCATCAGATGTTTGTGCTTCTTTGATAATATTTACTAAATCAGGAACAAGTGTAGCTGAAAAAAAAATAGAAACATCACCTCGGTCTTTATATTCCACATGCATGTTGGCTTATAACGACATCAACTTCCATTCATCTGAAGCTTCTTTCGCTAAATGAGCATATGAATTTATACTCAATGCATCCGCCACCGAATTTCCTTTTCCAGGTGTGTACATCAAGTCAAAGTCAAACATTTGGAGATACTCCATCCACCTCCTTTGCCTTAGGTTAAAATATCATTGTGATAAAATGTGTTTCAAGATTTTGTGATCCTTAAACACAGTAAATTTCTCTCCAAGGAGATAATGTCTCCATGTTTTCAAAGCATGGACGACTGCAGCCAACTCCTAATCATGTGTTGGGTAATTTTTCTCATGCACCCTCAACTTCCTTGAACCATAAGCAACCACATGATCTATTTTCATGAGAACACAACCCAACCATGATCCTGAAGAATCACAATACACCACATACCCATGTCCTGATTCTGGAAAGATAAAGATAGGTGCTGATGTAAGTCGAACTTTTAGTTCCTGAAAGGATTTCTGACATTCGTCCGTCCATTGGAAGAGATCATTCTTCTTAGTCAGAGCTGTCATTGGTGAATCTAGTCATTAGAAATCATGCACAAAGTGTCGGTAGTAACCATCTAGACCAAGAAAACTGCATATCTTAAGCACATTCTTCAATGGTTTCCAAGAGATAATGGCTTCTATCTTTTCAGGATCAACAAAAAACACCCTTCTCTGAAATGACATGGCCAAGGAAATGTACTTCCTATATCAAAAAATCACACTTTGATAATTTGGCTTACAAATGATGATATCTCAATACTTGTAACACTGTTTCCAGGTGCACCTCATGATCAACCCTTGTCTTTGAATAGACCAAAATATCATCCACAAAAACCACAACAAAATAATCCAGATATCACTGAAATATCTAATTCATCAAAGCCATGAAGACCGCTGGTGAATTCGTTAGACCGAAAGGCATGACTACATATTCATAGTGGCCATATCTTCTTCTGAAATATGTCTTTGGAATATCCTCCTTTCGAACTCGTAATTGGTGATATACTGATCACAAGTCAATCTTGGAGAACCACTGATCTCCCCTTAATTGATCGAATAGATCATCAATGCGTGGAAGTGGATATCTATTCTTTATCGTAACTTGGTTATGCTTATGATAATCAACACACAACCAAAGAGTTCTATCTGCCTTCTTCACAAACAACACCGGTGATGCCCATGGAGAAGTACTTGATAAAATGAAACCCTTGCTTTCCAGCTCCTCTAATTTCACTTTCAATTCTTGTAACTCTATTGGTGCCATCCTGTAAGAAAAAAGGGAAATAGGACTAGTCCCCAAATGGAGATCAATTGTAAACTCCACTTCCCTTAGAGGTGGTAACCCGGAGAAGTTGTTGGGAATGACATCTGGAAATTGATCCAACATAGTTGGAAAACTATTTTCCTCAATCTCTTCCATTGATGTCAAATTCAATGCTGCCAATTGGTGAGAGATCGTTCCCACCATTGGTTCCAACAAGCTCTTTGAATTTTTCTTTTCTATCCTCTCTCCTCTGAAGAGATGGTCGATTCTGTCCTCAGTTATGAAACTAACTGTTCTCCTATAACAATCGATGCGAGCCTTAAACATTTTCAACAAATCCATACCTAGGATTACATCATAGAAATCCATGTCCAACATCGAGAAGTCCCATTTTAACTCAGCTCCATCAACAGTTATTGCACATGATCTACACACAAAGGTTTCACGTTATCTTTCACCAAGAGGAGTTTTCAGTTTCAAAAAAGAAGGCATCATTTCCAGCTTTAAACATAGAAAATAAACAGCATGAGAATCAATGAATTAATGTGATTCACCAATATCAAAAAAACACTTTCACAAAGGTATAATTAAAAAGACTCATACCTCTCACCGTAGATGGTCCAGCTTGATCATCAACCATCATATGCCCAGCTCCATACAATTTCTTCATCGCTACACTGTTCTCCTTGTTGCCTTGCTGAGATTTTCCTAGTTGAGGGGTCATGGTATTTCTAGAATCACCAGGGCTAGCTCTGTTATGTTGACGAGACTGATTCTGCTGTCCACATCCTATTGAATCATTTGATGCTTGCGATGCCTGAGGAGTGTCACACGCACCTGACCTCAGAGCATTCCTACAATAGCACGAAAGATGTCCCATCTTGTTGTAATTATGACATGCTCTAGGTTGTTCCTTACAATCTCGCTTTATGTGGTTAGTCGAACCACATTGAAAACAATCTTCTTTGCTATGGGGTTGTGGAGGAAGGTTTACTGATCCTACTGTCTGATTCTGATTTCCACTTGCACTGTGAAAATAGGTGTCCCTTTTCTGCTTATTCCCAATAGTTGAGTTCCCACCATTTCCTGTAGGTATCAACATTCCTACTCTTATCAATCCCGAGATATCACGTTCATCAACAGTCGCTCTGTTCACTATCTCTGTATAATTTGTAATACAAAGCACCTCAATCTTCGATCGAATCTCCTGTCTTAGCCCCGATTCGAAGATGCGTGCCTTCAACGACGCACTTGCCGCAACCTCTGGTGAAAAACGCACTAAAATCATGAACTTAGCCACATAATCTGTTACAGAGAGGCCCTCCTGTTTCAAGATGAAGAAGTTTTTCATTTTCTAGATCTTGAACGTGTGAGGATAGAATTGTTTGTTGAAAAATTCTTCAAAATCCTTTCATTTAAGGCCTTCATCTAATTTAACCTTCACCACTAAATCTTACCACTGACATGCAAGATCCTTGAGCATATACGTCGCCAAATTTACTTTCAACTCTGATGGTGTACCGATGAAATCGAAGATACGATTCATCCTACTTAGCCACACCTCCGTCTTTTCAGGTTCAACATCACCCCGAAAGTTTGGTGGATTCTTCTTCATGAACTGGATGGTATGATCCACATTCCTTGGTTCATTCCATTGGTTCCCCGAATCAAGAGCATGAAAATCTTGGAAAATACTCTTTACCATCTCTTGGTTCACATGTGATTCTGGTGCAACCACATTCTCTGCAGCTTCTTCGGGTTGGTTCCGACGACGCCTACCAGGTCCTGTTTTCTAAACCAACAATGACCTCCGTTAATCTCACTCTCTAGCAATTGATGGCTTGTCATTTCAAATTATATCACATAATATATCACAAAATTGTTTTCAAAATTACCTTTTCCCATGTTCAAACATTTTTGAAAACATTCCTCATGCCTTTTGAAAATAAACCCATTTTCAAAATACACCAAATAACCTGTTTTCAAAATATTTTACTTGAAAACAATTTCTACATTTTTCAAAAATTCACACCTTGCAAAAAATATTTACTCATTCCTCACAATTAGATATTCAATCCTAGTGGGAAGTCATTCCTCTACAACGCATGTCATACTCATCTCATTGGCTAAACCCATGACAATGAGATTTACAAAATTCTAAAAGTGTATCCAAAACACTTATGTACCCAACACCCTGGTAACTTGAAGTTCAACATAAATGGGTTAGCTACGTCTTTTTATGCTATACATTTCAAGTTATGACAATCCTACTCCTGTCTAAGATTTTGACCCAAGGAATAGACAAGAATGAATTTCAAATCCAAGACCAAGAACATGGATGACCACTTGTTAGGCAAGGACCGAACAAGCTGATACCATTTGTAATGACCCACCAATTCTCATTGGCTTGAGAGCTCAATGAATCATTACTAGGACTTAAGAAACATCCCCAAGATGCAAAAGGCTGGAAATAAATGCTGAAGGGTTTAAAATACAAGTTAGGGGATGATTTACTCTTTAGTAAATAAACCAACCAAAATATCACTAACAACTACTATATGATGCATGTAAATGAAACAACCAACTCATGAATTACCAAAAGATAACTACACTGTTCCAAAAACCAATACATACCCAACAAAATATCAGAGTACCAAGTGGAAGACTAAACAAAAGACCCAAAACAAGCTAAGACACACTCCACAGCTCCACACCGAGCTCCATCCACCAAGCACCACCACATCTCCCAAGCATCACCAAGAACCACTAGTAATGAGATGCCATACCTTTACCTGTGTCCCGGAATACAACATCTACAAAAGCACCAACATGCCAAAGAAGGGGTGAGTATAAAACTCAGTAGGTTTTCCCCAATGAATTCCCTACTCATTCCACTAGGATTGAAGAGTTAGGAACATTTATATAAAACAGTTTATATAAAACATTTTCTCAAAACATTTTATAACATGATACAAACAAGCTTCCAAAACCATTCATACCCAAAAGCATCCAAGTGAAATTGAAACCAATTATTCCAAAAAGTTATTTTTCCAGAAAAATAACCAAACAGTCTTTAAAACCATTTCACAATCTCTTCTTTTTGGCATTCCCAACCATTTCAAAAACCCATGAAATCAACCATGCATGCTACGTTATGATAGTTCCATAATCATGAGTGGTTTCTTGTCGATCTACCAAGTCGTCACAAGGTAATTGTTTCCCATGTTCCATTATCCCTTTGGCACCGAGCACAAGGTTATCTTTCAACCAAGCCCTGTATTTCCCATGTTCCATTAACCCTTTGGAACCGAGAACAAGGTCATCTTTCAACCATGCCCCATATATGAATTTTGAACACACACCACATATTCCCAAAAATTATTCCAAAAACATATTTTCAATAAAACACCTTTTATTAAAAACAATTTCCATCAAAACCAAGTGGGTTCAACCAATTAAAACCATTTCAATAAAACTCCCTTTTTATTGAAAACCAAATCCATATAAGTCATTTAAATCTCAAACCATTTGAATAAAATGCACTTTTTATTGAAAACCCATTTTTCATCAAACCATTTACAATTTCAGCCATAATAATTTAAAATCAACATTTTAAATTCAAGAACCCAAATCACTTTGCACTACAATTCACCAAGATTTCACAATTACATCAAAACCATAAATCATCACTAAAGAAATATTATTACATGATTTTAACAATCAAAACCATTCAAATAAACCAATTTGAAACTATGCTAATAAATTCTAACAAGAGGAGTTGAGAGTGAAGCCTCCTACCTCAAAGGTTTGGAAAAAAACCACAACGGTCGAAGAATGCTCAAGAAAACCGGGCCGATTCACCAAGGATTCTCCTTAGATCTCTTCTCCTAACACAACCAAGACCAAAACTAATAATATTTGGCATCCACACACTTAGATCTACCCATAACGGGCATAGATCTAAGAACCCAAGAGAAGAGGAGAAGTATATCTAAGTAGATCTAAGAAACCGATCAAGAACGATCACATACCTCAAGAATCCAGCTTCGATTCGCCCAGAGAAGCCTTTAGATGACCTCCGAAACGATGGGAGAACCCTCCTTGAGCTTAGGAGAAACAAAATCCTGATTTACAGCTACTTAGGTGATTAAATGAGAAATTTAGAGGCAAAAAAATGTGAGTTGCACAATTTAAGGATCTCATTTAAGTGCCTGCACGGTTAGTTCGCATGGTTTGAAAAAATAGTGCACTAACCGTGCTTTATCTACTGCCTTGGCCACCCTTCTCGCACAGTTTGGCTACACGGTTAGAAAAAACATGCACCGAATGTGTGGAATCTACTACCTCCAAGAGCCTCTACGCACGGTTTGGCCGCACGGTTTAGAAAAACCCTGCACCGCTCGTGCGACTTCCCCTTTTGCCTCAAAACCTCATTCCAAGTTCTCCCGACTCTCCCATTCGTCACCCTTACCATTAAAACAATGAAAAGAATCAAGAGAGGGTTACATACAAAAAACCGGGGTACTACATGATGCATTTAGGAGCTATATCAGGCTCCACCCATCACATACTAAGTCCAATAAATTCCTCATATGAAAAGGTCGAAACATAACATAAACATTCATATTAAAATTAGCATATGAAATTTCAATATTTTATCTATAAACCATGAATGGTATAAAAATAACATATCCACAGTCAAACATATCACAAAAACTTCAATACAATATTATTGAAAATTCTATTTTTTATTTTCAAAAGAGCCGCTTTGAGGAAAGCGGTAACCACAGAATTCACTCGGGTGTATCGAAAGAAAAGATCATACCAAATTTGAAATTCAAAAAGGACACCCAACCCAAGGAGGCCTCGAGCCAAGGGCCACCTACAACAGCTGGAGTCTAGTCTCCTGCATCCGCCATCATCACCTGCAATCTGACTTCATTGAACCACCGTCGTCTCAACACCATCCATCACCACTGGAGCCCGTGACCGGAGAAAATGAAACCAGCGAACCATTCAATCATAGATGAAAAACTACAAAAATCACCTCTGAAATCAACACCGCCCATCAACACTGTCATCGCTGCCATCCAAACACCAGTATACCGAGGTTGTTGAAGCACATCAAATGTAAAAAACATGAACCAAATCCTTTAAAAGATGACATAAATATGAAAAAACCAAACTAGATCCAAAGTCAGCACTGTAGACACCGATGGGAAATTATTCAAACCGCCACAATAGAATCATTCACATCCACAATGCACAACACCACAGAACAACCCAACCAAACTCGCAAGCCAAAAAACATCAACACAGAAAACCACATTCAATACCAATGTCCTCAACTCTGTTTCCGCAATACCGAAGATTCCACCGCACCCAAACAGAACAACCTCAAAGGCTTCCGCAATTAGCACATCAAGAAAAAAAACACATCCGAGCTTCACAGATCCAACGCAGACAGCAAAATAAGATCAAAAAATGCTGAATATCCAAAGAAAAAACCCCAACAACAAAACAGGAAATGGAAAACAAGGAGAAACAAAACAAATCTGGAAGTTAGCCGCTCAGCTTGACGCAAACCAGGCAAGATCCCATTACCACCTTCACATTCTCACCCGGAGACCGCCTCGAACCGCCACACACACTCCCAGCAGGCACAGAACCACACGCTGACCCACATCAGGAGGAGCTGTAACACCAACCATATGCTTCACCGTGCCGCCATATGGAACCTTACCCGGTGAAGAGGGGGTAGAGCATGGAGAGGCCAGAAAACGAGAAGTCCATGCCAGTCGTGCTCACAATGAATCCACCCCTAGAAAGGAATCCGTCGTCACAAGAGAACCACGAGGAAAGAGAGGTGATACAAAATCACACAATTTAGAAAGGAATTAAAAACATTCATGTCCATATAAATAAATCCTTAAAAACCATTTTAAAAATATGGGCATTAATGAGAATGATTTAGTAGAGTTAATATTTAAACCATTTAAAATGATGATCTAGATAAAGAGTCCCTTCCATAAAAGCTTAAAATATTCCTGTTGAAAATATTTTTATGAAACAAAGATGTGGATGATAAATAGGTCCCAGTAGATACTCACGTAAAAATAACCTCAGATAATGAAGAGATTGCAGAATTAACCCTTACCTTGCACTTTCCTTTGGTTGAGAGTATGTTTAACCTCCTGTATAATGACAATAGTATGTTATTAAATTATACTAGAACTATATTCATATTTATTATATCATACATGATTCATTTATGAATTTATACTACCCATTTAATAATGATTTCCATGTTAAATTTACATTTCAGGTAATAATAACTTTCTTTATCGTACGTGTTTTAACTTGTTATTATTGATCATATAATTTAGATCATGATTTAAATACTTATAGAATATAACGCATGATTTATATATCATATATATTTAGAATATAAATATGTATAGTTGATATATATAATAAATGTAAAACACTGTTTATGGAGACGATATGTCATACGTACGCATAAATGCTGTTTTCATTTTCATATCGTATTGAATGGAAGTAAGTGAATAAGATATATGTAAGTACATATATATATATATATATTCAGTAGCTTTATTATGTAATATACTATATACTTATTAATAATATATATTTTTATAATCATTGTTAAATGGTGAATGTGGAAATGAATCTCAACGCGTCGTGGAGACAGTAAGTCGTACGTACACCCGAGCAACGATGTTATTTACTTAATGATTAAAAGGTGTGGAATTGGATGGTATATTAATTTGAAATAGATATTATCATGTAAATTTAATTATTTATATAGATATTAATCATCATTATATCCATCCAAATAACATAGTGTTGATTAACAAATGACACCACGATGTGGAGACGGTAAGCCGTACGTATGCACACGTGGTGACATTGTCATTTCATAGGATGTATAGAATAATGAATATGGTTTTACCATATTTATAATACCATAAAAGTATGTAGAAGTTAATGGAGTTATTATTTTGTTATGGAAACAATAATGAAATAGGAAGTGGAAGAATAAAAGAACTTGAAGAGGGTGCTGAAATTATTACCTCTTCTTTGTGTGTTTCCTTTTGAGTTGATCAAAAGGGATCCATAGGTTGGATTTATGATCACTGTAAAAACTCTAGGTTGATTTTAGGGATGTTGAGAGGTTATTTGGGTAGGGGTTTGTTGAGCCAAATGGATTTTGAGGTTTGATTCCGAGAGAAGGGGAAGTGCCCTTTTATAAGAGAGGTGAGGGTCACTTTATGAAAAGCTTGAAATGTTATTTTATTATAAAATAATTTTCAGTTTATAATGGATCCAAAATGATTTGTTTCTAGGATAATGTGGGTATAGGTCTAAAACCACTCAACCAATAGGTTTTAGACAGGTTTAGGTCACCATATTAACCTTATCTTTTAGATTTAACTATTAGTTAAATAGTTTAACTTTTATTGTGTCTTCTTGTATTCTTACACAATGTGGTTAATAAACTTACTCTAAAATTCCAAAATAACCTCAAGTGGTTAATTAATGAAATATATAATATTATTTAATCCCTTTTTACTAACCTTATATTTTAAAAAATATTATAAAATTTAATAATATAATATTTGTTTTAAAAACCAATTTATGTCAATTTTGACAATATTTAGTATTTAGTTTATGTGAAAGTAATAGAAACTTGATTAATTCAGAAAAAATACATGGAATCAATAATAACATGTAATATTCACCTATAAATTTTTTTATGTCATAAAAACGTTGATATTATATTTATTTTAATATTTATAATACCATTTATTTGATTCTTTCATTAATAAGGTAATTGCTGCATCATCATTGTGTCATAAATAAATTTAATTATTTAATGTCTAAAAATTATGAATAAAATACCATTATGTAGGAATTTTTTTTGTATTTCTAATTAATATTTATAATAAAAAAGATGACTTATATAACACCTTATAAAAATTGTTTTATTAAAATATATGTGTTTATGTCATTTTGTTTACTTTAAATTAATTAATATAAAGTGTCATTATCACTCTCAAGTGTCTCCAAGTGGTCCCAAAATATAACCAAGGATGAAAATGGTCATACATGTATCAACCTATAGGAATAGTACACATGTTAGGGTAATTTAATATTATTATAATGATATTTGTTTACCCTTATTTACCATATTTACCCTTTAACCATGGTAAATAAAATATTTATTAAAGTAAATATTCATTTTTTATAAAAATAAAATTTACTTAATAACACAATTTTGACATCCTGATTCCAAATATTGAATCTTTTTTTTCAAATTGAAGACACCAAAGCGGAAAAAATTAATTTAAAATTAATTCCTTTTGTCAAAGTCAAAAAGTGGGTTTTTAAAACTAAAAACTATCAAAAGATTGACATATGTTTATGTCAAATTTAAATGTGAAATTACTTATAATAACATAAATTGTATTAAATGATAAAAATATAATCTAATTATACTTCAAAACAATTCAAATTCCTAATTTAACACTATAAAATATTTCGATTTAAAAAGTTGTTTTCAATTAAAACATAGTATTTTTAACTATTCATCAAAATATGAAAGTTATCACAAAAGTACCGAAATTTTTTCCAAACTAAATTTTTATGTCCCAATTCTAAATAAGAATTTAATTTCATTAAATTGAATATATAAAAGTGTCAAATATTATTTTTAAAAAAGGGTTCTCCATTGAAAGGCGGTAAAATTGCATTTTTTTAAAAATACTTCTTTTATCTGAAAAAATGAATTTGTTCTTATATTTTGTCTAAAAAAAACATAATATGGATGTTAAAATTATATAGAGTATATAATATTTAAAATTTATTTAATACTATTCATAACCTCTTTTTGAACTGCTAGTTTGGTAAGTTTTGGTACGCTTGAACTCAGTGTTGCGTGTAGCGCAAGTTATTGAATTACTATAATGAGATAACGTACTATGAAATATTTGGGTGTTACATTATACACTCCTTCAATAAATTTCATCCTCAAAATTTTAAAATTATCTGTGAAAATAAATTGTTAAAAATAGAAAAATACATTTGTGGAAAACCCACATCGAAAATTGGGTTAATAAAATTTAGTCTTAATAAGAGGGAAAGGGAAATGAAAAAGTCACCACCAAATTATGATATCTATTTGTAGAAAATTGGATGGAAATTAGAGACACATAATTGGAGAAAAAAACCTAAATATTTATAGGGAGTGATTGAGGTCATCAATCACAAAAAAGTGTACAATTGAGGGCCTCAAAGCCATCGATCTGTGATGATTTAAAATATCATCAGTTCAACAAAACATAAGGTATTAGGATAACACATTTTTGGTTTCAATATCTATTGCTTAAAGTTTAAGAATTAATTTCTTCATAGAATAAGAGAAAAAAATATATACTTGACAAGTAGAGTATCACCCTTCAACTAATTCCTACCACAAAATCATCTTTCATTCCAAAAGATAATAGAATTCAAAAATATTCTATTTATCGTAATCGTATAGGGTTCCAAAAATAAAAAATTTATAATTCATTTGTCAGAATATTTAAAGAAAACTACATTACACAAACCAGGACATTACGTAGGCCAATGGTAGGTGATGCACCCTTGTCGCCCTTCGGATGCGGGTTAAGTCTCGTACCCTTTCCGGACGCGATGGGTTGTTGCCCGACCTCTGGGTTGTCCTTTTTATAACAATACAAAAATAATATTAAGAAATTCTTTAACCTTAATAATAGTATCCAATGTCAAACATAATCAACTCCAACATTTAGACTTATCCAAAATACTTCTGTCAAAACTCACAGTCCAAAATTTATAAGGAAGGTAAACAAAATGAAGATCTCTTTTTCCACGTAAGCACATATGAATACCTTCATCATGTATTCATTTAAAACATGGTAACACCCTTAATTACTATAAAAACTTATTTATTACATTCATTCCCCATTATTATTTATAGAATACTAGATATATTCCTTATATCCAAATTTTTTGAATATTCTAACAATGATGGAATAAAAAAACCATTAATCGATTCCAAGGTAGTCAATAATATCCAATATAATTTATCTAAATCAACCACCTCTTATTCCAAAATCACAACCTCAGTATTATGAAAATATTATTGTTTACCTTTCCTTCATCCATGAATTTTATAAAAAGGTTAACCTGAAACTGTGTCACTTTACTTGGTACCATACAATCACAAATCCTTAATGAAATAATACTTCATTAAAATCCTTATATACTCTATAATTATTATAACATGTACATAATTAATACAATATTCAAATGACACAATAATTTAATATCAAAATAAGAACACTAGTCATTACTGTTTATCTGGGGTAATATCAGAACTTGATTATTATTCAAAATCATCATTTTTAGTATACTCTGATTATTTGGACATTGATCTACGTAGTTTCCAAACTCCTTGCAGATGAAGCATTGTACATTTGAAACCTTTTTCATACCCTTACAATCACTTACTCAGTGCCATTTTTGTCCTCACTTATAACAAACTCCCATTCCTTTTAGACAGGCACCAGGGTGCTTCCTTCTACAATTATCATAGGGTGTAAAATCAACTCTTCCCTTCTTCTAGGTTTCCTTATTTCCTTTCCCAGAGTGTTCAACAGATCTCTTCTTCTCTTTATTTGATTTAAAGTCGTAAGACTTAGAGAATTCCTTTTTTGTCTTGATAGAACATGAGACAATATATTCGTACGATGAGAAGGATTGTGATACTAATGCTCGATGGGGAAATGGTTTTAACCCAACAAAGAAACGATAAATCTTACTTATTTGGTTACATATATAATTTTCAGCATGCCTTGATAACCTTGTAAAGTTAGCTTCATACTTTGTGACATATTCATCATATTTTTTCCTCAGACTTAGAAATTACCTTTCCATATCTGCTCGATGGTCAAAAGGAAAGTATTTTTCTAAAAAAATATCTTTAAACTCCGTTCATTCTATACACGATACATCTTCATCCTCTTTTGTGTTTTGAATTAATTACCACCATTGATCTGCATCTCCCGTGAGGTGATAAACTGCCATGAAAACTTTTTCCCTTTTGCTACTCCCCAATGCATGAAATATTTTTTTCTAAGGAACTTATCCATTGATCATCTACAAATGGATGTGTAGACCTATTTAATATTTGTGGTTGTTTCCTCATGAAGCATTCTTACATTTATCCTCTACGTTGTGGATCAGGGTGCTCCATATGGGTAATGTTATTATTAATAACCCGAGTGAGTTGTCCCAGTATGGTGATAAGCTGATCAGCACTAGTTTTATCACTAGCTCCACTATAATTATCTTGAGTAGGAGGACAATCCCTACATGGATTACGTGCGTTGATACAATTTCTATTCCTTCCATGAGCTACCGTTTCAAAACAATGGCATATAGTAGATTAGTTTTTGAATAGAGATACGTAATTCCAAACTTGTAAAACACTTAACATAAACTGAACAGTTTATGGATATAATCCATAATCATAAAAAATGTTTTCTTTGAGGTATTATATACTCATAAATCCTTCATAATGGTTTGTAAAGAAAATGTGAATTATCCAAAGCATGTCCCCTGGGAGTGTCGTAACCAAGAGTGCAGCAAGGCCCGTTTTCGTGTACCAGGATACCCTGGGTCAAGCCCAAAAATTCTTGTCGGAGTTTTTACTCCTAGGTACATATGTGCCAGAGCCATATCTATCTGGTCGTATCCAGACAGGTATGTATTGCTTGTAAAAAAAAAAAAATCTTTACATTTCCAAAATTCTATGAAGTTATTATATACTTATCCTTAAAGTCTATCTTAGGGTAGTGTGATCTAATCAGAATTTATATAAATCTAGTTTCCAAGGTTTCTACTAATCTTCCTCTGATACAAACTGTAACTCCCCGACCCCAGAAGCCCATAGACAATGAATTATTTTATTACATTGGAAAGATTACATGGAATCAAGTACTGAAGGACCAATTAGTTTAGAATTCTTGGAAACAAGATACATACATAAGTTCAACATTACAACTTGAAAAGAAATAATACAATAATTTATTCCATTAGAAACATCCAAGCATCCTAGATATGCCTGAAATTCACTCATAATTAACTTCTTCATATCCTGGGAAAATGAAACATAATAAAGGGGTGAGATCAAACGCTCAGTAAGAGTAAGCAATACAACAGAAGATAACATAAAAATTAGGCATGATGAATAATTGAAAACAAATGCTTTACAAATAATAAACATGAATACTTTATGGAAGGAATATGAGATGAGTAAATAATTCCATAATAAAACATAGTCATTGATATTCTATTATTCGAATAACCACATGAACCATTAATATTATTTTCATAATTAGGGAGTGTATAATGCTAGAAATTCTGAAACATTTTTTCAAGGACTCGACCAAGACGTCTAAAAATGATTAAGACCACGACCAAAACCATATATCAAATTGGGAAAGCCTTGGACAATTCCACATCTAATTGTCACATGAGACCTACCGATGCATCGAGGAGATATAGCAGGCTCCACCCGTCACTTACTAAGTCCAATACATTCCTCATATGAAAGGTTTGAAACATAACATAAAAATTCATATTAAATTTATCATAAAAAATGTCAATACTTTATCCATAAACCATGAATGGTATAAAAATAACACATCTATAGTCAAACATATCAAAAAACCTTCAATACAATATGAACAATTTTTACCATAATAAATCAACTTCAAACAAGTTTAAAATCCATCAAAGGATGTTGACATAGATGAAAATGATTTGTAAAACTCTTTGAGAGAAATATCCATTTTTCATGAAAACATTTAAAAGTCACACAATTTATATTGGAAGAAATTTAATGAAATTTTTGAATAAAATTGTCCCATACCACTTTGAATCTTTTGAAAGAAATTAACATTTTAAAAACATTCATGTCCATATAAATAAATCCTTAAAAACCATTTTGAAAACATGGACATTAATGGGAATGATTTAGAAGAGTAAATATTTAAACCATTTAAAATGATTATATAGTTAAAGAGTCCCTTCCATAAAACCTTAAAATATTCCTTCTGAAAATATTTTTATGAAACAAGGATGTGGATGATAAAGAGGTCCTAGTAGATACCCACATAATAACAACCTCAGATTATGAAGAGATTGTGGAATTAACCCTTACCTTGCACTTTCCTTTAGTCGAGGGTACATTTATCCTCCTTTATAATGACCACAATATGTTATTAAATTATACCAGAACCATATTCATATTTATTATATCATAAATGTTTCATTTATGAATTTATACTACTCATTTAATAATGATTTCCATGTTAAATTAACATTTTGGGTAATAATCGTTTTCTTTATCGTACGTGTTTTAACTTGTTATTATTGATCGTATCATTTAAATCATGATTTAAATAATTATAGAATATAACACATGATTTATATATAATATATATTTATAATATAAATATGTATAGTAGATAGATATATGAAATGTAAAACACCGTTTATGGAGATGCTAGGCCGTATGTACGCATAAATGCTGTTTCCGTTTTCATATCATATTGAATGGAAGTAAGTGAATAAGATATATGTAAGGACACACACACACACATATATATCTATTCAGTAGCATTATTATGTAATATATTACATACTTATTAATAATGTATATTTTTATAATCATCATTGAATGGTGAATGTGGAAATGAATCTCATCACGTCATGATGATGGTAAGCCATACGTACACACAAGGGAAGGTGTCATTTTATTAATGATTAAAAGGTGTGGAATTGGATTGTAACATCCCGAGTTCGGAGCCCCTCCACTGGTGCCCCGTACCCAGTTTTCTACATGACCTCAAGCACGTTTCCCCAAATGCCAGAGGCTACCGACTAGCAGCGAGGGCCTTGGTGAGTCGTTGGGGGAAACTATGACCTCATTCGGTAAGGTATACAAGGTAAGAAAACAACAATAAACAACGGAAGCAATAAACGACATGCATAACAACTGAAACCAAACAACGAAAGCAATGTAGATATATAACTATGATGAAAATGATGCAGCAGGTACAAGTATCTAAGGAAAACAGCAAACACAACAACGTGCTAAAATAAAAATGAAACCAAGTGAAAAAGAAAAATAAAATAATCTCCCCAGGATCGCGAGCCACGGCTCGGTCCCATGCTCCCCAGCTCTTGATGCAGTCAAGATCCTGAAGTAGAAGGGCGCTTGCCCTTATCTATACCTGCAGCAACATAGTCTGCTTGGGCCCAAAAGCAAGGCCCAAACAGGGTGTGAAATACAATCCCAGTAGGCAATCACCCAAAGATTTGTGCCTAACAGTCAATGAATACATGGCAGTAATAAAATAAGAAGCAGTAAATGTAAAAGAACAAGCATCTACAAACCACAGTTCTAACAAGTAAAGAACACAAGTAAGCAGTCAACAACAGGAAGAAAACAGGTAACCCTCTGGGTAGCTCTCACAGTCTAACCCCTATGGTTCAACCTCTAAGTACTAGAAACCCTCTGGGAGGTACACACAGTCTCACCCCTCTGGTTCATCTATGTAAGTAAGCAGAATCTTTGGGGAAGCACTCACCGTCAATTCTCCCTATAGTTTCGTATCGTGCTAAAGGCTCTCTGGGGAAGCACTCAACGTCAATTCCCCCTATAGCCCACGTTGTAATTAAAAGACACTCTGGAGAAGACCTTCCATCAATTCTCCCCTTGGTCTCTCATCGTGATTAAAAAGACACTCTGGAGAATCCCTTCCGTCAACTCTCCCTTTGGTCTACTACTCTAGGTTCTCACAGTCCTGAGTATAACTAAACATGATCAGCGTGTGTATATCAGCCAAGTAAACCTCAAGAACTACTTGTCTATCAACTAAGGATCAACAACAATAAAAAAACAACAGTTCCACTATCCTACAATTAGGTATGGCAACTGGAAAACGCCAAATAGGTTGAACAAGCATGGAAAGGCAATCTGAGCACAAACAAACTACTCTAATCACAAGAAATAACCTCTACTAAAGCAATAAAGCAAAGCAGCCAAGTGACAAGGGAAAAACAGGAAACACGCAATTCCCCATTCAAGGGTATTGGTGGAATTTGTACAATAATATTCATAAACTTTCTATGGAAAGGCACAAACCACCTACCTCAATCCAAGGATATCGATATATGCGAACCATAACGATAGATTCCTGTTAGAACAACGTAGATATGAAAAAAGGCACAAAACGTTCATCCCAAAATAACTTGGAAATGAGGAGTAATCAAGAAACAAGGCTAAGGAAGAAGGAAGAACTCACCGCTGTGATTCCAACGCAACTGACCGTGCTCGAATCGAAGAACAGACAGCGAGGCAGGACTCCGTCAAAGATCCGGCCGTAGAGACGCTCTCGGACTGTCGAAAACTGGAGAAGAAGATGTAAATAGGGGTTAGGCGCGACCCCGACCCGTTTAATGAAAAAAAGAAAGTACACGGCGTGTACTTCTTGAGTACACGGCGTGTACTTCAATTTTTTCCGTACTCCGAATTAACCGGCCTCCACCTCATCCTTACACACCGTGTGTGTGGCCCGGACACGAACATCACACGACTTCGAGCCGGAACAGAGTACACGACGTGTACTCAAAAAGTACATGGCGTGTACTTCTGAAATTTCCAGAAAATTTATTTTCCTTAAAAACTCTAGAAAAAAGGAAAACATACCTGAATAAAGATCTGGGTTCTTACAAACTTCCCCCCTTAAAGAAATTCGTCCTCAAATTTCCCTAATGAGGTGGAGAAGAAGAATCCCCGAACAGCTCTGGACATTGCGATCGTACATCGGCCTCCCTCTCCCAGGTCTCATCATTTACTCGCCCGTGCTGCCATAGCACTCATACCAGAAGGACAGACCGCCCATGGAGAACCTTCGTACTACGATCGACAATCCGGATAGGATGCTCCTCGAACGACACATCCGCCTCAAGATCGACTTCCTCAGGTTGAAAGAAGTGAGGTGGGTCTGAAAAGTAACATTGGAGCTGAGAGACATGGAAGACGTCGTGCATGGACTGATACCTCTGTGGTAGCTGCAACCGATAGTCGACCGACCCCACTCTCTCCAAGACCTCAAACGGCCTGACGTACCGTAGTGATAGCTTACCCTGTCTCCGAATCCTTTTGTGTCCTAACCTCAGTGCGACATGTAGGAAAACCTGATCACCAAACTCGAAATCCAAAGGTCGTCTCCGCTGATCAGCATAAGAATTCTGTCAAGACTGTGCTATTTCCATCCTCTTCCGAATCAGCTCTATCTTCTCTAAAGTATCCTGAACAAGACGAGGTCCTAGCAAAGCTACCTCTCCTTCCTCCAGCCAGCATAAGGGTGATCGACATGGCCTACCGTACAAAGCCTCGTATGGTGCCATCTGAATGGTCTCATGGAAACTGTTTTTGTAGGAGAACTCCACTAGAGGAATATGCTTCTCCCAAGAACTGCCAAAGTCAATGATGCAAGCTCGAAGCATATCCTCAAGCACATGGATCGTGCGATCGGACTGGCCATCAGTCTGGGGATGGTATGCTGTACTCAAAAGTACCCATGTACCCAAGGCCTTCTGAAGTCCCTGCTAGAACCGAGAGGTAAAGCGAACATCTCTATATGAAACAATAGAGCGTGAAACTCCATGCAGACGAATGATCTCTCTGATGTAAAGTCATCCCATATCATCGACGCTGAAGATCTTCTTGATCGGTAAGAATTGGAAAACCTTCGTAAGCCTGTCGACGACAACCCAAACTGCATCGTTCCCTCACGGTGACCTTGGCAACCCAGTCACGAAGTCCATCGCAACATCGTTCCACTTCCACTCCGGAATGGGTAATTGCTATAAAAGGCCTGCTGGTCGCTAATGCTCTGCTTTCACCTACTGACAAGTAGAACATCTCATGACAAAACCAGCAACATCCTTCTTTATACCTGGACACCAGTACTGGAGATGAAGATCCCGATACATCTTGGTGATGCCAGGATGAACTTCCCAAACAGAGGAATGGAAATATCGCATCAGCTCCTCGCGTATGTCTGATGGCACCCATACGCGTCCCTGGAAACGCAAGATCTCATCCTCACCCACTGTCCATCCAGGAAGAGGGTCTTCTCCTGACACACTCTCCCGTAGGACTAACCCTTCCGAGTCTGATAACTGACTCATCCATACCCGATCAAGTAGCGTGGTGGTAACATCTACAGAATATAGGAAGGTCTGTCCCTGTCTGTCGTGCACCTCCAGATGCATCTCAGAGAACAGAGCCATAAGCTACCACTCACTGCTGGCCTCCTAAACTGCCTGAACCTGAGTTCTCCTGCTCAACGCATCATCCACTGCGTTTCCCTTACCCGGTGTATAGGTGATATCGAAGTCGAAAGACTATAGATACTCAACCCACCTGCGCTGCCTCAGATTCAGATCATGCTGTATGAAGATATACTTGAGACTCTTGTGGTTAGTGAAGAACACAAAGTGCTCTCCCAAAAGATAGTGTCTCCAACAGCGCAAGGAATGACCAATAGCGGCCAACTCCAGATCGTGTGTAGGGTAGTTCTCCTCATGTGGCCTCAGCTGCCGAGACCCATACGCAATGACTCCATCTCCCTGCATAAGCATAGATCCCAGCCCGATACCCGAAGCATCAAAGTAAATAGTGTATCTCTTGATTGGCTCTGGAAAGACTAGTATCAGTGCTAACATCAACCTACCTTTCAGCTCTTGAAAGGCTGACTCACAAGAATCTGACCATAAGAACTTCGCCCCCTTCTTGGTCAGACCTGTCAAAGGTGATGCTAGACAAGAAAAGTCCTGAATGAAGCGTCTGTAGTATCCAACCAGCCCTAGGAAGCTCCATACCTCAAAAACATTCTTCGGCTGCTCCCTAGAAACTAAAGCTCTCACTTTCTCTGTGTCCACAGATACTCCTGCCTCCGAGATGACGTGTCACAAGAAGTGAATCTGATCCATCCAGAAGTGGCACTTCGAGAGTTTAGCATACAGCCGATGCTCTCTCAGTGTACTCAGAACAATCTCAAGATGTGTGTCATGGTCGTGTCGAGTGTGAGAGTACACCAAGATATCGTCCAAGAAGACCACGATGAAGGAATCCAAGTAAGGATGGAACACTTGGTTCATCAGTTCCATGAAAACTACAGGTGCGTTTGTGAGTCCGAAAGGCATGACTGTATACTCGTAAAGACCGTACCTGCTCCTGAGGGCTATCAGAGGTATATCTGATGGTCTAACGTGCAACTGATGATAACCGGACCTCAAGTCGATCTTCGAGAACACCCGGGCTCCTCGAAGCTGATCGAAAAGGTCATAAATCTGCGGCAATGAATATCGGTTCTTGACTTTCAACTAGTTTATATTCCTATAATCCACACAAAGATGAAGGGTACTGACTTCCTTCTTTGCAAACATGATAGGACAACCCCATGGAGAAGTACTGGGTCAGATGAAACCCCTAGCCTGTAGCTTCTCCAACTGCTTCTTGAGCTCCTGCAACTCATGTGTGGCCATCCTATAGGGAGGAATGTACACTGGTGCCGCTCCTGGAACGAGCTAAATAGAGAAGTATACCTCACACTCCAAAGGCAAACCCAAAAATTCTTCTAGAAAGACGTCCCTGAAGAGATACACCACTGGAGGAAATTCCAAATGTGGAGTCCCCTGATCATCCAGATAAAGACTAGCAATCTGGGCTGTCACTCCTCCTAGCCCAAGATGCTCGAGTCCTGCCCGACTCGCCCGAACATCCCATTCGCCTCTATGAAGGAAAGATTCACCTTCTGGTGAAATGAAACTGACTCTACGGTGATAGCAGTCGACGACTGCCCGGAAGGGAATCAACCAGTCCATGCCAAGGATGACATCATAGCCTGTCATCTATAGGACATAGAGATCCCATAAGAAGCGATACCCTGCAATAATGATAGGTCACTCCATACACTGACGTACATTATATGTCCTCATTCCCAAAGGTGTGTCTAGTGTCAACTAGTCGGCAGAAGAAAAGACACAGAGTCCAAGGCTCTCCACAACAGCAACATAGATAAAGCTATGCATAGCACCCGTATCGAAAAGGGATGAAGATAAAACTGAGGCTACTAAAATTGTACCTCAAACAATAGAAGGGCCTGGATCCTTCTCATGTTAAGTCTGCTCCATGGAGAAAGACTGGCCTGCACTGCGGACCTGCCCCCCTGACCGACCACTCTGAGCTGAACCTCCCTACTGGTGCCGAGGAACTGGTGGCTGACTGCCACGGCCTCTACCTCCACCTCGGCCCAAACGGTCGAAAGAAATCCAATTTCCCGACTGGTGAGAAATTGGTGGGGATGGTCTTGACCAAGGATTCATGGAAGAACCCCGATCACCTGCTGCTGGTGAGGAAACCTGGAAGAAATGCTGAAGGTGACCCATCTTGCCGCAAGATCGGTATTCCACGGGGTCTCTCTGGCACTGCGACCTCATGTACCCTGTCCGGCCACACTGGTAGCATGTCACCTGGCTGCCTGATGATGCGTCTCACTTTCTCACATCACTGCACGTAGTCTCCCTACGGTGATTCATGCTCTCATCTGAAGGGAAGCTAGCTCTGGAAGCAGAACCACCCTGACTCGTAGCTCCAGAGTCTCTCAGATTGCACTCCGCAATCAGTGCCTAGATGACGATGAAAGTAATGGAATTCAGCTGGAAGATGTTCACCTGCGAACAGATCTCCCGCTTGAGTCCATCCTCAAACTTCCTCACCAAGAACACCCCACTCCCATCCCGAAGGGGTGTAAAACACTGCAGCTCAGTGAAACAAGAGGAATACTCCATGACAGATAGAGTACCCTACTCTAAGATCATGAACTCCTGGGCTCGATCGGACCTTAGGGTATTCGGGTAGAATTAGTTGTAGAATACACGCTGGAACTCCTCCCAAGTCATAGCCTGCTTCTGACCCGCTTGTGAGATCACGTCCCACCACCTCTTGGAGGAGTCTCGAAGCATGTAGGTGGAGAGATTGACCCGTCTCTCTGGAGGCATCTACAGATGCTCGAATATAGTCTGCATGGCTTCCAGCCTTGACTCTATAGCCTGAGGTCCTCCCTCCCCTGAGAACGTGGGAGGATGCTGCTGCTGAAAGACCCACGTCAAGTCTGCCATAGACGAGGCAGGAGGCGGTGCTCCCTGGAAGGCCTGCATCATCCTCATGAAACCTTACCTGAACTACGCATCAGCGCCTGCGACTGGTACAACAACCGGTGCCAAGGCTGGCTCGGCTGGGGGATTGACAGGAAGTCCCTGATTAGCCCTGTCTGGCATCTGATCACTACCGACGATAGACATATGACCAGAGGACGTCTCGGAGGGATAGCTCTGAAAGATCAAACGCACACCTTAGATCATGAAAACAAGGACAAGGAACACAAGACTACAAAATGGGAATAGGGGAAGAAAACACACAAGATTGAAAAACCCGAATACACTGCGTGTATAAAACTACACGGCGTGTCTTCTTAAACCACTAACATGGGCATGTACCCCTGCTCTACAAGTCATGTACACTTCAAACTACATGGCGTGTTGACCCCCACACACGACGTGTACTTAAAAACTATTCCCCTGCCGGAGTCTCCTTACACGACTAACCCACACGGTCCGACTCAACCCGAGGCTACACAACTTGTTCAAAACAGACACGGCGTGCACTAGGCAAGGCTTCGGTGGTCCGTGTTGTCGAGTACATGACCGTATACATGGCTGGACCTTACACGGCATGCTCCGAACAAGCATGACGTACATAGGAAAAGGTGACACCGTTCCGTGTTGTTCGTGACATGGCCGGGTGCCTGGGAAAGACTAAACGGCATGTTCCGAACAAACACAGTGTGCGGAAAAGAAGGTCACGCCGGCCCGTGTTGTTCGTGACACAGCCGGGTACCTGGACAGGACTACACGGCGTGTTCCCTACAGATACAGTGTGTAGAAAATAAGGTCACGCCGGCCCATGTTGTTCGTGACACGGACGGGTACCTAGACAAGAATACACGGCGTGTTCCCTATGGAAACGACGTGTTCTACCCGAGCTTCCCCGGCCCGTGTTGTTAGTGACACAACTGGGTACACGGCTCTGAACTCACATGGCGTGTACCAATGGTACACGGCGTGTTCCCTAAGTTACTCCCACGACACCGTGTTCTGCTCACACGGTCAGTGACATGGCCTGAAAACTACACAGTGTGTATCTAAAAAGTACACGTCGTGTATTCTGGGTTTTTCTGGGCAGTAGCTCAGAAACTGCACAGAATTCCAGAAACACTAAAAACAAGGAAAAAGATGCCAAATTCTGATATGTGAGGGCCCATAACACCTCAAGAACCAAAATCCGACATTCATTTTTTTAATAAAGGAACAAAACAAACAGTTTTCAAACATAAAAGCATAGAATCTCTCAATAATATATCACAACAGCATGCATAATCTACACAGAGCCTATCACAGCAGCATGAAATCGCTAATGCACCCTGGATGGCATGGAAAGAATGCATGACATGTGATTTATACAAGTGCCTATATGATGAATGAGATGGAATACCCTTATCTCATCGGGTTGCGATAGAAATAGAACTGAAATATCAAAACAATAACCTCACAAGTCATACGAATCACTCTAGGTGAAAACATGCCAACCATAAAATCTCAAAACCAGAAAACTACAATTAACGAGGTAGTATGGCTTTTCCATGTACACGAGTTAGCTACTCCCAAGCACAGCTTAATGGAAAGTACCGAATCCGTTCTATCCCTGGCTAAGGTCTCCAAACAGTAAGACAAGAGAAAAGAACTCCTCTGATACCACATTGTAACGTCCCGTGTCCGGTGCCCCTCCAATGGTGCCCCGTACCCGGTTCACCACATGACCTCAAGCGCGTTTCCCCAAACGCCAGAGGCTGAAAACTAGTAGCGAGGGCCTTGGTGAGTCAGTGGGGAAACTATGCCCTCATTAGGTAAGGTATACAAGGTATGAAAACAAAAATAAATAGTGGAAGCAGCAAACGACATGCATAACAATAGAACCAAACAATGGAAGCAATGTAGATATATAACTATGATGAAAATGATGAAGTAGGTACAAGTATCTAAGGAAAACAGCAAACACAACAACGTGCTGAAATACAACTGAAACCAAGTGAAAAAAACAAAATAATCTCCCGAGCATCGCGAGCCACAGCTCGGTCCCATGCTCCACAACTCTTGATGCAGTCAAGATCCTGAAGTAGAAGGGAGCATGCCCTTATCTATACCTGCAGAAACATAGTCTCCTTGGGCCCAAAAGCATGGCCCAAACATGGTGTGAGATACAATCACAGTACGAAATCACCCAAAGATTTGTGCCTAACAGTCAATGAATACATGGCAGTAATAAAACAAGAAGTAGTAAACGTAAAAGCACAAGCAGCTACAAACCGCAGTTCTAACAAGTAAAGAACACAAGTAAGTAGTCAGCAACAGGAAGAAAACAGGTAACCCTCTGGGTAGCTCTAACAGTCTAACCCCTATGGTTCAAACTCTAAGTACAAGAAACCCTCTAGGAGGCACACACAGTCTCACCCCTCTGGTTCAGCTACGTAAGTAAGCAGACTCTCTGGGGAAGCACTAACCGTCAATTCTCCCTATAGTCTCGTATTGTGCTAAAGACTCTCTGGGGAAGCACTCAACATCAATTCCCACTATAGGCCGCGTCGTAATTAAAATAAACTCTGGAGAAGCGCTTTCGTCAATTCTCCCCTTGGTCTCTCATCGTGATTAAAAAGACACTCCGGAGAAGCCCTTCTGTCAATTCTCCATTTGGTCTACTACTCTACGTTCTCACAGTCCTGAGTATAACTAAACATGCTCAGCGTGTGTATATCGTCCAAGTAAACCTCAATAACTACTTGGCTATCAACTAAGGCTCAACAGCAATAAAAAAACATTTCCACTCTCCTACAACTAGGCATGGAAACTGGAAAACGCCAAACAGGAAGAACAAGCATGGCAAGCCAATCTGAGCACGAACAAACTACTCTAATAACAAGAAATAACCTCTACTAAAGCAATCAATCAAAGTAGGAAAGTGACAAGGGAAAAACAGGAAACACGCAATACCCCATTCAAGGGTATTGGTGGAATTTGTACAATAATATTCATCAACTTTCTACGGAAAGGCACAAACCACCTACCTCGATCCAAGGAGATTGACATACATGAACCACGATGACAGATTCCTCTTACAACAATGTAGATCTGAGAAAACGCACAAAATGTTCATCCCACGATAACTTGGAAACGAGGAGGAATCAAGAAACAAGGATAAGACAGAAGGAAGAACTCACCACTGCGATTTCAACGCAACTGACCGTGCTCGAATCGGAGAACGGATAGCAAGACAGGACTCCATCGAAGATCCGGCTGTATGGTCACTCTCGGATGGTCGAAAACTAGAGAATAAGATGGAAATAGGGGTTAGGCACGACCCCGATCCGTTTAATGAAATAAAGAAAGTACACGGCGTGTACTTCTTGAGTACATGACATGTACTTCAATTTTTTCCGTACTCCGAATTAACCGGCCTCCACCTCAGCCATACACACCATGTGTGTGGCCCGGACACGGCCAACACACCGCTTCGAGCCGGAACAGAGTACACGGTGTGTACTCAAATAGTACATGGCGTGTACTTCTGAAATTTCCAGAAAATTTATTTTCTTTAAAAACTCCAGAAAAAAGGAAAACATACTTGAATGAAGATCCAGGTTCTTACATGGATGGTATATTAATTTTATAGAGACATTATTATGTTATTTAGATTATTTATATACATATTACTCATCATTATATCCATCCAAATTACATAGTTTTGAATAAAAAATTACACCACGACGTGGAGATGGTCAGCCACACGTACGCACGCATGGTGACATTATCATTCACAGGATGGATGGAATAACGAATATGGTTGTAACATATTTATAATAACATCAAAATTTGTAGAAGGTAATGGAGTTATTATTTTGTTATGAAAAAAACAAACAAAGATGAAGTGGAAGAAGAAAAGATCTTGAAAGAGGGTTGTGAAATTATTACCTCTTCTTCGGGTGTTTCTTTTTTGAGTTGATAAATAGGGTTCCTTAGGTTCGATTTATGATCAAATAAAAAATTCTAGGTTGATGTGAGGGATGTTGGAAAGATATTTGGGAAGGTTTTTTCTCATCCAAATGGATTTTAAGGTGTGATTTTGAGATAAGGGTAAAATCTATTTTATAAGAGAGGTGAGGGTCATTTTAGGAAAAGCTTGGAATATTATTTTATAATAAAATTATTTTCGTTTTATAATGGCTCAAAAATAATTTATTTCTAGCATAAGGTTGGTATGGGTTGAAAAAAACTCAACCAATAGGTTTTATACAGGTTTATGAAACCATATTAACCTTATCTTTTAGATTTAACTCTTAGTTAGATAGTTTAACTTTTACTATGTCTTCTTGCATTATTACAAAATATGGTTAATAAACTTACACTAAACTTCCAAGAAAACCTAAAGTGGTTCATTAATGACATATATAATATTATTTAATCCCTTTGGCCTAACCTTATATTTTTAGGAATATTATATAATTTAATAATATAATATTTGTTTTAAAAACCCATTTATGTCAATTTTGAAACTATTTAGTATTTGGTTTATGTGAAAGTCATCACAACTTAATTACTTTGAAAAAGATGCATTAAATCAATCCTAAAATGTCATATTCACCTATAAATATTCGAGGATTTCATAAAAACATTGATATTATATTTATTTCAATATTTATAATAACATTTATTTGATTAATTCATTAATAAGGTAATTACTGCATCATTATTGTTTCATAAATAAATTTAATTATTTAATATCTAAAAATTATAAATAAAATTAAATAATGTAGGAATTGTTTTAGATTTCTAATTAATATTTATAGTTTAAAATATAACTTATATAACACCTTGTAAAAATTGTTTTACTAAATGATATATGTTTATGTCATTTTTTTCTTTACATTAAATTAATTAATATAAAGTGTCATTATCACTCTCAAGTGGCTCCAAGTGGTCCCAAAATAGACATAAGGATGAACATGGTATAGAATATATAAACCCATAGGAATATGACACATGTTAGTCTAATTTAATATTATTATAATAATATTTGTTTACCCTTAGTTACCAGATTTACCCCTTAACCATAGTAAATAAAATATTTACTGAAGTAAATATTCATAATGTCTAAAAATAAAAGATAACTATTTACAAAACTTAAACCTACTGATTTAAAATATGGAATTTATTTTTCCAAATTCAAAACAAATAAGTGGCAGAAATTAATTTAAAATTAATTCCTTTTTTAAAGCCAAAATGCAGGTTTTTAAAAATTAAAAACTATCAAAAGATTGACATGTGTTTATGTAAATTTAAATGTGAAATTACTTATAATGACATAAATTGTATTAAATGATTAAAATATAATCTAATTATACTTAAAAACAATTCAAATTCATAATTTAACAATATAAATTATTTCTATTAGCAAAGTTTTTTTTAATTAAAACATAGTATTTTTCACTATTTATCAAAATATGAAAGTTATCAGAAAAGTACCCAAAATTTATCCAAACTTAATTTTTATGTCCTGCTTCTAAATAAGAATTTAATTTCATTAAATTTAATATATAAAAGTTTCAAATATTTTTTTTAAAAAGGGTTCTCCATTAAAAGGTGGTGAAATTTCATTTTTTTTAAAATACATCTTTTTACTGAAAAAAGGAATATGTTCTTATATTATGTATAAGAAACACACAATGTGGATGTTAAAATTATATAGAGTATATAAGATTCAAAATTTAGTTAATAATATTCATAACCGATTTTTTAACGGATAGTTTGGTAAGTTGTGGTGCACTCGAACTCGGTGTTGTGTGTAGCACAAGTTATTGAATTACTTTAATGAGATAACAAACTATGAAATATTGGGGTGTTACATCCTGGGTAGGTCTCACAGTCAATACCCCTAAGTCAAAACCATGTCAAGAAATTATTAACGACCTTATGGGTATCTCTCACGGTCAATACTCTTGGGTCAATATCTACACCAAGTCTCTCATGGTCCTATGCAAATAATATGGAAAACCCCACATTTTCTTGGTCTATAGCTCTCATGGTCCATTGAAAAAACAATGCACATATCATATCAAATCATCACATGTAATCTATAACTACTACATGGATATAAATTCACAAATCATACAACATGAATTTTATATAAACAGTCAACTCAATCCTAATCAACTAAGGAATGGAAAACAAGGTGCACCTAATAAGCATTCTAGACCATACAGCCATGAACAGTAAATCAAGGGAAAATACACCCATGGGGTGTCTCGTAATAAGGTATCTAAACTTACGCCTAAGAAACAAACCTTTATCAATCAATTAAACCATATAAGTTAATAAACATGGTTAAATTTTAAATCAAGAAATACCCTAATCATGGGTATGTGGAACTTTTAGAATATATAATCCAAAGATGAACAACTAAAGGCCCAAACTACTTACCTCGATGTCTCATGATCGATATACTTGAAATTAGGACCTTGAATCATCTTAGATCAGCATATATCTATAAAAGTGTGAAAAAACCAACATTGAATAACTCATAAGAGAGGATGAATCAGGAAGAAAGGATCTAGGGGTTTTGAGGACTCACTGATGGGATTCCAATGCACCTGACAACATCTCAATCATAGCTCCAATGGAGAATCTGGAGGGGTTCTAAGTTTGTTGGCCCTTCCATCACACTCCTGTATGAACCACTGCCAAAATAAGGTGTTTCCAAAGATGAGACATGACCTCGCTCCGATTTATCAAATAAAAAGAAAAGTACAAGGTGTGTTCATTAAATGTACACACTGCATATTAGCCACAACTGGCCCTCGACTTAAGTGGGTTAGCCAGGTCATTATATGGGCATGTACTTGGCTGTTAAATGGTTATATACTCGGCTGCTACATGGCCAGTATGTGGAAATCTTGGTTCACAACATGTACTAATAAGTACATGATCTGTACTTAGAAAAACCCCATTTATTACTTTTTCCTAATAAAAAACCCAAAATTAAGATCCATACCTGAAATGAAGATCCATGTTTTTACAATGTTCATCTTTCATATGTTTTATTTGGTTTCCTTTTAATTTTTAAATTTTATATTTATATGGTGTGTAACTCTATTTTATAAGATGGTAATTCAATATTTATGAATAGATGTACTTTTCTTAGTATTGATTCACCAGGTGAAATTATTCTCAATGGATTTTATTTGATGTGATGGTTCCAATATCTTTCCCATGGTGATCGATAAATTCCATTGGGCTATCTCATGGGCTAACTCAAGTATCCGAAATAGGTGTATCTTGAGTTTTTTCATGATAAGAATTGGCCAAGTATAGGTGAATAGAGATGTAGTGAATGAAGGACCCCCCTTGTATGAGTGAAGGGAAGTTAATATATAAAGGGATATATGGAATGGATGTCTTGAGAATTATTAATGGGAATTGAAAAATGTAATGAATGTGGAGTATTTTATTCATCTTTAATTGTTATATGTTTTTATAAAGAGTATGGAATGATGAATATTCAAATGAAAAAATGTGAGTGAATATGAATGTATAGTTTCAGTTACCTACTCCTAGAATGTGAATCCCCCCCTCTATAATTGAGTTCACAACTACCCATATATCTATGATGCCAAGTATTATTTACATGTTAAATGATTCTTCCCACATTAGAAAGGTTTTATGTTCTTCATCTAATATTTGACTTATGGTTAAAGGAAGTATGACTAAGAAACAACTTCTATATCATCATGATTATACTTTATCTATAATTCCCCCAACCTATTTTCTAATTTTGAAAAATAGAAATCATAAAAAATATAATTTACAATTGCATGTCTTTCAAATATAACATGGGTGATAATAAGGGGTTACATTTAATATTAGGGTTCCCCAGTGATTTTCATTTTCTCTCTCTTAATTCATGAGTTTAGATGGGATTATTTTAAAACGAAGAAAAAATTCATGGAATCTCTTTTAAGGTGTTGAAAAAACATTTTACCATGGGTTGATGTTAGAAAGGTTTATGATTATATTGGAGTTAAGGAGTTCGATTACTGGTATTGAGGATAATTTTGGACTCGACATACTATTTGATAGGAATGTGGATGCATTGAATATTGAGAGTATGGTTATTGGTGTAAGGATATGTTGATATGTTTGATTCCACTAGGAGGATAATAAATCCATTGATTCTCAAGATTCCATTGGACATTGGTTTTTTGGAGTAGATAATTTTTTTAATCCCATTAATTAGGGATGATGTTAGAATCCCTAAATATTCCATGAAATTTATTTTGTGTAGTAAAAATAACATAGCACTACCACTTCTTCATGATGAGGGTAAATAAGTCCATCATTTAGTGACATGTATGGATAATATTCATGAGGTTCCCATTATAGTCAGATATTATTTTAGTATAAAAGGATTTTAAAATGATAATTACCAATCTAAATTTGTTAAAAAGCATCTGTTATTGAAGCTAGTTGATATTCAAGATGATATGGGTTAGGATTAATCAGTTATAAAGAGGCTATGTGATCACTCAATCTATCCCCAGTTCATATAATTCTTATGATATTTTACTGTCCATCCAATATTGGAAATAAAACTGAGTGGACTATCCCATAATAAGTGGAGGATCCCTCATCAAATCAATTTTTTTTTAGTTGGGTGGTGCTAGATTGCTCTATCAGACAACCACTAACCCACAACATGAATATAAGATGACTCTCTAAAGGGATATTACCTTCATTGGTCATATATAATTCCATTTATAATTACTTGGTACCCAATGTTAACATATAGGTTAGTCCCACAGATCATGTTAACTTCCCTCTTTACAATAATGTTTATAAGAAATAATCTGACTTGAAGGTGAAAAGAATCCAATTTTTATATTTATTCAAAAGTATCAAATTTTTGAAAATATATATTTCCATTCATTATTATCACTATAAACAAATCACATTTTTTCTATTTGAAATTTTCAAAAAAAACTCACAATTTATTTCCACAAATATATTTCCTTAAAATTGGTTATTCAATATTTAAAAAATGTATAGGATTTTAAATTGTAAAATTTCAAAAAAGAATAATTATTTTAAAAATAATGTAATATCTAAAAAATAAATATTTATTGAAATAAACACTAATAAATAAATAAATACAATAATTATTGATGAAAAATAATGAAATAAATAAATAAATCCACATTCCCCCAAATTTCACAATTACATATACATGTTTAATTCCTCTTAACATGGATATCCAAAATATTCCATATCCTTTCAAGTTCAAGCCTCATTAAATAAAATTTAATTAACAAGTAATTATTTAAATATTTATATTAACAAGAATAAACTTTTTAATCCCCCCTCACCCATGATCGTCTTCTTACATTATAATTTCACCTATTAAATAACTCATCAAACTAGATAATCTCATTTTTATCTTCCTCATATAAGTTCATAATTCACCTTCTTCATCCTTAAATTAAATAAATTGTTTCATTTTTAATATTTTTTATTCTTTATATATGAAATGAAGATATTCAAGTATTTTTGTGGACTAATATAGAACTAAGGAATCCGAAGTAATAGGCATACCGTGAGTATTATTGGAAGAGATAGTATATACCATCAGGTTTGTGCAGTTGGACCTCTAGTTTTCAATTACTCTTATTAATAGTTTTTTATTTTTTTAATCACACAAAACTATTCCAATCCACTTAAATAGAATTTATTCTCGATTCAAGTTTCTCTAACTACTCCATGTATAATTATTTCTTGGTTTTCATTTACGATGAACCATTAAAGTGTTACTAAATTACAGTAAAATAAACCACTCAAGAATATGTCTATGAATCCAATGAAAATGTATCAAAATTTTATTCCCTTGTTTCCTATCATATTAATCATCAATTCCTATATTATATAATAAATATTTTCAATTCTAAAAGGGGAATTTGTCTCCTAGTGATTATGTGGATAGATTTTTCTAAAGTTTATTAAATTCTATTCTCAACAAAAACTAAACATTTCCATTCTCCCAAAAACTATATTTCAAATATATAATAAATATGTTTTAATATTTGTGATGAATATAATAGTTAAAATAACAATTTAATCATAATATAGATAAAATAGAGTGATATTAGAAGACTCCACATTAACTATAGTTTCTTTCTTCATATTACATGATTAATTTTCTTTCCAAAATATCTCTAGAATTGAATCCAGTAAAGTTTTATCATCCCTATAAAAGTGAGACATAAAAATACTAAATATTAATATATATTTCAATAATGTTCACCTTTATTTTTAGAAGCCTACTAATTTTAACTCCATAGTTAAGCATGAATGTTTTAGAGTAGTTCTAGAATGGATAATGTCTTGGGATATTTCTTACAGTGTGTTTGAGTAAGGAAAAAGAACACCAAAATAATATGTTTTGGGATGTGGGTATTGTCATTAGCCTAATAATTGTTCCCCGTGTATATATGAAAACCCATATCATTAATAAAAATTATTGTAATATTTATAACCTAAAGATACACCTAATAAACACTAAAGAACATCAAAATTACTAGTGTATTTAGGAAATCAGGTACATTGAACTTAAACTTGAAACATGGAAAAAAATCACTATTTAAAAACTCCAAAACATGCCCTTATATTCCTTAGATATTCTAAAACATCATGGGATAACCTGAGGATATACATAAAAACTTGTTAGCTATAAAACCTAATAATGGAATAAACAAAGAATATCATAATTTAAATAATTACATGTGATCTAAGAGGAATATCAAGATAACATAATAGGGGTGAGAATCATAATCATGAACAATGCGGCATGATAAAACATGATAACATAATGAAAACATAGGAACATGGAAAAAACATAAAAATGGCATCATTAATACAATTAAATTATAAACATGAAGAAATTATAACATATCGTTCTTAGTATAACTTTTTTTAGCCACACATGTAATTTCATGAGATAAAAAAATTACCCAATGCATTGGAAGATAATATAATTATCAACCCACCCATCACTTTCGTATCATGTACATGCATAATTTTTCCACATTTATCATACAATATAAGGAAACATTTTATCAATTTTGACCCCATAATTTAGGATTTAAGGTTACATACATGTAGATTAAAAATAAATTAAAAACATGTTCAACTAGGTGAATACCTTATAGTGGAAGTGGAGATGGGTATTTACTAAACCAATGTTTGGCATGGTAAATCATCAGATAATTTTGACAGCAGAACGAGTGTAAATAAAGGTTTATTGAAGGGGTGAATGAGAGAGAAAGGGGTATATCATTCCTTGGGAATAATAGGCACAATAATAGAGATGTGTAAAAACATTTTCAAACTTGAAAAATTAGAAATCAAAAGGAATTAAATAAAGATGGTTTTTGAATAAAGTGGAGAAGGAGAAGATCCCCACCCTTGATAGGGCACTTCTAAAAGATTGTGAAGAGATCCTTAATAGATTGTTGGAATATTGGGAGGGATCTAGAGAGGGAAGAGAAGGGAAACATCATGCTCCAATGGTTATTAGTTAATAGAAATGGTAGGTTCAATGTGAATATATTGAAAAATAGAGTACAATTATTTATTAATTTCCAAACATAGGTTTTTGTGGCACCCTAACCCGTATTCCCACCTGAATAGTTCTCAAGGTGATTTCACTACTAAGCCTTAAGTGTGCCTCCCCATATGCAAAAGTATGCTGACTAGAAGTGAGGTTTTAAATAAGTTTTAGTGGGGATAATATACTCTCTAGTGATGATTATAATAATGTTCTATAGATAAATATAGAATGAGAATAAAGACTATAAACAACTGAACTAGTGAGCCATAATAACATAAGAACAATAAAGCAATAATATAGGTAAACAACAAGATCAAATATAAAACTTATAGAATAAAAAACCACATGATACAATTCATAGAACATTTATACAACTTAGGTCATAAAATTAGATAAATAAATAGCAGGATCGCCATGCTCAACCTCAATACATACTTTTAATAAAAATGATATAAAAGAAAGACTCAAAAGAAAACTCTAGTTTACAGAGTAACCTAAGGTCCTTACTATCCATCCAATACTATTAAATATGACATGATGAATAAGGTCTAGCTATGGAGCCTGCAGCCTTACCATATTGAAAAATCATAAAGTCTACAGGAATCTCGAAGGGCCCATGTAGGGTGTGAGAATAAATCTTAGTACGTCACCACCAAAATTTTCCTAACACAAATCTATGATAAATAATGTGTATAAAAATATAAATAAAATATCATGATAACATCACATAAATAATCTAATTACATTATTCTCAACATCCATAAGGAAGAAATCACCCACTTAAACCATTTATTTTATAACAGTAGTATGGGGATCCTTATCTTAAACCCCAAGGTATCCTATGATGAAGAATTATCCAAGGTGAACCCTCAGGTTCCACCTCTAAAAATTTCAATTGGAAACTTTTTCCATTAATCTCGTACCTATTTCTAAAAAACGAAACACACAAAAATAGTCACCTGATCCCCCAGACCCTTTCTCGAAATCTCTTATCTTCTTAAAGCCCGATTTAACAAAGAATTATATCCTCCAAATAATAAAAACTATTGCATAAAAAACCAATTCCCTAAGGAAAGGCGATATACATCTTCCCACATACTCCCACCCCAGTGACCTCAATTATAGAAAGCCTCATTCCCCAACCGGCAGTCTCAACACTTCCAGCTGAATTCTCCTGAAAAATTATGTTTCCTTTTATGAAAAGTACCTACAAACTCACTGATGGTCAATACTAGTCTAGTATACATATAATAGAGTCCTATACCCACATAATTTGTCAACACAACCTATCTTATGAGTCCTGTTCGTGTGAACATAACTCCAATAGCGCATCATCCAATCCCAATGGGTGGAAATCACCAACATAGTACCTAATACACATCATCCCAACACTTCGTTCCCCTAACCCTAGAGCTCTACTTGATACTAAAAATAATCTCAATCACATGAGACATTCTCTTAACCTAACAAACTCATCATCTCAATATGATGACCATGTCGCCCAACATGGTGATCAACATAACCCAAGGTTTCCAGGCCAAGACCGTCCTGACTACCAATGTTTCCTCAAGAAATATGGTCTACACCATTGCAGTCCTTGGTCCAAGACTGTCACATTCCAATAGAACCCTTACAGGGGATATAAATTAATCAATTTAATAAATAAAGACCCTATCCAAATCAGACCAATATCTTAATCCTCTCACCAAGATCATACCATTTTTAGTCAGGTCAAAGAATGACCATAGGGATCTCAAATTATCAATTAATTAATTTAGACATAAAGGGTTAGTTAAATAGGGTCTCACTCAGAAAATCCAATGGATAGTTTAAGAACAAACACCCAAAACATAAGAAAAATCAATGAGAAACATAATAATCACATATATTGGGTGGGTAGAAATCTTCTTGTCTGAGATCAGCCTCCAACTAAAACCTATTTGGAAGACATAATCATTTTAGATGAAAAAAATGAAAATAGGGTAAAAAAACTCACCCAAATATAGAGCACCATATGGAGAGAGAAAGGAATAAAATAAGAAAGAGGATCAAATGTCTTATTGATATGCTTCCAACACACCCGATGATGATTGAATCAGAGATCAAACATGTAAAATGGATCAAATCCTCAAGGTAGAAAATAATTTGGAATTCCCTATGCTATGCATATGGATGGAGATGAAAATATGATTAGAAGAGATAAATAGAAAGATGATAATTTTAGAAATTTTAAACTTTTAAGTGGTCCACATGGTTTCTCCACATTGTTTGGATAACCGTGCACCAACTGTGTAGCACCCACTATCTAGGTACCACACCATGCATGGTTGGACCTCACGGTTTTCTAAACCATGCCCAAACTGTGCATGTGCCTCTACTAAAAATAGAATAATCCTTACATAGTCATGTTCTCCCTCCTACATGGTTCTTCAAACCATACATAGTATTAAAATTGAGATGAACAATTACACTTAGGAGGCCACATGTTTTTTAAAAACCACAAACCTCAATCTTCACTTTCCCAAAATTGGGGTTTTATCCATATACACACCCAAATACCACTCAAAAACCTCAAGTGACATGTCTTTTATCAAAAATAATCTAAATCCAAGTATTTGGGTCAAATTAACTCTTCAAATTAGGTTCTGATTCCAATAAAATAGCTGGACCTCTCACCAAATTCCAAAAATTCAAACAAGTTTGATGAATTCGAACCACTATAAAAAGCTAGAATGTTACAATCTCCCCACCTCAATATAGATCTTACCTAAGCTATAATTAATTACCTATAGATGGTACCAAACATACCCATCATGATCAAATCACCCCAGTCTACCCCGGTGAAAAAGCTGCATGGTAACTCCCTCAAGAAACTCCCCACCTTAAGAGTTACCCACCTGATCACATTCTAACAAAAATATCAAAATAAACCATTGGTCCACCGACCATTCCCATAAAAAAAATTCCTAATATAAAACATCATCTCTCCTACACCTCATTAGGTTATCAAATCATTCACGTGTCACATCTGACACCAATCATGTCCTGTATCTCATCAGATTCCAACCTTGTTCCTATGTAACACATGGTGACTACGAGGTCCCTCGTCTCAATAAATGATAAAAATAAGTCCCAGTTCTACACACCTAATTTAATACCCATATCGTATCGATTCCCAGATTCCTAGGAACCTCATTATATCCTTTCATCCATTGATTCTCATAATACATCCAGGCGCCACACACCTCATATATATATATATATATATATATATCACACATCCCAGTAAATTTCAACCTACTAACAAGCTCCTGGTTAGTCCAAAAATAACTCATGTACCTAATTAAACCAAAAATTGACATTCCTATAATAAGGGACATGTATAAATTAAAAAACCATGTTCAAATTTGAAATATAACACTAACTATAATCATCTCCCCATCCCACTCTGCACCTGGAAGATCCATTGCATGAATCTAGTTTGAAGCTCAACTACATAAGGCCTAGACCCCCTATGGAGATACAATACCTATCATCCTATGACCCCACTAATGGGACCCACTATCTATACTGAAACATATGCATACAACTGAATCATGGCTACTAGATCATGGTACTACTCCCTGTCTAACCTCGGATCCCTGAGTGTTCCCCAGTCCCTAACTATCGGCTGTCCAAGAACGCTTCCTACAAAACCACTAAAGATGTCCAACCTAGATTCATGAATGACACTGATTTTGTGCCCGATCAAACTATGTACCCACATATCCTGGCTACCCGCACTAGAAGCACACCATCGACGACCCACTCCTTAGTGTTCTGCTCGAATATCTGGCCTGGATTCCCTACAAGAACTCTTATCGGCCTTGCTTCCTAGTATCTGAATCATCATCATTAACATCGCATGACACCATCAAATGGATCAAGTATGAACATTCCTTCAAATTTAACTTGGATATTAGTTACAGATTCACATCCTTTGAGAATGAGTCCAACCATAAGATGTTTACCCTCACCAGAATGACATTCCCTAACCATCTTAAAAACACCTCATCCATGAGGTGTCATCACCCACCATACTAGATGAGAAACAAGAAAAATATGTGAATGTATGTTAATAGTACATGAAAAAAATTTCCCCCTACTATAGGATCAAGAAATTTCAATCTCTCTATGCCCTCAGCATCCCCAGGAAGAAGTGTTTAAAGAGAATAACCTCGAAGTCCTTCCAAGATAGTACCTCGTGTCTGCTCACCTGAACCTGTACATCTCACCAATGTTTAGAATATCCTTAAAGAATGTATGTCACTAGATTCACCCTCTAGAATAGGGGTGTCTTAGGCTATTATAATATGTCTTGAACTGAATCTATCTAGTTTATATATCCCTGTGGTCCACCCTCACCCCAAAATAGTGGTGGGTGCTTTGATTGGAACTCTCGAGTCAAGAATTCCACTGAAGGATCATATCCCTAATTTCCCCTATAAATGAACTTGATAACATGTACCAGGACCACCCTGAGATACATGTCTATATACATACTAAATACTTTCAAATCCGGTGGATTCCCAGCCTATATTAGAGCCATCACCCAAGCATGTACCTACAGATCATGATCTGCCTAACCCTCCGGGGCCTCATACCACCCTTCAAGGTTATCATCTTGTTCACAATCCCACAACACCAAATCACCACCCTCATGATGCTACACCATATCTTGTATAGGAGTAATATCTATAAATAACAATATATTGTCTATATATCCCTAATAACATATATATAATGAAGATATGGAGAGCTGTAATAAGAAGCACAATATCACTGCCCTTACACTTCCCCAATGCAACCATGTAACATGAAATCCATCCTCATGGTCTCTTAACCACCCATATCAAAGTTAGGTGTCACATTTAAATTTGTAATCATGGTCCCTCTCTTCCCACATTGTATATAGTCAGCACATATCAATCCAAGGCAACTGAGTAAGATTCCACTAAAGAGGCTAATAAGAAAAACATTTTTTATCTTCATTGTTGAAATTCTAAATAGGTCATCCCCAATAATCATCCCTTGCTGATCATATTATATCCAAGAGAATATATATATATATATATATATATAATTTCACATATAATCACACAACGATTTCATTGGAACCACATGCCTGGGCTGGTTGAGTAGAATGCCAAAAATTAGAGGCTAAGAAGGAAAACAATATTTTACTTCTCTTATAGACACTTTAAACAACCCAAACCCTCTTTGAACAATATAGTTTCACAATTAAAATAACATGAAATTTATCAGGACACACACACACATAACATCCTATATTATTATCGAGAAAGCATTAAAAAACCTCCCTTTCTATCCAAGGTAAGGGTCCAAAGTCCCCCCTTTCCATACCAAACCAAGGATCACATAATATAAAAGATAATAATAACACCAAAATTTACTAATTGAGGTGGAAATAATATCAACTGTAAAAGCAAAAAATCTTATCAGAAAATTTCCACCCCTGACAACTTGGTTCGTCCCCCTGCATGAAGCTGTAGGCACCCAAACATGAGATCTAAAATCAGTTCCAACAAAATTGTTGTTTCAAGTGCACCATAACCAAAATAATAATACCCAAAATGAGGTAAAATAAACTCTTATGATAAAATTTTAGTGCCCCAACACATTTTACCACCCGAACAGTGCTTAGGGTCGGTTGAACAATAGGCCTTAAGTACGCCTCTCCGTACCTCAAAGGCTATTGACTACCAGCAAGGGTGTAAATTGGTGGTAGTGGGTAGGCTATACCATATATCATTGATAATAATAACAGTCTATATATAAATATATCAGTGTATGAAATGTAATATCCTAGAATTTCCATGTAATTTTTTAAATTATATGGAATTATTTTGAGACCACACGCTTTGATGGAATGTGATTACGAGGCCTAGTGAGCCTGAAACAGAATTTTGAACTTTTTTAAGTTTGTTTAAGTAAACATGAAAGTGGGTGGAGGTAGCTACCCGGTCAAGTTATTGCACCATGAAAATGAAATCGTGCCACATCACACATGAAAAACACCGTGGTTTCTTGACCGTGACAGAGAAGTTGACCCCACCAACGACCTGCGGGGCGAGGGGGAGCCAGACTAGCCCTAACAGGCCAAACCTGCCCCATCAAGCTGAACCAGACCCACCCCATTAGGCTGAACAGATCCCGCCCCATCAGGCCGAGATGGACCTGCGGCCCAATGGGTCAGACCGGGATGAACCCAGGTTGGGCCGGGTCTAGGTCAGGTCAGTCCGAACAGGTTAGATTGGACTCAGACCCAACCGATCCCTTTTTAGAAAAACACAAATATCTTTCAATTTGGGCATCTGTTTGATGATCCGTTTACGGTGTTGGAACCCTAATGATGAGGTGGATATTTTGATATAATATATGTAGGTATTAATGGATGTTGAATACAATGAATGGCTTCGGAGTGGTTCTATTTAGAATAAGAGTTCTATGTGTGGAAACCCTGCTGTTGGATATGACCTAAAGACCGCTGACAAGCGACCTTATGTGGACCCACTACTATGTCCTAGTGATAAGAGACTTTTGTGTGACCCAAAAATCCCATGGTGTGGATTGGATTATGTGTGACCCGATAGACACACAATACTCTTTAGGAAGAGTACATTAGTATGGCCAATGTGGGAAGTAGATTCTATGTGACCCAACATGCCCACAGTGGGGAGCGACTTCTCTGTGACCCAACATACCCACAATACTAGTTAGGTATGATTACCACAAAATTCCAAGGTTGGTGGGAAGAGGATTCTATTTAACTTGACAGACCCACTATACTCATTGAGCATGAGTTCTCTAGTAGCCCAAGGTGTTCGATGATGCGACTAATGGTCTGACTTTCCTATTCTAAATTATACCCAGTGTGAGATGTCTTGTGTCATGATCATGCTTAGTGATTATGTTTATTGGTTTTCTCTGTGGATTTCTTTATGGTATTTCCTTTGTGTTTTTGGGTCCCTACAGAGTATATTGTTACTCACCCCTACACGGGCTTCGTTCACTCGTGTTGTGTCGGGTGCAGATGGCCGCCGCCTTAACAGAGGACTTGGTGGCCCCAGACCCAATGGTGCCTAGTGAGACTAGGTAGGTGGGGCATAATTCTACGGATTCCTACAAATTCTATGTAATTACCCATCAGGTGGGGTTTTTAGTGGAAGACTTTTAGATTTTTCTTTATTCTTTCTTATTTTCAGTTATTCTTTTGTTGGGTTGTTATTTTATCCCACTTGACCTAAAGTTTGTACTTTTATTCAGTGGTTGTTTAGTGGCATGCATGTTTACTTTTCCAACATTGGGACGTGGTTATGTGTGTGTGCATATAGGTACTCAAGAAAATTCCTCCCACATGCTGGTTTATTTCTTTGGCACTCATCCCTAACCCCTAGCCTTTGGGAGGCAGGCTTGGGGTATGTCAAGAAACAGGCCCCGAGGGATGGGTCATGAGAAAGTGGTGTCATAGGGGGTTGGTTATACCTCAAAGACCGAGAGTCTATTGTTTTGTGTTTCGGAAACAATGTTAAATGTTTTGAGTTCAACTTTCAGATTTGGGGAGTCCAGGGTTGGTGTGGCAGTGGACGTATCCATACACCAGGACCCTGAATTCTGCTTTTCAGATCTATACATGAAAACACTGGTTGGATAAGTGTCTCCTTATGATCTTATTGAATAAGAGTCAGATCACCAAGTATAATCTTCCGAATATGGTACATCTTGATATATTTGCGGATGCTTCCACGTAGATAGCCATCCAGGATTCTGATATGTGATCGTGTGGACAACCCACCTAACGATGAGGTGTCGGTTCAAGGACTGGTTCTAGAGATGGCCATGTTGGGTGGTGCACCAGTGTTTCCACCACCTATTGATAAAAATATAATTCTAGAGTTACCGATAGAGGATATATATAGACTCAGTGCCTTACACTAGTTTCAAAGACAGAGACCTCTTAGGTTCAGGGGAGAGACAGATCGCTAGGTTGTTGAGGACTGGCTAGAGGTAGTGATGTAGGTCTTACACTTAGTGAGGATACCGCTTGACTAGATGGTGATCTTGGCCATGAGCCTTATGTAGGGATCGACCGAGATATGTTGGATGTTGACCATCTAGACGCATGATGAGGTGAAACTCACCTGGACATACTTCAAGAAAATTTTTAAAGAGGAGTTTTTTCAAACAACATTGCACTCTATGCACATTCAATAGATGGTTCACTTACAACATGGAAACATGTAAGTGGATGATTACTCTGCAAGCTTTACAGACCCCTCTCGCTACTCTACATACATGGTGCAGGACCCTTTCTTCAGGTACCTAACCATTGAGCCTGGACTCAGATGATAGATCATGGCATCCATGGTATCTCTAAGAATCCCCACTCAGGATGGAGTGCTAGAGTGATCCCTTCCTTTGTAGAACTTCCTAGTAGAGTAGGCACCGACAGCCGCAACTGCCAGAAGACATCAGGCGACATAGTCTTCAGTGTTGAGTAGTAGGCTAGAGACGAGGGGACCAAAGCGGGTCAGATATTTTAGGGGACGACCCTAGGACTAGATGTCGATAGTACGGGGCTCCTAAATAGGAGAGAGTCAGCAGGGAAACAAGTTGCGATTCACATGTGGTGGGCATGGACACATGGATCATGACTGCCTGACTCACCGCACAAACAATCAGAAAACAGTCGAGGGACTGCCAAGGCAAAGTCTGAGGTTCAAGTGAGGAGGTCTGCAGTGCAGCCAATGTGGCAGGGGAGTAGGCTGAGTGGCAGGTGGTCGATGATGGTTTGAGGTGCTTCCACCACTACCCCCAGGTGGTCCACTATGATCTCAAGGAGCTGAAAGGTAGAGGCGAGGCCAACTTTAGGCAATGAAGGCCTACAACCATGATGCTCCATAGATTATTAGATGTATGATTTGTGTCTTCTCTACCTTATCTATAGTTCTTATAGACATAGGTTCCATTCAATATTTCCTTGACACTGACCTCTTTCAAGGCTCGAATATTCAGTTAGAGTCGTTGGCTCGATCCTTATGATTAGAGACTTTTAAAAGAGGGGATTCAACAAGCACACACCTATGCCAGTAGTGTGAGCTTACTATAGGAGGCAAGATCTTCAGCTGGGATCTCTTAGTAGTGGCATCGAGGCCTTACGAAGTCATCTTGGGTATGGACTGGTTATCTACAGTTCATGAATAGATCGACTGTTTTCGATGAAAAGTGTAGTGTGTCTGTAGGGATGGGACTATGTTTTCCTTCCCCAGTAAAATGAGAACTTTCACATCACAGGATGGAATTTCTCAGAGGAGGGTGTATTCGAACACTCACTAGTTGGATAGCCTCACCCTCAGTGTAGTGGATTAGAGGAGTCCGAGCAATCCTATAGTGGTGGACGCATATGAGGATGTCTTTCTTAAGGATGTTCTGGGACAACCTCCTCATAGGGAGTTAGAATTCTGCATTGATCTGTACCTAGAGACAACACCGATATCAACACTAGTATATTAGATGGATCCTGCGGATCTTTATGAATTGAGGGTATAGCTGGAGGACTAGCAGGAGAAGGGCTTCATGAAACCTAGTGTTTCACCATGGGAATCCCTAGTATTATTTCCCAAGAAGGCATAAGAGAGATTGAGGCTATGCGTGGACTATCGAAGACTAAACCAGGTGACCATGAAGAACAAGTATCCACTACCAAGGATTGATAACCTCTTTGATCAGCTGAAGGGAGCGAGGCGATTCTCAAAGATAGACCTCACATCAGGCTATCAATAGCTTCAGGTATGGGATGAAGAAGTAACGAAGATAGCCTTCATATGACGGTATAGACACTAAGAGTTCTTGGTGATGACCTTATGTGTGACCAATTCCCCAGAAGTGTTCATGGGACTCATGAATATGATCTTCTATCCTTACATCGATTGTTTCATGGTGGTCTTTATTGATGACATCTTGGTGTACTCGTCATTGGAGGAGGAGCATGCTACACACCTATGGATAGTCCTGGATACACTCTGAGAGAACTAGCTTTACAGTAATTTCTCAATGTGCCAGTTCTAGATTCTAGAGGTCCCTTTTCTAGGACACATCATCTCAGAGGTTAGATTTGTAGTAGATCCAGTGACGATAGATGCAGTACTTTCTTGGGAGCCAACCAGAAGTGTGACTAAGGTGCAGAGTTTCTTGGGGTTGGATGGATACTACCAAAGGTTCGTTCCCAACTTTTCTAGAGTAGTATCACCCTCATCAACTTTGACAATGAAGGGAAAACCATTCATATTGACTGAGAAGTTCCAACAGTGTTTCCAAGAGCTGAGGTAGAGACTGATGAGTGCCCCCATCTTGAGATGACTAGTATAGGGAATTAGGTATGTAGTCTTTTGAGATGCATCAGTGACCAGGCTGGGTTGTTGTCTTGATTTAAGAACCAGCAGTTATTGCCTACGACTCACAACAGTTGAAAAAACATTATAATAACTACGTGACCCATGACCTAGAGTTAATAGTAATGGTCTTCACTTTAAATATGTGGTGACACTACTTGATGGGTGAACGGTTTACCGTCTACTTTGACCACAAGAGTCTCAGGTATATCTTATCACAAAAGGACTTAAACTTGAGATAGCAGTGATGGATGGAGTTCCTTCAGAACTATGACTTTGAGATAGTCTATACACATGGGAAGGGGAACATGGTAGTAGACACACTCAGTAAGAGGTGTAGTTTATAGATACTAAGTGAGGCGATGGAGCAACTAGCTGTGATGAAGATATCCTTCATAGATAGAGATAGAAAATCTTACCATCAGTCAATGACTATCACTCCCCCACTTTTATAGTGAGTCAGGGAGGCACAAATTGTGGATATTTACTGAGAGGACCGATGTGCTCGGATATCCTTAAGACAGGTTCCTAATGGATTTATGATAGGTGGGGAGTACATCATCTTTTTCATAGGACACACTATAGTACCGGTGATATTATAGAGGAGGTGTTGATGGTGTTCCATACATATCCTTTAGCGATACATCATGGTGTGAAAAAGATGTACCAAGACCTCTGACGTCAGTACTGGTGGCCAAGTATGAAGAAAGTGATGGCATATTTTGTTTCCTAGTGCCTAACTTGTCAGAAAATGAAGGCCAATCATCAGGTCCGAGTTGTCTTGGCACAACCACTTGAGGTACCTGAATGGAAGTGTGATGGTATCTCCATGGACTTCGTGATGGGGTAACCACGCACGTCCAGGGGCCATGATTCTATCTGTGTGATCATTGACTGAATCACCAAGTCAGGTCACTTCCTAACCATCCAGGAGTAGGGATCAGTAGAGGGACTATGACGCCTCTACATCTAGGAGATAGTGTGGATACATGAGGTGACTTTGAGGATCATCTCAGACCGTGATACACACTTTACATCTCAGTTGTGAAAGGGATTTCAGGAGGTGTTTGGGACTCATCTACGCTTGAGCACAACTTTTCACCCCTAAAAAGATAGTCATATGGAGTAGACCATACAGACCTTAGAGTACATGATTCATGCTTGTTTCCTTGATTTTGATCGCCGTTGGGAGGACCACCTACCACTGGTGAATTTTACATACAACAACAGCTATCACTCCACCTTTGGCATGGAATCTTTTGAGGCCCTCTATGGGAGACCATGTAGATCACCTCTATACTGGACAGACCGAGAAGAGTTACCACTCATGGGTCCAGAGTTGGTATGGGCTACCACTAAGAAGGTGAAGATCATCCAAAAGTGGATGAGGACTGCACATAGTAGGCAGAAATCATATATTGATAGAAGGTGAATACCTTTGGAGTTCGTGGAGGGAGACCATGTGTTCCTTTACGTCTCACCCCGATAGGGTTTTCAGAGATTTGGCCGGGGCTTCAAGTTATCTCTAAGGTTCATCAGACCTTTTTAGATTCTTAGAAGATTTTGCGAGGTGTCATACTATCAAGATCATCCCCCAATGATGCACAGGGTGCACGATGTCTTCCATGTGTCGAAATTGAGGTGGTATGTTCATGATCCATCACACATTATTGATTGGGGTGAGCTGAAAATTGAAGATGGGGTGACGTTTGCAGAGTTGTTGTAAGAGTTAGAGGATTTATAGGAGTGGGTCCTTTTTGGATGTTCAATTCCTCTGGTGCACGTTCGATGACAGCACACGAACCTCCAGGAGATAACATGGGAGAGGCAGGCTCAGATCCATTCTCAGTACCCCCATTTGTTTGATTATCATTTGTGTTGGATTTTGGGGACGTAAATCCCTAAGGTATGGAGAATGTAATATCCCAAAATTTCCATGTATTTTTTTTTAAATTAAATGGAATTATTTTGAGACCACACACTTTGATGGGAAGTCATTCTATGGCCCAGTGAGTCCAGAATGGAATTTTGTACTTTTTTTATGTTCGTTTTAGTAAATGTGAAAGATGGTTTTATAACTATTAAACCAGTGCTCAGATGAAAAATCTGAGGGAAATTTTGAACTTGAAATGCCGGGATTCACCTAGAAATGACCTAACTTTGACCAGCAAGGGTCAGACGAAAAATTTAGTTTTTAGACTTTTCAAAAAATAATAAAATAACATAAAATGTTACTTTATTTTCTTCCCTCACTATTGAGAGGAGGATGGTGGTGCTATGGTGTGGTGATGAGGTAGGTTAAATAGAACTCATTAATGGATTGTTTTTGTGCAACGTAATGATGCATTAATTGAAGCGTAATAGATACACTATTTCATAAATGATACACCATAATGATGCGACGTCACAGTGTCACAGAAACATTGAGACATGTTTTATTTTAATGGGTCAACTTTTTGGAGGGTTGAGAATTAAAGGGTGGAATTTTCTCTGATGAACTAATATCAAGAACTACCTACAATGATGAATGATGAACACCTACATATCGTTAACTATTTTGACACATCTCGATGAACATAACCGGTGAGCGACGAATGCCTTCGACCTCTTGAATCTTCATCGGAAGATCACTTCAATGACAAACTACTTTGAGGTAGGGGTTTAATTGTATTATTTTTCCCCATTCTTTTTCTAAATGATGAACATGGATCAACCCACGAACAGGTTGATCCTAAAATTGTTTGTTTATGTGGAAGGGTGATCTTCTTGGATTTTCTATAGAGGGATTTTATTATTGTTGATAAAACTTTGATCCTAAGCCTCCCCCTTTTGTTTAAAACTTCAAACATAGAGGGAGTGGGTCAACATGAATAAGGCCTGACCACCCTCCCCCTTGTGCGTTCTTGGTGGATGAACATTTGAAATTACGGTAAGGAAAATTAGAGGCCTTCACAGGGAAGACAACACCCCATAGAGGCCAAAGGTGCAAGTGGCACGAAGAAAGGACCACCAATGCGGACCTAGTGGCCCACGAAAGAGCCTCTCGACATTCCACAAATGCATTCCAGAAAGAACCACTATGGTCGGCTTGGGCCACGGAAGAGCAGCAAGAGCCACCAGCCTCTATGCCGACCCTTAGTGGTGGGTAGACGTGGTCACCCAACCACGTCGGTACACCGTGGGCACAGAACCACACCACATCCCATGCGGCAAACGCTACGATCACATGACCGTAACAAAGAAGGTAGCCCCATAGACAACCCGTAGGGCGAGGGGGAGCCAAATGCAGCTTCCATCCATGTCCCGACCAGGTTGAACCGGTCTGTCTATTGCAGACTATGAAGGGTATGGGCCAGACCCATTGCCCAATGGGTCAGACTGGGCTAGGTCTGGATTGGGTCAGCGGACCCGGGTTTGGTTGGGTCAGTTCGACTGGGTCGGACCGAACCCAGACCCAACCGACCCATTTTTAGAAAAACGTCAATACCTTTCAAACTGGGCATGCGTTTGACAATACTTTTATGGCATTCAAAACCTCATGATGAGGCATATCTTTTTATATAATATATGGAGGTTTTAATGCAAGTTGAATGTGATGAATGTATTGGGAAGCATTTATACCAAGATCAAGCATGCTACGTATGGAAACCCTGCGGTTGGATGAGACCTAAATAATGCTGATAAGAAACCATGTGTGGATCAACTACTATAGCCCAGTGGGAAGCAACTTCTATGTGACCTGCCAAGCCCACGATGGGGAGAATCTTCTTTATGACCCGACAGACCCACGATACTCGACATGAGGAGTATTTTAGTATAGACAAGGTGGGAAGTGTCTTCTAGGTGACCTGGCATGACCACAGTGGGGAGAGGCTTCTGTATGACCCATCATACCCACGATAATCCTTAGGGATAAGTACCAAAATAGTCCAAGGTTAGTGGGAAGCGACTTCTGTGTGACTCAGCATACCCACTGTACTCCTTGCAGAGGAGTTCTCCTACACCCCAAGGTGTTCGATGATGTGACTAATGGTCCTAATTTCCTACTCGAAATTATACCTAGTGTGAGCTATCTTGTTTCGTGATCATGATCTCTGATCATGTTTCATGGTTTTCCCTATGGATTTTTTTGTGGTTTTTCCTTTGTGTTTTGGGGTCCCTACTGAGTATATTTTTAATCACCCTTGCACATGCTTCACCCATACAAGTTGTGTCTGGTGCAGATGACTATCGCCTTGACAGGGGACTTGGTGGACCAGGATCCGGTGTTTCCCGGTGAGACCAGGCAATCAAGGCATACTTCTACAGCTTTCATCATCTACTCTTTACTTACCCACTTGGTAGGGTTTCTAGCAGACGAATTTCAATGTTTTCCTTGTACTTAAATATTTTCAGTTTCCCTCTTTTTGGGTTTTTTTTCTAGCCCACTTGACCTAATATTTATACTTTTACTTAGTGGTTGTTTATTGGAATGCATGTTTACTTTTCCAGCTTTGAGACGTGGTTGTGTGTGCATGCATATAGGTACTTAGTAAAATTCCTCCCACTTGTAGGTTGACTCCTTCGGCGCTAGTCGCCAACCCCTAGCCTTTGGGAGGTGGGATTGGGCTATGTTACAGAATGAGCCACAAGGGATGGGTTGTGACATGTAATACCATATACATTTGGACCAGTAACCCATAATAGAAAAAGCCAAATAAAGGAGTAGCAGAAATAACCAATAAGCTTGAATATACCACATGAAGAATAAAAAACCACATGATACCATTCATAGAAAATTGAAAAAATTCAGGTCATATATAAAGATAAATAAATATTATAGTCACTCTTAATGGACCTTAGTAAATATATAAAAGCATGCTGATACAAAAGAAATTCCAATTTAGGGTGAGAGAATAAATATCAGTATCCCACCACCAATGTTTTCCTAAAAAAATTTTGTGATAAAGATTGTATATATAATTATAAATAAAACAACATGAGAACATATCATAAATAACCTACTTCACTTGTTCTCAGTATCCACAAGGAAGAAATCACCTACTTTGGCCATCATCATTATAATGGTAGTGCGATGATCCTTAGCATAAAGCCCAAGGCATCATCTGATAAAGAATCATCCGATGTGAATCCCCATGTTTCAGCTATAAAAGTTTTACATGACACATATTTTCATCAATCATGTACAAGGGTCCAAAAAAGGAATGCCTAAAAATAGGCACATGGTCCCTCTGACCCCTGGCTCGAAAGCTCCCATCACCTCGAAGCCCGAATTCTTGAGGCACAATGATGTCAAACCTATAAATAAAAAACATTATCAGATCAAAAGATGACATCCCTAAGAATGGAAATATCTACCCTCCCACCAAATCATGGTTCAATGGCCTCAAATATAGTGAATCTCATCCCCCCAACTAACAGTCTCAACACCATCAATTGATGTCTCCTCAAAATCCACATGGATTTCTACCACAAGCACCTCCAACCTTACTAATGGACAACACCATCATAAGCTTCATCTAATGGAGGCCTCTACCCACATGAGTGGTAAACACCAAAACATTATCTAAGTCCAATATAAGTGCACACAACTCCAATGGTGATTCAACTAATCATGGTGAGAGGAAATCTCCAACATAGTACGAATGGCACATCATCCCAACACCCCATTCCCTAGATACCATGTCATTCAACCTTATAGAGAACATCATATCAATCATACGGGCCATTCCCATTACCTGAAAAACTCATCACCAAAATCTAAATACAACATTGCCCAACCTAGTGATCAACATCACCCAATGTATCTTGTCAAAGCCCAACCTAACAACCAACATCACCTCTATCTAGATATCCAACATCATCTCAATCCAAGGTCTAAGTCTACCATATTCCCATGTAATCCACACAATAAATATAAATAAATCAATTTAATTAATAAACACCCCATCCAAATATTCCCATGGTCCAAAGCTTCTCATCAGGTTCATACCATTTTTAGTCAGTTGAAAACATTCTTATAATCATCTGTAATGATCAATTAATTAATTTAAAAGAAAATATTTAATCAAATTGGGTCTAAATTATAATATACAATGGAGTGATCAATAATGAACCCCAATAAAATGACCAAATCCAAGATAAAGTTGTGAACACCACCACATGTTGGTAGATGGCTTCTCATCCGATATCATCCTCTAAATCGAGTCGATTCAGAAGAAATTGATAGTTTAGAAAAATGCACTAAAAATAGGGTAAAATGGATCTTACAAGTTTGATGAACCATATGGATAAATAATATAATAAAAGAATAAATAGGATCAATGGTATTAACAATATGCTTCTAATGCACCCTCTACAAAATAATTATCATTTTCCAACATGGATATATCTATTGGTAAAAGTGAATTTTCTATTGGTAAAATGTTTTACCAACAAAAATTGTCCTGTAACTTAAATGTTGGTAAAAACTTTTTTGCTAAATGATATTTTAATAGATAAAATAGTTATATTGTAATTATAATAATACCAATAGATAATATATGTGTTTTTCAAAATGTTTAGCAACATATTTCTATGAAAAAATTATCTGTTGGTAATATTATTATCAACTTTCATAATCGACACCAATAGTTAATATTTATTTGTAATTTATATTTTAAATAAGATAGTATGTTTGGGAATTTCCATATTTATTGACAAAATATTATATTATATTTATTAATTCATCATATATAATACACCAATTTTAATTATGAAACCAAATAAGATTTTAACACATTTTCAAACTCATAAAAAGATTAATCATATTAATAATTAAATTTACTACAAAGTGAATCAATACATAGTTAGTTAATCAATACCTAAAAATATCATAAAAACACAAAAAATAGGATCCAACTATGTCACCTCACCCCCACCCCTCTCCAAAGAAAATGAAAAAGGGCATTTTGTTTCATAACTCCAATCCTTCAACACCCATCATAGTAGAAGAATATTTACTCCCACCAAATATATTTCATCACCCTCAAGTAGGTCATTAAAAGAAACAAACCAAGTTAGTTCTTCAAGTTATTGTTATGCCCCACCCTTCATCTCCAAGATCATACACTACACACAATCAAAGAGAATTCCTAGAAATCAGTACAAAATATCTTCATGAATTATAAAAAATGAATGCATAAAAATTGATATTCATAGAATGATCATTTTTCATCTATCATCTCTATTGACATCTCATAAAATCAAGTCACCTCCAGTACCAGTGAGAAAACTCAATAGATTCTATGCCACACTCTTCATCTCTAAGATCAACACCACACACAACCAAAGATCATAACCATAAGTTACCGAAAAATATCTACATGAATTAAAACAAAAATAGAAATAAATAAAAATATAAAAAAATAAAGTAAAGGTGAATGAAATAATAATCATGAAAATAATATATAATGTTATAAGTTTCCGAATTGAAAGTAATTTTCAAGATGGTGATACAAGCATGAATTGATTTTGATCTTGATTTTCACAAGGAAATTAACCAGAAGAACATCAACATACCTGGTGATGTATTGTTTCTGAGAGTTCATTTTAACTGGAATAACTATCACATTGCACCAGCAAGCTTCCCCTATGATTTCTCATCCACCAACTTCTACATGGGCCTATAAACTTGGCAATAGATCAACACTTTCATGCCCAATTCTACACTAATTTTACGTGCGTCTGATCTTGCTATTATAGATATCTACTGAAAATCGAGTAACCTAAAAACCACTACTGAAACTTGAAGATTAGAACCCAGAACAAAACTAGATGGGGTGTTAGCATATAAGGGTCCCATGGTTGCTGAAATGATACCTGCTGGACATAAACTGCTGGTTTCTAGTGATGTACTTAATATAGGAGTAGTGTATGTTCAATCATATTGGGAGGGACAAGTGATTGAATCCTCCATGTTAGTGACCCAAGCCAAATTTAGTCAAAAGGATGAGACATTCATATAAAAAAAATTAGACACGATAAATTAAAAGAAACTTGTTTGAATGAAATATTATTATATGGGGTGGTTGTAATGATTCTCACTTGTCAATTCCTATAATTATATGTTCTTTTTCATAGTTAATGGAGGGAAATAGAAGAACACACTCTAATAACCAATGTGATAGGAAATTTGAATACTTCCCTAATGATATTCCTGATATGATGGGAGGGGGTTCTCAAAACTTCATGACAATACTTGATCAGCTGGCTCGAGTTATGAATAATAACTTGAATCGTGTGGAATACCCTCATCCTACAAGGAAAGAGAAAGTTGTCGTAGAATCCTTCATGCGGAAAATGCCTCCCATTTTTAACAAATCTTCTGATCCCCTCCTCACAGAACAATGGATTAACTCCATTGAAAAGATATTCTCTATCCTTAAGTTCTTGGAAGAGGAAAAGGTTTTATTTTCAGTCTATCATTTTGATGGGGAAGCTGGTCAGTGGAGGACACTGATCAAGAATAAAAATTCCCAAGAGGAAATTGATTCCATGGATTGGGAGGAATTAAAGAGGATGTTTTTCAACAAATATTTTCCTCAAAACCTTCATCTCAATATGGAAAGAGAGTTCCTTAGACTCATGAAGATAGAAGATGAGTCCATCAGGGTGTATGAAGCAAACTTTACAAGGCTTGCAAGGTATGCCTATGGATTTGTCATCAACACTGAAATAATGGTGGATCACTTCTTTAGTAGAATAAAGCCGAGTATATGAAAATCATAGTAGATTCAAGACTTCGAAAATTATGAAGATATTGTCTGTTATGCCCTAAAATTTGAAATAGAGATAGGAGACTCTCAGTGGTCTCATGGGCCTAGTGAAAAGAAGAGGAAAATGGAGAAAAACATGGGTGGTTCATCAAAAAAATCCCTTGATGGAAAGAAGCCTGGCTTTTCCCTTTACAAAAATTGTGGGAAGAAGCATCTTGGTAACTGTCTGAAGGGAACCCATAATTGGTTCAAATGTGGAATGTTTGGTCATTTGTCTAAGAACTGCAAAAGGTATATGAAACATCCCACTAATGTTGAAGAAGAAAGGAAGGTTCAAATCAACACTCAGCCATCAGTGCAGTGTTACAACTGTAAGGAGAATGGGCATTATGCGAACAATTTTCCTAAACTAAGGGTTGTCAGAGGCAATCGACAAAAACCTCCAAGGAAACAAGGAAAGGATTATGATATCACTACTATTGAGGTGGATCCAGACAATGATGTGGTGATAGGTATGCTAGTTATTTTTTCAAGAATAGTGAATTCACTATTTAATTCTGGGTCTCTGCATTCATTCATATCTTGAAAGTTTAGTAGAACTATTTAAACACCACTTCAAAATTTGTAGGAAAAGTTATCTGTGAGAACAACGAATGGGGAAATCGTTATTTCCAAGGTTTATAACACCTCCCCGATTAACGTTTGTGGACTGAAACACCCAGAAAATATCTTCATATATTCTTTAGTGGATTTAGATGTTATCTTGGGTATGGATTGAATATCTTTGTACAAATCCAACATTAACTATCGAGAAAGGGATATTACTCTTCACATCTCAAAGCATACTCTGATTCTTTACAAGTGTAAGGAGGAAAATGAGTCTCCTATAGAATCTTCATCTCAAGTGTGAATATTGTTGACTTATGAGAAAGCATTTCAATCTCAAATGATTGAGACAAAGGAGAGAATCATGCGTGAATACATGACCATCGTGAGAGATTACATTGATGTATTCCCTATGGAGTTTCCTGGTATTCCTCCTGACCGAGAGGTTAAGTTCTCAACTGACCTTATTCCTGGATCTTTGCCTATATCAAAGACACCTTACAGAATGGCCACCGCAGAGCTGGAAGAACAAAAAAAGCAGTTACAGGAGAATATAGAGAAGGGTTTTATACGCCCGAGTGCCTCACCTTGGGGTGCGCCATTCCTATTCATCAAGAAAAATGATATATCAATGTGACTCTGCATTGATTATCATGAGCTCAATAAAATCACGATAAAGAACAAGTATTCCATTCCATGGATAGATGACTTGTTCGATCAACTTCTTGGGGATAGTTATTTATCTAAGGTTGACCTTTGGTCATGATATCATCAATTAAAGGTGAGGAAGAAATATATTCCCAAGACTTCCTTTTAAACAAGGTATGGACACTATGAGTTCATAGTGATGCCCTTTGGTCTCACTAATGCTCCTGCAATTTACATGGATTTAATGAATAGAGTATTTAGATATTACCTTGACAAATTTGTGGTAGTCTTTATTGATGATATGCTGATATAATACAATATTAAGGAGAAACATGAGGATAATTTAAATACCGTGTTAAATAATTTGCGAAGGGAGAAGTTGTATGAAAAGTATAGTAAATGTGAGTTCTAGATGGGGTAAGTAAAATTTTTGAGGCATGTTATCACCAGCAAAGGGATATCTGTGGACCCTTCTAAGATGAAGGCAATTGAAGAGTGACCCAGGACAACTTCCATAATGGAGATCCATAGCTTTTATGGTCTAGCTGGGTATTATCGATGATTTGTGAAAAACTTTTCATGATTGTCAAACCCAAATACCAAGCTGACATGGAAGGGGTAAAGTTTGTCTGGACGAAATAATGCGAGTTAAGCTTCAAGGAGATAAAGGGACGGTTGATCACTGCACCTATACTCATATTACCAAAAAATGGAGAACATTTTGTGATATACAACAATGATTCAAAGAAAGGCTTGTGTTGTGTACTCATGAAAAATGATAATGTGATAACCTATGCCTCATGGCAGTTGACGATCCATGAGAAGAACTACCCGACACATGATCTAGAGATGGCAGTCGTGATTGTTTCCTTGAAGATATAGAAGCACTACATTTATAGTGAGAAGTGTGACATATAAACCGACCACAAGAGTCTAAAATATATATTAACACAAATGGAGCTCAACATGTGTCAAAGAAGATGGCTAGAGATAATCAAGGATTATGATTTCTCTATTCACTATCATCCTAGAAAGGTGAACAAGGTAGATGATGCTCTAAGCAAAAAAGAACCTGCTACTTTATCCATGTTACAGATTGAGAAAGACCATATCTTCTTGGATATTGAAAGGTTATATTTAGAAACCATAAGGGCAGGGGATACATCCTACCTTACCCAAATGATTGCATAACCATCCATTCAAGAGAAGATTAAGGAAGTACAAAGGGATGATGTGGAGTTATAAATAAGGGTGAATGCAGTAAAGGAAGGGAAACTGCAGGATTTTCATATCTACAATGATGGTGTGATTTGGTTTGGAATGTGGATTTGTTTTCCTTTATCACCTGAGATAAAGAAGGATATATTAGAAAATTCACATATATCAACATTCTCTATCCATCATGGGAGTAGAAAGATGTACCCTGATCTTCGAGAACACTTCTGGTGGGATAACATGAAGAAGGAGATTGCAGAATATATATCAAGGTTCTTGGTATGTCGGCAAGTTAATGCAGTGCGACAAAAGTCCTAAGGGATGATGCAACCATTGCCTATAATCATGTGGAAATGGTAGAATGTCACTATGGACTTTGTAATGGGTCTCCTGAAGACGTTGAGGGGAAATAATGTGATATGGGTTATTGTTGACCGACTCACTAAGAGTTCCCATTTAATCGCTATTCGGGAAGACCCCTATCTTGAACAAATTGAAAAAATATATGTGAAGGATGTGGTGAGACTGCATGGTGTTCCCATCTCAATTGTCTCTGATTGTGATCCAAGGTTCACATCTAAATTCTAGAGGAGTCCTCAACATGATTTGAGTATTGAATTAAATTTCATCATGGCCTATCATCCCCCAAACTAATGGCCAATCTGAAAGGACTATTTAGATGCTTGAAGATATGAAAAGTTCCTACTCTCTATAATTCAAAGTTATATGGGATCATCATATCCCATTGGTTGAGTTCTCATACAAAAAATTGCTTCAACTAGAGTATTTAGATGGATCCGTATGAAGCTCTGTATGGAAATCGATGTAGAAATTCATCCTGTTTGGATGAGGTTGGAGAACGAAAGTTACTCGGACCCAATCTTGTACAAGAGATATCAAAGAAGGATCAATTCATCTATAAAAACATCAAAGCTGCTCAGATTCAAATAAAGATATATGCTGACAACTGTCGAAGGGACGTGAAGTTCAACGTTGGAGATAAAGTCTTCCTTTAAATATCACCATGGAATAGAGTCATGTGGTTTGGAAAGATAGGGAAGCTAAGCCCAAGGTATATTGGCCGCTTTGAGATCCTTGACCACATAGAAGCCATGTCTTATCAGCTTGCAGTTCCACTGAATATGGATCAAGTTCATGATGTGTTTCATGTATCACTCCTGAGGAAGTACAAACATGATCCCTCACATGTACTGAACTCAGAGGTGGTGCAGCTGGAAGATGATCTCTTTTATGAGGAGTAGCCAATAAAGATTCTGGACCGAAGAGATAAGGTTCTACGCAACAAGAAAACCCACCTTGTCAAAGTGTTGTGGAAAAACCAAAAGTTTGAAGAAGCTACTTGGGAACTAGAGGAGGCAATGAAGGGGAAGTACCCTCACCTGTTTACGGCCTAGAAAGTAAAATAAAATTTCGAGGGAGAAATTTTATAATGGGGGAAGAATGTAACGACCCAATGTTTTCAATGGAAATTACCTTCTCATAAGTATGTCATAAAATCTAATTAAAATACAACATAATGAAATACTATGTGCTAATTGACCTTTAAACATAGGTTTGCCACTTATGTGTATGGAATTTTAAAAACATGACATACACAGTCGTGACCAATAAGTTATTTGGAGTCTGATAAGAATTACTTAATTTTTAGTGAATAGTTACTTACCCTTATGAATAGTAACATATCCTTATGAATAGTGATATATCCTAATGAATAGAAACCTAAACTATGATATAAGTAAAATAATATTCAAGTGAAATTATGATGTATCGGTATTTTAGAATATGTAAATGAATGTTTTAAAACTAGGTTTTAATGATAAATTATGATTTTAATTAAATATTAAATTAATCATATTTAGAAAATTATTTTTGAAAAATGGACATCATTTTTGGATTCTACACGTCAAAAAATTGTTAGGGTGAATTTTTTGGATTTTTTCTGAAATATTGGATTTTTTGATGAATAGTAAAATCCGATAATTCACAATAAATGCTAAATAATGGAATAATTGATTCATTGATGATGATCTGATGATGTAAGACCAATTGGTCTTAAGTCACATTCATTTATTACTTTTTCTGGTCATGGAATACTTACTTTTCCTTTTCTTGTGAAGATATAATAAACTAATGATTAAGAAATTATGAAAACCCTCCTCCCCTCCATTATAAATACCACCTATTCATACCTCTTATCTTCAATCCTCTCAAGCCTTGTTCCTTGCCAATATTATACCCTAATCTCTCCCCAAGCTCCTCCCCCACGTCCAAAATCCCATATCCTCTTCATAATACAAAAACCTCTCCCCTTAAGAGGTTCTCAAAAGAAGTAGTTTCAACAGGTAAATTCCTTCTTTTCTTAATGTTCTTTTGTTTTTGTTCCTTTTCTCACCTCCCTTCACCAAAATAGTATGATAACTCCAATAACATACATGTACTGAAATTTTTTTATTCTAATGGGATATTTCATTATCTTCTCTTCTTTCCCCACCTTTTATTTGAAAGGAAGGAAAGCACCGTTTTATATGTGCTAATTTAGCACATTCAAGGACAACAATTTATCAATTTCTATTATCATATTTAAATCTGGTCATGAAACCATTTTTGTTATGGTTTAAACAGATTATATATATGTAATATATCCTATTTTTATTCTGTAATCTTTTTGTAAAAATTGTATTAAGTTATAAATCAAAACATGTTCTTTGTAATCAAACCCACCAATTAACAAAAATAGTTGTCACTTTGGTTTTATATAATAGTTCACTTCACTCTAAGTAACCAAATAAATTTAGAACCATTTAATCTCCTGGATGTTCAAAAATATAATATAACTTCAATTATGGAAAAATAATTTCATCTTACATGTTTATCCAAACATAAATTTTTGTGAACCGGTCATTAAAATCAAGTAAACAAATGAGCCCAACCAATGAAATTGAACCTCATAACCCATAAAAATGGTTATGAATGAACTTTAAATGATTATACTAAACCAATTAAATATATAAGGGGTTCTTGAATTATTAATTAATCAACTATTTTTGTTTATTAAAGTCTTTAACAACAAGTGGAGAACAACAACGAATTTACGGTAAGGGATCCTACCCATCTCACTTTTATTTCAAGATTGAATTCTATGTTATTCCATTTTATGTGTGATCCCTAATGATGGGGTATTATTTTTACCCTTCCCCATACTTCCCTCATTATTTATAAGTTATTATAAACCCCATTCTCTCTCATAAAATCCCTTTTAGGTACACCAGATACCGTGCTAATAATCCGTAATGAATTCTACCAGAACCTCCTTTACTCCTTCAGGTTTCCCTATCTTTCTTTTTAAACAAATGAAGTTGTGTATTATTTTTATTTAAAGCTTCTACATACTATTTTTTTTATCCAAAATCATGTTCCAATATCCATAAATTGTTCTCTTTTGGGGATATATGTATTTTTTAGTGATTCCGACCTCGATACCCCCGATAAACAATCTTGTTTTAAGGGAACTTCCCGAATTCTTAGCCAATTTCAAGAGCATTATATATTCTTTTTTAATCCAAAATTGTCTTTATAAAATTAGTATTCTTTATAATTAAATCCTTCTTGGTTCATTTCTGGTTTTATATAAAATATTTTTCCCTTTTCTATTGTAGAATCTCTATAGTATTTTCCTTAAAACCGCACAAAATGCTTTAATGCTAAAATTTCACAAATACATTTCTTAAAAGTTGTCAATCTTTTTTGAAATCATGTACTATGATAAATTCATATTTAATGTTCATGTATAATTCATTTATTTCATGGAAAATTTCATGATACACCCATTGGTTAGGATTTATGTCATGGTTGTGGTACCTAATTTATTCAATGGGTACCCTTATGTTTATGTATAGTTGATTTTGTATGATTATTGTTGTGGAAATATTATTTATATGGCATGAGTAATCATGAAAATTTTGAGATGGGTGTTCCTATATAGTGCTCGAACAAATTTTGTAAAGTTAAGTCTCATGAGATGCGTTGTGAAACAGGATTGCCGGTTAGCCTTGACCCATACTAAAATGGGAAATAGGATTGGCGGTTAGCCTTGATTTGTACTAAAGAAATGTTTTATGGTTTTACTACATTTATATGATTCCATGTTTATATGATACCATGCTTATATGATATGATTTCATGTGTTCAATTCTTTGTTATCATTATGTCATGCCTCCTAACTCATGTGCTTATGATGTATCCTTATGTTCATTCCCTTACTGGGATTTTGAGCTCATCCCTTTGTTCAGGTGTTCCCCAGGGTACCCTATGTAGATTTAAGGGCTCAAAGGAAGTTAGGATCTGTTTATTGAGATTAAATAAAGAAATTTTTTTAGCCCCATGTTTTATGTTTTATGTGCCTAATCTTCCAAGACACTAGACTTAAAGATCCTTGGCTTTTACTCTGATGTATAATTATTCTTAAAATCAGGTAATGTTATATATAAAAGGCTTGAGTATCTATACAACATATCCCCGAGTCTCAGGATAGTCCTTTGAGATTGGACAAAAATTTAGGGATGATAGGCTATACTAAAATTCAATCTATTATTCAGAGCATGTTAAATACTGGTTCAGTATTTAGATGTGAACCTTAGATCACCATCTTAAATGATTGATTGGGGCACCCCATGAAACCTCACCACAAAATTTATGTATATTATGGAATGTTGGCCTATAGGGAAATCTTCTTGAATAGAAAATAAATGGGCCTCCTTGGAAAGAATATTTACTACAACTCATATTTAATTATTTCCATTGGATGTTCTTGGGAGAATAGTGATGAAGTACATAGTTATAATATACTACTTCCATGTGGGTATGGGTAGTGGTTGCAATACCCCTTCTAGATTTTTCCCCACCTTCACTTGATTCTAGAAAAATCTTAGGATGAGATATCTCTCCTTTGAAAATAAATTTTGGTCGTACAATCCTGAATACTAAAATTTTCTTTATTCTCCCATTGATCATAACATTATACATTGATATCCAGTTCATCCCTAGTATAGTGTTCAATTCTACCATGTGAATGAGTATTGTATTTTTGATGTGATTATAATTGAAAAAGTTGATAATGGTGTTTTAATATATTCTTGATGATAGGATAATACCTCTGGGAGTCCATAATGATAACTCTACTTCATTAATCTTATGAATTAACTCTATTATTTTCAGGTAGATGAAATAAAGGAATTAATAGAACAAGAATCAAACAATGTACTTTCTATATTTGAGATAAAAATGAGTGTACCTTCAACCACATCATTTGGATCCTCTACTTCAGTCATTATTATAGAAATTTCCTAACCTTTATCTATTATCCTATAATGAGGTTGATGGTGTTTTACTTCCATTATATTCTTATTTTTATATTTATTGTGAAAGTTCCCAAGCTGTTTAAACTTGATGCATTGAACTTTCGAATGGGCCGGCACTAAATTCCATTTTTCATTAGTGTTGAGAATTTGAGGCTTCACCTCACTATGATAGTTCCAAGCATTATGTACACCTCTTCCATACTTATGAAGCTTTCCACTCCCAATATATTAGTTCCATGGATTATTCTTCCCATATTTTTTGTATATCATAAGTTTCAATTTATTTCCTCCTCTTCCATGATTAAAATTCACCCCTATGTTTATCTCCATTTCTATCCTCCATTTATTTAATCTATATGACCATTGAGTCTCTCCAAACTCTAATTCAACATTCATAGCACTCTTTACTTTCTTATCATAGATTTTATAGTCTTAATTTTCTAAATTCCTCTATGTATAGTATTGGTTGGAGTGAGTAACTCAAGAGGGGGGGGGGGTTAATTGAGTTCCCAATAAAATTTATAGTAAATATTAAGCTAAAATAAAACCCATTAACAAAAAAACTATCCAATTAATCAAAATGGAAGATCAATATAATAATTTTACTTTTAGAACATTTATTATAAAGTGATTAAGTCTTAGTTAAAATAATGTTTAAAAATACCTTAAATTTTTAAATCAATTTACATAGAAAAATTAAATAAAAACTAGTTATGATTAATTATCAAAGTAATAGTTTTGTTCATAGATTTGAAAAAAACATAGGATATAATAATAAAACAAAGCACAATAACACAATGAAACAGCAAAATAAACAAGAGGTTTGGTCTCAAGATGAGACTTAATCCCCTCCACTAGGAAATCATCTACTTCTAAGTAGATAATAATAATAAAATTAATCCACAACCTAGATTAGGTAAATAATCAACAACTACAAGATGTCTAGGATAACCATCCTTGTCTCTAGTTATTAGTGGGAAGTAATAATAGCACATTTCTCATAGGGACTTCTTCCAAAAAAACATAGTGGGAAAGAATATGTAAATAAAGGATAGAATAACATGTATTCTCTAGTTAGGTGTAGGAAAAAATGTGTGTTTTATGATATAGTAACAAAAAAATTCAAAAATTAGAATGTAATAAATATAAAAGAAAATAAATAATATAATAAAGCCCAGTCTTATATGTTCAGAATGTTGATAGTCCTCAGATCAGCATTGGTGAGGAGTTCATGCTTTGTTCTAGAAAATTGTAGTATAATAGAGGATCGTAGAATATTTGAAGGAATGTTTCGGTTGATCTATATCAGTGTCTCAATCAATATTTGTAATGAATTATATGATTATATGTTGTTGATATTCACAAAATATGAATAAAAAATCTAGTGAGAATTCAAAGATTTAGTCAGAAACTTATCTCTAAGTTTTGTTTTCCAGTAATCATCATTGTAACGTTGTTACAATATGTCCATAGAGAGAGATATCCTTCACGTATATAAAGAAACATCAGATACACAATAATTAGTTTGTTATTTGACTACGTCATGAATAATTGGTCAAAAAATCTTGAAATAGAAAAATTGGTTGATCTAATCACACCAATGTCCTTAGCCATCAATGATACAAGGAAGTTGGTGGTGCCTTAGAATCTGGAGATATCTCAAACTAGAGATAACAGTGACTCATAGTCTAGTAGTAGCTCATCCTAGAGGTATATCCTTTATCAGTAGCTCCTCTACGAGTGAATTCAAAGGAGGTAGCTCCTATAGTGGTGACTCCTCTAGTGGTAGCTCCTCTAGTAGTGACTCCACTAGTGGTGACTCCCAGACATTGGTGACTCACCATAAAACATAGTAATATTATCATACAAACAGTCTTACCATATAAAATTATATCAAAAAACATGTAAATAATTATTAATAAAAGAATAATGGTTTGAAATCATTAAAATAATAGTGTGAAACATACTCCATAAAAGGAGATTCTAATATTCTCCTCCGTTTTGATGATCATAAAATATGGAATTTTATAAAACATGTACTAAATTAGTAGTCATAAATAATCAAAGATGTATTTGAGTTAAATACAATCTACTTATCATTTCAAAAGATATATGAGTGATATAAACAAATTAGATAAAATTTTAGAAATTAATACTGAATATTTCACCAAATATTTAGAACTTTTAGGTGATTTCTCTATATGAATATAAATGCCCATTTTATCTCCCCCTTTGAGATTATCAAAAAGAAAAATAAGAACAAAATAAAATGAACAATGAAAATAGATGAAAACAATGATTTTGTATTTAGTAGAAGAAAAAATATGTTGAGTATAGAAAGATAATTATTAAAAGAATAAACATATGATCCCTATCAAAAGAATGCATCTAATCAGATTCACTGGTTAGAGGTTGATGGATAATCAACATTGTCTTTACCTATGTTTTTGTCTCTGTACTGAGAGGAGACAATATCAGTAAAATTTAGAGAATATGTGGTAATGGAAGGTATTATTGTAGTAGGAGGAAGTAGCTCACACATAAGAAATCGTCTAAGGTGCCTAATTGAATTAGCTGGCGACACAAGAATACGCTGAAATTGTGGAGGCAGAAGACTATCTGATTGATTTATCACTGAAGGCATCTATCTAATTGGATCTATGATTATGGTGGAAAGAACTGTTTTCATAAGAATTGACTATCTTGCAATAACAATTTAATTATAGACTTGGAAAAAGGGTTTCATGGGGTTGATATAATCCATAATTATATTACCTTTACATTCCATGGAACCAAAGAAATAATTTTCTCATCCATGAATCTTGGAAGAGCTGGTTGGAGAACCTTCAGTTGACTCACCTCTTGTTTGAATACTCTTTTCACTGGTGGCAGTCTCAAATTCTCTGCAAGAAATTTGAAATTATCATACATCTCACTTTTTGTATAAATCCTTTAAAAATAATACTTTATTACTTTCTTTATGATATACCTATCTTTCCTAAGATCAATGGAATATTCTCTTATCATCTAATAGAGATTCTCTCCATAATGATGTATATGCCGAATTTGTTCCTCATGAGTGGTGACAACACCCATAACATTTTTTATGTCTTCCCATGATAACCTTTTGGAGCAGATATTTATCAATTTGAAATAGAGTAGGAGGAGGTACAATTTATGTAGAGGCAATAATAGTCATGATTTCCAAATTCTATGAAATATTATTTATATGTTCTGAAAAAGTGGATATTAGAACCATTACTGATGTTTTCATACATTCTACCACAATTGAAAATATTCTATTTTCTTCTTCCATTTATTAAATATTAAATCTTACTCTTGGTTGTATATTCATTATAACCAATTAAACCAAATATTGTGTTCTATTTTTAATGTTATGGGATTTGGAGATGGTTGAGGGTTCAAGGCATTTGTAAAATCCGAAGTAAAATTCCATCTCAAGGAGTGAAAGTCAAAATGCACATTCCTTTGAAAAGAATCTCAATAAGCTTGGGTGACTACATTAGGAGGTATAATAGTTTGAGTTGAAGGACGAATTCTTTGTTCACGAGGCACTTCATCCTCATCTGATTTATCTATTTCCATAAGAGTAAAATGATGAAAATCCCCATCTTGATCAATTTTATCCATTAAGGATCCTTATCCTATGACAATATTTTAATGCTCATCATCCAAATCACTATAAACCAAAACAAGTATATCAAAACTAGGATACTTTTTTCCATTCTTTAAAAGAACTAAGTGTAGTTCTACTATAAGGAAGGATTGGTGATTATTTGGGAACTTGATAGGTTTGACCAACTTCAGGTATAGAAGGGGAAGGTTCTGTATGATTGGTATGCATGTTTTCTACCTGTTGTAATTGATCCATTTGTTCTAACAGATCAACAAGATTTATAGACTTCTCAACCTCACTAGTAGATTTCATACATTATTTAGTAACATTTTGGAAATTAGGCATTAAAGTATCTTAATATTTACTTTCATCTCTGTAAGAACGTGATACCACTGGTGATGAAGGATGTAGTTGAACTATTTATTGGTCATGATTAGCAGGAGAATATTTATTCTTATCACTATTATTACCATTATCATCAACACCTTTATCACTTTGATCATCACTATGATCAGGTCCACTATCATTTTCTCCATCATCATGATCCTTGTAATATTTACTTGCATTTTCATCTGATTTCTCAAGATCCAAAATGTCATCATTTTCTTCCTTAGAAATTTTTTCATTACTTCTATTTTCATTTCCATTATTGTCACTTGATGTTTTAGAGAAAGATAAATTAAACTGAGCCTCACCAATTACTTCAGTGTCTTAATAATAATTTTCATAAAAAATAGATTCTAAGGTAGGCATAGAACCTGATTGATATATTGGTCCACCAGAAACCTTAAAAAGATATTTAAGAGCCCTCAGATCATTCCCCACTTCCATTGAAAAAATTCTTCTTCTTATTCCACTTATAATTAAAAATATTCACTATCTGCATCAGAGTACTCAAATAACTCATCAGGATCTAGAATAGGATCCACCATTTACTTAGGTTTTGTTGGACGATCAATAGGTTTGAATTCATCGTACAATTTTTCATTGTATCTTACCCAGTATTTCTTCTTGGGATTTGAAATCACTTTAACCCTTTTATAAGTCATTTTTGATAAGAAAAAACCATCGAACTTATCTTCAGCTTATTCTTCTTCTTTGATATATCCCTTAGAATATATGATGATATATATCATTTTAAGATATATTATAGAGTTCTATCTTGATCTCTTCTTTCACATATTAAAAATACTAATCATCAAAAATCTACTCAGATTGATTCTTTTCCCTTGTTTCATCATATATAAGAAATAAAAATCTGGATATTTCAAGGTATTAAAATCCGATTTTATAGAACATAGAAAATGTTGTACAAACTTTAATAACGTCTTACATTAAACATCAAGTTCTATATCAGTAGGTCTTCTTAGGGTACCATCTCTATTAAACTGTAAGAGAGCCTCTTCACGTTTGAATATTTCACTTTCAGTTGGTATACTACCTTGAAAATCTTAATATACTTCTTTATGACGTACTTTTAAACACGTTTCTTATTCCTATGAAGATAAAGAAATCTATTCTACATTAATGAAACTTCTTATTATATCCAATTTATTTTCGATAATAAACTTAAGATTATGATAAAAATGATAGACTAACCTCAGATAATAAACTTGGTGATTTGATGTGAACTAGTTCATCCATTTCTAATTTTCTATAACCTTTAATACTAGCGTATTTCTAGTTGGGAGACATTGCACATCGATTTCATTTTTATATTTGACAAACCATTTTTAGATGTGGGTTCCATGAAATAATATCCACACTACTAGAAGATACATTTTGTTTTTTACATTTCATTATCTTTTCAAGAATCAATTATTCTACTTGCTTCACACGGGCCATTTGGATCAGTTTAAGGCTTAGGTGGAACAAGGGAGGAAGATGATCAGTTCGAGAGGAAGGAAAATGTTTGAGAGATAAATAGATTTTAGAGGAATTGAATCGATTTTTTTTTATCAAAATAGCTTTATCATTTAGTGATTCTAAATAAATAATAATAAATTTAAATTAATAAAAATTTAATTGGTAAAATAATAGAAACGGTAATAAAACAAAAACATCTAAAAGGAATGGTGACTCGTTTAATGAGGACTTATCAATAGTGAATCATCGAGGGTGATTCATGAATGTTGACTTATTAACAGTGACTTATCAATGGTGATTTATTAATGGTGACTCAGCAATGATGACTTATCAATGGTGACTCATCAATAATGAATTATCCAAGTGACTTATAAAAAGTGAATTATCAACGGTGACTCACCAATAATGACTCATTAATGGTGACTCATCAATGGTGACTCATCAATGATGACTTATTAACAACGACTTATCAATGATGAATTATCAACCAAAATTTATCATTCCTAATTCATGTTTGATGTAGTTTAATATCTCATAATTCAAAGTCTTTGTGAACATATAAGCTAGCTGATGTTCGGTTCTAATAAATTCTAAATTTATATTCCATTTTTGATTATGATCTCTCAAAAAGTGATGTATCACATCAATATGTTTTGTTCTAGAGTGAGATTCTGGATTTTTGGAAAATTTTATCGCACTTGTGTTTTCCCAATTTATATGTACATGCCTAAATTGGTATCCAATATCTAGTAAAGTATGTTTCATCCACAATATTTTTTAACAAAAACCTTTTATAGCTATATATTCAGATTTAGTAGTAGATAGTGTAACAAAACTGTGTTTCTTACCACACCATGATACTAGAGATTTTCCTAAAAGATGACATGTTTTTAATGTGCTTTTTATATCTAACTTACAGCCACTAAAATCATCATTTGAATAAAGTACTAAATCAAATTAATGCCCTCTTGGATAAAACAATCTAAAATTGGTTGTATACTTGAGGTATTTAAAAATTCTTTTGACAGCTAATAAATGTTACTCTTGGATTTTCTTGAAATATAACACACATATACACACTAAACATAATATCAGGTCGACTAGTAGTTAAGTACAAAAGATATCCAATCATACCATTGTAACTAGTTTGATATACTGATTTCCCTACTTCATCCAGATCTACATTACAGGTGGTACTCATGGGAGTATAACTACTTTTTTTGCAACCTAGGACAAAATTTTTTAAAATAGATTTAGTATGTTTAATTTGATATTAGATAATTACATATTTATTTTGGAAAATCTGAAATCCAAGACAAAATTTGAGTTTACCCATTAAACTCATTTCTAATTCATTTTGAATTAGTTTTGAAAAATCAATACATAAGGAATGTTTAGTAGATCCAAAAATAACATCATCTACATATATTAGTACTATTAAAACATCTTTTGAAATTCATTTTATAAAAATAGTTGGATCAGCTATACCTTTTTAGAAACTTTTTGAAATAATATTAGAGGTAAGCCTATCATATCAAGCTCTAGGAGCATGTTTTAAACCATATAAAAATTTTGTTAATTTAAAAAAATGACTTGGTAAATGTGGATTTTAAAATCCATGGAGTTGTTAAAAAAACAAACTCAATTATATATCTAATTTAAGAATGAAATTTTAACATCCATTTCATATAGTTTGAAATCCAAATGTTATGTATAAGAAAGTTTTATCCTAATGGATTCAATTCATGCTACAGGTGAAAAAGTTTCTTCATAATCAGTACCTTATTCTTGATTATAACATTGTGCTACTATTATAAATTCGTTTCTTACTATATAATTTGAATAATTAACCTTGTTTTCAAACACCCACTTAGTGACAATAGATATGGTGTCTTTAGGTATGACAATAAGTTCCCAAACATTATTTCATTAAAATTGATTAATTTATTATTTCATAGCTATTACCCAAAATTCATTATTGATGTCATCATTAATGTTCCTAGGTTCAAGCTGTGACACAAAATCTTAGAAGAGCGAACCCCACTCTCAGACTCCCGGATTCATCTCATTACTTGCTACCTTCAAATCCCCCCTTTCATTTGAAAGAAGCTATGGCAATCACATTTTTGGATGAAGAGTGTAAAAATCTGTCTCCTTGATCATTTCTGGGTTACTCTTCAATTCGATGGCATTGATGGATTTTATCGATGTTGGCATCGCGAATCGTGGATGATTTCAGGATGCCCTTTCATCTATTGCAAAGATTATTGGAAAACCTATCAGGATTACCTTTCATCTATTGCAAATATTATTGGTAAACCTATCAGCCTTCCCCGTATATAATGGGTCCTGAAATTTCATGTGAACCCTAGTGGTGTTCATCATATAATAGGGGATGGGGATGGCGTGGAACCTGTAATTTTTGGAATTAAGGAGGATCAAATTAGAGTGAATTCTGGTGATCTTCTGATGGATGCGAGTTCTTATGGATCTAATTGAGGTTATTGGAGCTGCTTCCATCTAGGTTCTAGATGCCTCGGTGAAAGAATGACACGTATGTCTTGCTGGGGGACAATTGGGTTTTCCTCACACCACCGTGATGCCTATTTTTAAATAATCTGAGCCTACAAATACACAAGGAATCTAATTGGAAGATGATAAAGGAAAAAATATTATTTTTTTAAAGGGTGGTGTTAATGAGTCCCAATGGGTCTTTGAGAATAGAGGTTGATAGACTCAAGATCTTCCCTGAGTTTAGGTTTTGGATGTTTTCTGGGTAAACTATCTACTTATTTAATAGAACTTTTAGAAGGTTTATAATTGAGATTCAGATTTGAAATATCATCCTTAAGGTTTTATAAGACAGTCTTAGTTTCATTGGGATCAGTTTCATCAAATGTAATGTGAACAATTTTTCCCATTTTTATGGATCTCCTATTAAACACTCTATAAGATTTATTGGAAGTTCAATATCCAAGGAAAATTCCTTCATTAATATTAGAAGAAAATTTTTCGCAATTATCATTTGTATTTAGAATTAAAATTTAACAACCAAAAAATATAAAGTAATTAACCTTTTGATTTATATTATTCCATAACTCCTAAGGTGTTATTTTTAAGAGATGTATAATTAATAATATGTTTGTAGTATAACATGTTGTATTAATAGCTTCAACCCAAATGTAGATGGGTAGGTCATACTCATTTAGCATAGTCCAGGCTATCACTTGAAGAGTCCTATTTATTATTTATACCACACTAGTTTTTTGTAGTGTCCTAGGTGTAGAAAAATTATGATTATAACCATTTTGTGAACAAAATTATTCAATGTCTTGATTTTAAAATTATAGACCATGATCACTTCTTGAGGTCTTAATCCCATGTCGACTAAGGTTTTCTATATATTTGGAATACATAAAAAATTAATAACAAGATTCACCTTTGTAGTCTAGAAATAATACCCAAGTGTATTGGGATAAAACATCTATAAGGATATAGACATAATGTTTTCCATTTAGACTAGACACTCTAAAAGGTCCATAGAGGTCCATATAAACTAACTCTATAGGCGAAGAGGTTGAAACTTATTTATTATATTTAAAAGAAATCTTATGAAGTTTTCCTTTTTTGAAGGGATTAAAAACTCTATCACTTGATAACTCAGGCTTTGGTAGATCTCTAATTAACCATTTCTTAGTTAGATTTCCATGTGAATGAATATTTCTATGTCCCAGTATTCTATGCCAAAGAAAAGATTCTTTGATAATGGAACCTAAGAAAGACATATTTTTAGATGTTGAAGAATTTAAATCAACAGAATAAATATTATCATTTCTTAAAGTAGTAGAAATTAAAAAAAAATTATCATTAAAAACATGACATGCATTGTTTTCAAATTTTACATATAATCCATCATCACATAACTGAGATACTTTAATAAAATTATGTTTCAAAACATCTATATATAAAACTATTGAAATTAATACTGAATTAGAATTTACAATTTGGCCAAGGATGATGGTTTTCCCTTAATAATTGTCACCAAAAGATAAATGACCACCACTAACTTTGATCAAATTCTTGAATTTTGAACACTCAATAGACATATGTTTGGAAAATCCACTTTCCAGATACCATAGGCTTTTAGTAGAGGATTTCAAACATGCTCCCTACAAAACAATGTTTATTCCAAAAATGATTTTGGTGTAAAACTTTTATTGGGTCCAGTTATTTTAGTAATAAGAGATTTTTTCATCCATAATTTCCAAATGTTTTTCTTAAAAATAGATTGTATGTTTCGAGAAATAGATACTTTATTAGATCCAATTTAGTAGGTATTGGTAGTATATGAATTTTCTAAACTGGAATGTGATGTAAATATGGGTTTTGAGACTTTACTCTATCTTATATGGTATTCTATTCTAGTTATATACATGGGAGAAAATTAATTTCCATGTATTTGAGTTAAATATTTCTTACCATTGGTAAAACATTCTATGTATTTCTTTAACTATTCATCTGAAAATTTTAATTTATTTTTCCCTTTCAACTATTGATCATTTTTATATTTTTCAATATTATGGTTGGTTTAAATTTTTACTATCAAATCATGTTATTTATTAAGAGAATTATATTTATCTTTTAGCTCATGAAAAGTATTTTCTAGGATGTTATAATAATCATATAGATAATTTATGGTCAGAACTTCCTCATCATCATTATTTTTTTTATTTTAAGAAAATTTTAAAATATTAGTAGGACAAACATGTTGAATATTTTTTACCTATGATGCGGTTTCTATAAAGCCCACATTTTCCGTGTTAGATTTATCTTGTTGATTAGTGTCTGAATCACTCGAGCTATCTTAAGAAGAACTCTATGTTTCTTTCAAAGATCTATTGTATCTTTTGTCCTTATCAGCAAAGTTATTTTTAAATTTAAATTTTGGAAATTTATATTTAATTTTTTCTTTCTCTTAAATTCATAGTAGGTGATTTCATTTTGAGGGTTGTCATTTTTTCAATCGCTTTTCCACTTTCATTTTTTTTCATAATTTTATCTAAATTTTTTTTTTAAAAATGTATTTTTCATATTAAATTTCTTGAATTTTCATGCCATGTGGGATATCTGTTCATCACTATCGTAATGATATTTTCCTCACTGGTATCTTTATCCTATATGTTTTCTCCTTTTCTGAATGTAGTAATCTTTAAGGCTATTGATTTTTTTTTTGGTTTATCTTCATCATCTCTTTATTGACTTTAGGATCTTCTTCATATATCATCAACTTTCATATCAATTCCTTAACATGAAGTTTACTCACACCACAAGATTCTCTAGTTGACACAGATGATACTCTCCATCTGTCTAGAAAGCATCTGAGAAATCTCATCAATTGATCCTTGTCTTTCACTTGTTTTCCAATTCAGTGCATGGTATTTACTATTTAATTGAACTTGAGAAACATATTAGAAATAGGTTCATAATGTTTCATTTTAAAAGTATCATACTTTTCAATGTATATATTTAATATCATTTATTTTATATTTGATGTTCCTTCATGTGAAATAGATAAGGTATCCCATGTTTGAAAAGAATATTTTCAATTAGATATTCTATTAAATTCATCATCACAAAATACCCAAAAAAACATTTATATATTTACATTTATTATTATAAGCATATTAATTAGCATTAATTCAAGAATTTTATCAGTTGGTGTTATTTCATATCGATCTTGTACTACAGTCCAAATGTCAAAACCCATACTTTCTAAATGTATTTTCATTTTGATTTTCCATTGAGAATAATTTTTACCATTAAAATAATGAGTTCTGTTGGTATCAGGTCCTTATTTTCAATTATCCATAATGAACTAAATATTTATAAATTATAGTAATTTGAGATTTTTAGAATATAACTAAAATCATAGTTGAAATAGTTAATTTAAAGCAGAATTTGATAGCAAATGTTTTAGAGTGAGTATCTCATGAGGGGGGGGGGGTTAGTTGAGTTCCCAATAAAATTTCTATTAAAGATTAATTTAAAATAAAAACCCATCCATAAAATACTAGACGATTAATCAAAATATGATATTTATATAAGATATGTCCTTTTAAAATATTTGTTATAGAGTGATTATGTCTTAGTTAAAATAATGTTTATAAATACCATAACTTTTGAAATCAATTTACTTAGAAAAAAACAAATATAAACACTAGTTAAGATTAACTATCAAAGTAATAGTTTTTTTCATAGATTCAAAAACAATATTGGATAAAAAAATAGATAAAATACAATAACATAATGAAATAGTAGAATAAACAAGATGTTCAGTCACAAGATGATACTTAATCCCATAAACATAAATATCCCTTGCTGCCTTGTAGATTATAATAATAATCAAATAAATCCATAAACTAGATCATGTAAGAAATCAATATATAAAAGATTTATAGGATAAAAATCATGCTCCACAATTATTCATGGGAACTAAGAATAGCATAGGTCACACATGGAACTCTTCCACAAAAAAGTGGAAAACAGATATAAATAAAGGAGAGAAAAATAAGTATTCTCTAATTAGGTGTAGAAAACAATTTGTGTTTGATGAAAGAGTAATAACACACTTCTCAAAGTATAATTAAATAAATATATAGAATAATAAAAAATATAGTAAAGCTCAGTCTGATATGTTTAAAATGTTCATAGTCCTCAGATAAACATTGATGAGGAGTTTTAACTTCATTCTAGAAAATTATAGCAGAATAGAAGATAGTAAAAAATATGAAGAAATATTTTAGTTGATATATTTTAGTTTCTCAATCAATCTTTATAATGAATTCTATGCTTCTGTGTTTTTCATCTTCACAAAACATGAATAAGTAAGCTAGTGGGAACTCACAGATTCAGACATACAACTATATGTATGTTCTTTTTAAAGTAATCGTCATTGAAATTTTGTTACAATGTGTCTAGAGAGAGATATACTTCATGTATATAAAGTAGCATCATATCCACAATCCTTGGACTGGTCTTTGACTATGTCTTAAAGACTTGGTCAAAATATCTTCAAATAGAAATAACCTTTGATCCATTCACTATAATGTCCTCAAACAAAAATAACAACAAGAATATGGTGGTGACTCAACATCTAGAGGTATCTCAAATTGGAAATAATGGAAACTAGGAGTCTTGTGGTAGCTCATCCTAACAGTAGATCCTCTAGATGTAGCTCATCTTGTTATGAATCCACTGGTGGTAGCTCCTTTGGAAGTGACTCCTCTGGTGGTATCTCCTCCAGCGGTGACTTCACTGGTAGTATCTCCTCTGGAAGTGACTCCCAGAAAAAGGTGAATCTCCTTAAATCTTAGCAGAATTATCATAGTAATAGTCTTAACATATAAAATTGTTAGGACTAATAGGGGCCTATATACCCTGAGAGGGGGGGGGGGGTGAATCAGGGTTTGGATATTCTTTTCACACTTCTTCCTACCCCACTGGATCTTGACCTATTTATTACAAGGGTCACATTGTTTGCACTTGTGTGGTTATTATGATCACTTATTTTCTTCTTTTCCTGATTATGATGCTTCAAATGAAATACAGGGAAGTAAGCAGGCAGACACAAAGATTTTTACTTGGCTCACCCTCACTGGGCTACGTCCAAGGAGAATACGCCGACAAGTTGTCGTGCATACCAAATCCCACTAATCTTCATAATATGTGGATACAAAATTCGGGATAGAGCACTTCTATTCCCAGGATCACTGCCTTAACATGGTTTAGGGTCAGCTCACTACTTTCCCAAGGGTCACTCTCTATTTCTCTCTCTCTGGCTCACTGCCGGTGGAGAGGATCACCTTCTTCCTCTTCCTATACTCACTACACTTGGAAGGGATCCACTCACAGTTTATAGACCTGTAGGTCTCTTCATTTCCATGAAATAATGCATCTTCAACTGTGGATAGATACTCTATTGAAGTCCAACTTTCATCCACTGATGAATACCTCTTTTCCTCTGAACACTGGGTAATTCCTTTTGGAAACACCTTCGCAAAGCACCCTACTTCGCGAAGCTCCCAATTTCGCGAAGCTCAAACAAGCCTTCGCGAAGCTCCTGGATTTTCGCAAAGCTCAAGCCATCGCAAAGCAACATCCCTCATGAAGCTGACTAAGGAAACACGGAGCTCACAGGTTTCACGGAGCTACAATAGCTACCGCGAAGCTCCTCTTTCGTGAAGCACACTGACTCCGTGAACCACCTTAACAAATCGAGAGCAAAGGATTTTCTCTGAAAATTCTCTCTACTTCTCTCGAGGGGGTCGGCCACAATTTATAGGTGATTCCACCGACCCTCGTCCCTTCCGCGCGAAGTCAACGCCATGTCATCTCAAATTGCGAAGCTCCGAAGTTTCCACCAGAATTCTGTCCAAATCGCGAAGCACCCCGGAAATTTTCCATTCGTAGAGCTTGACGTAATTGCGAAGCATCACCATCAAAATTCCTTCGCTCCTTCTCCGCGAATCTCCCTCGCAAAGCCCTTCACCGCCGCGATGTACTTCAGCCTCTGCCGTTCGCGAAGCATGACGTAATCGTGAAGACTCACCGCCTCCATTCTTCTGGTCTTCGTGATTTCCAAACCATGAATCCTATCTTCGCGAAATTCATGCCTTTGCCATATTAAATTATGATCTTCATGAAAATCCTATTTTCGCGATGCTCACAAAATTCCAAATTTTGGACCCCAAAAATTTGGCAAACACTGGGAAACGACACCACCTTGTACTTCTCTTTTTTACCGACTTCAGATCTTACTTTCCTTTATTATCGTTCTTTGTCAACATTGATTATCAACAACTTCTTGGGAACTCGAAAATTCTCCATGGAAACCTGATTTTTCAACAAACACAATCAACCCAAAAATACTGCAATGTTACCTTGAGGGATTTTTTCCCAACAATCTCCCCCTTTGGGTTTGTTGACAACTCTTCACAACTCTGCTCAAAATTATTGTCTGCACTTTGATACCTCACTGAGTCTTCTTCCAGCTGCTGCCACCATTCGCCTCTTGCGATTATGATAGCGTTCAAAGATTCACTTAACACGTACTCTAAGCCCACATGAGCAATGATCGGCATGAGAAACAAGAGTAGTATGAAAAGTTCATCAATGAATCACTTCATGTCAAACACCAATTGTCGATTCCAACCTAATACCAATTCTTAAATAGATACCAATTGTTGAACCACACTGGTCCCAATTCGTGATAGCTAGAAACCTTCTCTCACTATTCCAACACCACAGTTCTACTTTTATCATGGCCCTCATCTATCGTGATATCTCTTCTTTGATCGATCACTTCTAGCATCGTCAAATTTAATACTCTCCCCCTTTCTTCTTTCACTCCCCCTATCTAGCTGCTCCACCTGTCAGCTTCTCCCCATATCATTCACGATTTATCAAATCTCTACACTTTCTCCCCCTTGAACAAATACTATTTTCTCCCCCTTTGTCAACGAACCCAAAGGTCACTCCTTTGTAGTCTGTAACATAGTAGAGAACACATATCAGCACAATAGGGAAAAACACATCATAACTTGGGGAGAGGGGGGGAGGTCCCACATCCACACCATTTCAAGTGCAGTGAATCGACTGAACTCCCAGAGCCAGTCAATGTCCTTCAAATGCTTCCTTGGGTAATGCCTTTGTCAGAATGTCTGCAACCTGTAGTTCAGTAGGAACATACTCCAAATTCATGATTCCCTGCTCAACCTTCCCCTTGATAAAATGATACTTTATCTCAATGTGCTTTGTCCTTGAATGATGGACAGGATTTTTGCTAAGATTTATAGCACTTGAGTTGTCGCACTAGATTCCGATCGGAGACTTCACTTCAACTCCCATATCTTCAAGCTTCTGCTTCATCCACAATAACTGTGTGCATGCTTGAGTGGTCGCAATATACTTAGCTTCTCTGGTTCTCAATGAAATGCAATCTTGCTTCTTGCTTAGCCAAGAAATACACAATCCACCATGATAGAATGTACCACCTGACATTGATTTTCTATTATCTGCTGAACCGGCCCAGTCTGCATCAGTATATCCCAATAACTATGTCTGAGATTTATCAGTATATTTCAAGCCGAAATCCACTGTGCCCTGGATATACCGAAGTATTATTTTCACTTCAATCATGTGGATTTCCTTGGGATTACACTGATATCTTGCTTCTTGGAATGTGGCGAAAACAATATCAGGCTTTTTTGCGGTCAAGTACATCAAACTGCCGATAATATGCCTATTTTCAGTGAAATTAACTGCCCCACCACTGTCATCTTTGGATGATTTCATCCGGGTAGAAACCAGAGTCTTCATCTCCTTGGAATTTTCCATTCCAAATCATTTCAAAGAATCCTTGGCATATTTGGATTGAGAAATGAATGTTTCCTTCCTGCCTTGTGTAACGCTGAAAACCAAGCTTCTTCAAATACAGATATAGCCTTCAGTACCATGCTCTTGGTGCTTGTTTCAACCCATATAATGCCTTCTTCAGCCTGAAAACTTTGTTCTCATCCTCATGAATGAGAAAACCATCTGGCTGCTCAATGTACACCTCTTCTTCCAGAAACTCATTTAGAAATGCAGTCTTTACATCCATCTGGAACTCTTTGAACTTTCTTTGCACTGCAATGGCTAGGAATAATCTGATTGTCTCTTGCCTTGCAATTGGTGCAAATGTCTCATAACCATCTATTCCATCTATCTGGGAGTCTACTTTTCACATCAGTCATGCTTTGTTCCAAATCTATGTTCCATATTCATTCATCTTGTCTTAATAGACCCATTTAGTCCTGATGACATTTTTATCTGCTGGACTCAAAACAATATACCACATCTGGTTCTTCGCAATCCGATCAAGCATTTTATTCATAGCATGAACCTAGTTTTCAACGTCAGCTGCATCATCAAAGCATTTCATCTCTACTTGAGAAAGGAAATATGTCTGCTGCAGTGACTGCATTATTCTTGTTTGAACAGGAGCTGCCGGATCACCAATGATATTTTGTCTATCAATTTCAGCTCAGCTCTTTGGCTTCTTTGTAGGCACAAACTATACACTTTCATGTTCATCATCGGTGTCTTCTTCTAAATCAGTATAAGCCACTTATGCTCTCCCTGTGTTGCTTTCTTCCTCAACACTTTCATCGGGAAGTTTTTCACTGACTCATTTTTCAGTGACTTCATTTCTTTTAGCTACTTTTCTTTGTGTCACTGTTCACTGATGTCATTTATTTGAACTTTTTCTCTCAGATTTTTGTTGACACACCTTTAATTTTCCCTCACAGCTTATTGGTATCCTGAAAGCAGTCATCTAATACCACATTGTTAGATCAAAAATGATAAGCATGAGATGCATGATTATTGCTGCTACTCCACCAATCATTCTTCATGAGCATAAAAATTCATCATTCATATCATATTAAGATCATGCATCTGATTAGGATATAGAATGATCCCCCCATGTTATGTAACTCTTCCAGTTATTAGGCCCAACAGTTTAGACCCATAGCTAGTCATTTCCTCCCACATCATTTGTTCTCATCTTCCACTCAGAGTTGAGCCATTAACAAAATCTCTAAGCCTACTGAGTTAAAACTCGGTGTAGGAAACAAGAGATAAAGTTAATAACACAATCACTTCTAATTGTGCTCTGTTTTTCCCTTTCTTCTTCAACTTTTGTACCTAATTTGAGCCAATTAAAAATCTGGAGCACATCACTTATCCACTTTGCATCTTTAGATGTCACTTCCCCTTGGATCGTATCTCCCTAAAACCTGAAACACATGAATCATCAGTTAATAGAATTTATATTCATAGGGAGAGGGGTTTTTATCTTCTAGAATCATCAAGATGAGGATTGTGGTTGATCCATATGGGTCAACCCTTTGATTCTTTCTTGGAGCGCATCACACTCTTTTCTTGCTTCCTCCAGCTGCCTAGCCAACTTCAACTGCTCTGGCCATATGACTAAGCATTCATTACCTGCATGCTGAGTATTTTTCAGATATGAAGATTCTGTAGGTCTGGACTTTCCCGCAATTTGGGGTATAAAACCGCTAGTACACATTTCCTTCTTTGAGGTTCTACCAAAATTCCATTTTCCTTGATTATTTCTCTGAGTAGGAACCTCTCTGTTTGGAATCTTCCCTTTCTTCTTCTCCCATCTTAGGGGTCTTCCTCTTTCCTTCACTTCTCGCTGAGAAACATGACATGTGGGTTTTTCAATGCATTCTTTGTTCATCTTTCTTTTATCAGATGTCTGATTCACCACACTCTTTTTCCCTGGTGGTGAGTCCTCCATTGAACGTTCATTCTTCTTTATCATAGCTGGAGTAGATCTCCCCTTAATCTTCTAGGTTTGTTCACATTATCTCCTTGAGAGTGGTTGTGAGTATGATAGAGGAGGTGACTGATACACCTTTCGTTCAGATCCATGTGATTCCCCTGAGGCTCTAAGCCTATTTTTCACCATACCACTTTGTCCCCCAGTGTATAATTTCTCATTATGTACCACTGGAGTAGGTAATCTCTTTCTCGGGTCTTTTTCCTTCCCCGCTCTCTTCTTGCTGCACTGCCTGGCCAAATGCCCATGATCAGAACATATGAAAAATTTTCTATTAAAGGAATTCCTCATTTCATCACTTCTCTGCTGAAATGTTGATGCAACTTGTTTTCTTCTTCTGGCATCGATCTCCTGAGCTTCCTGACACATACTCATGTTGTGTCCCATCCTTCCACAGTAATAGCATCTGATGAATGTTCTCCTCTGAGAAACTCTTCTCTCTGATTTATCATAATGCTTCTTCTTATTATTAGATTTAGTAATGTCTCTATTTTCATAGCCTGAAATGTATTCCAAATCCTCTGAACAGAAGCTTGATGTGTGTCCATGAATCCCATAGAAATAGAACATGTCATCACTACTTTTTGTAACTGTCCTTTTAGGCCTATCTCCAGCACCTATAGGATTTATTTCACATTTGGAACTGTTCACAGCTCTCTTTCTATCTTGCACGGGAGGGGATTCATCAAATATGATACCAGCTTTTCTAAAAATTTCTGGCCTTTGAGCTGAGAAAATATTATGTTGTTTCTCTTCAGAAATATCATATCTGTTCTTCATTTTATCATCACTTGTCGAAGGATTATCAAATAGAAAGTGTAAGGCATCCTTCATTTTTTTCATTCCTTTAGCATTGGATTTATCCACTTCCTTCTTCATTGATTCTAGCTCTTTTTTCAACTTCTGAATCATTACTTTACTTGATTCAAGTTGAGAATCATGTTCTCTCTTGAGATACATTCCTCTACTCATCTCAACATCCAATTCTCATGTATGCTTTTCCACCACTTCACATTTCTCCTTTACCTTGAATTTTTCTTGAAAAACAGAATCTAAGAAACATGCATTCTCTTGTTGTAGCCTTTTATTCTTCTGAACTAGTTTAGAAAGTTGTGTCACAAGATCATCATTTTTAGATTTCAGATTCTAAACTTCATCTGACTTTGGACTCTCTTCATAATCATCAGCCTTTTTTTTTCCTTTAATTTTAGCCATCTTCTGTAGTTCTTTAGCATGTGAATCATTCTTATCTGTTAGGTCAGTAACTATATCAATAAGCCTTTGATTTAAGCCTCTTAGCTTGTAACAGCCCAAGATTTTATAAAAAAATATTCTTTTTAATTTTATTAATGTCTTGTGTTGTACGCTACACCAAAAGGAGCTTGCACAACACGCATCCTTGACTTGCCTTGCATTACACGCAATCGCGACCTTCCTCGATAGCGTGTGTAGTACGCAATACCGAGTTTCACTAAACAACGATATGCTATTAAAATATTATTAACTAGCCGTTATGAATAGTAATAACCACTTTTTAAAATTCTGTAAATCTTATTTTTCAAAATGAACTTCATTCTTGGATTCGGAGTATCGAATTTAGCCTAAGGTGAAATTTTGGTACTTTTCGGATAACTTTCATATTCTGATGAATAGTGAAAAATTACTAAATTATAATTAAAAACAACTTTTTTAATCGAAATAATTAATAGTGATAAATTATTAATTTGAGTGGTTTTAAAGTATATTTAGAATATATTTTTACAATTTAATACAATGTTGGTTATTGAATGTAATTTCACATTTAAACCAGACATAAACAAGTGTCAATCTTTTGATAGATATTGTTTCTTAAAAACACGCTATTTGTTTTAACAGCAGGATTTAATTATAAAATTAATTAATGCAACTTCTATGTTATGAATTTGGTAAAATAGACTTCATTTTTGAATTCGGAATATGAAATATAGCTTAGGATGAAATTTTGGCATTTTTCTGAAAACTTTCAATTTTTGATGAATAGTGAAACCACTAAGTGGTAGGTTAAAAACGAAATTTTGCATAAAACTTAATTTTACCGCTTCTGTGAATGGAATTTCGAAAATCCGAGAGACACGGTTAATATCAAGGACTAAAATGTGGTTCAATGAGATGAAAATAATTTTTTGGTGAATAGTAACTTTTTACTTTTTTTACCGCGGTTAATAGTAAATAGGGTAACTAAGGGTAAATATGATATTAATATTACCCTAACACATGTCCTAATTCTATTGGACAAGTGTAATTCGACCAAAAACAAACTTAGGAATAAAATATGACCATTTAGGCCCACTTGGATTAGATTAGGACATTTATTATTAATTTATTTAAAGAAGGGTTAAAATAGTTAAAATCAATGTTTAATAAGTAAACCATTTTAATATGGGGTTATACATAAGATAAATTCGATTGTAAATATTCATTAGAAAGCTAAAAATATTTCCTACATGATGGTATTTTATTTTTAATTTTTAGACATCAAATAATTTAACTTATTTATGACACAACGATGATGCAGTAATTATCTTATTAATGAAATATTGACATAATTGATGTTATAAACACCAAAATAAATGTAATTTGAGATTTTTTATGAATTACACTAATTTTCTAGGTTACTATGATATATTAATGTGGATTTAATCAACTTGGTTCGAACATTTAATTCTGTTATGACTTTCACAAAAATCATATATCAAATAGTGTCAAAATTGACACAAAATAGTTTTTAAATCAAATATTATATTATTAATTGTTATTTTATTCCTAAAAATCTAAGGTTCGGCCAAATGACTTTGATAAGGATATATATATTAATAATAAACAATTTGGGGTTCGTTTGGCATGTTATAGTAAGTGTATTAACCATATAGTGAAAGAAAACAAAAAGACACGGTAAAAGTTAAATTATTTAACTTAGAGTTAAATCTAATTGATAAGGTTTAAAATAATATCCAAACATGTCTAAATTTGATTGGTTGATGATATTACAACCCTATCTCATCTAATCTTCGAATATGAGTCATTTTTGGAGGTTTTTAAGTGGGGTTAGATTTATTATAAATTAATATTTTTAAGAATTCCTAAGGTGCCCCTCTCCTCCCCTATAAAAGGACACCTCCTCCCCCTCCTCCTCACACCAATTTGAGCACTCAAGCTCGGCCAAACCCGGCCAATATCTCCTCTCCACTTCCCTAGCAACATCCTAGAGGTTCTGGTCTTCCTCAAAGACCAATTTTAGTGCCCTAAGAGGAGGTCTCAAAGAGGCACTTCAAAGAAGAGGTAATTACCGTTACCAATTCTTTCATCTTTATTTCTTCTTCCACTTCTTCTTCTTAGGTTGTTTCATTATGAAGTAATAACATCAGTATCACTCATATAATGATATGTTATTATAAGTATGAAACAACCCTATTTCACCATCTATCCATCCTACGGAAAAAGAAATCACCGCGCGTGCGTACGTACGGAATACCGTCTCCACGCCGTGGTGTAATCTATTTTCCACCACCACCTTACATGGATGGGTATAATGGTGTAAAGAATAACTATACATAGTTATTACAACATCATATTGATTCTGATATATTGTATAATCCACTCCAATTCAATTCAATATTTATAGAAATGATATCATCGCTCGTGCGTACGTACGGAATACCGTCTCCACGACGCGATGAGATTCATTCTCCATGTTAACCATTTAAGAATGATTATAATGTATATATAAGAAATAATAATGAAATATATGACATTATAAATCTACTGGATTTATGTATATATATACATATGTATTTCATCTACTTACTTCCATTTCAAGACAATAAGGAAAGGAAAACAGCGTTCATGCGTACGTACGGACTACCGTCTCCATGAACGGTGTTTTTCATTTTATTTATCTACCTATTATATATATATATATACTGAATATATATGATATATAAATCATATTTTATATTCTAGAAGTAAGTAAATCATGATATAAGTAATAATGATGTCAAGAACAACAAGTCAAACCACCTACGATAAATGAAACGATTTTACCCAAAACGCTTCTTTAACATGGAATTTACAAAAGAACGGGTAATATAATGTCATAAGTGAACCATATATGATATCATAACAATGAATATGATTCTGTAATAAGTCAATGACATTATTTAAATCATTATACAGGAGGTTCGGACACTTACGAAGCAAATCGGACCTAAGGTAAGGGAAAATATCACAATCTCACTTTTATCCGAGATTGTTTTTGCTTTGGTAATTACTGGGGTGTATTTTATCATCCACATCCATGTTCCCTCGATATGTAATATTATTTCATTCCTTCTACAATAGTTTATATCCAATTTTACCCTTCGGTAAGTTTTTTTGTAAAAGATATGAAAGGAATCTTTTGTCGTTTTTCGTACGAGGAACTTTTTGACTTTTCCGACAAAAGTTAGAAGAATGTTTTTTTTAACTTATACGACATGAATGGATTTTTAAAACATTATTTCCAAGAAGATTCCTTTACAAGTTTTCAAGTTTATTTTTAATCAACTTCTTTTATTTTAAAGTTGTATGACATGTTATGAAAGGAAAAAATGTTTTTGAAGAAGAAAGGATATTTTCCTCAAGAATTCAATTCAAGTGTTTTATCAAAATTATTTTCCATCTAAGATAATAAAGGGTTTTGTTTCTATCCATATTTTTACATTGGTTTGACTATGTTGTGATGGAATTATGTTTATGAATTCCTTTATCTTATATGAATTGATTTATGATGTCATGATGTTTCAAGAATCCCATTTTTGTTATATGTGTTAGGCGATGATGTATGTTTTATGATTATGTGGCACACATAAGAAAGGATTCATTATAAGATGGGTGGGACCTATATCTCCCTCCAATGCATTGGGTAATGATTTTATATCTCATGAGATAGACATGGCTGGAACGGAAGGTTATTTCGGTTCAGTGATACAGGACTGAAACGAGGAGTGAACTCGGTTCAGAAAGGGACTTTGTCCACTAAGATAGTCTTGGCAATGAGTCATGACTAACAAGAAATGATTTCCATGATTATGTGTGCATGCCACAAAGTTTCAAGTTTTATGTTATGATTATGGGGATCTCATTTTCACTTCTATGATTTATCCCATGTTATGATATTATGAGCTCTTTTGCAGGTTAAGATTTCCAAAAGCTATGTTCTTATGTATATGATGTGATTGATATTTCTTTTGTTTACCCTTACTGAGCATTTGAGCTCACCCTTTTATGTTTTCTTTTCCCCAGGATATAAAGAAAGGTTTTAGGTAGAAAAAAGGGATGACCTTTATGGGAGATATTGAAGAACTTTCACCACGATTAGAAGATTACGTTCCGAGTTTCCAAAGACACTAAACTATTACGATCCTTTAGTGTGTGTTTTTGTTATGTACTAAGTATTCTGCAAAAGTAATGTAATGTCAATGTACGATAAGCTTCGGGTCTCTACAGTTGTTATCAGAGGAAAGGTTTAGTCAACCTTTGGAAACTAGGATGCGAAAACGTTAGTGAGATCCCTAGAGATATTTCTAAGGTATGTCTAGGGATGCCCCTAAGGATAAGTATACGTATAGGATATAGTTCTAGAACTATGGTAACGATATTAGATTAAACCAAAGATGATAGATATTTAAGTTACTCCTCCTTTATTACGATTTTTTTCATCTAACACTATTCTGTTTGGGTTTTAGAAAATGGCTGGAAACAAGATGATTCACAATAATGGAGGATATGATGGACAATGGAATGATATTCTTCATGAGCAACCAAATGAAATGGGATTTGGATGTCCAAACATCATTATTATGCCGAATCAGCAATCTCACAACATGATCAATAAAGTAAAATTTGGTAAGTTTCCTGACTCGACTAATAAGAGAAAGATGGAGTTCCATGATGATCATAGAGGAATGAAAGTTCAATTTCCCCTATGTAAATCATGTGGGAAGAGGCATCAAGGAGAATGTTTCAAGGGAACTGGAAGATGCTTTGGGTGTGGAAAAGAAGGACACAAAGCAAGTAAGTGCAAAGGAAAAGGGTCGGTTAACACCATGGATGAGGATAATGGTATTGCTACGACATCAAAAATGGTTAAGTGTTTTAAATGTGGAATGTATGGGCATTATGCAAACAAATGCCCTAAGGGAAAGACTCATGAAGAGAATCAGTATGGTCATATGGGTAGTATTTATGTGGATGATGATGAAGAGACTACAAATGATATGTGAGATGAAAGAATTTTTGAAGCTCGGTCAATGGTTTGAGAATGTAGTGGAATGATTACATGTTTATCATGTGTAATTTTGGAATAAAGAGACATCTATGGATTGTTACACTGTTGTCTTTCCTTGTGTTACCAGTATCCATGAAAGGTTATTCAGATATTTTTGGAATGTAGATGATATACGCATAATGAAGGGATAAGGAGAAAATTAAATGTTTGATAGTATTCATGAGATCATGATTGATATAAGGACTAAGTGATATCATGGTTTGAGTATATAGAATTTTGAGGATTTTGGTATGTGGAAAGTGTTAACTTTTAACTGCACTCATGTTTTCACTAAGGTATTCAAGAGAATACATGATTAAGGACTTTGAATGTTTGGAATGTGACCAACAAGACATATCTTATGATATGTGGGGATCAACGACAGTATTAAATCTCTGGTAATCGATGTCATTATATTATGAGAGTGGACTGCAGTATTATGTATAAGCCTAAAGATTAGACTGGATTATGTTGGACATAAGTTAGTATTGTTTAAGGATAGAAGATTTTCGATATTATTGATGGGATGTTATAGTAACGTAGTTTTAGAAAAAGGGAAAACCTACAGGACGGGCGACGGCCCATCGCTTCGGACAAGGCTGTAGGAATCGAACCCACAACCGAAGTGCGACTGGCCTTTATCGCCTACCATTGGCCTACAGGAAGTCCCTGTTTAGAAGAAACTAGTTTTATTATATTAAGCAGTATGATATATGAAGTATAAGTCCATTTTAGGAACCATATATGATTAATCTCACTATAGATCGAATTATGTATATAATTTTTGCTAACCTTTTGTTCGAGACAGATGGAATGACCCGTCATTCTATCACATGATCTGCTAACACTTCATGAATAACAAATTCAACTTCATTTACTTAAGAGATGAAGTGGAAATTGTTCAAGGCACGAACAACAGTGAGATTGAACCAAAATAAAGTAAGTATTTATTCTAATTCAAATTTTCAACTTTAGGGAAATGATCTTGAAAACAAAAAATGTTGTCCTAGTGATCTTATACCTGATGAATCAGATGGTACCTTATATCATCACAAATCTATGGATTTGTGATTACTGGCTTTTCCATAGCCATGTTCTCTACCACTCTCCATCAGAACATGATGGTTAGATTTCTCTTCCATATCCATATTTTCACCTATGTGGAAACCCAATGATTAGTTTATTTGGGTAACCGTTACGTTTCATACTTTTGTTTTTAAAGATTGCTTTTGATATTCCTTTTTACGATGTGGGTTTCTATTAAAGAAACTTTCGAATAGTAAACCATTTATAACCCCGACGAATTTCGAGGGAGAAATTCATTTTAAGGGGGGTAGAATGTAACAGCCCAAGATTTTATAAAAAAATATTCTTTTTAATTTTATTAATGTCTTGTGTTGTACGCTACACCAAAAGGAGCTTGCACAACACGCATCCTTGACTTGCCTTGCATTACACGCAATCGCGACCTTCCTCGATAGCGTGTGTAGTACGCAATACCGAGTTTCACTAAACAACGATATGCTATTAAAATATTATTAACTAGCCGTTATGAATAGTAATAACCACTTTTTAAAATTCTGTAAATCTTATTTTTCAAAATGAACTTCATTCTTGGATTCGGAGTATCGAATTTAGCCTAAGGTGAAATTTTGGTACTTTTCGGATAACTTTCATATTCTGATGAATAGTGAAAAATTACTAAATTATAATTAAAAACAACTTTTTTAATCGAAATAATTAATAGTGATAAATTATTAATTTGAGTGGTTTTAAAGTATATTTAGAATATATTTTTACAATTTAATACAATGTTGGTTATTGAATGTAATTTCACATTTAAACCAGACATAAACAAGTGTCAATCTTTGGATAGATATTGTTTCTTAAAAACACGCTATTTGTTTTAACAGCGGGATTTAATTATAAAATTAATTAATGCAACTTCTATGTTATGAATTTGGTAAAATAGAATTCATTTTCGAATTCAGAATATGAAATATAGCTTAGGATGAAATTTTGGCATTTTTCTGAAAACTTTCAATTTTTGATGAATAGTGAAACCACTAAGTGGTAGGTTAAAAACGGAATTTTGCATAAAACTTAATTTTACCGCTTCTGTGAATGGAATTTCGAAAATCCGAGAGACACGGTTAATATCAAGGACTAAAATGTGGTTCAATGAGATGAAAATAATTTTTTGGTGAATAGTAACTTTTTACTTTTTTTACCGCGGTTAATAGTAAATAGGGTAACTAAGGGTAAATATGATATTAATATTACCCTAACACATGTAATAATTCTATTGGACAAGTGTAATTCGACCAAAAACAAACTTAGGAATAAAATATGACCATTTAGGCCCACTTGGATTAGATTAGGACATTTATTATTAATTTATTTAAAGAAGGGTTAGAATAGTTAAAATCAAAGTTTAATAAGTAAAACATTTTAATATGGGGTTATACATAAGATAAATTCGATTGTAAATATTCATTAGAAAGCTAAAAAGATTTCCTACATGATGGTATTTTATTTGTAATTTTTAGACATCAAATAATTTAATTTATTTATGACACAACGATGATGCAGTAATTATCTTATTAATGAAATATTGACATAATTGATGTTATAAACACCAAAATTAATGTAATTTGAGATTTTTTATGAATTCCACTAATTTTATAGGTTACTATGATATATTAATGTTGATTTAATCAACTTGGTTCGAACATTTAATTCTGTTATGACTTTCACAAAAATCATATATCAAATAGTGTCAAAATTGACACAAAATAGTTTTTAAATAAAATATTATATTATTAATTGTTATTTTATTCCTAAAAATCTAAGGTTCGGCCAAATGACTTAGATAAGGATATATATATTAATAATAAACAATTTGGGGTTCGTTTGGCATGTTATAGTAAGTGTATTAACCATATAGTGAAAGAAAACAAAAAGACACGGTAAAAGTTAAATTATTTAACTTAGAGTTAAATCTAATTGATAAGGTTTAAAATAATATCCAAACATGTCTAAATTTGATTGGTTGATGATATTACAACCCTATCTCATCTAATATTCGAATATGAGTCATTTTTGGAGGTTTTTAAGTGGGGTTAGATTTATTATAAATTAATATTTTTAAGAATTCCTAAGGTGCCCCTCTCCTCCCCTATAAAAGGACACCTCCTCCCCCTCCTCCTCACACCAATTTGAGCACTCAAGCTCGTCCAACCCCTGCCAATTTCTCCTCTCCACTTCCCTAGCAACATCCTAGAGGTTCTGGTCTTCCTCAAAGACCAATTTTAGTGCCCTAAGAGGAGGTCTCAAAGAGGCACTTCAAAGAAGAGGTAATTACCGTTACCAATTCTTTCATCTTTATTTCTTCTTCCACTTCTTCTTCTTAGGTTGTTTCATTATGACGTAATAACATCAGTATCACTCATATACTGATATGTTATTATAAGTATGAAACAACCCTATTTCACCATCTATCCATCCTACGGAAAAAGAAATCACCGCGCGTGCGTACGTACGGAATACCGTCTCCACGCCGTGGTGTAATCTATTTTCCACCACCACCTTACATGGATGGGTATAATGGTGTAAAGAATAACTATACATAGTTATTACAACATCATATTGATTCTGATATATTGTATAATCCACTCCACTCCAATTCAATATTTATAGAAATGATATCATCGCTCGTGCGTACGTACGGAATACCGTCTCCACGACGCGATGAGATTCATTCTCCATGTTAACCATTTAAGAATGATTATAATGTATATATAAGAAATAATAATGAAATATATGACATTATAAAGCTACTGGATTTATGTATATATATACATATGTATGTCATCTACTTACTTCCATTTCAAGACAATAAGGAAAGGAAAACAGCGTTCATGCGTACGTACGGACTACCGTCTCCATGAACGGTGTTTTTCATTTTATTTATCTACCTATTATATATATATATACTGAATATATATGATATATAAATCATATTTTATATTCTGGAAGTAAGTAAATCATGATATAAGTAATAATGATGTCAAGAACAACAAGTCAAACCACCTACGATAAATGAAACGATTTTACCCAAAACGCTTCTTTAACATGGAATTTACAAAAGAACGGGTAATATAATGTCATAAGTGAACCATATATGATATCATAACAATGAATATGATTCTGTAATAAGTCAATGACATTATTTAAATCATTATACAGGAGGTTCGGACACTTACGAAGCAAATCGGACCTAAGGTAAGGGAAAATATCACAATCTCACTTTTATCCGAGATTGTTTTTACTTTGGTAATTACTGGGGTGTATTTTATCATCCACATCCATGTTCCCTAGATATGTAATATTATTTCCTTCCTTCTAAAATAGTTTATATCCAATTTTACCCTTCGGTAAGTTTTTTTGTAAAAGATATGAAAGGAATCTTTTGTCGTTTTTCGTACGAGGAACTTTTTGACTTTTCCGACAAAAGTTAGAAGAATGTTTTTTTTAACTTATACGGCATGAATGGATTTTTAAAACATTATTTCCAAGAAGCTTCCTTTACAAGTTTTCAAGTTTATTTTTAATCAACTTCTTTTATTTTAAAGTTGTATGACATGTTATGAAAGGAAAAAATGTTTTTGAAGAAGAAAGGATATTTTCCTCAAGAATTCAATTCAAGTGTTTTATCAAAATTATTTTCCATCTAAGATAATAAAGGGTTCTGTTTCTATCCATATTTTTACATTGGTTTGACTATGTTGTGATGGAATTATGTTTATGAATTCCTTTATCTTATATGAATTGATTTATGATGTCATGATGTTTCAAGAATCCCATTTTTGTTATATGTGTTATGCGATGATGTATGTTTTATGATTATGTGGCACACATAAGAAAGGATTCATTATAAGATGGGTGGGACCTATATCTCCCTCCAATGCATTGGGTAATGATTTTATATCTCATGAGATAGACATGGCTGGAACGGACGGTTATTTCGGTTCAGTGATACAGGACTGAAACGAGGAGTGAACTCGGTTCAGAAAGGGACTTTGTCCACTAAGATAGTCTTGGCAATGAGTCATGACTAACAAGAAATTATTTCCATGATTATGTGTGCATGCCACAAAGTTTCAAGTTTTATGTTATGATTATGGGGATCTCATTTTCACTTCTATGATTTATCCCATGTTATGATATTATGAGCTCTTTTGCAGGTTAAGATTTCCAAAAGCTATGTTCTTATGTATATGATGTGATTGATATTTCTTTTGTTTACCCTTACTGAGCATTTGAGATCACCCTTTTATGTTTTCTTTTCCCCAGGATATAAAGAAAGGTTTTAGGTAGAAAAAAGGGATGACCTTTATGGGAGATATTGAAGAACTTTCACCACGATTAGAAGATTACGTTCCGAGTTTCCAAAGACACTAAACTATTACGATCCTTTAGTGTGTGTTTTTGTTATGTACTAAGTATTCCGCAAAAGTAATGTAATGTCAATGTACGATAAGCTTCGGGTCTCTACATAGCTTGTTGACCTCAATCTCCAATACTTTGATCCATATTTCTTTAGATTTGACTTCTTCATTCGATTTTCGGTCCATTTCTGTTATCTTGTTAATGACATAAACTGGTGTCCTCCATGAAACTTCTTCATCATTAGTGGTTTCAGCATCACTTTGAATTTTAAGTAATTCACTCGTTCCAACAGAATTATTGAGTGAATATATCTTTTCCCTATCTGATTCATCCAAGACTTCCTTCAACAAGCGGTTTGATTCTTTTAACTGAATCACACATTTTCCATACACACTTCCACACTGAGGAATACCACCTGACTTCTGATTCTTCTTTGATGTTTTTCCCTTTTCCATGGAACACTAAGATAAGAGAAGACTGATTCTTGAACCACACAGGTCGACTATAGTAAGTCAGAGAAAACAAATATGATAAGAGCAACCTTCCCTCTGATACCAATTGTTAGGACCAATAGGGGCCTATATACCCTGAGAGGGGGGGGGGGGGGGGTGAATCAGGGTATGGATATTATTTTCACACTTCTTTCTTCCCCACTAGATCTTGACCTCTTTATTACAAGGGTCACTTTGTTTGCACTTGTGTGGTTATTATGATCACTTATTTTCTTCTTTGCCTGATGATGATGCTTCAAATGCAATTCAGGGAAGTAAGCAGGCAGGCACAAAGATTTTTACTTGGTTCACCCTCACTGGGCTATTTCCAAGGAGCATACGCCGACAAGTTGTCATGCGTACCAAATCCCACTATTCCCAGGATCACTGCCTTCACAAGGTTTAGGGTTAGCTCACTTCTTTCCCAAGGGTCACTCCCTATTTCTCTCTCTCTGGCTCACTGCCAGTGGAGAGGATCACCTTCTTCCTCTTCCTATGCCCACTGCACTTGGAATGGATCCACTCACAGTTTATAGACCTGTAGGTCACTTCATTTGCATGAAATAATGCATCTTCAACAGTTGATAGATGCTCTATTGAAGTCCAACTTTCATCCACTGATGAATACCTCTTTGCCTCTGAATACTGGACAATTCCTTTTGGAAACACCTTCGCAAAGCACCCTACTTCGCGAAGATCCCAATTTCGTGAAGCTCAAAGAAGCCTTCGTGAAGCTCCTGGATTTTTGCGAAGCACTTTCACGAAGCTCAAGCCATCGCAAAGCAACGTCCCTTGTGAAGCTGACTAAGGAAAAACGGAGCTCACAGGTTTCGCGGAGCTACAATAGCTGCCGCGAAGCTCCTCTTTCGTGAAGCACACTGGCTCTGCAAACCACCTTCTCAAATCGAGAGCAAAGGATTTTCTCTGAAAATTACCTATACTTCTCTCGAGGGGGCCAGCCTCTATTTATAGGCGATTCCACCGACCCTCGTCCCTTCCGCGCGAAGTCAATGCCACGTCATCTCAAATCGCGAAGCTCCGAAGTTTCCACCGGAATTCTGTCCAAATCACGAAGCACCATGACAATTTTCCATTCGCAGAGCTTGACATAATCACGAAGCATCATCGTCAAAATTCCTTCGCACCTTCACCGCGAAGCTCCCTCGTAAAGCCCTTCACCGCCGCGATGCGCTTCAGCCTCTTCCGTTCGCGAAGATTGACATAATCGCGAAGACTCACCACCTCCATTCTTCTGGTCTTCGCGATTTCCAAACCATGAATCCTATCTTCGCGAAATTCATGCCTTTGACATATTAAATTATGATCTTCATGGAAATCCTATTTTCGCGATGCTCACCAAATCCCAAATTTTGGACCCCCAAAATTTGGAAAACACTGGGAAATGACGCCACCTTGTACTGCTCTTTTGTATCGCCTTCAGACCGCCATTTACTTTGTTATCATTCTTTGTCAACATTGATTGTCAACAACTTCTCGGGATCTCGACAATTCTCCATGGAAACCTGCTTTGTCAACAAACACAATCAACCCAAAAATACTGCAATGTTACCTTGAGGGATTTTTGCCCAACAAAAATACTATCAAAGAACGTGTGGATTATTATTACTTAAGGAATCATGGTTGTTTACCATTAAAATAATAGTGTCAAACATACTTCACACAAGGATATTAAAACAAAGAGTGTCTTATACCACTGGGGGATCTATCAACCTTTCTCTTTGGATTTATAAAAAAGATACAGGTGTATCGAGAATGTATTATAAAGTTCATTTACTATATTCTTACTGATCTATTTTTCTTATTCTTAAACTCTAGGAATTCATTATCCATTTATATTCACATCAAACGGGGAATATTCTTATTGAAAAAGATTCCCCTAATCTCTTCCCACTCCAGATAATCAGTCTTCACTCATGTATTCATAGTTTTAATCAGGGTCCACCGCTTTCCAACTTATCTTTCTATGCGGTATACTTTGATGCTGAATTTATCTTTACATGAATATTAGTTTACATAAAATATATTATCTATAGAGGTGATCCATTGTTCATCAATAATTGAGTCAATAGATCCACTAAAAGGAGGTGTTCATTGATGTATAAAGGAATCAATGTAAAGTTATTCCCTTCAAGGTGAATTTGACCCGTCAACATGATTCATGTTATTATTCACAACTTCTGACAGTTGATTAATCATCCTCATAGATTTTCCCATTCCATTTTCCATTAAAAGGACATCAATGCATCATCTTTTTCACTCATCATTTATATGGTTCCTCCAATTTCCCACTATTTTTCTAAAAGAAGAAAACCTTTGCGAAGAACATGTTTATTTTCGGAATAATAAAATTCTAAAGGAAGTTTATATATTAAAACAACATGATTAAATTTTTTATTCAGTAATATCCTTTAATTACATTTTTTATATATATCCTTTATAGAGGTCCCTAAAAATATTTTGATTGACCAAACATATCCTCAGATAGTTTCAAATGATTTTTAAAATTAGAAGCATTCTCTTTCAACAGTTCCCAATCTATTCTAGATCAATGTAGTGTTTTATGGTGTTACCCCTTGGTACATCTGTGTATTTATATATCCAATTTTAGTATCCACACAAGGATGTATTTTCTTATAAACTACATAATTAATACTTACCAAAATACAAGGATATTTTCCTATATTTTTACTTGTACCTAACGTTCATGATAATGTTTTCAAGTATAAATTTCCATAAATAACTAAACTATAATCAGATACCAACTATTGAATCCCCCTATTTTATTACATTTTTTTTTCATTACATGAAACAAAACACTATATCTTCTAATGTTTAGTTTCTTGTAAATTAGAAACATAATACATAAACACATAAAAAATTATTCTAAATCTAGTTGTAACACGTCTTCATGGGTTTAACCTAGGTTAATTTTACTTTATTTCATAGAATGGGGACATATATCAAAGGTAAAGGGTGAGCATGAAGCCCAGTAAAGAAAAAAAAGGGATATATATAACATGTGATCATGAGACATACCAATAAAAACATGAGGCATAATAGTATAATATGAGTAAGATAACGCATGGTATATCATAATAAAAATAACATATATAAAAACATGGAAATGTTTATATAAAATTTAAATGATAAATTCCTAATCAAATAACCATGTTTTTTCACTAATGTATCAAAAATAAAATTACTATGGTTATTCACAAAGGTATTGTAAATATTGTAATATATAGAGACTAAATTATTTACCCCATCCATTGAAGCACTAGCAGGGTGCACCCTTAATATGTCTTAATTTAAGGTGATACAAATATATCATAATAAATCATTTAATTAGTAACCCTTTGGAAAAAATAATATGTTTTTTTATCAATGTCATGGCGTAAAATCATTCTTAATGAAATGATCATTAAGTCATTTTAAACCTATGAAAAGGAAATGTGGGTTTGATATACATACTTACTCAAATAAATAAATAAATTTTCAACTAGGATAATACCCATAGAAATATTAGAGGTTTGGCTATTCACAAGAAGAAAATAAATTAGAATTTCTCTAGTAAAAGAGGGAAATTTGAGATGTAAATTCTGTAGCATGATGGGTAAAAAATGCAGTTCTAGAAAAAGATAAAATGAGAGAGGAAGAAGGTCTCCCATTTATTATTATTTTTTTCATATGTAAGGGAATGAAAAAATCATAAAAAAGAATATAACACACCCTTTAGAAGATATACACAAAATATTTTCTTGAATATGAAAGAAGAGGATAAGAATCCCCTTACTATGAAGAGTTTCTCCAAAATATTGATAATTAAAACCTTGAAGAATTGAGGAAAACTATGGAGGACTCAATGGGAGGAAAAACCACCATATATTCATGTATATTGTATTGAGAGTGAAGGTAAATGGTGAAATGGGTGGATATTTAGAGCAAAAGTTGAATAATTGTTTAGTAATTTCCAAATACAGGTCTCTGAAATCTAGGCTATGGAAAATGAAAAACCATTGGCATACCTATGGGGTTCTCTCATGGTTTTTTAAATTTTATTGAAAAATCATGATATTTTATTCCACTAGTGATTAGAATACTTTTTTAATACTCTTTCAGACATGGAATATTAATTTTTTCACAAAATATATATCTTAAAATCAAATTTTCCATTTTGGACTTTGGAAAGACACTTACAGGTTTAGAAACTAATTAAAATACATAATATTAATTAAATAATATATATTATGTCATAGGTTATGGTTAATTAATTATTAAATCATTATTACATAAATATTAATTCATAAAACATATTGAAAACCAAAAACTATACTTTTACTATTCATAGAAAAATAAAGTATCATAGAAAATTATTATAATGTCATGTTGACCTAATTTTGATGTTATATTTTCACATATAATTCTTATTTTATCATAAAAATTCTCTATATATAATAGTTTTATCTTTAAAATATAAAAATCATTATTTATTAAAAAATTTCATTTTTTAAGGAAAAATCCAATTTTTGACACTTATAAAAATTTCCCAGGCCATAATAAAATTATAAAATTATTTGTATTTAAATAAGTCAGTTTGATAGAATATTTCATTAAAACAAATATTATTTATAATAACTTAGTTTATTATGAGAATATATATCTTTTATAAAAAAATACAATTATGTTTTATTTTTATTCAGAAATTATTTTATCAAATTCAACTCAATTAAACATATTTTTTCTTGAGAAAAAATATTCATAAAATGTAGTTGATTTAATAAAAAGTTTATTTATACAATATAAATTACTCTCTATGAAACTAAGTTGAAGACACACAACCCTTATTACACTTTCGTACACCCTAAGCGTATGGTGCACGATGTTGGTAGTTTCATGGGGTTTTTGGGCTAATATTGACCTAGTGGAAATCTCTAAAAAATTTAACATCACTTGTTGGAAATTTAATTCAAGCTTCACTTGTTTAATATCATCCTAGTATTGGAAAAAGATGAAACCTAGTGATGCTACCTTCATCCCAAGTTCAGAAAAATGGGTTTCAAATGGCATGCCTTTACTAGTTGAGGCCATCGTTCCTTCTTTATTCATCAATTATCCTTTTTTATTACTAATTATAAACACTTATTACAATGAAAAATGTATAAAAAATGATTATATTTACCAACATTAAAATTGACAATAGTTATATTGACCAACAGTCATATTTGAACAATGGTATAAAGGTCGAATTCCAATGGTCACATTTACCTTTATACCATATAAATACCACTTTATTATTTCACTCAATATTCACTATAATTCATCATGAAGTTATATTTTGTTTTTTAATGATTTTGGATTGGTTTAAAAAATATTTATTTCATTTAAATAGTGTTTATTATGGGGGAGATGATTCTAGTAGACTGTGGTGATCCATATTTTACCCTTTTAGATTTTATATATTTTTTCCAATTGTATTATTTAAAATTTTAATTGGATTTGTCACTAACTAAAATAATTATGTATATTAATGAGATATGGATTTTTGGTTTTTATATATTTTTACATGTATAGTATTATATTGTATATAACACAAATTTAGTCATGAAAAAAATATCCTTCTAAAATCATGGGTTATTACATCAAATTAGTTTGCAAATAGTGTTCGGTGGGACTTGACATCTTAAACTATAGAAGAGTATTTTTGTTATATGTATCTTTATCCTTATGGGGTATAAGTCCACAAATATACAATTTTATTTGATATTTATTTTAATATGTAAATAAAATTTCATGGATAAAGTGTTCTTTTTTAGTAACATCAAAGTATCTTTTAGGTTTGGAAAAAATGGTTCAAAATTATTCAATATCATTTTAAAGAAATAAAGATCATTCCATATCCTTTTACATTGGTATTTGGGGTATTTTTTATCATAGAATTAAATTTAAATAGACAATTTTAAATATTTAATATTTGTGTCTTTTTTTCAGTTAAGATACCATGTGTACATTCAAGTGGGATGAAATTTTTGGGTCCCTTATTAGGGATGGTGACTTTATATTAGGAAATTTTAGTGGGTTACCACACCAAAAGTATCTCTTTATGAACATATTAACTGTTTGTAAATTATATTCTCTTACCATTTATTGTAGTTATTTCCATAACAATGTCTAAATAGTGTGTTTTATTATGGATAGTTGTACATTCTAAGTTTTCTTCGTCAATTGTTCCACTTTAGTTTTAATTTTTTGGTTAAATGATTTAGGATTTTCTAAAAGTGTTTACATAATATAATATATTATTAGGAAGTTGAATTTTGTGTTTTGGATGAGATCATTACTATTTATGATAAAAGAAATATTTTTCCATCATTTTTATGTGTTTGGGTTGAGTTCCATGATGTTGTCCCAATATCATCTCAGTCCCCTTGTATGAATTGATAGAAAAAAGAGTCACTAAAAATTTATCTCAAAAATTAAAGTAAATTCCAATTCAAACTATAAATCTCCTCTTGATTCAAGTCAGTTTTATCTTTCAGTGGTTTTTGGGTTGGCCCCTCCAATCTGGTTGTCTTGAATATAAGAAGTCATTTATTTCTACAACATATATCCTTATTACCAAGATTTAAATTTCTAGGGAAGTCTTATATTTCTATCTTACCTATATTCATCATGAATCCACCATGAAATATTACTGTTTTCAAACTAAATTAAATGGTTTTATTTTTTAAAAATTTATTAAAAATATATTTAATATAAATTACAACTTATTTGAAATATAATTATTCCCTCAAACCACCATCCTTGATGGATTATACTTGAGTGAGACTCATGTATTAATTATAATATTACAATAATTATCCTTTGTTTTATTTTTATTTGATAGGGTTAATGTGCTACACTTTACACTTTTATATTGTGTGTTGACTCATTTCTATGCATTCCATATGTAAGATACTTCTCATTATTCTATTTTTTTTCTTGTAAATATTAATTTTATTTTTTCTTAATGTGAAAAAATTGGATATTAATATCATTATTGGTTGTGGATTCTATTTTCATTTTTTTTCCTTTTACATTCTTCTCTTCTGAATCCAAGTAAGTCCTTTTTAAAATTTCACTTAGCTACTTAGTATTTAGGTTTCTAAAATAACCTCAAATATTTTTTCCAATCAATGATTGTTTATAAAAAATGTCTATATAATATAAATATTTTACAAGTAATGAGGATATAATTTTATGGGTTGGGAATTATTTATTACACCCTTGGTTCATTTACTAACCTTTACTGAATTTCCCTTCACCCCATTTGAAAGTGATGGTGATCATATTCCTCTAATACATGGATTCTTGATTTGGGAAAACTCATATAAAATATAGACAATATGAACCATACAATGAATTGAATACTTATCCTATTATTTAATTATCTATATCCTTTACACTCTATTCATGAATTAGGGGAATTAATTATACTGAGATCATCCTTTAAAAATCCATTAAGGGGAAAATTTTGTTGTATTGTGATGAATACCTTGAAAAATATGATGTTATATTCTCCATGTATACCATATAATGTTGGTTAGAGGATCCAATTGATTTTGGCATAATTGATATTTTGTTTCACCTAGTGGTATCATGAAGCATTATTTATTCCACCTCATTTTTAGTATTTATAGATATCTAATTTTTTGAAACATTGATGAAATTATTCTTAATCATGATATATAGTTATTATAAAAGAAATTCAGGCCATAAAACATTCAAGGAAGCCTATCATTATATCCCTTTCATTACTATTATAAGGCCCCGGGCCATAAACCTTACTTAATATTGAATTAAACGAATAATTCACGTTGGGGATCTTTTCGGGTTTAGAGTTTTAGAGAATTAGAACATAACTATTACATCTCAAAAGATTACAAAGTAGTCACTTCTACTAAGTTTCCATAATAAAAAAAACTCTTAAAAAGGAACGTGTCTCGTTCCATGTTTTATATAGCATGACATTCCCTTGATCCCATCCTTGACCTTATTCCACATTAAGTCCTGTGAAAAACATTTCAAAAAAACTTGGGGTGAGCATAAAAAGCTCAGTAAGGGATACAGAAAGAATGAAAACTGTTAGTTTTTCAAATATCAAGTAAAACATATATACTCTATCAAAGTAATACCTTCACCTTCATGAAGTAGTAAAAACTCTTCACTGAATAAAGTATCATTACTTACCTTTTTGTAACCAAAGGATTACCATAAAACCCATAAAAAGAACACATAACATATATAAAGGTAACTTGGGACATAAACATACTTAAGTGGAATAACCATACGGTCGACTTCCACACATATCACTTAATGGAATAGCCATACGGCCAATTTCCATACATACTTAATGGAATAGCCATAAGGCCGACTTCCATACCCAATGCATTGGAGGTTATAACGTAACCACCCGTCCTGGTATTCACAGCACCACCCGTCATATGGTTTATAACGTAACCACCCGTTAAATGTCCAAGTACCAATATAAAATCATAAAACATAAAACAAATATAAAGGAATGATAACATTTCCACATTTCAATCACAATATATCATAATAGAATCCTTTATCAAAACCATTTTCAATACCAAAATACATAAAAGAGTATATGGTATTTATTTCATTTTAAAAACATAACGGCTTGTTGAGGAAGCCAAAGTCCAAATAATACTCGGAGTGGCGGAAAAGGTTTTTGTCACCGCGTACGTTAGAAGAATCATTCCTTTTTGTCATTTTGTAAAATGCTTCGTAGAAAAAGATTCCTTTTGAATAAACGTAAAAGTTAAAGGGGTTTATACACCGTATAAAATAAAGTTGTGTATAAAATAAAATATGCCTCAATGAAAGGAGATTGAGACAAAGTCCCTTACCTCGGGTCCGACTTGACTCGATCGTTCTTTAACGTCCTAAATAATAAACTGGAGTTAATTTATACATGATTAAGAACCTTTTTAAAGTTCATTATTCCTTTTATATCACTTATTTCCATGTTATAAATATTATGTAACCATTTAAGTTAATAATGTTTGTTTTGTCAATATTTGGTTCTTAAGTCGAAAGTGGACTTCTTACAATTACATGTTGTTCGTGTGGTCAAAGGTTCTTTATATCCAGAATGAAATTACCGATTTGGATATAATATGTATCATATATATCCAGCATATACATGTATTTATAATATTACATAATCATTTAGAGGTAAGAAATGAAATGCACCGTTCATGGAGACGGTAAGCCGTACATACGCATGAACGCTACTTTCATTTCTTTGTCATATTAATGGAATTAAAACTAAATGAGCGGTATGTATATTTTAATTCCATAATTATATTCATCATTTATATATATCATTAATTATATATATCCATTATATACATGTACTTTAAATAGTACATTACATTTGGGGATAAGAAATGAAATGCACCGTTCATGGAGATGGTAAGCCGTACGTACGCATGAACTCTACTTTAATTTCTATCTCATACTTTAATGGAAAGATATAATAATGATATAGAGGTATATTATAATTCTAGTATAACATCATATATAATAACTTTAAATCCATCCTTTACACATCCCACATATGGCATTAACGAATCACATCACTTTGAGGGGGCGGTAGTCCGAACTTCCTTAAATGAAGATATCGTGTTTACCCATAATGGAAACCATAAAGGTATGACAAAAATGAAAAATACAGAAGCTTAATGAAAACATAAACATATTATATATCATATATAAAAATAGTGACATCATAATGGCCACCCTTGAAGGTGTTAAATGAGTATTGAACAATCATCGTTTCGGGAGGCTGAATTTCGCCATCCACGGAAACCGTATGTTCTTTAACCATTTGATGTAGTTGTGTGAGAGTGAAGCTCAAATAAATATTATAACAACATCCTAGTATATTGAAGATACTGGTGTTGTTACAAAAGAAGCAAATAAAAAGAGTTTAGAGGGTTGGAGAAGCAAAATAAAACAAATGAACAAGAGAGAATGAATTACCTTTAAAAGTGTAACTCCCTTTTGATTTGAGCCTAAAGGCTTCCTTTGAAAGGATTCTGCCCAAAGGGAATCCTCTAGGATGAGGAGAGGGATGTGGAGAGAGTAATTGGGCAGGGGTTGGCCGAGCAAAAGGCTTGAGAAGTGTGTGAAATGGGGTAGAGGTGGGGGCCTTTTATAAGAGGAGAGGAGGGGCACTTTTGGAAAGTAAAGAAATATTACTTTATTTGAAAATGTGTTTTGGTTTTAAAAGGTCCCACATTGATATAATTCGTGGATACGGTGATAAGGGTTCGAAATCCACTCATCCAATTGGTTTTGGCCATGTGTAGGTTTTATATTTTTCATTATCTTTCCATTTTATTTAAATCGTCAAATAATGATGTCATCGCCGCATCATTATTATGTCATATATAATTTAATTTATTTAATGTCTAAAAATTATAAACAAAATACTATGATGTAGGAAATCTTTTTATCTTTCCAATTACTATTTATAATCAAAATTTCGACTTTTATAACCCCACTACAAAATTATTTTAGTAAAACAATTTATGTTAGTGTCATTTTCACTTTAACATTAAATAAAAATATATTAATGTCATTTTCCAACTAAAGTGGCTCCATGGGGTCCCCAAGTTGGCCCATGGCTTGTCTTGGTCGGCCATGAACACCCAATAGGTGTAGGACAAGTGTCATGGTGTTTTCACATTCTTATAATACCATTTTTACCTTAAACTACACTAATTACTTCTAATCGCGATTAATGAAAAAAAGTTACTATTCACCAAAAAATTATTTTAATCTCATTGAACCACATTTTACTTCTTAATGACAACCATGTATGTCGGATTTTCAAAATTCAATACACATTAGTGGTAAACTTTCATTTAACTGAAAAATCAGTTTGCTTGATTACCACTTAGTGGTTTCACTATTCATCAAAATTGAAGTTTTTCAGAAAATTACCAAAAATTCACCCTAAGCTATATTTGATATTCCGAATTCAAAAATGAAGTCCATTTTACAAAATTCAAAACATATAAGTCAAATTAATTAATTTAATAATTAATTCCTGCTGTCATGACAAATAGTGTGTTTTTGTGAAACAATAAGTATCAAAAGATTGACACCAGTTTAAGTCCAATTTCAAAGTGAAATTGATTCCTATGAACACCATTGGATTAACTGGTAAAAATATTTTCTAATTTCACTTTAAAACCAATTAAAATAATAATCTAATCATATAAATAATTTAGATTAAAAAGAGGTTTTGAATTAAAATACAACATTTTACACTATTTATAAAAAAAATGAACTTTATCAGAAAGGTACCAAAAATTTACACAAAGTAAATTTTGATGTCCCGATTCTAAAGAAGAGTTATATTTGGTCCAAAATAAAGTATAAGAGTGATTAAAACTATATTTAATGACGGTTCACCATTAAAAGGTGATAAGTGAACCTTTAGTGAAAATTAGAGTATATATGCCCTAAAATTGAACTATTTCCGTATTTTAAGCCTTTATATTTTATTGGGTAAATGTATAAACATTTAAAAACATATCTAATCATATTTTAGTTATTTCTATCCATTCTCGCCAGTACAACGGCTACTTGTTAACTAACATTTAAAATAATATTATTTTATTACTATTGTGCTACGTAAGTTTCAAAGAAACTCATCGTTGCGTATCGGGTACGCTATCGAACATAACAACCCCTTTAAAATAAAATTAATATTTAATTCGTAAATATTAATAAATATGAAAATTCTTTATTCTTTATTTACCTGGGATGTTACATCCTTCCCCCCTTTTGGGAATTGCGTCCTCACAATTTTATTCACTTATCAAAATAAGTGGGGGTATTTATCCCTCATAGCATTTTCAGATTCTCATATTGCCTCTTCAATCACATGGTTTTTCCAAAAAACATTTACCTGATGAATCACCTTATTCCGTAACACTTGCTCCCTATGGTCAAGAATCTGGACCGGTTGTTCTTCATAAGATAGGTTCTCTTCCAGCTGAACTACCTCTGGACTCAAAACATGAGATGGATCTAGCATATACTTTCTCAACATCGAAATGTGAAAAACATTGTGTACCTGAGATAAACTCGGAGGTAAAGCCACTCGGTATGCAACTGATCCAACTCTTTCCAGAATTTCATATGGTCCAATAAACCTTGAACTCAGCTTTCCTTTCTTACCAAATCTCTTCACACTTTTCCAAGGAGAAACCTTGAGAAAAACATGATCACCTACCTCGAAAGATAGATCCTTCCTCCGGTTATCCGCATAACTCTTCTTCTTGCTCTGAGCTGTTCTCATGTGCTTCTGAATCAACTGAACTTTTTCTGCCATCTCTTCTACAAATTCTGGTCCCATCAACTTCCTTTCACCCACTTCATCCCAGAAAGCTGGAGTTCGACACCACTTCCCATATAATGCCTCAAATAGTGCCATCTGTATACTGGAATGAAAGCTGTTATTATAAGAAAATTCAACCAAAGAAAGATGTTGGTCCCAAATTCCCTAATAATCCATCAAACAAGCTCGTAGCATATCCTACAAGGTCTGAATTGTTCGTTCTGACTGCCCATCTGATTGAGGATGAAAAGCTGTACTATTAATTCAGTACCCCACGACTTCTGAAGGCCTTTCCAAAAGTTAGAAGTGAACCTGGGATCACGGTCAGATACAATGGAGAGAGGAACTCCATGTAACCTGACTATATCTTTAAGATACAAACGGGAAAGTTGATCTAGAGAGAAAGTATCTCGTATAGAAAGGAAAAGAGCATATTTAGTCAAGCGATCAACAATAAACCAGATTGCATTATTACCTCGAGATGTCCTCGGTAATCCCACAACAAAGTCCATGGATATGTTTTCCCATTTCCACTCTGGCACTGGTAAAGGCTGAAGCATCCCTTTCGGTAACTGCCTCTCTGCTTTAACCTGTTGAAATGTCAAACACTTCACAGTAAAATCAGCAATGTCTCTTTTCATTCCATCCCACCAGTAATACTCCCGCAGATCTCTGTACATCTTAGTACTGCCAGGATGAACTGAAAACAGGGAACTATGAGCCTCACATAACAACTCATTCTTCAACTGTGAATCACAAGGCACACATAACTTCTTCCCAAACCTCAAAACACAAACACAAACTTATCCAAGAACTCATGGAAAATTTTATTCATAAGGTCCATGAATACAGCAGGTGCATTGGTTAACCCAAAATGCATAACTACAAATTCATAATGGACATATCTAGTACGGAACGCAGTCTTCGGAACGTCTGCTTCTTTTACTTTCAACTGATGGTACCCCGACCTCAAGTCAATATTCGAAAAATACTGAGCTCCCTGGAGCTGATACCACTTCATTCGATGGCCCAACATCTGCTGAAGTTGTTGCAAATGATTTTACCACCCCTTTCTGCTTGTAGTCTAGCTGCATTCCCCCAGTTGAGTTCTTCGTTGGGCACTCATTTGCATAATGAACCACTTCATTACACTTAAAACATCTTACCGTTGGCTTTTCATTTCCTGGTTGATCATCTTCCTTACAGTTACGAGCAATATGACCAGACTTACCACACCGAAAGCACTTACCAGACTTGGATAAACATTCTCTAGGATGCATTTTACCACACTTCTCACAGGATGGATATTTGGTTTTCTTACCTCCTTGCTTCTTTGATGAATTCTTCCCCTTTGCCTGCCAACTAGACCTCTTATTCTGTTGTTTGTCATAGAACACCTGATCATCGACAAACTCCATTTCCACCTTCTCCGCACATCGAACAAGTTTTTCATAACTTTTGAACTCATGAGAAGCTAAAGCCCTTTGATACTTTGGCTTTAACCCTGAGTAAAAACGGTTTATTTTACTATCAAGATCTCTTATGAAGTTTGGAGCATACCTTGCCAATCGAGTGAACTTTTCTTCATAAGCAGCCACTGAATCATCCTCCTGCCTCAATTCTAGGAACTGTTTTTCCATCCTAAGACGAACCACCTTAGGAAAATAATTCTCAAGAAACATACCTTTGAATTCGTCCCAGTGAAGATCCTCAATCTCATCACTATCCCTTATATTTTTCACCATCGACCACCACTGATCAACTTCACCTTCAAAACGGTAAATAGCAAGACTAACCTTTTGATGTTTTGAACACCCCATGACATCAAAAATCTTCTCCAGTGCTTTAATCCACCCTTCAGCTTGCACAGGGTTAGATGATCCTCTAAATGATGGGGGATGTTGCCTCATGAAATGTTCCACCACTGACATGTTCCTCTGTGGTTGATCTGGCTGATCTCGTGCATGGATACCACCACCATTTATAGCCTGAGTCAACTGTGCCATCACTGCAACAAACTGTTCAGTTCCGATTCCGACCATCTCAGGTTGTGGATTTGGAAGGTTATCTTCCTCCTGATGTCGTCCCAACATAGCTGCTTTGTTTCCTCTGCGGAAAACCATTCTGAACACAGAAATATCTTAGGCGAAGCAACATGGCAATCCGTAAATGCTATATCATTTCAATCATATTATAATTTAACACTTTTCTAACTCTTAAAGTTGTCTAAACCGACCTATGATACCAACTATAAGGCCCCGGGCCTTAAACCTTACTTAATATTGAATTAAACGAATAATTCACGTTGAGGATCTTTTCGGGTTTAGAGTTTTAGAGAATTAGAACATAACTATTACATCTCAAAAGATTACAAAGTAGTCACTTCTACTAAGTTTCCATAATAATAAAAAACTCTTAAAAAAGAACGTGTCTAGTTCCATGTTTTATATAGCATGACATTCCCTTGATCCCATCCTTGACCTTATTCCACATTAAGTCCTGTGAAAAACATTTCAAAAAAACTTGGGGTGAGCATAAAAAGCTCAGTAAGGGATACAGAAAGAATGAAAACTGTTAGTTTTTCAAACATCAAGTAAACCAAATATACTCTATCAATGTAATACCTTCACCTTCATGAAGTAGTAAAAACTCTTCACTGAATAAAGTATCATTACTTACCTTTTTGTAACCAAATGATTACCATAAAACCCATAAAAAGAACACATAACATATATAAAGGTAACTTGGGACATAAACATACTTAAGTGGAATAACCATACGGTCGACTTCCACACATATCACTTAATGGAATAGCCATACGACCAATTTCCATACATACTTAATGGAATAGCCATACGGCCGACTTCCATACCCAATGCATTGGAGGTTATAACGTAACCACCCGTCCTGGTATTCACGGCACCACCCGTCATATGGTTTATAACGTAACCACCCGTTAAATGTCCAAGTACTAATATAAAATCATAAAACATAAAACCAATATAAAGGAATGATAACATTTCCACATTTCAATCACAATATATCATAATAGAATCCTTTATCAAAACCATTTTCAATACCAAAATACATAAAAGAGTATATGGTATTTATTTCATTTTAAAAACATAACGGCTTGTTGAGGAATCCAAAGTCCAAATAATACTCGCGGTGGCGGAAAAGGTTTTTGTCACCGCGTACATTAAAAGAAACATTCCTTTTTGTCATTTTGTAAAACGCTTCGTAGAAAAAGATTCCTTTTGAATAAACGTAAAAGTCAAAAGGGATTATACACCGTATAAAATAAAGTTGTGTATAAAATAAAATATGCCTCAATGAAAGGAGATTGAGACGAAGTCCCTTACCTCGGGTCCGACTTGACTCGATCGTTCTTTAACGTCCTAAATAATAAACTTGAGTTAATTTATACTTGATTAAGAACCTTTTTAAAGTTCATTATTCCTTTTATATCACTTATTTCCTTGTTATAAATATTATGTAACCATTTAAGTTAATAATGTTTGTTTTGTCAGTATTTGGTTCTTAAGTCGAAAGTGGACTTCTTACAATTACATGTTGTTCGTGTGGTCAAAGGTTCTTTATATCCAGAATGAAATTACCGATTTGGATATAATATGTATCATATATATCCAGCATATACATGTATTTATAATATTACCTAATCATTTAGAGGTAAGAAATGAAATGTACCGTTCATGGAGACGGTAAGTCGTACATACGCATGAACGCTACTTTCATTTCTTTGTCATATTAATGGAATTAAAACTAAATGAGAGGTATGTATATTTTAATTCAAGAATTATATTCATCATTTATATATATCATTAATTATATATATCCATTATATACATGTACTTTTAATAGTACATTACATTTGGGGATAAGAAATGAAATGCACCGTTCATGGAGACAGTAAGCCGTACGTACGCATGGATGCTACTTTAATTTCTATCTCATACTTTAATGGAAAGATATAATAATGATATAGAGGTATATTATAATTCTAGTATAACATCATATATAATAACTTTAAATCCATCCTTTACACGTCCCACATATGGCATTAACGAATCACATCACTTTGAGGGGGCGGTAGTCTGCACTTCCTTAAATGAAGATATCGTGTTTACCCATAATGGAAACCATAATGGTATGCCAAAAATGAAAAATACAGAAGATTAAAGAAAAAATAAACATATTATATATCATATATAAAAATAGTGACATCATAATGGCCACCCTTGAAGGTGTTAAATGAGTATTGAACAATCATCGTTTCGGGAGGCAGAATTTTGCCATCCACGGAAACCGTATGTTCTTTAACCATTTGATGTAGTTGTGTGAGAGTGAAGCTCAAATAAATATTATAACAACATCCTAGTATATTGAAGATACTGGTGTTGTTACAAAAAAAGCAAATAAAAAGAGTTTAGAGGGTTGGAGAAGCAAAATAAAACAAATGAACAAGAGGGAATGAATTACCTTTAAAAGTGTAACTCCCTTTTGATTTGAGCCTAAAGGCTTCCTTTGAAAGGATTCTGCCCAAAGGGAATCCTCTAGGATGAGGAGAGGGATGTGGAGAGAGTAATTGGTCAGGGGTTGGCCGAGCCAAAGGCTTGAGAAGTGTGTGAAATGGGGTAGAGGTGGGGGCCTTTTATAAGAGGAGAGGAGGGGCACTTTTGGAAAGTAAAGAAATATTACTTTATTTGAAAATGTGTTTCGGTTTTAAAAGGTCCCACATTGAGATAATTCGTGGATAAGGTGATAAGAGTTCTAAATCCACTCATCCAATTGGTTTTGGCCATGTGTAGGTTTTAGATTTTCCATTATCTTTCCATTTTATTTAAATCGTCAAATAATGATGTCATCGCCGCATCATTATTATGTCATATATAATTTAATTTATTTAATGTCTAAAAATTATATAGAAAATACTATGATGTATGAAATCCTTTTATCTTTCCAATGACTATTTATAATCAAAATTTGGACTTGTATAACCCCACTCAAAAATTATTTTAGTAAAACAATTTATGTTAGTGTCATTTTCACTTTAACATTAAATAAAAATATATTAATGTCATTTTCCAACTAAAGTGGCCCCATGGGGTCCCCAAGTTGGCCCATGGCTTGTCTTGGACGGCCATGACTCACCAAATAGGTGTAGGACAAGTGTCATGGTGTTTTCGCATTCTTATAATACCATTTTTACCTTAAACTACACTAATTACCTTTAATCGCGATTATTGAAAAAAAGTTACTATTCACCAAAAAATTATTTTAATCTCATTGAACCACATTTTACTTCTTAATGACAACCATGTATGTCGGATTTTCAAAATTCAATACACATTAGTGGTAAACTTTCATTTAACTGAAAAATCAGTTTGCTTGATTACCACTTAGTGGTTTCACTATTCATCAAAAATTGAAGTTTTTCAGAAAATTACCAAAAATTCACCCTAAGCTATTTTTGATATTCCGAATTCAAAAATGAAGTCCATTTTACAAAATTCAAAACATATAAGTCAAATGAATTAATTTAATAATTAATTCCCACTGTCATGACAAATAGTGTGTTTTTGTGAAATAATAAGTATCAAAAGATTGACACCAGTTTAAGTCCAATTTCAAAGTGAAATTGATTCCAATGAACACTATTGGATTAACTGGTAAAAATATTTTATAATTTCACTTTAAAACCAATTAAAATAATAATCTAATCATATAAATAATTTAGATTAAAAAGAGGTTTTGAATTAAAATACAACATTTTACACTATTTATAAAAAAAATGAACTTTATCAGAAAGGTACCAAAAATTTACACAAAGTAAATTTTGATGTCCCGATTCTAAAGAAGAGTTATATTTGGTCCAAAATAAAGTATAAGAGTGATCAAAACTATAATTAATGACGGTTCACCATTAAAAGGTGATAAGTGAACCTTTAGTGAAAATTAGAGTATATATGCCCTAAAATTGAACTCTTTCCGTATTTTAAGCCTTTATATTTTATTGGGTAAATGTATAAACATTTAAAAACATATCTAATCATATTTTAGTTATTTATATCCATTCCCGCCAGTACAACGGCTACTTGTTAACTAACATTTAAAATAATATTATTTTATTACTAGTGTGCTACGTAAGTTTCAAAGAAACTCATCGTTGCGTATTGGGTACGCTATCGAACATAGCAACCCCTTTAAAATAAAATTAATATTTAATTCATAAATATTAATAAATATGAAAATTCTTTATTCTTTATTTACCTGGGATGTTACAACTATGGATTTTCATCCCTCACTATTCCCATTTATTATTAGTGTTAGTGACACAAAATGGATGAAAAATGTTTTCAAAATCAATATTTTTTACCCTAAAAATTATAATTGTAGCACTTAATCTTCAGTAAAGATTTTTTTTAAAAATATAAAGATTTATTTTTTAATATTTTTTTTCATTGGAGTGTTCTTATAATTTTTAAAAATAAATTTCATATAAAGTAGGGGCTAAAATAAACCATATAAATTAAAATAGAGGAAAATTAATTAAAAATATATGGGTAACATATATCTCAACTAATGAGTAATTATGTCATTACCATACATATATGCTCTTTGGTCTACTAATTCAGCACTTCTTTATAAATAATGGAAAACTTCAATTTATTGGGAATTTGGGAGTGTAATCAAACAAGAATATCAATGTGTTCTAGTTTTTTTGTATGTGTATATAAGTTATATGAAGTGTGAATTGAGAATAATAGAATAAGAAAAAAAATTCTATTTATGATGTGTGGGGAATTTGTTTCAGGGACCATCATGATAAAATATGCTAACTATAATTATAGTAAAATTATAAATAAAAACATGACTTAATATTTAGACTCTACTCTCATTATAGAAAGAGAATAACTAATATAAAAATAGTTATTATAAGGATTCTATTATCATTTATATTTGTTATTTAATTAATTATCTGTGATTATATTTTTGATACACTCCCTTAACATTCATTCATTTGGGTGGAGTGATCACTATATGAGTTATTGGACTGGGTTTCATTCCTATTTTCATAACTAGGATCCTCTCGTTAATTAAGTATTAGACAAATAGTTCAAGAATTTAGTACCAAAGCATAAATAATCATAAATAAATGGTCCATATATCATACAAAATAAAAATAAATCACACTACATCATTCCCCACCTAGAAAAAGTATCTAAGAATGCAAAATTAAAATAAAAAACATGAGGGAAAACATCCCCATCAAAGATTTTATCAGAAACCTCCCCACAATGGGATATTTTTTCACCTACAACCTTCCTATGTATATGAAATTTCATGATATGGTAGAATAATTCTTCTAGAATTGTGGGAAATGGGACATTTGGTGAATATAATTATATATATATATATAGTGGATTTGAATGGGTAAATAATCAATGAATTGAGCAGTAGTAAATGAATGTATCACCTTGGATAAATAAATGGATGTTGTTATGTTGAGTTAGGTATTGAAGGTATGGATATATAATAATGGATTTGACATAATTATTTTAATAATAAAGGATAACCTGGTACAACCAAGATGGATATATAGTATTAAAATGGGTGTGGAAGGATGAATATAGAAAACAGAAATGGCAAGTGAATGATCAAATGTGGATTAACACCCCAAAATGGAATGAGTATTCACTACTATATAATTTAGTTTCTATCTTATTTATATCTATGATGAAAGGGTTGGATTCCATGTGGCATGATTTTATTCTACCTCAGTAAGGTTCGATGATTATATTTTGTTCTTTGAAATTTGGTCAAATTAAGTGGCAAGGAGAAGCATATCTTATATTTTTGTGATCTCCCTCCATATATAATACACATAACTTATTATCATAATGAGGGAAAAAATAATATGAAAATGTTATTAATGATCATAGGTTTCATAAGTGTTCCCTATATGAAAATAAAAGAATGAATTATATCTTGAGGGGTTCCTATAGGTTTGGGAATTATATCTACAAATTCATGGGTATAGGTTAAATAAAAATGTATAAAATAATTATTGAGGATCTATAGAATGATGAATGAAACCTTTTCATCATGGGATTCAATAGAAAAAGGGTAAAATTATGTTTTAATGCAAGAGTGTGTTGGTTAACACTAAGTCCATGTTGGGACCTAACATACTATTGGATAGAATTTAGTATGTATTGGAAAATTAATATTTTGTTTCATTTTGGGAGTTAAAATTAACATTTAAGAGTAAATTATGAGTTCTCAATAGTAATACCATGAGTTTTTAATAAGTTAAACTATTTTTATAGTGGATGTGACGTGCAACACATAACCTGAATGAACCATTATTATTTACTACCATTACATCCTATATCTTAAATTAGATGGTATTATTAGTATAAACTAGTTCATAAAATATATATAAAGGAATTAATTAACTTAAATTTATTTATAAATTGTTAGTAACTAAGAACTAAATTAAAATAAAGACATTTTATTCTTCAAAAAAATATGTTATCATCAAAATAATTTTTTTTCCTTTTTGAGACAAAATATTAAAAGGAATTTATTGAATTTATAGTAATTTTATTTTGTAAAATTAATATCATATTTTAAACCATCATATTAAAATTTTCTATGGGTAAAATTTTGTGATTTTTTTTAAATGAATGATTTTTCAATGAATAGTGAAAATCACCGATTTTCCAAATACTACCATTTATTTTCATTGAATCAAGTAATTTAAAAGTACTATTATATTTTAAATATGGAATTAAAATTAAAAATAATCCACTTTGTTTATATTAATCTAATTAATTTCAATTAAATCATCAATTTTCATGATTTTGGTATAATATTTTTTTATTCTTAAAAACACAATTTTTATGAACTATTTGTAAGTGCATATAAGTTTATCGGTTTTAATTAATTAAAATAAACCCTAGTAATTAAATATTTAAAAAATAATTATATATTAAAAATTTATTTATATGAATCTAAATTCATATAATTATGATTACTAATAATAGAGTTAAAATAAGGTTAACTAATACTTTAGAAAAATGCATTTCTTAATAAATTATTTTTCGACAAATTTTGTGGGTTTAAATTATATTTAATTAAACAAAATATTTTATTTTAATTTAGTAAAATGTATTTTATATTTTTATTTATAATAATAATAATTATTTTATAAGTTCAACTTAAATTTTTTTTCTTAATTAATATTAAAAATGGAAAAAAGTTATCTCTGTGAAAATATAAAATGGTAAAAATTAGTATCCTTAGTTTTAAATGGAATAAAATGATTTAAAAATGGTTAACTTTTAATTTTTTTGGTTTCTTTGACCATATCAAACCTAAAATCACTTATTTATGAATTGTTTAGGCACTTAACTTGAGAGTGGCTTCCCATTATTGAATAGTTTTGTGTATTTACAAAATAACACTCCCTCTCACTTATAAAAGGGAACATATTTAATATCATTTATATACATAAAAATACATTTTAACTGACCAATACATATAAATATAACTTCATTAATTGACTCTACAAATCCTTTAGTTTTTTTTATTGATTTGAAATCCAATATTTGGAGGATTTAGTTATAATCATAAAGAGGTTGTCTGATGAAGAGGAATCATTATTAATTGAGTATCGTTGTTATTATTTATCCTCCCACCTCCTTAAAATTTCACCCAATTAAGAAAAAATAATAATATTTTTTAACTTAAATATAGATATATTTTATTATTTATATTTAATAACTTACATCCATATCCTCTTCCATCAAATTGGAAATGAAACCATCATTCATATATCCGGCTGATTACCACCTCAAGAACCAATGTAATTCAATTTCCATAATCACCTCATATAGATATTCATAATAATGGATTAAATGTTTTGATATTATATCCATGAAAAATTAAAAACTCTTTTAAATTAATTTATCATATACTTTCTTATCTTAATATATTTTAAAAAATATTAACTTTGTACGTGTATACGGTAGACTACCTCATCTCAAAGAGTTTAAATTTGTTTTTTTACTACATTACACAGATGGTTTATTTAATTGTATTTAAAGAAACAATATTATAATTATGATATAATTATCATTATTAAAATGTAAAATAAAACTTACCACATTTCTATCATGATTGTTGAAAAATATAAACGTTTATCATGTGTATGTATGACATACTCTTTCCATGATTGTTATATAGTTCATTTTTAAAAACCATTATTCATGATTTGTTTTAGAAGTATAATTTATGGATAAAAATAAAAATTATTCCATGATTATTATTATATATATGATTAAACAGTATTATTTTTCACCTTATTCAACTTTTGAAGGTGATTTTGAACATATGAGTCGAACATCATAAAACCATCCAAATTGAACATAATGATTAAGTAATTGAATATAACCAGTTAACAAATAAAATGAAAGGAATAATAAATCTAGAAAAGGTTATTAATAAAGTAACCAATTAATATAAATTTATTATTTAGTATGATAAATAACAGACATGATGAATCAGACTCGAGGTAAGGGATCTCTTTAAACCACATATTCCTTTCGGTTAGGACAATTATCTCTTTAAATAACTTTATATCACTCTTCAATGTCAAAAAATGGTTCTAGATTCTATATATACGTCTTTATAAAACATATATAAGATCATTCTATATTCCTTTTATAGTGAAACACATTCATCATGTTTATTTATTAAATATCATAATTATAAAATTTCCTTTGATTATGATATGAGGGATGATTATGAAACTGATTTTCCTTCCATGTGTAATTATTATGTTATTCCTTATGAATTATTTCATTTTTGTGAAACACATAAATCATGAACAAGTTAGTATTTTTGCACCTATATAGAACTCCAATGAATTGGGTAATGTTTTTGTCCCATGATAAATTATGAATGAGATTAGGTATTAAATCAAATCTATTATGGGACATTGTTAACCATGTGATATTTTCTAGGAAGTTATCCTTGACTCAGTTTTATGCCATGTTATACATTTCACCCACAATTCCCATATTACTATGATCTTACGATTCCATGCCCTTTTTGTTATTCATCCGTGTAATTTTTCTTGATCCATCCCTTGGACAATATCATGTAATAAATTTGACTCACCTATTATGTTTCCTTATCATTTTTATTCCCTTATATTGTTTTTTATATCACCCTTTTATTTATATATTCCATAGGTTATCCTTTTTTGTTTTAGAAGATCAAATGGATTTAGGAACTCATTATGGGGAAAAAACTAAGGATTTCATGTTTTATGTTTCCCTTTGCTGAATCAAAAACCAAGTATTCCAAAGACATCGGGACACACATTATTTATGGTTGTACTTATTGTATATTTATATTTAAAAATCGTGTAATAATATGTGTAAAATTATTGGGTCACTATACACGTTTCCATTAAATAATTATATATCAATGGTTAATGGAAATTCATAGTTTCCTAGTTTCATTATCATTTGGATATGGGTAGATTGTGGTAGATTAAAATTTATCATGAATTATATTTTGGGTAATATTAATAAAATTTCATTACCCCACATCGAGAAGGTATTCGAAATGTTGAGTTCTTACTAGATATCTTGTATATCCTTCATTTTTTATTCCAGCATTATTTAATATTAGTACATCGATAGGGTACTAAGAAATTATAAATCAATGTTAAAATTTTCTCATGTCGATGTAGGTGAAACTTGTTATTGGATATGACTATTAGTGTTTGGAACTTATGGTTGTAAGGAGGAATGGTGATCACACGATTAGTCTTTACCATTTATAGTGATTTTTATATTTTATATATCATCCCATATAAGAAATATAATGGTGACCTTGCTCTAAATATTATAGGTCACCCTCAATATAATGGTAGAGTGTGAGTTGGGTGGTGTTAGTGTGTTCATTTATAGTAGTTATAGGATATGTTTACCTATGTGACTATAAGTAGTATCTTTATTGGATATTTATTTCCATATAAACTTACATGAAAAACTATATTCCCTTGGTACTACTTGTTTTCCAGTTTTCTAGTCCCTTGTGTTTTGTTGACTTTCCCCTTCACAGGGATTCCTATAAGCTAGAGGTTGATTGGAAAAGGGTTTGAACCCATTTTTTGTACAAAAGTAACTTTTTTTTAGAAAAAAAAACATATTTCTATCCCAAACGATCATTATTAATAGCCTCCATTTCTATCATTTAACACATACAACCCAAAATTTGCACATTAAATGGAGACAAGTAAATGTCTTCAAAATATGATTTAAAAAATAACTTAATTTTCACGACTGAAGGCATAAAATATCAGTAAGTATTTTTTTTATGAAATAAAAACATTAAAAACTAACTCCTTTATTTAAATTAACATAAAAATACATCCAAATATATTCAATTTATTAATTTTAAATAACAAAAAAAATCCAATAACCTTTTCCAATCTTAATACTTTAATTTTAATATAGTTTATATTAACATCCCAATATAACTAGCTTTGAAGTATATATTATTTTGAACTTCCATGATTATTTTTTATTTCTAATTTTTTTTTTCATTTTGTTTTCCTCTAAGGCACTATATGATTATATTAAATTAAAATATTCATTCAAAACTTTTTTATTATATCAAACAACGAGGATTGATAAATCAAAAACATTAAAATAATTAAAATATAATATATACTAGATCTCATAGGGTTATATTAAAGAGAGAGATTTTAAAATTTGCATATGTGAACACTCTAGTTAAAATCATAAACCTATTGAATTAATTATGTTTTTCTAGTACAATAGTATTATATAGTTATTTTTCTAAGATAATATGAACTATGAATACTTTTAATGAGGAGTAATCATGAATTATTGAAACTTTTTTGATTTATTATTTTCCCTTACATAGAGGGATGCAATTATTTCATAAACATTTATCTATATGACATTATATTTTCTAAATAAATCTCAAATTTATATCTCACTTTGAGATAGTTTATTGTGTTTTTGATTTTTGAGTTAAGAACTTGTTTTCAGGTCATATTTATTATCTATATATTTAATGAAGTGATTGAGTTTAATTATTGGTGAGTATTTTATTAATATATTAAAAACACGAAGGAATGAGAAAACCACATCATGGTGTGGTAGATAGTCATTTTTTTACTTCTGAGAAACAATAGAGTCCATAGTTCTATTAATGTTTCCTTGAAATAAAATAAAATGTACACTTGTTTCTAAAAGGGAGAAAACAAAATGGGAGTTTAGTGTACTATATAAATTTTTCATTTAAAGTGTCATGTTTACTCAATATTGATTCAGTTATGATTTATAATTATATCTCTAAAATGAAAAAAATAAAAAACAATTGTTTTTACTAACCATGTCATGGTTAAGTGTTAAAATATCTATGGTTGACTGATTTTCTATTCATTGTTATGGATTTCATCCACTCGAATTGTAAATTAAAAAACATTTAATAGTAAAGTAGAAAACTCATTCTTATTCTAATCAAATATAAAAAAAGTTAAAATGGAAATGAATTTTAAATGTAATGGAGTATTGAGATTTTAAATGTGGATTCCAATATTATGGGTGATCTAGTAAGACCACTCCATTGTTTTGTCTATTTTGTGTTGGTTTATTGATCTCTATATTCAATAAGTAATGATGAGATCTGGTCACCAAAATATATTAGAAAAATATTTTTAATGTAAATGGATTATTTTTGAGAATTGATCAAGTTCATTCTTCTATGATGGATTAAAGGAACCTGTTGATAAATGAATATGCTAATAATTCCTTATATATAATTATTATTGAGTGTCCTTTTTTTGGTTTTGATAATAACATATTATACTTCATAGAAGGCATGCTCCAAGTCACATGGGAGACATTATTATATAGAGTTCATATTTATATTAATTCTTCAGTTACTATATTTTAGTGATAAAATAAATTACATGAGGCATGTGATACCATACATTGATCACCATGTAAAATAACTTTTAAATATTTTATGATCCATATAAAAATTCAGTGTTTATGTGTAGAGTATTTGTTTTATTATTTATTATCATACGTCATGTCTTGTAGTGACACTTATACACTATCATTTATGGAATCACTATTCTAATGTGTATTTTTAATTAGTATTGATTCACCATCCCTAGTGCTCCCCATATTAACCTAGGAACATCACTCTATACTTATGTGTATTTCAAAAGAAAATCATTTTCGTATGGAAATAAAAATAAAAATAATAAAAATATTATTAATGATTATAATAATTTTCATAGCTAATAATGTTAATGAGAAATGATTCACCCACTCCTAGGATGGTATTGAAGACAAGAGTTACCCTTAAAACTCAACTCTAATAGGGAATAAGTTAGTAGCTAGAAATGAGGGTATAAACAAAAATACTGAGATAACATACCTTCTATAAACCATGGGTTCATAAAATAAACAAACTAATCTCTTCCAATTAAATAAATATATAAAATCACATTTAATCTAAAATTTATATAATATTATAAGAAAATAAAAAATAAATCCATCAATGTAAATTCCAAAAGGATATATATCCTAAGATAGTAACTATTACCCAAACAAGTCACTACACCATGTGTTAGTAATGTTTATCCCAATCACCAAATCCATCATTAAAACCACTGAAATTGGTATATAGAAGTTGGATTCTATATTTGATTATACTATGCAATATGCTCTATAGATACACTCATTAAATTTGGGAAAATCACATTAAATACTCATTGAATAGAAAATGTAATAGCCTTGTTACCTACCCTAGGTCAATATCTATTTTATCACACTAATGAAAAAAATAACTAATTCTAAATAAATATAGGATAATATTGTAATCATATAAATATGAAGGAGGTGGAAGACACCTATCTCCCCACTGATATAGTCTCTCTCATTTCCCATTGGAAATTTCCATCAAGCTCCCTTCCCTTATTTATGTACATAATTTAATCTAATATTTAATCTAGTTACAACATAATATAATCATTTACCACTAGACTACCACATAAACACACTAGTTTTACATCGGATTATCACTAAAACATCACCATTATATTTACAAATCAACTTTTCAATACCACATCATGAAATCAATAAAAATACCCAACTATGTTTGGAAGAGATAAATAGAGAGTGGGAGTAGTAATCCATCTATATCAGCCATATCCTAGACATTAGGGGTACATTTAGAACCTAAAACCTCATATATGTATAATTATGGATGGATAACTTAGGTGACGGTGCATAATAAATAACATAATATACAATAGATATAATAATTGATCTGATCTCATCTAAACGAGAGAAGTATTTACTTTGATGATTGTGATCCCAACCTCATGATAGGAATAAATCATATATGTATAAGGGTAATTCAAAATGACTATAAAAAAATAGTGATTTAAATATTTAATATAACGTACGAAAATTAAAATGTATCAAAAAAATGATAAACCAAAAATTAGTTTTTGTAATTGGAGTTATTATGAAATTATTTAACCATTTAGAAAATATGAAAACTACAGCTATAATCCACTTAGATTCCCCTATATTTCATAGAGAAAAACCATTCAATTTCAATGATATCAAAAAACATTATCGAACAATTATCCTCATTACACAATAGTGGATGGTGCTGTATATTTTTGGGAATAATCCCACCCATTTTAAATTATTTATCCATTTCATCCAATAGTCTAAAAACCCTCCAAATAATTACAACGTACAACTATAATAATCACATTTAAGGGAACCGATCACAAAACTAGGAGGAAAAACTTCCTCTCCATATCCGAATATAATCCAATCATGACACAAAGGACATGAATTGAAAAATAATTTTTAATATTTTAACATTTGAACTCATAGTCTACTTCCCCCCATCATTAACTTTCAAACATACTCCCAATAATATCATCACATCAAAAAAAAAAAAAATTCTAAGAAATTATAATCTTCTATATTTGATAACTCTAAAATAATTTTGATCCTCATGATTCAAAAAATATTGGAAAATTAGAAACAATAAAAATAAAACACACCACTTGATACTTTCAAATAAATAATATATTCCTCATAGAAACACAAATAAAATTCCAAAAAATAAAAAATCTATAACTATCCATCCTAAAAAATAATATAAACATATATACAATAGTCAAAATTCATAACAAATATAGTTAATAATTCTATTTCTATAACTCTATCTCTTGAACATACTTTTCACTAAGTCAATATGCATCCATAGGACATAAAATAATGAATTGATGAATCATAACATCACCTACATGTGACAATACTGAATCTTAATAGGTCATTCTAAGAACATCATTTTGACTCAATATCTAACTCACGCTAATACATGACATGGGAGTTATCCATAATATATCTACATGGCTATGAAACATAAAAAATAATGATTCTGATCCATTTCATTGGGAAGAGATAATTATTATAAAAACCTTTTCATTTTCTCCAACTCTTAAAAGGGTCCAATAAATCAAGGATAAATCATACTATCATTAAAAATTATCGATGTCCCTTGATGGAGAAAACTAATAAAAACCCATGAACAATAAACAAAAACTTTACATCATTGATTATATTTTCTGTATATAACTTCTATTGGTCATGAGTCTCTTTTATCAACTCATAAATCACATTCACATTCCTGTTAGAAAATTTAACTAAACCTAGTACAATCATCATTGAATATATAGGATTAGTTGAACATAATATAGATCTGTATGTCCACATATTAAATGCATCAAAATAATCCATGAAAAACGAATACTGAACTATATTATTATAATAAAAAATAATCAAGGAATTTTTTTTTTCTATAAACAATCAAAATAAATAACATATGAACATTGCATATCCTTTAGAATTAAATTCATCAACTCTGTTTATCCATCAGATGATGAAAATATATTATACATATAACATAACGCTAAAGAAATTCAATAGTCTCTTACATACTCATGAGTTACTGGAGCATCCAAATAAAATATGATCATCCTTGAAATTCCATTATGCCTCAATAACTATTCAACATAAAGCATAATAAAAGAATCTACCAAACTCAACTACTTAATAATAATAAAATGAGAAATCATTATTAATTGGTTAAAAAATACCAAAATAGTATCGAATTCTCCTAGAGAATAAGATAAAATGGTAACAAAATCCAATGATACATCAACACATAACCAAAAAGAAATATCCAAGGGATGTAACAAACCATCTTAAAATCTTGGCATAGATTTCACCCATGGAAAAAACAAACATCATGATATATGACACACCCATACCATGGGGTTTTTCTTTTGGTTTTATTAGGTTAAGTGGAAGTATGGTTTATGTTTACATGGATTGATGACTCAAAACATGGAATATTTTGAGTGTTTTAATTCTATGCATGGTTAGTGTTAAACTTTGGAGACACCCTTCATGGGGATACTTTTAGATCACTTTGAACTACACATGGTTTTTCAGCACTTGATGCACATAGTTAAGTACAAATCATACAACCCCTATGAGAAACTGTGTAGGGTACTTGGTGTGTCTATAGTCTGGGGAATGAATTATGTAAACATTTCTAAATGGTATAAAAATCATGCGGTATGATCTATGATTTTTTGAAAATCCATTTTCATATATTTCACATGGTTAGTCTAATAATTCAGGGCACCCTACAAGGTTGTCTTAGGATTGGAATGGTTATGGAGTGAGGCACACAACTTTTTTCTAACCATGTGTCCTTTTAGAAGTAATCATGAATCTCAATGTTTTTGGGAGGCAGTGGTGCTCACACAGTTGGTAGACTATTTTTTCGATCATGTGGCCAAGCCATGTGAGTTGTATAGGTGCTTAAAAATTTGGGTATTCCTAAAATTTCCATCTATATTTCAAGGGGGAATAACCCCCACTTCTCACCAAATATGTCATCTTATCTAAATAGGATTAGAGGAGCTCCACCTCCTCCTACATCCTGATTCTTGGCAATCCATTGGGATTTTAAGTGATTCCAAGGTAATTCCTTATCTCTTATTCCTATAATACTTATTATCCCTTTTCACTTATGTTTTCCATTCCTCTTGAAGAAACAATATTTTATAATATATAGGGATATGGAATGGGGTGGTTCTATCCTAAGCCTTTGGTATTGTATGTATTGTAGATATGGTTTTTATTCGTATTGGTTTGGTCATCATTAAAGGCAACATATTATGTGGTTCTTTAGTATTCTTTAATATTCATTGAGGTATATGCTAATATGAAATTTTTTTATTTTAGAACTCTAAAAATACCATGCCTTCTAAATTCTATTTTTAGAAATGTATGATTATTTATGATATATTTTTGTGTATTTTAATCCATTCCTTTGTGTTTTATGCTTGGTATAGTTGGGTTTCCATGTAAATTCCTTGTTTTCATTCTTGGAATTTATTTTTTTATTATGATAATATTATGGAGAAATAAAATATATATTTTAAATTGTTTTCACATTTTGATACTAGATTGGACCAAAAAATGGTTTTCAATAAGTGAAAAAATGTTTTAAAATGGAATTTGGTTTTTAATTGAGTTGTTGAACTCTAAATGTATTATAAAGGGATGGTTAAGTGAATTTCAAATAGTTGTTTGAAATTTCTGTTAAGCTTAACCCTTTTGGATTTCCCTGTATTCCTATTTTAATTATTTTTATCAAAATGGTTTCTCATATGGCCTTGGTTTTATTTTTGAAGAATGGATACCTTTTATAATGGTTACTTTTGAATGTTATAAATTAATGGGAATTTTCCATCATTTTCCAAATTATATTTTTAATGTACTTTATGAAATGTGAAATGGATTGGAATTATAATATGGATTTTATTAATTTACCATTTGGAACATTGGTTTTAAATGGTGAATATGTATAGAAACCTTGTTTATACCTTTATTATTTTCCCCAAGGGTGGGTTTATAATAACTATGCGACTCTTAGTTCTCTCCTTATGAAAATATGTTCTTGTTAATAATTGAGTTCATGATATGTGTATGGGTATGTTCATCACTAAGTGTTAGGGGTGATGATAGTTTGGGTTTTGCCTTGTGTGCTAGACTTAGCTCATTTTCACTACACCTTACTTCTTTAATTGGTCCTAGTAAACTGATTACTAATTGAAAGATATAATTTGTTTCAATAGTTGGTTTACACACTACTAGTATCCTATTAGACATGCTAAGAATTTGTGCTATATAGGGATATTTATTGAAAATATTCATATGTGGGCTAATTGGGTGATATTTTGGGGTTAGTGCATGCTGGTAGCTAGTTTGGGTGGTTATTATCTTATATAGTTAGATGTTTGGCACAATATTGAGATTGGGTAGTACCATGAATCAATTTTTTCATGCGTAAGTTATTGATTTTGGGGAGTTTGATCTTTTGATTGTTTATATCATTTCACATGTTTTCATGTTTATAAAACCCTCACATGATTATCTTTCATTTTAATATGCCTTCTGATATCATGCAGTGTCTTCTTGTGATGTGTGAAACATGTGAGATTGGATGTTTCCAATGAAAATTAGTTTTTAATGTTGGTAGTGGGAAACTAATTTTGAAATTCAGATACTCATGTGTCGATTATTTTAGGTATATTTTAAAATGGGTGTTTTTTAAATATTGATTTGGCCAATTTAATGTTTTAAAAAGATCGTGTCATTTAAATAAAAAATGTTTTATTTTGAGAACTGTTATCAATGTGTATAGTTTCAAAATGTATGTGGATAGTGGAGTTATTTTCAGAAAAAATATGTTGGGATTATAGAAAAAATAGGCATGTTTTTTAAATGGTTTATAGATTTTATTAATTTCCATAATAATATATATATACATTCTTACCTTCTAGAATTATTTCTAAACTAGCATTGTTGAATTTCCTTATGAATAAAATTACATAGTTTTGGTGATTTTTGGTGACCTACATAGTTGTTTTGATCACGCCTAAAAAATTTAAGGTCCCAAGTTCTTAGTTGGATCCTTCTTGTTCATTTTCTAAGATCAATATTGAAATTAATGTCACTGATGAAAATATAGCTGACTTCCAACTCAGAAATCAACACCTGGTCAGCCCCTAAGGGGAGAAAATTCAATATGCCTCAAGGTTTGATTATCTTCTAACTATCAAATAAGGTATGGATATAAATAACTTAGATTTTAAATATATGAAATATAGTTATAGTAACTCCAAATTATTTCACAGGTTTTATAGGGATAAAATAATGAGGTTAGTTTTAAAATACTTAAATACTTATGGATGTATTTACCCCCTTGAGGCTGAGATTGAAAATACAGTGGTGAACTATTTAATTAGTCTTTACTATAATGATGGAATGGATAACACCCAAGAGATGGTTGATAACATTTCCACATTCATTGATGACCATAAAAACCTTTCTCTTATAATGGAAACTTCTAGAGATGAAATCAAGCATGCCTTCTTATCTCTTAAAATGGAGAGGGTGGCTAGTAAAGATTGATTTACCAACAAGTTTTTCATGTTTTATTGTTGAATATTGTTAGAAGACTTGACCAATGATGTAAGGAAATTATTTACCCATTTTCATATGCCTTATTTTATAAATTAAAATTTTATTTCATTAATTCCCATGAAAGAGAATGTAGTTGACATTAAATATTTTAGACTCGTGGCTTTTGGGAATACCATTCCTAAATTAATTTTCAAAATTATGAAAATTATATTGTGGTATTATTAAAGAGAACATTTCCCTGAACCAATTCATTTTCATACCTAGTAGGTGAATTCAAAATTGTCTCTTCACTACATCAGAGAGTATTAATCTAAGAAAAATGATGTCCATAAAAGATAACTTTTCCCTCAACATTAATATGTCAAATGTTTTTGATATCCTAAAGTGTATCTTCCTTCTTGATGTTCAATTATGGATTGTATATTAAAATGGTTTTATTAAACTTGTGACAAGTATTTTTGGATATTAAAGACCATATTAATTAATTTATCTACAAAAGGTTATTTTCAATTCATTAGATGACATAGAAAAGGAGTTCCCCTCTTAAAGAACCTTTTTTCCATTAATAAAGACTACATGAGTAGATTATTTAATGATTTATCTTAGATTGGTATTTATAAATAGATTAAAGCTGGAAGGGAAAATCTTATCCCATATCAACTTTTATATGCTCATGATATTCTTTTTTTAGACAAGAATGAATGAAGACTATATATATGGTTAAAGCCTTCTTTCCACATTGGGAGGCAGTTTCTAGCTAGTATATTAGTTAGAAAATATCATTAATTATTTTTATAGATGGTTTAAATATTGGTAAAAAAATATAATCATCAAGGATAATGGAGTTAGGAAAGGATTTATACCCTTTAATTATCTGGTAGTTCCCTTGTTCTGTGCTAAGGTTTGAAGGAAGTATCTTAAAGTCATGTTTTCTAGAATCATTAATCAGTTGGATAGATGGAAGTGAAAAGCTATGTCTCAAGATGGGAGTGTGTGCCTCATCAACTTAGTGATCACATAAAATCTTGGGTACTTCTTATAGATGGGAAATAATCCTTCATAATTATCTCAAATTCATGATGATGAATTTCATCTAAACAAGATCTATGAATGAAATAAAGCTTATAATGGTTTCTTGGAAGGATTGCATTAAACCCATTGAGATATGATGAATTGGAATAAAAGACCTTAATATTTTCAAGGAAATACTTAATAATAAGTACACAAAGAATCCCTTAACCTCTAATGACTCTTCTATGTATTTTTTATCATGCAGGTTCAAGATGAATCTTCTTAATGGGTACTCTCATTATCTCCCTTCTTCTGTTTGGCCTTTACTCAGGTACTCTATCATTGAAATAATGAAGAACTATAAATGGATGATTAGTAGGAAATCCAATCTCGACATTTGGGATTCCATATTGTTGGAAATACCTATTATCATTAGAAATATACATCCCAACATGGATGATATGACTACAGAAGAGTTATTTCTTCACAATGGAAGGATTACTGATTTTTTTACTCCTTAGGAAAATCTAGAAATGTAGAGCTACCCTTTTATAGATAGTGAAATCCTGACCTATAATCTAACTAGAAACATTCATTTTCACACCAAATATTATTATAACCCTAAATATGATGGATTCAATCAACCACCCATATGGATTCTTAAATTAAATCCAACCTTTGTCCCTCCTTCAAGGCTCATAATTCTGTGGAGAATATGGAAGAATCAACCATGAACTTAGGATTAGTTAAAAATAACTGGAAAATTTATTATCTCATCTTGACATATATATTTGAAGGTTGATGAACCTATGAAACATATGTTCTTGAGCTTATCATTTTTTTAGAAATTATAGAATTATATTGGAAGTTTATTTAATATTGACTTGTGAATGCATAAGACCATGGATGAACTGTTGACTCACATCACTATGAGTTGAAGAAGTGAGCATATCCAAAGCCTCTTGGAAGCTACCATTGAATCTTCTTATTATGTTATTGGGATATCCCATAATGCATCCCTATTCTATGGACATATTCCAACTTTTTATGCAGTTCTCTTCAAATTTACTGAGATATAAATACCGTTTCATTAGTACTGGTTAGTTATATGGAAAACAAATTTAATGATCTCAATACTCTTTAGTTGTTGGGTATGTCATATTGAATGAGATTGAAACTAATGATTGTGTGTATTAATCGGGTCTATATTATATATCAATGAGTCAAAATTAATTTTTATGGAGAAACATCTTGAATATTGGGGCGATCGAGCTATGGTGGTGTCTTCCACACACACTATAGCTTCATCAACTATTTCTTACATCAATTTATTAGGAAAGGAATTTCTTATGAAGCTAAATTATAGTATATTATATATGATATTAATCATACTATCTATCATAATTTGACTTATGTGTGCATTTAATCTAATTTTGAGCTCACTGTTAGTTCTCTCAAGGAGAGAACCATGAACTAGCCATAAAGAGTTCTACCTCATTGAATTGGATGTCTCAATCTGGTCAGCTATCTCAACCTTATAGTCACACATGATTATAGGGTGGAAAACCAAGTAGCCGATTCACTATCAAAGAGTGCTATGATAGATATGACTACTATGTGGTCCTTTATGATTCCTGAGTGTTGTGCACATTTGGTAGAGGATGACATGAGGTGAGTGTTTCACTCTCACTTTTATAAAAAACCCCCAATACCTATTTCTTTGTACTATTAATTTTATTTAATAATTTATAGGGGCATCATTTTTGGGCCTTGTATTTTCTTAGTTAATTTTTTTATAGACACCATTGTTTTTAGATTCTCCATTAATGTCTATGCATATGGGCTAGAACACGGTAGATTGTTATCACATGTCTGGCATATGGTTATTTATTTTTTTCTTCTAAATTTATTTATTTTGCTGTTCCATCTCTGATTTGTGAAAATTATTCCCAAAAGAGTTCCTTTGAACACCAAGAGTTTGTTTCTATCTCATGGGGATCTGGAAAGTCGACCAGTCCATACGGAGAATCAAGCCAGGTTCCAATTTGGGTAGAAAATTAGTATAGATCATTATAAAATCGAATCATATCTTTGGGGTTTTACTTTACCCGGAACATAAACTTCTTGATCTGTTCTTTTTATTTTAGAATTTCCTTGTATAAAGGATATTATGGTTTTAGAAGAATGATAGGTAAGGACAGGGAGAGTCTTTCTAGATCTTGATCATCCCCAATGTCAATCTTCCAAGCGTTCTTTGGTTTTGAATTTTGAATTTGAGAATGATTTTAAATATTTATAAAATTTTTGACATGATTAATGTTGTTTGTTCCCCTTTTTCTAGTAGTTGATATTGGGTATCACTTTTTAGCTTCTAGGGTGAAAGGGAATTCATGTCTCATAGCTGGATCAAGCATATTTCGAAACCATGTGGTACAAACGTGGTTGAGTTTGACTTATTTGAATGTTTTATTTCATGGTTCCCACTTGTATGCCCTAACTACAGTAGTAAAAGTAGGAACAACACCATTTATCCTTAGTTAACCAACTTGGGATCCTCTTGATTTTGGATTTATATAAGGATTGTTTTCACTATTTAGTGGTTGAATGAAGAGTGTTTTGTTTCTTTTTTTTGGAATTTTTTTTTATTTTTTATATGATTATATCATTCTTCTATGCACTTATCTTTCTAAATCCTAGTTTTTAAGAATAATGTTGTTTTGTGAAAAATTTTATTTGGAAACACGGTTTCTGAAATGTTGATGGAAATTATGTTTCCCCTAGGTTATTTAAAAAAATGAGATGTTTAAAAAGATTTTTTTTAAAAATTAGTTTGGAAAGTGTTTTGTAAATCCAGAAAGATGTTTTGAAAAATAGTTGGATGCTTGGTTTTCCAAATGAAATTATATTTTGAAAGGATTTTATTTAAATTGACTTTATTAGGGAATGTATGTATTACACCATGATTTTTTTGTTTTAAAACCTGTTATGGTTTGTATTTTTTTTCTACACCTTGGTGGAGGGTGATTTCAAAGTTCCATGGTGAATTTTTTGGTTTTCTTCAAGATGTTTAGATTATTTTTATGTCATTGTAGTGTTCCTAGATTCAGGGATTACTATTTTGGTTTTAATTCTTTTATTATGAAGATTCATTATGGTTTCTTCTTTGTGAAATTAATCAAGGTAGTTTATTTATTTGTTTACAATGTCCCTTATAATGGTTGAAAATGTTTCTTAGTTTCTAGTTCCATACTAGACTCTTGTAAGAGTTGTGAATGCAGAACCTTCATCGATCATGAAATCAAAATAGTGGTTAGAATAAATATAGGCGGTTCTTAATTATCTTGGGTAACCTAAAGATCTTTAGGTTAGATATTTTTAGATTTTTTAACCTAGTTTACCCAAGTGGGAGGGAGTGTTGGTTCCTCCTTTCTTGTGTAAGATTTTTCATGGGAGTATTTAGGATGAAACTTATCTGGTGGGCCTTCCCTAAGAGTGTGAATAGGGGTAAGGTTCTTGAGTTTCATCTAATTTACCACCATTATGTGCTTTAAGCCATTTATAGATGTTTTTAATATTTTTTGGTAAAATGTTTTATGATTAATCATTTTGATGAGGATTTGGTTAGTTTTTGTAATTTTCAATTAGTGTTTTTGACATTGGTTTTATGAAATTCAACTATTTTGGTTAGTATTTGAAGTTTTTTTTTTTGAATTTTGGATGTTCATTGTAGATTTTTGCATTTTGGAATGTTTTTATGGATGATTTTAATGTTAATTTATGGCATGTTTTGCTCCTTTTTGTAATGTTCCCACCGTATCCCACCCTATTAGGTGTTTTTTGGTTGGGATGTGAGTTTTTTTCATTGAACCTCATTTTTTGGGTAGTCTTATCTTATTGGAAATGGGTTTTCCCATTATTTTCACCTATCCCAATTTATTCTTATTTATTGGAATTGAGATAGGTAAATGGGTTTAGGATTTCATAACTAGGTTGGGTGATGAACCTGTTGATTGAGGTATTCCAACTAGGATTTAGTTGTAGGTCTTTTACGGGATGCACGATGTATGGGTGATATAGTGTTAACCCTAATTTATCTATTATGTAATGGAATGAGGTTAATTATCATTTCATTATTATAAGAAACCCTATTGTTTTTCTTCCCCCAAAAGGGTTTGTGTGTTCTTATGGTTGAGAGTTTGTTTCTCTCGTAGTTTCTTGGATGTTCAAGGATGAATTATCAGTATATATTTCTAGATGAAACCATCTTAGATGAAATATAAATGTTGTGGAGACACATTTAGAGGAATTATAAATGGTGGGGGGACCATGTTTGGAATCCCATTCCTTGTAAGAATTATTGTTAGAGGTTTTAATCTCATTTTTTCCTAGTGATGTTGGTTCTTTATGGTTGATCAGTATGACCATTTTTAGGTTCTTAATAATTAGTAATGAAGTTAATCCATATTGAGTTGTTTTTTAGTTAATTACCTATTTGATCATCCATTTTCATTATCACTCATTTCCACTTAGACTTTCTTGGGGACAATATTTTAATTGTTTGGAGTATGAGACCCTCATGTTCCATAGTGTTTTATTTTATGTGTTTTTAGGTGAAATAGAGGCTTGATATATGTTCCCATGTAGTTTTATCATAGAAAATAGAACATTTTGTGGGTTTTCTATTATTTAATGGTTATAGTGCATGGTTAAAGGGAAATTGTGAATCCTACCTTCATAAACATCCCTTTTAATTAACTTTGAATTGTTCACAGTTTATCAGTATGGGATGCACATGGTTCAGTCCATAAAGTGTGGTCCCTAAAAGAGATTGCATGGTTTCCTTGGTGTGTATGTGATGTGTTTCAAAACTTGTTAATGATTTATTGAACCATAGAGAAATTGTGTAGAAAGATATATAATTTTTTAAAGATCTATTATAGTATATTTTGAATGGTTTTTCAAATTGTGTAGGGAACCCCATGAAGTAATGTGAGGTTTTGGGTGTTTCTTGAGTGAGGTGAATAATTTTTTCTAACTATGTAGCCTCTCAAGAGTAATTGAAAATATTATAATTTGCGGAGTTAGTGGTGACCACATCGTTTGCAGAACGTTTTCTGGACCATGCGTCCAATACATTTGATTCAAAATTTAATAATTTACATATTTTCCAACTCAATTTTATGGGTTTTGACGCCCATTTTTTACAATGTTTGTCAGCTGACTCACAGGGGGTTTGGGGGAGCACCACCACATTATTCCTCTTGATTCTTGATATTCCTTTATTGTTTTTAAGGAATTTAATGTTAATTAATTATCACTTTTACAATACTACTTTACCCTTATTTCCACGGTTTCCCCTTTCTATTGGAACACTAATCTGTTATGAAAGAGAGGGATGGAATTTGGGATTGTTTTATCCTAGGGATTTGGTCTCTTATGGATTATAGATAAGGTTTTCTTTCTTTTTGGTCTTGTCATTATTAAAGGTGACAAGTTTAGAGGTTTATTGGCTTGGTATACACTTATTTGAGGTAGGTGTTACTATAAAATTATTTCATTTTGGAAATATATTATTCTTATATCATCTAAATTCCCATTTTATGAAAGTAATATTTTATATGATATCCTTATGTGGATTTTTAACCATTTCATGGTGTTTCAAAATTTGTGTAGGTGGGTTTCCATGTAAATCCCATTTTTTAATTCTTAAAATGGAATGTTTTATTATGCTTGGAAAATTAATTATCATTTTTTAAACTGGATTTCACGCTATTCAATAGAATTTAACCCATTTTTTGTTTTTAATAAGATAAGACAAGGTTTTAAATGAAATTCAGTTTTGAATTGAGTTGTTGACCTATACATAGATTTTAATGGGGCGATTTAGTGCATTTCAAAGATTGGTTTCATATTTCTGTGTGGTTTACCCCTTATGGATTTCATAGTTGTCTAGTTTTAATTGGTTTCATAGAAATGGTTATCCCATTGGAGTTGTTTTAATTTTCAAAGAATAAATTTGATCAATAAGAGTGGTTATGAAAAGTTTTACATGAATTTTTGATTTAAATAATTTTCAAAATGGAATTTGGTAATTATTTCATGAAATTTGAAATGGATTAGCAATAAAAGTCATGTTTTAGTGTTAAATTCCCTTATGAAACTTTGGTTATAAATTGTTTATTTGAATGGAACCCTTGATTTATCATTGATTATTTACCCCTTTTATAGGATTACGATCACTATATGATGCATGTTTCTCCTCTTGTATGGGAATGTGTTTTTCCCACCTTGAATCCATTCTATGTGTGTGAGTATTTTCATCATTTGGGTGTCTAAGGTGAGTGTAGTTTTAGTTATACATTATATGTTGGACTTGTCTTATTTATACTAAACCTTAGTTCCGTTATTATTCATGGGAAACTTGGTACTAAGTGGAAGATCTAATTTGATCCTCTAGTTGGTTCACACACTACTATTTAACCACTAGTCAAGTTAGGCACATAGGATAAATGGGGGTTATCATCATAATGATTATTTTTTAGGGCTAATTGGATGATAGTATTGACTTATTGCATGCTAGTATCTAGTTTAGGTGGTTATACCATTAAATTGTAATATGCTTGTCACTTTAGTGACTTTGGGTAGGACCATGAAAAATTTGTTTTCTCAGAAATTTATTGATTTAGGGGATTTTGATCTGGTTTTATTTTGTATCATTTCCCTATATTTCATAGACATGTAACCCTAACTTATTTATGTTTCATTTTTATATTCCTTTTAATATCATGCGACACCTTCTTGTGATGTGTAACCTATGTGAGTTGGGATATTTTTATTGAAAATGATTTTTAAAATTTGTTTGTGGAAATACTGTTTTGAAATGTAATGATTCTTGTTGGAGTGATTTAGTGTGGATTTTAAAATGGGTGTTTGTTTCAAATATAAATTCTTCTAGTTAAGTGCCTTAATGTGTCCATTTAAATAAAATATTAAAAAATGTGTTGTCTTTTAAAAAAATTTGTCGTGTGTGTTGTTTCAAAATGGTGTTGGATAGTGTCTCTATTTTCAAACCACTTGTGTTTGGTTTTGGAAAAAAAGATGAATGTTTTCTAAACCATTTATCAATTTGTTTGATTTCTATAATGTAATATGTATAAATCCTTACTTTCAAGATTTATTTCAAAACTATCATTAAATAATTTTCTTATGAAACATATTTCATAGTTTCAGCAGGTTTTGGTGACCCACTACGTTTTTTAACTCAAACCTATAAAATTTCAGATTCTATGTTCTCAATTTGACCCATATTATACATTATGGCTTGTATGGGGTTATTTGGACAGCGGTGAAAAAATAGTGGTTTCATGGTAGTGGTTTGGTCTTGTCTTGAGTTTGGGGGTTGTTTTCATGTTTATTTATTTTATTTAGTTATATTGGATTATAATTCCCCTTGTTTATAGATTCTATTTTTATGATTACGAAAAGGGGTTTGATTATTTCAATTTTTTGACCAATTTGACATGTTGTTATTTATTTTATCACCCATATTTATTTATTTATTTATAATTTTTGTAACCTATTCCCAATAGAGTTCCTATGTTTCATAGGAACCTATTTCCAAACCATTAGAATCAGGAACACTCTTTGGTCCTTGTGGAAAATCCAGTCAGGTGCATGGATGGATGGTATCCTAGGATGGTTCTTTATAAGACACAAACCCCACCACTAACCCCTTCATTCATTGAATCTAAAAATTATCCACCAAGGCATTATAGTTTTAAAAAATACCAAAGTGAATTAGAATATGTGAAATGTGAAACTCTTATAATGAAACTGAATAGGGGACGAAACAATATGATTCCGATGAAATAGTTCTTAATGTTGGTTATCCTTATATCATCCTTGAGTACAATCAAAAAAAATATTAAGATATATCCACAACAATACCATGTGATCTTCTATTTAAGACATCAACACATGATAAAGATAGGTTTATTTAACAATCATATTTTATTGGAAAACTCCATTGTCACCATTATATATATCCATACTAAATATCTTAATATCAACCATTATATTTCTTTTATCCCATTCCATTTAAGAAACATAACGAGACATGGTTTTACTCACTAAATCAACCATTTAATTAAAATTATTTAGGGTTAAATAGTTATATAATTCTTACTCCTAAATGTACATCATCAATCTACACTAACTCAAATTTATATCGTATTTTGAAAATATTTCACATAATCATGTTTTATATTTGAGGTCCATAATTCACTATATTATAATATAATGTGACAAAATATTCGTAGTAAATTCCACATCTACATGCTCTAGAAAAAGAGTGACATAGTTATTCTCATATATAGCTGTAACTTTATAGACCCATAAGATAGAATAACTGACTCTTGTATCATGAAATAACGTAGATTACGATAATAGGTATCAAAAACGCATTGAATGAAAATCATTCCTTTAGAAAGAGAATTATGGGAGAACTATTTTCCATTTTCATTAGAAACTCATCCATAACCTATCACCGATATTCCCATATAATGTATTGATCCTTTATAATTATCTCAATTTAATGTGTCACCATTTGAAAAATAAATCTAACATGAATATTCTATAATAGTAAGAAAATATTGAGAAATCATGTATATTCATGTTATTATTGAGGTACTCATAAGCAATAACCTCCTAAATATTTGAAGGACTAATTACTACACCATGATAATATTTGAAATTTCCAACAAAATGAAAATTAAATATATAAATACTTCCCCTATATAGATTTTCATTCAACTGAAATCATTTAAGGACCTCTAAGATTTCATTATAATTATAACTATAATACTTTTCCAATATTGATTACATTAGAATAAAATTAATGAACACCACTATGAACTAGTCTATATAATTATGAAAAAAATTCATTAATCCTAGGAATATATTAATGGTGTTTTTGAATCATCAATGATCATAAACTTTCAATAGTAATAAAAAAATTAATCATTGGAACATATTCCACATTAACTCACATGAAATAATACCCGTACCCCCAATAAATATTCAATAATCATCTAGTCACCTTAAAAGAGTCAAATAAGTCATTAATCCTTAATAGAGGATAGTGATTAATCACATTACATTATTCAATAAAAGATAATATATAATTTTACATACTCTACAATTTTCATTAGTTGTGAACAATAATAGAGAACAACTAAGTTGAATGATATTTTTAAGAAAAATACAATATAATGAATTTTTAACTCCTATAGTTATGATGTTGAAATCAAATATGGGAATATAGAATTTTAAAAAACATAGGATTATAAATATATCCGAATATTGATTTTCTATCATTTGAAAGTGGTGAAACCTATTAAAGTAAAAAAAATCTATAATGTCCTCTAAAACAATTTTAATTCCTTAAAATTATTTTCCCATGATTCATTATGTTAAATTATGTAACTATAATGAAATAATATCTTAAAATAAGTGACCCATATGATAATAATTTTTTATGATAAATTTTATATTATTTCTTTCTATATATAATAAAACAATGCTCATCTGACAGAAATCAATAATATCCATCACAAAATACTACTATAACATGCCAATTATGACATCATATTATTGTATCTATCATAATTAAAAATCCTTTATTGGATAATATTTTACTATCATCAACCCATATCCCCAAAACATGTCAATACAAAAAGCTAATCATTAACTAGTGTAGTTAATACTAAAAACACAAGAATCATATCCACATTAAAACCTGTAAATCTAACCAAATTAGGTGTAATGATCTATGTTGAAGCTCATGAATTAATCAAAATATAAACTAAAATATAATTTAAATAAATAATGTCTTGAATAATATATGGTCATTCTAAAATAATAATATTTTTCACAATAAACATTATGTGTAATCCAACTTGAGATATATCCCTATTGATGCCAATTAGTTTATCCATTCATATCCCTAGATCTATGCAGTATGGTAGAATCTATATTTTTTCATTTAAAAGATCCATCATAATTATATGGTGCAATATTCTAAGGATACGACTCATATCAATCAATCCGATGTTGAAAAAATTATTTCAGATCTGTATAAAAAAGCATCCCACCCCAAGAAGACTAATAATAATCATTAGAAACTCATACATACAATTAATATAATAGTTAAACCTTTATAAAACCTTTATATATATTTTTAGGGATGTCTTATAACTACTACCTTTATAAAAAATTTATAATGGCAGTTGCTACCAATTTATCATCATTTGAAAAGATGAATTCTATGATAAATGATTTCTACATTCTATAAATAATCATTTTATAAATAATAAATCACTTACAGTTAAATATTTACCAAATATATATAATAAATTTTGGATCACCATATAATTTTTTAGTATCTCACTATAAATTAGCATAAATAATTTTATGATCTAATAATATATCTATAGATGAAAAGTTAAAATTTCTTGCCCTAAACTAATAGTCTGAAAGTTTATTATGAGTGTAGTATATGAGTTTAATTAACCTAACTATAATATTATCCATGATCATGACTTCATCATGTCCCCTTGTACTCTTCATGGAAACTAAGATAAATGTTTCATCACATTACAGATACACCCCTGGATAATCTAACTTCTATTAGCATTAAATTTTATTTCATCACATAAATTATCTAAAGGCAACCTTGACCTCCTAAAATCGCATCTTTATCTCCAAATTAGATACTACCCCCTTAAACATTAGAATAATATTCTACTATAACTCATTAATTTACATCAACCATTATCTATTATCCTTTCGATTATTCTATCCATAATAATCAAAATCAACTTCTTACACCTCACATGCATAATGAAATTATTATCATCATCCCAAATCTACATCTATGAATGAGACCAAAAATGTAAATCCATTGATATGATATTCAATCAAATTTATTTTAATTAAAATTCATTTAAACTTCACACATACATTCCTTATTAAAAGGCAAGTGAAAACAATCCTTTGGAATGTACTACACCTACTTCTCTGGTAAAAAATCTGTAAAATTTCACTTTAGTATGTCAGGTAGATATAAAAAGGTCATTTCATTGGATTACACGGGTCTTATCTATGTCCAAGTTAGTCACTCTAACCTACACCATATTTTTATATAGAATGAAACTATCTCCATATCAATAAATTCTTTCCTTACTAGTTCCTAACTATAAACTCCATTTTTACCCTCAATCAAATTAATGACACCAGTCATTCATGGCACATCCCCATTATTTGAGTCATTGTAAAGTAAAGAGATGATATTGACCTATGAATCCTACATAAAAAATTCAATTGTTTGTTGTCTAGTATATAGGGTATAAAACATATATAGTATGATAAATTCTCATTTATAAACCGAATAACTTGGAAATAAATCAATAAAAGAAAACTATATAAACCAAAAAAATAACCTTAACTTAATGAATATTATATTATATAGAAATATAATATAAGATATACAATATATTTAATAAATGTAAAACGTTTCTCAACCATAATCTTAATTCCCAATGAATCACTAAACGACAAGATACTAATTTATATCCCCTAACTAACACTATCTTATGATTTTATAAACAAAGTATATAGAGAATGGAGTGAGTGTAGAAGTAGACATAATAGTTCCCTCCTAGAGACACTATTTTACCAATATGGATCAGGAATACTATATCCTTAGGGAATAATTAATATAATTTTTTTTAACATCCCTAGGCTAACTATTATCTCATTTATTCAAATTCACCCACACCAAGTTTATATACATGTGTGATAAAATAGTATAAATGTGAATATATAAGTGGTGCCATATATTTTATTCACTTGTGATTAGTCAATATCTTTTTCTTATAATAAACATCATATCACTCCCACCCCTTATATAATAAAAAAAATTATCCTTATGTTGCATATAATTTCAACACATCACAACTATATACCAAATCAATATAATAAAACTAAACTATTATTACATCGCCTCCCCAAAATCACCTCACCACATTTCCAGAAAACTATTACATCACCATAAAATTTTCATATGCTCATAATACATTATAATATAAAGTGAGAAAGTTATAGTAATCAATATTTTGTATCTCCCATAACATGGATGTAAGGCTAATACCTATAACACAAAACATCATAAAGGTATTTGGAGGGTTACAAAAAATCAATGGTTGTGTACATTAGTTATAATGATGCCATAACCAAGCCTATTTTCTACTTACTAACATAATTTTTTACTACGATATCCCATTGAATAAAAAAATAAACAACTTTCACCATTAAAAAATCATTCCAATTAAAAAAAACTAATGAAGCTCCACAAAACATCTTCCCATTCAACATTTTATTTCAAATTTCACATTAATTATTTACCAATAATGTTATTTTAATTAACAAAATGAATTATAATAAATATTATTTTAACCTAAAACACTACTCAATTATCATAATTTATATATTTAAAATTTATTTACTAGATAACTAATTACATAATGTTTTCCAGGTATTCAACACTGTATTAATTTTAAGATGTTTTAATTATAATATTGTACTATATGTTTATTTTTATTAGATTTATATTCTATATCCCGAGTAACTATATCACACTATCCATTTCCACTTTATTTCATAACAACATCAATAAGTCAATAAAAATTACCTAACATCCCCTCTATTACATCTAAAAAAAATTCTACACTAATTCACTTAAACTGCATTCATCTACTTTAAAAAAGACAAAACATAATATGTATTAATATTCCATGAAATTTGTTTCAATAAAATTAAATTATACTGAAAGTAAAAAAATATCCCTAAATCCACATCATTTAATATAAAATCACTATTTCATTCTCAAAAAAATAATTTATAAAAAAACTTATATTTTTTCACTCCTTCATTTCATATAATAATTTATTAGCCATCAAACAATTAAAAAATGATTTATAATATCAATAAAAACATTGAAACAAAGTGGTATTTTTATAAAAATAATCAAGTAATCAAATAATTAATAATATATAAATTATGTCATGCATAATCAACTCAGTACCCATTTTAAATTAATTTACTTATCTATATTAGGAAAATTTACTCTAATTTCCTAGAAAAATAAAAATAATGATAATATATCATTAATTTAATAAAATGAAATATAAATTCCAAATCTCACGCCATAAAAAAATATTGAAACAAAATAATACTATGAGAAAAGGGAATGAACGATCTGACACTCATGATCTCACAATGATCCTTAAAAACCTAAATCTCATCAAATCTACCATAAAACATTTAAAGTAAATCCTATTGTATTAACTGATATACAGGAGAATAATATAATGAATAATGGTATAATTTTCCTAATCTATGTGATCTCATCCTCATGAGATTAATAAATAAAAAGTGGTTCAAAAAAATACCAAAAGATAAGTGAAATAGTTAGGGTTACCATAATATGAGAGAAAGAAAGGGAAATAAAATGAAATTTTAGAAATCATCTGAATATTTAAATAATTATAAAGAACTAAAAAACTCAAAAAAATAAAGGAATTAAATTCAATGCATTTAACTAGTTGGAAAAATTTAAAACTATAGTGGGAAATGTCATACATTATAATATATCTCATGATAAAAAACCTTTTAATTTATATTATATAAAATAATATTATAGAACAATTATACTCATTATAAAATAAAAATCAAACATCTAATATTCCCCAAAAAATAATTTACTATTTTTAATTTTATAACCACTGCACCACTTAATCTTAAAATCTTTCAAATAATACATTAGTGAAATAATAAACAAGAAATGATAACCGTTGAATGAATTTATTCTCCAACACCAATTAGTAACAAGTAATTGTTTAAAGGAAAAATATTTATGGAATTATTTCTCTAGAATTTTAAATTTTATTTTAAATCTAACTTCCCTCCCAATGTATTCTTAAAAAAACACCAATCACCCTCATCACATCAGAACCTAAATTATAGGAAAAAGTGAATTCAATCCTCTACCTTAAATTTTAGTCATAAAATTATATTTATAATTTTGATAAAATAAATATTTATAATGGGTCCATGATAACTAATATGAGATATATAGTATTATTTATAATAATTTGTTGATTTATTAATATGTTTCAAAAAGTATTCATTAAAAAATAATATATATAATATGTTTGTTAAAAAAATAATTTTAATCTAATTTTTTTTCAAAGATAAATTTTGAAAATTATTATAGAATATAACAACTAATACTATTTACTTGGAAATAGAACTTGGGAACAAAAAAATCATGCCCCCGAGAGCTTCCAAAAATGTGGTTTGTGTGGAAATTAGAATCCGATTTTATGGAATTGCAATGTATTGGTGGTAATCATCAGTATAACTAACATTGGTCAACCAAAATTTCAATAGTAAACATTGAGAAACAAGAGACATGTGAGAGTGATAGGGTGAAAAATATTAATGATAATAAAAAACCATGGAGAGAACCATTTAAAAGAATATTTGTTCGAAAATATAAGTAGATAAGATAGAAATATCATTCTATTACAATATAAGATTAAACATGATAAAAACATCTAATGTAGTGTTTTAACAAGTCCTTGGTCGACTCTAAAAAATCACTAAAATTAAAGGGTATAAAATTCACTTTTATGAATGAATTTAAATATTCTATTACAACTACTAAATTATTTTGTATCAACACCTTTGTTTTCATGACAATGATTCTTATTCCTGATATCGACTTCAATAATATACATTTATTTCAATATGATGATATGAAAACTATAATTAAAGAATATGTTACCATTTGTGATGGATCATATTTGATGATGTTTTAGTATTTTCAATGAATATGTATACATACTATAAAGTAAACATGACACCCCACTTCTATAGGACAATTTATACTATGGATACAACCTATTACAACATCCAAATTTGCTAGGTGAATAAATAATTTTTGTATCCAAAATACCAAGAAATACATATTTAATTTCCCAATATAATATATTGAATCAATGGAAACATTATCTATACTATAATTACACCATATAGAAATATATGATACATAGGGAATTAATACTACTATTTTTGGTATGTCTATATTAGTGATAGTGATAGCCTGGTATGCTTCATCAACATCATATATCGTTTTAAATATGTCGATATCATAATTATATAGAAATCAATAACAATACAATTAATCATGTGATGGATCCATCATCTATATACTGTAAGAAAATTCTTGATGTTTCTAGATGATATAATGAGAATAATACTAGTCCATGAAGTAATAATAGATAATGTTGTTGTTGAAGATAGAAGGGATCTATTTAAAGTACACACATGCACTAATGGGAAGAATTATTAATTATTAAAATTTACTAACTAAATTATTTAGTGTATAAAAAATAAATCAATGTATATTTTAATCATATATAATTGAATATGTGATAAAAATGGTGAACATATCAAAAACATTTAATGTATATATTATATGAAAAAGGCCTTATAACTTCTACGCCCCATATGAAAGAACCTTGTAAACACCATAATAATGGGGGAGTGATTATAGAAGCCTAAATTTATTTCATGGTATTATTATGGGATAAAGGAGGATGGGGGTTTAATATAATGGTATTTTAGATCAATAAACCTTAAATAATTTTTTATAAATATGATCTTCTTTGTCTTTTCCATTTAGCTTTATTTGATTATTTCACATTCATCATGGAAGGATTTCCATAGATTATTATTTAAGAGAGGGAAACTAGTGATTTATTTACATAGTTTTTAGTTTCATTCTTTACATATATTAGCATTTAATTCATTTGAGTCATTGAAATGATTGTCATTGGGTAATTTTTAATGATTATTATTTTTATATAATTACATTATTTATTAAATTATTTTCACTACAATGCTTATATTCCCTTTGATATCAAGCATATAATATAAATTGCTTGCTATAATGGGAGTGGTTGTATTATCATATGCCACGTATAATCATATTTACTTTACTCACTCAATCAAATTTAATGTGGAGGTTAAGATTCATCTTCTCAATGGATAGATGACCCTTAGAAATTAAAAATGAATAAAACATACTACTAGAACTCATAATCATAGTGTGTTAGTGGTTACATGCATGAAATTGTGAGGGGTGGATCTATTTAATTATATTAATTCGAGATCTTGGTTTTATTATTCATGAATAATAATTAAAGAAAAATGTACGAATACATTCAAGGACAATATTAATTTCTAAAAAAATTATTTTTTATATTTAATTTATATTTTTTTACAGAAATAAAAAACCATATCTTATCCTCTAAATTTATAAAAAAATAAATATAAATTAAAGTTAATTTTAAGATAGTTATTATTTATAATTACTTCAAATATAGATAAAAAATGTTTCCCATTTGTTACCCTCATTTAAAGAAACATATGTATAATTTTAAAATGATCCTTGTTGGGTTTTTTAAATTGGATTATGTAATCTATCCTTAAATATTAACATCAATCCTATATTCATAATTATAAAGGTATCAATGACTCTAATGAAATTAATAAATTCTTCAATAACTTTTATCAAAATTCTAATGTAACTTTTATCACATTAAGATAAGAATTTCAAAATTTGGTAAATATGATAAAAAATATACAAAATTACCCACTCAATCATTATATGAATGTAGAATTTTATTATCAATGAAAAAAATAATATAACTATCTCGATATATAGTATTGAGATGGTATCTATTGAATATATTTTATGCATCTATATTTTTCATTATTAAGATTTCACCAAATATTATATAATTTATTCAGACGTTCATATAGTCATGAAAGAAAGAAAATATTATTTATCTTACCAGTTACCAATTTCATTGATTAACAAACCCTTTTGAATCCCAATTTTTTTACTTCTACTAATATTTATAACAATTATAATAATTTATTATGTGATATAAAATTTTAATGTTTTATTTAAATATTTGATCATAATTTCACTCTATTTAATTTCAATTTTAACATTATCACTGTTAAAAATATTTTTAAATTCTTTTATAAATGTTTCAAATGATTTTATAAATCATTATGGTAAGATGAACCCTATATCTCATATTCAAACTTAATACCCTTCAACCTATTTTTTTACAATTACTTGTAATGTATTCAAGCATCCGAATAAATAAGTATCATAAAAAATTTTCAATTACATGAAATTATTCAGTAGGTATAGCTTATAATCCATTATTTTTTGAGAATAAAACTAATCTATAATATGAAAAAATGTTTTTTCATGTATATCCTCTTGGATACGAATATTCAAAATTACCATTAATACACTTTTTGATATATTCATAGGCCTATAAAATATTCCAAGATAATTCATCATCGTATTTTATACTTAGATTATTTATAGTAAGAACATGTTATTCAGTGTCATTAATATAAAAATTTTCTTTCAAATTTTCTTTCTATGTGTAATAATAATAATTAATAATAATATAGTAATTCTCAAATTCAGTTGCATAACTATGATAAAAATATTTCAATCAAAAACTAAGGAAACCTTTCATGAAAAAAATTAGATTATCCATGAAAGGCCCATTGGGAATTCATAAACCCTATAGGTTGGAAAGAAGTTCCAAGGAATCAAGAACTAAATTTGGGAAACATTTATCCAACACTAATTCAAAAAAATTACTCACATATAAAACATAAAGGAATCATGAAAATCCAAATTTATATAATAAAATTTAAAGAGTACAAGGAAAATACAAGTTCCAAACAAAAACTAGTAAATGGTATATAAATAATTGAAAAATAATATCCATGTTATATAAGGATCAATTCCCCACAATTTCAACATCAAAATCCCAAACCCCAAAACATGGATTCAATCTACCACCATTTATTTCCATAACATTACCAAAATTAGAAAAAAAAGATATACATATACCCAATGGTATGTTAGGGTGTGAGAAAAACAAGTCCAGTAGGATCAAACCAAGTTCTCCATAAACATTCATTATAAAAAAACCAATAATAATCTTTTAAATAAACATTTTTTCATGAAATATACCTTTAAAACATTTTCAATAAATTATATGATTTCAACCACTTTGAAATGGGTTTTAAAGTATTCATAAAAATAAAATTTTCTAATGAATTTTCAAAAAAACCATTTCTCAAGGGAATTGCAATTATCCAATCTAATTGGAGAACCATGTGAAATATTACAATTGTAGGTTTGGTTTGAGATAGTTAATATTTTTACACCTCCTTGATCAAATTACAAACTACAGGGAAATCCCTAGAATATGGTCCTAAGAATAGTTGAACTATCTAAAAAGTAAACCCTATCATAATATAGATTAGTCAGAGTTGAAACATATTCCCAATGCTCTATAGTTTCATAACATTCTAGCATGATTATCCCAATATATCATACACCTATATAAACCATGTTCCCATTTCCCACATCCAAAACCTAGAGGAATTAATTTCAAAAATTTCCCACCATTATTGGATTCAATTTTCCCAATTTAAATAAGTTCAAGGGTATATCATAAAAAAATAAATATTCCCAATTAATAATAATATATGACCCAAAATCTATTTTAGTTTTATATACAAAAGGGAAAATAAATTTTATAAAATAATCCAAAAAATCGTATTTAAAAAATCAAAAACATCCCAATAAGAAATTTCATAAAAGCAATTTAAATTCATCAAGAAAAATGGTTAATAAACCATGTCTTTTCATGAATCCCTTGATATAAAATAAAAATAATTTATAAAAAATGAATGGGGTGCACATTCCAAGTAGAATAAAGGGTCATAAGAAGAAAAAGGGAATACCTAAACCAACACACCCATATCAAGAAAAAAAGACTCAACAAAATCTATATTAATAGAGATAAGAAAAACAACTTACTAAGAAAATTCTTAAAGAAGTTCATAATGATCTCATTAGATTTTGTCTCTACATTATTCTATTACAATTTACCTATAATAAAACATATTAAATCATAAAACAAACAATATAACTAACCATAACATCCTGAGTCTATTTTTCATTCTATTAAAAAGAGAGGATATCTATAAGAACGATGAAAAAATAAGAGGAATGGAATAACACCATTATTTCCATGGATCAAACACCATAAGATCTATTATATTTTCTCTCAATAAGGGTTACGATCATTAATATCACTTAGGGGAATCCTTAGGGTTGATTTATTATGATTTAAGTGTAAAAATGAGACTAATGGGATATGTTTTTAAATGAAATTAATTTTTAAATAAATTAATTTACATTACACATTTTGGTAACATGGTTAAAGAAACAGTGCACTAATTATGCACCCATTTCTATCCATTGGAAATAGTCACTGAGTTTGGTCATATAGTTTTTCATAATGTACAACTTCCATGTCAAACACCACTATCCCAAACCACCACAAGTAATACCATTTCCCAAAAATTACATATAGTTTGGAATAACCATGAATTAATCATGGATAGTCCCAAAAAATTTAAAAACTCAAAATATAATATTGAAAACAATAAAATGGTTAAAAAAATATTTAAAACAAATGAATATAATAAAAAAAAGTGACATCCATATGGGATAATTATCTCTATCATATCAAATTTTGTTCCAAAAAATCCATTCCAATGAAGGATTATAAAAGAAAATATGAGGGCACTACTCCCTCATTATTGATTCCCGAAATTGACCGAAAGCCTTTTTTATACATTTTTGAAAATATTCATTTCAAGGGTTGATGGAGAACCCTCACAAGGAAAATAAGTTTAGTGGATTACATGACTCTAAGGTCTTAGAAGAATTATTCCTAGAAATTACTACTTGGAAATTACCTCTTAATTGATTTACATTCTAATATTTCATTAGAAACAATTTCATGCTTCTATAAAAATAAATCAAATGATGTTGAATTCCAAAACATAATAATTTAATGAGAATAAATAACTTGAATATTTCAATAATTTACTGAAGCATTTGAGTCCATGTAGATATCTTCATAGTTCATAACATTAAAGTAATCAATATGATACTTCTTAAACTAAGATATGTAGAAAAAATATTTAATATAACTCAACTGATATGGAAAATAAAACCCACAAGCCACTTTTCCAATGCACTCAATGATCTAAAGAGTTAAAATTTATCTCACAACCTATTTCCTTTGCGTTAAAGGTCCAAAATTACACAACTCAGGTGAAACTTAAAAGAACACATTTTCATCTATTGAAAATTATAGATGGCTATACCAATAATCTTCAAAATAATTATACTTTATCTAATCCATTTACAATAATTTATTAATAATATAACTTTCCCCTAATCTTTACTAAACAATTATTGGTCTCAAAATAGAAATTTCACCCCATTAGACCAACCGAGAGGTGACATACACATTCAAAGTGACAAGGAATCAAAGGGATCCATTTTGATTGATGAATGGTATATTTTGTTGTAAAAGAACTAAATATGTCCAAAATAAATATCCCAAGAGCATATAAATCCAATGAAATAATCCTGAATAATATCATCCAAAATCATAATTTCTTTCACCATATACCCATATATTAGAGTATAGTTTTCATTATATTCTTAATAGGATAACACTTTTACTCTAAAAAATACATTCCACATCTACGAGGTAAATAGGGGATTCATATATGAAATAATATTATATTAATTCTCATGAAACAACATGATCACTTGAACTTACACTTTCCAAAATCCTTAAACTTGGTGGTATCAAAAAACATAATGAATTGAGATGACTTGTCCAGTAAATAAATAAATACCCATATAAAGTTATTCCTTAAGAAAATGTGTGATAACCTAATTTTGAAATTCATAGATATCATGTCCTATATTTAGATGGTTATTGGGATATGATTCTATTGGAAAAAGCATTTGGTGTTTGACCATAATCTAATAACTATTGTACCAACAAGATACAATATTGTCTATCTTACAATTCAAAAACATCCACCAAAATCGACACTTACTATTAAAACACAGATTATTTTTTACTATGATGAATTTTCCACTAATAAAAATGAAACATTAAATAATAGTGTTACTCCTAGACGGGGGAATGCAGATTCAGTTTTTTGATATAATGAATACCTTCTTAGTAGAATGAAAAGATGGATATTGTCTCCAACTTCATAGAGAGTTACTAATAATCCATAAAATGTTATCCCACTATTTTTATAATAAATCTACTTGTGAAGACATTGCGTATACTATGAACTAGTATGAACAAAACTAGTCTCTTACTCTATCACATAGATGTGAATCTAAGAAGATTCCCATTAGATTTCAGTCATCATTTATCAAAAAAAACTTATTGAGATGTAAAGAACTTACTTAAAGTGTATGAAACAAAAATATCAATTTCATATGAGATATTTAAAATCAAAGTCCAATGACTAATGATATATTGGAAATATCATATTCTTAAGGTTTAAGTCTCTCTACGAAGGAATATAACTTAAACTCTCAAGGTAAAAATATACAATGAAAGAATCCTAAATGAATTAATGTCACCAAATATTATGAGCATTAATAATTAGTGAATTTTCTAAATCATTGGTTGGAAAATTATTATCATGTTGTCAAATATGACAGAGGTTTTATTCCACTACATGATCTTTACATAGAACAATATGGGTGTCCCAAAAATTCACATAACCCTCTATTTATTTTGGTAAAATAAAAATAGGATACGAGTTAATACAATTAATTAATTAACAAAATGATTACTAACACATATAATACCATATAAAGTTTAATAATATTATCATAAAATTAGTTAATAGAGATACAATATTTGAGAATTCTTTCAAAAACAACAAATAATATACATCTAAACTTATGAAGCTTCAAATATAAAAGGTTTTTAGAGGTTCATCCCATAAACATACTACTTTAAACATATTAGGATCAAATAAAATTACATGTTCAAAAAAAAAAACGTGTTCTAATAACCTAAATAATAATATAAAAAAATTAATTTTTAATAAAACAACATAAATTAGGAAATCCCTCAAGATTTCAAAAATATATTTCAGGTGACACTCATTCTTTTCCTCAGGTCTTGAGTAAAATATAATTCCATACAAGAATACCATGATAATAGAATCACAGTACCATAGGAAAATCCAATAAATCAGGGCCATGAAAATAGTTGGAGCACTAATAAGAAAAAATGGAATAATGAGATATTAAATGTGGGAATATCAGCCCTTGAAGGTGGTCTTTAAAATACCAAACTTTTTATCATGGTGTTTGTGATATACAAAATGATTTATGATTTTTTATAATAAATATTCTCCCCATAATTGATAAAAAAGTATACAATATGAGGAAAATGATACTTATTCTTAATCATCTATTCACAATTATTCTACCAATAAACAAAAAAACAGAGAAACACATGGATCATTCTGTAAAAAATCATTGGGATATCTAGATGAATACATTATGTCTAATGAATCATTTAGATTTTATATCAACATAATAAATCTTGAATTCCTATAATTCTTCTAGATATATATGGTATGAAAGAATAGATATCCTATGAATTACCAACACCAAATCAATCAAAAACATGAAATCCCTCCACATAGGATGACTAGAGAATACAGTTTGAAAGATATCAAAGAATTATTTAACGACAAAAGGAAGATTTCAACCCATACATTCATCCTTAAGTCAAACTATGAAATATGAAATTTATTTTACATGTTTTGGTTATAAGGGTCTTTATAGACTAGATTTCATAACAAATTCTCCCTAACACACATGGGATCTCTAATTAGAGATACTAAAGAACACCCACCAATGATAGAAATAAATCGCTCTTTTATAGGAAAATAACCAACTTATATAGAAAGATATTAATGTTAAACATGTAGAGAACTAGTACTAGACTAGTTCAATATAAGATATTGAGAAGTGACCATATAAAAATTCAAGATCCTCAATATTAATATTTATAATAGGAATAATTAACTCTATAAAAAGTGCCTTTCATTTCAAGGGATGTTTTAAAATATTTTATATGCTTGGTGATATAATGTTTTGAGAAGAACTAGTATCAAATGAATAAATAGATATAGATAAAGCAATAAAGATAGAACCAACAATAGTTATATTGACCACATAAAAAATTACTTTAGACTCTACCATAAAATGAAAATAATTTATTAATTAATCCATTTTCTAAATACATATAATCGTTAAAGCATATTATTATAACATAAACCCTTTAGGTGATAATGATACTTTATCATAAGACAGAGAAGAAAATGACTGACAAAACTTCGGTAAGATTCCTTATAATCTAACTAAGTTATATATTTTTGGAAGTTTTGTATATGTATGTCTCATATAGATACCCAAGCCATTTAAAAATATTAATAAGTGATTTTTTTCATAAACATTCATTAGTTTCATCGTAAAGAATGTGGGGCTTAGTTTCTTTAGAAGACTAGGTTAATAGTACATCAAATTGAGGATGAAATAAAACTTCTTTATTTTATTATCTATAATGGGAACCAAAATACTTTAAATCACCTAAAAGAATATAGGGTAACCTGGGGAATACAAATAAAAAATGGTGAAGATAAAAAACATAGTAAAGGAATGATCCTAATAAGAAATCATAACATGCAAGTCAAAGATATAACATGATATCACAAAAGAGAAGGCTTAATAATAATCACACAAGAGTTTTAAAAAAATAACATGGTGTCATAATATCATAAAATAATAGTAATAGTGGTATAAATATAAACCATGAAATAAACATAAGTCAAGTATAATCAATGAGACAACATCACATGGTGAAATGACTCCCGTAATTCATTAGGTTCACTCCCTAATAAAATACAAGATGTGTCATGAGACTAAAACCTAGCACAATCAATTAGTGGGATATATATATATAAATATATATATATATATTTAGGACCACCTATCCAATTTATTTAATGTACACTAATATGTGTTACACATGAGGAAATTAATCATAAGTAATACTCATAATTAATTTCCATGGCTAAAAAATGGGTTGAATAATCTTTCCTCACATCACAATCAAATGAGGGTTCTTAAAGAAGTTATTTCAAAAATGAACAAAAGAACTGTATTAAACCATCAAAGGAAGGGAGAATAAGATAGATGTATTTGTGTGAGATATATATAAAAAATTTATAATAAGTCAGTGATTAAAAAGTTTTCATCATTGATTGAAACGAATTTATAATATAACATGGAATATTTCATTAAAAAATACCGTTCTCTCTATGAATTGACTTATTCAAAATCAAAAAATATAAAAAATATTGTATAAAAAAAATCATGAAAAATAGAAATGGAATATTATAATGGAATAATCAAATTATTCATTGGTCATTATGACTGATAATTGTATAAATTCAGTATAATTAAAAGAAAAATGACCTTCACACTGCTGTAAAAAGGCCAAAAAAGAACATCATTTGAAAAAAAACAATAAAATTTATTTAAATTTATTTTAAAAGTAAAATAAAGGTATATATATTTGAAATATTTTTTTTAAATTTAAAAATATTATTGAAAATATTTTTAGAAAACATGGATATGGAAGAAAAATATTTTTAACTGAATTTAGAAATGAAGTCACCTTTTCCTAAAAATGTTTTCTAAATCATTTTAATTACCAAAGAGTGAAAATTTGAAATATTACATAAATATTAAATTAATGACCATATGATATTTAAATTAATTTTTTTATTATAAAATAATAAAATAATTTCCACTAATATAAATTAATGCATAAAAAATCCTGATTAAAATGAGACAGAAATATTAATTCTTTCTACTTTGGTAACTTTATAATCATAACTCCCATTATTTAATTACAATAATTGTAACATAAAATATCATGAATTATGAAATATTCATTATATAAAATGTTACTAGGTATAATAAACATAATCTACAAGTAAATAGGCGTATAAAATAGCATGTGTCTCAAAGAATGTTAGTTTGAGACGAAAACCATACCTTGAGTCAACACATTGTTATGTTGGTCCTTTACCATTGTTTTAATAAAAATAAATCAATAATTTGTTTTCATAATAAAAATTTCCAAGATTAATCCCTTATAATTAAAATATTTACTTAATTATTGTTAATAAAATACTTAATTACAAAACCATCTATGTCCACGTTCCGTGTTTTGAGGACCTTTTGTTCATAATTTCAAAACTATATTAATGTGTTGAATCTAGTTAAAGGGGTAATTGTTAAATAATTACTAGAATAATAACAATTAAATAATTATAATTTATATACATAAATTATAATTTTAAAACAAACAATGAAATATGGTAATGAAAAATCAACTATATTATTATCAAAGACACAATAGGTTTTTACATATGTATGAGTAACAGTTTCCATTTTCAATAATCATGATGGAAAGATGGTAATGATTATTTTAACATTTAAAATTATTATTATATTATAAATATCATATCATTTTATTAAATACAGTTGTGTATATCATCCATGTTATCCATTAATAAAAAATGAATCACATCACTTCGTGAGGTGGTAGTCCGCCATACAGACAAACGATGCTATCATTTTCAAAGGTTAATAAGGCAACAAGTTATATGATATGTTAGTTTATGGAATAATTAATAATTCATGAATATAATATATAAAAATTAATTCTAGTATAATGAAAATTATTGAGTGGTGATTATGGAAAATGAATTACATCTGTTTGTGAGGAGGTGGTCCGCCATACAAACAAAATATTATTTCATTTCAAATTTGATGGATGAAGAGATTGAAGAATGTTATGACATAAAGATAATAAATTATTATCTCATAGGATATTTTGTTATTATTGTATTATAATAATAATACACAGTTTATGGTGGAAAAAGAGGATGTAAAAAAGAAATAGCTCAGTAAAGACGATTACATTCACTTAAAAGAACCGCCATTTGATCTCTTATTAATGAACCTATGGTTGGTATTTGAGAATAAATAAATCTCTATAATGTGACTAAGGATGATAGAGATAGTTTTTTTTAGGTTTTATTTGATCAAAATTTATTGATATGTGTGAATAAGTGTAGGGTTGGAGTTCCATTTTATAATTGTGGAGTAGCAGAATTCTTATAAAAAACCAAAATTATTCAATAATGGGAAGTCACTCTCAAGAAAAGTGTCTCAAAAATTAATAAATAATGGATTGTATGGATTATATGTTAAATAAACATATCTAAAACTGAAAAATATACATTTTAAATATTTCAATCTCATTTACCTCTATGGTTAGCCATATTTTTTTTCAATTTTCATCATTCACAATGGTAACCAGTTTTTTTACTTTTATTACTATTAATTATTAACAAAAAAATAATTTTATTTTATTAAAAATTATTTATTATGAAGATTACATATATGGAACCAATTTTATAAAATTAAATTCTCATAATTTATAAAATTTATTTTAATTTTAAACCCACAAAAGTGTAAAAAACATTATTTTATAGAAATGTATTTTTTAAGTATAAGATGATCTTACATTCATTACATGAAAAGTAATCAAAATTTTATAAATTTAATTTAATATATATATAAATATAATATATAAATTTTATTTAAATAATTTCTAAATATTTTTTATTTTAATTAGTTAAAATCTGGAACCATAATGCAATTTAAAACAGTTCTCAAAAAACATGTTATTAAACATAAAAATAAACATATATTAATTTTCATTATAAATAAAAATTAAATATAATTAATTTTATTGAAAATAAATATATAATACCAATGTTACGTTATAATCAAATTAAAAGAATAATGGGACTTTTAAAGAACACAATTTATTAAAATAAATGATAGTTTTACAAAAATGGGTATTTTTCACTATCCATTGAAAAATCATTCATTTCCAAAAGATATCAAAATTTCAACATATGTTAATATTGATATTATAATTTTAAAAAATTATTTCTATTTTATAATATAACATTTCTATCAATTCCAAAAATTAAGTATTATATTTTCTCCCAAAAGTAATAAAAATCATTCTTGAAGAAAATGTATTTTTGAAATATAAAATTACTTTATTGAAATTTTAGTACTTATTTATTATGAATAAATAAATAAATTTAGATAATGTAAAAAATTTAGAGATTATTTTCATAATATTTTTATTCTTTCTCATATCACTTATTTTAATATCTAGGTTACAATTGTCATGTTTAAATAAAATTATTTTAGTTATATATTGTGGTTAGTTCAATATCAGTGTCCCATGTTATATATAATATTGAAAATAATGTAAATTTAAATTATATGGGTGTTAAATTGTACCCACCTAAATAAATTATTCCCTATAAATTTTAACTATTTCAATATTTTACATTTGAAAATTTCATTATAGAAAACCCACATCATAAAAGGGTTAATAAAACATCCCCATAAAAGATAGAAAGGGGTATACAAAAGTCATCCGAATGAACACATAATTAGGATTTCATATAGGGAAACATTTATGAGATGTAAAAATATGATCATAGAAGAAAATAAAAAATAATCATGGAGAGTGATGGATATTTTTGATCAAAATAAAGTGAATTTCCAAGAGAATGTTAACAACCACAAAATATTAATGCTATGTGAGTTAAAACACAATTTATTCATTAGATATGAATGAAATATGACAGCATTATTTTAAATATCATTTTTCTATAGTTGGGGGATTATTTTACTATCAATATATAGATCACCAAAAAACATACTTACATGTTGTATTTTTTATTTCATAAACACAATTGTATATTTTCATTATCCTTTGATCGATTCCCCCCTAACCTATTACTCTAAGAAGTGAATATCTAATATAAATTCTTTATTACTACATCAATAAAATTAAATTTTAATGAATCATAAGAACCATAAAATATTAGCATGTGATTCATACTCAATTTATTAAAACCATAATGGATAAAGAAGTAAGATAATACCCAAAATGAATATAAATATATTAATATCTAAAATGAAACATTAGAACCAACGGTTTAATATATTTCATTACATAAATAAATAACCCTATATAAAAAATAACCTTAATAAAATTAAAATTAAATAATGTTTTAACTTCATAGGTTATAACATACCCTTTAAATTATTTCTCTAAAAACTTAATAACATTCTTCACAAAAAATCCTTTACGTTAAATCCAAAGGTTATATATGTTTTTTAACCCAATAAAATGTTTCCCAAAATATATGTAATCACCTAATAATATTTAAAATTCAAAAAACATTTTTCCTAATAAAATGTTTTCCAAAAGAAATATAATATTTATCCATCAAATTATTTAATTACAAAATGGAATACGAGCTAGTACATTTTATATGCTAGTTGTAAGCGTTGCAACCTTATCTTCCTTTAGCTATGGGATCAAGCCATGTATCCTTGATGGATTTAATGAGTTGTATCCTAGAATGTGGTTTGTACCCTATCTAAAACTATATTAATATAATAAATAAAATACTTCCAAAAATATAATGAACATCCTAAAAATAAAATTAATCATCAAATCAGTTTTTAACCATAGAAGAAATATTTCAAATAATATTAATTGGCTATAACTAATTCAAAATCAAGAAAAAATCAAACATTATCATTTTATAAATAATTTTTTTTCTATAAAATATCACTATTACAATATATTTATTTTCTACTTCAGTTGTTACATTATAAATATTCTTGAAAATACCTAATTAAATGTTCTACTAAATTGTCCTTATAAGTTTTAGGACTCTTATAACCATAATACTATTGATAAAAATTAATCAAAAACCCAATTCTAAATTTCTATCACAAAAAAAAATTAATAATCACACATAAATGATATTCATAACATAGTCTCATTGGAATTAATACCTTGAGTTTGGAATTGACTAAGATAATGAAACAATCCTCTATATCTATATTATTAAATTTTTAGTGGTTCCTTATGTTGATATTTATTTCCCTACATCTCACTAACTAGGTTCAACCTTTTTATTTGGAAATTGGTTATTTTGTTGCATTATTTTTAAAACAGAAATCATATTCCAGCCCCTTTTAAAGAATTATATATGGTGCCTCTACCAAAAGATTTGGAACGTAGAAAAATTGAATTTCATTTTTATTGTCATATTTAATAATTTAACTTCCATGGGACTCAATCCATGTATTATTTAATGTTTTGGGATATTAAACTATGTACTAAATGTAAATATTTATTTGTGATAAATCATTTGGAATGATCAAAATATGTCTATATTATGTTCTAATAATTTTAGGCATATCGATAAGGAAATAGTAACATTTCCCTTCACATTGTTAGTTGGCATGATTTATATTATTTCCCATAATTAACTAAAATGAAAAAAATAAACAAGATTATAATTAATTAACATAAAAATGGTAAATTTATAAACATTTATGTGTTAACTTATAAATGAGTAGTGTATCATAACATATGAGTCTCTATGTTTCAATCTAGGTTATCCATGATAGAATATACTATTAGGTTTTGTAGCTAAATAATTTTTTATGTCCTTCATAATGGTTTGGGATGAGTTAATGAACTTACAACACATATATCCAAGGAGTGTCAAACCAGGTTTGTAGATGAGCCTGTTATTGGGCACTAGGTGATGACAGAGTCCATCTTAATATGAATTTTCGTCTTATTACCCCTAATAAAAATTGTTCCATAATCACACCCACTTTTAGTATCTAAACCAAGATGTATTTTCTTGGAAACCACTTACTTTATATTTTATCATAATTTAGGGATGTTTTCATATATTTAGTTGTATCTCTAAAGATTTCACTAGATTTTTTAAAGCCCAATCCCAAAAATTAGTATATCTTTCTCTAATACAAATTATAATAATCAAAATTGTTTACATATAATAATATATCATTATTATCATAACCAGATATTAGTTAAAACCAAAATATCATGAGGCCTAGTGCCTTTGAAATTCTTGTTTCATACTAAATAAATGTGAGGATAAAATAATACTTCTTATTCTATTATCCATAACGAGAACCAAAATATTTTCAGGATCCTAAAAATGCATGGGATAATATGGGGAATACATAAAAAAATGGGGTGTGCTAAAAATTCCATCTAAAGAAATAAAAATGATAAGGAAAGATAACTTTTGATTCAAAGTTATAACATGATATCATAAAATATAAGGATCAAGAATATTTATAAGGTATAATAACCTAAGGAATATTTTATTGTAATATAATTACATCATAGGAATAGTGTAAGTAACATATAACAAGGTATAAACATAATTCAAGGTTAAAAGTTAAGACAACATCATAGGGTGGACAGAGTCCCATAATGTATTATGTTCACTACCTTATCTTATATAACGACATATCATGAGAATAAAAAATTACCCAATACATTTGAGGGATATATAATTATAGTCCAACCAATAAAATTCATTTCAGATACATCCATCTATAATCTATAAAATAAAATCCATCAAAAGAAATAAACATAATATTTAACTATGGAAAGGTAATTGGTTTCATAAGATTTCCTCATATAATAATCAAATTAGGTTTCTTAAATAATAAATTTGAGAATTGAACACAAGGAATGTATCACCCCATAAAAGGAAGGGAGAATAATATATGTATATATATTTTATAAACATATATACATAATTTAAACGAAATACATAATATCAAAGGTCATCATCGTTGATGAAAATTTCATTAAAATATTACATGGAATATTTATTGAGAAAAATTAACCTTTCACTATAAAATCACATATTCAAAATCTAAAAATTTTAAAAATATTATAGAAAATATTTTCTTTAAAAATAAACATTGAAACTGATAAATAAAGCTTCAATGAGATAAGTAGTCATGATATTGGGGAAATCTATATACGCAGTACCAGTTAAAATAAAAATTACACTCATACTTTTGTAAAGGGGATAAAAACATGTCATTAAGAAAATGAAAAGAATATTCATTTCCATTTTTTTTCTAAAAATTTAAAAAATGGGTAAAAATATCTTTAATAGATATTTTTCAGAATGTTAAAAATATTAATGAAATTTTATTTTACAAAACATCATATGGAAGAAAAATTATTTTTTAGAGAAGAGAGAAATGAAGTCAAATTTTATTAAAAATACTTATTTATAATTGTTAGAATAAAATAGAGAAAAATGGTATTATAACATGAAAATTTCATGAATTTTTTTAGAATAATTTGAATGGGTTTTATTTAAAACTCACCAAATAATTTTTTTACAACATAAATTCAACAATAAACAATCCCAATTAAAATGAGGTTGAAACATAAACCCTTTCTACATTGGTAACATTTGAATCATAATTACCATGAAAAAATTATATTAATTATAATAAAAATAACATTAAATATGAAGGTTTAATGATATAAAATTTACTAGGTAAGTATATACACTATTTACAATAAATTAGATGTATAATAGAACATGTGTCTCAGAAAAGGATGTTTAGAGCTGAAACCTTACCTTGTGTCCATTTATTACCAGGTATGTCATTTATGTAAATTATAATAAATATATACAATTTTTTTTCTCAATAATATTCTCTAGGATTGATCCCTTACACATAAACAATTTAATATTTTTTATTTTAATGACATTTTTAATTACATAACCAGTTATGTCATTGTCGATTATTTTTATAGTGTTCCATTCTTAATTTCTAAACAACATCGGTGTATTTATGGTCATAAAAGGGTTCATTATTAAATCTTCTATAGAATAATAATCCTAAAACAAATATTATTTTTATACATCAACTATACTTTTGAAACCAAATAATAAATATGGTTATGAAAAATAATCTATGTTAAAATCATAGATATAGTAGGTCATACGTACGTATGACTAACATTTCCATTTTTTTGAAGTCATGATGGAATAAAGGTAAGTTTCATTTTATATTTCCATAATTATCATTATATAAAAAATTTAATATTATTTATTTAAATAAACTTACATAAATAATCAATGTGATGTGGTAATAAAAGAATCAGATTGATTCGCATAGCAGTAGTGTGGCACACATAAAAACGATGTTATCAATTTTAAAGGGATGGTATGATAAGAAGGTATATGATATTTTATATTTATATAATTAATAATTATTCATTAATATAATATAAACATCTTTAATCCACCATCATAAATATTTTTTAGAGATGATGATGGATAACGAATTACATTAGTTTATGAGGTTGCAGTACACTGTACATATGAACAATGGTTTCATTTCCCATTTGATGGAAGAGGATATATATGGATTGAAATCCATAAAAATAAAAAAATCTTAGTATATGTAATATTTTTTACCATATTTTAATTTTATTGACATAATTAAAGGTTTAAAAAAGAAGTAAAATGAAGAGATCTATGAATATGATTACATTTTCTTAGAAGAACCTTCTTTGTATCTCTTATTAAGGACACTAGGTATGGTATTATGGGAAGAAAAAAATCCCTAGAATGTGGGTAAGTAATTTTTGGAGATATTTTTTTAGGGATTAGTGGATCCAAATGGCTTGGTAGGTTTGAAGAAGTGAGGCAAGGGGTGCCCTTTTATAATTATGGAAGATTGAAATTCTTATATATATAAAAATATATTCAACATTTTAAAGTCAATATTAAGAAATGTTCCTAAAAAATTTATAAATAATTTATTATATGGATTATATGGCAGTACCTGACCTGAATCCTTAAAACCAATCATTTTTTACCATGTTATTTAATTTACCTCTATGGTTACTCACTTTTTACAATTTTAATTTTTCACCACATAACTTGTTTTATATTATTTAACAATTCATTATAAAAAAATTTATTTTGTGCTTATAACCTAATATTTATTATATTTATTTTAATTATTTATTAATTTAAAAAACTAAATTCATAGAAGACTCAAAATTTCAATTAAAATTATACCCATAAACGAGTCGATGAAACAAATTTTCTAAAAATGTAATTTTCAAGCATAACAAAATCTTACACTAACCATATGAAAAATATTTACATTTATATGAATTTATATTCATATTTATAGACATATAATATATAATTTTAATTCAAATCATTCCTAACTAGGTTTTTTTAAATAACTAAAACTGGGGAACTTTATTTACTTTAAAAGAGTTTAATGAAAAATGTTTTTTATTCCTAAAAATAAACTTATACTAAAATACAATATAAAGATGTTTTAATGTTTTTAAATTCATTAAATATAACCAAATTATACTTGTGTTACCTTAAAATAATATATAAATAATAATGGGACTTTTAAATTACATAATTTATTAAAATAAATGACATTTTTATTAAAATCAGTATATTTTACTATTCAGTGAAAAATCAATATTTTCATAAAATATACCAAAATATCACCCAATATTAACATTGATATGATAATTTCAAAAATTATGCTCATTATATAAAAAAATCCTATAAGCTCAAAAAATTAATTATAATATGTTATAACAAAAGTAATGAAAATCATTTATGAAGAAAACATATTTTTGAATCATAAAATGACTTTATTGAAATTTAAGTAATAATTTTTTGTGAGTTAATAAATAAACTAAGATTATATAAAACCTTCATATATATTTTTTATAATAATATTATTATTCCATTATATATAATTAATTTTAATTTCTAGGAGATGATGTTCATGTTTAAATAATTATATTTTAATATTATATCGACATTCGTTTAATCTCAATGTGGTGTTTTTTATTCTCTATTGAAAATAGTTTTATTTTAAATATCATGTTCTTATATCTATTATTACACATATTTCTATAGTAGTAGAAATCAAATTTCCTATAGTTATATACTTCTGAAGCTGTGGTAAATTCTGATACTAGGAGCTTCTTCCACCACCCTTATTATCCTCATTCCCCTTCTTATTACTTCCAATAGATCCATTGAACAATTGGTAGATGGAAATGGAATATATAATAACCTAAAAAATTATACTTTTTTCAATATATTCCATCATAGATCTATCAAACACTCCATTATTATAGGTTATCTTCAACACATTATCGTAGTATTGAATATCTAGTCACAAGACCATATAAAAAATATGATCCCTAAACTTATCATTAAATAAAATATCTTAAAAAATAAACCAATTCAATGAAGAAAGTTTCATATTATGTTTTAGTTTGATCACTATTTTAAATGGTGATAAATGGTATGGATTTATCTCGAGTTAATAATTCATGAAAACACTACTGTAGAATGATGGTATTGAAGTATTAATACTCAATAAATTCATGTTTATTTTCTTGTACTGTCCTTTTCAACATCTTTTTATATGGTATTCATGATTAAATTCATCACATTTCACAATGATAGTATTTCATGTTCCAATGATACTGAAAATACATTCGTTCTTCTCGCTCCATTACTCTACTTCTTAAGGATCATTCATTCCAAGGATGGATGAATGATTATAATGGAGAAACTCTTGAGCTCAACCATTATATCCTATAATTATATGAATTTTGTACCTATATTTTTATTGGGGAAGAAAAAACTATAATATAACGCAGACTAATAAGAAATATATATCAATAGGATTATGATTTTATTGAGGGTTTCCTCATGGAACATCATCCACAGCAACCTCTCAAATAATTTTCCGAATCTGTCTTAGTGAATAGTACAAAATCAATGTAAAAAGATATTCAAAAAATGAGAGAAATCATATTTTAAACTGAGGTCAAATTATTAATGTATTGATATTGGGTCAAAAATTAGTACAGGAGACACAAATCCCAACATCACAGGGTAATATTAGGCCTTTTATGATGAGATCTAGTTAAAATCTCTCCCATAACCTACCACCAATGTCATGAAAATCCCATCACATGTCCATCAAAACATAACCTTACATAAAGGACATGGATAAAGGAACATTAATTTGATAAAAAATTTTAATGTACCAATCTTGGTCATATATTAACTGGACACCTAATTTCGCCCATTGTAAGGCTTGAAGGGCATTCTTAATACCCACGAGTATGAGAAAATCACTTGGGAACTAAGATATACCATTAGAAACGATTTATACTTCAAATAAACAATAAAACAATGGTTTTCCTATATAAAAGAAAAAACATGCCAATCCAAATTCAGATAGAAGAAATCAAAGAGATCAAAGAAAAATAACAGTGGAAAACAGAAACTGTTAAACCAGGGTATATAAATAATAGACAATATATACCCATGTGATAAGTGGGTCAAAATTCCACAATGTCACCACAAAACACCTTTGGCCCACTATCATGGATACCCTCATCCACCATGTTAAACCTATCCATTACACGTGTTTGATAAAACAAAATCTACACACACCTAAAGGTATGTGTTGGTTTTCTTAATTACAAGAATAGAAGGATCCCACAAAGTATTCCATATAAATTATTTATTGTAAAATAACTATTATAATTTAAATAATGACATTGAATAGAATATATATTGATATATTCTTTAATATATAACATAAATTCACCTATTTTAGAATAGTGTATAAAGAATGTATAAAAAATTATGTTCAAATCATTTTAAAAACTAACAGTTTCTCAAAGAATACAGAAATAACCAATACAAAAGGAACACCATGAAATCAATTCCTAATTTAGGTAATGTTCGAGTAATATATGATCTTCACTCTTAAATAATGAAATTTAAATGTTTAAAAAAATCTATAGAACATGAGGATAGGGATAATAGAATATACTAACAAGAGAACCCCCTATCATAACATAGTTTAGTTATAGTTTTAATGTAATTCCATGCTAGTTAGTTGCATACCATCCTCGAATTATTATCCAAATCAATCACTCTATTAAGCACCCATGGTCCCCATGTTTCATAAATCATAGATATAGGATTTTAATTTCATGGTTAAAATCATTTCAACAGAATATCATACACCAACATTCAACTTTATAATTCAAAATAAAAAATTCTTTGAAATAAATTTATATTCATTATAGTTAAGGGATAAATCATTTCAGAAAATAATCCAAAAATAATTACATCTCAAGAATAACACCATTAAATAATTTTAATGGGAGTGAGAACATATGTTTTGTAAAAAAATTATTTTTCATGTAACCAACCACCAAAAACGATTTATATTTTTTTAAAATAAAAAGGATCCAAATTCCAAGAGGAATAAAAGATCCAATGAAGAAATGGTGAGACCAAAAATATAAAACCCTTATAATGAAACCCATATTTAAGAAACTATAGATCATCTTTGAGAATAGATACAAAATACGAAGTAAATTATGAATGAAGCACAAAACAAATCATGGTGTTTATGGTCCATACCATTCTCTCACAATGGGTATATATAAAAAACACACTAGATAATGATATATCTGATAAACCTGAAAGGATTTTCCCTAATCTATGGTTCCTTAAAAAAATAGATAGGTGGTCTAGATAAATGATGAATAACGACAAGGAACAAACTCATACCTTAAGTTTTTTTGACCCAACATCCCAAGATCTATTAGAATTTCACCTAAAATGGGATTGGATCCAAAACATATCTAGTGGTAATCTTTAGGGTCATGATCCAATGCTTTATGAAAAGTAATGATAAAAATTGGAGATTTTTCATATTCAAAATTATATTTTTGAAATAATTAAATCACCTTTTATGGTTTGGATATATGGTTTAACAAATAGTGTTCCAATTGTGAATCCATTTATATCCATTAGAGATAGTCACATTGTTTGGTCACATGTTTTCCTAAAAATACACCATAGTTGATACTCACCATGAACTAACTATTAAAATTTTGACAAAACCCCTAAAATGAAAAAAATACCAAAAAACTAAAAAATTATTGAAAATAAAATATGGCCTGTAAAAAAAATATGCACCTAAAAGTGGCATCAGTATATGACATTACCTAAGACCTATACACCTAGATTTATTATTAAAAAAATATTCTATATATACCATCATTAATTGTAAATAGGCTTATTTTATTTCAACTATCCATAAATTCAGTATCAATATAAAAAATAGAGTCACATACATACCCAAGATGATTTTTGTTTAATGCTGTTGAGAATTTCTAAAAAACATTGACATAAAAAATCCATGTATTTGGCATCAAATGATAAATTTTCACATTATAACATTTTTTATTTAACAAGAATACATTAAAATATTCTAAATAATTATACCTAAATGATACACTTTTAGGAATATCTTATATAATATCAATATTTATATCTGGGGGAAGTAAAAAAATAAAAAAATCTAATATCAAATGCTCGGTAAGGGTAAACATTAGTGATATCAATCAATAGACATATATAACAATAAGAAAATAATATGGATATGAGGGAAATATCTTAATGTATGAAATTCATACATAATATGAAATATTTCATAAAACACTACTTTAGCATAAACCATTTTCATAATAACAGATGCGAGTCATAAAAGTATGGATTCTTCCCTAATCAATAATAATCCATGAGGGCATATAATGAGTATATAACATAGGAATGAGGAATATGAATATTGTTAGAAACTCATATAACGATGAAAATGTATAAACACAAATATGTACACCCATTACATGATGTACATGTAATGAAGTTCCCACATTAAATTATTTATATTAAAGCAGGTCCATAAATAAAATGATTAACATTCCATAATATGAAAATGTCCACACTTAATTTTGTGAACATAAATTTAGGTTCACACATAACATAACTACATAATGAGATATAAAATATTTTCCAATGCATTAAAGGTAAATTTAATATCAAGACCACCCAATATAAAAATAAAAACCAATATAATTTTACCATAATATCATAAAAAAATTCATCAATTCATCATAGCATAACCAATAGAAAAGAGAAGTTTCTCATTAATATTTTATCATAACATAATTAACACTAGAAAAAATGTCTTATAGAATAAACCTCAAAATATAATAATAAAAAAACATTCATGTAAATAGCATGGATGGTATCATAATGTCATAAAACAAGATAAAAATAATTGTAACATCCCGGATCTGGAAGCCACACAACGGGTTCCCCGAACCCGGTTGGTCACATGACCTCAAGAGAATTTCCCCAAATGCCAAAGGCTTCTGACTAGCTGTGAGGGCCCATGTCTAATATTGGGGAACCTATTCCCTCATTTGTCAAAGTGTAGCGCATCAGAAAAGATAAATAACATAAAACAACAGAAGCAGTAAACAATATATAACTAAAATGGATAACTAAAGTAGAAGAGAACCAGCAGTCATATACATAAAGATGAAGCATATCACTATTCTATGAAAACAACAAGAATAGGATACACTATATACAATACAATACAACTCAAGGTACAAGGTACAGCCAAGAAAACAAAGAAGAGTAAACAGACAAAGTAGCATTGCAAGCCTAAGCTCGGTCCCATGCTCTCCTACTCCTCTACTACAATCATGTACTTATATAGGGACCCCTGCCCCTATCATCACCTACAGAAATGTAATCTGTTTGGGCCGAATACAAGACCCAAACAAGGTGTGAGAAATAAATCCCAGTAGGCAACCACCAAAAGCCCGTTCCCAATTTTCTGTGAAAATGTGCAACAACAGTGTGCAGTAGTTAATGCAATAAACTAAGCAGTACTCAAAAGTAACTAACTTTACCAGTCATATTTTCATTTTAATATTTATTTAACCATGCCAAGCCTGTGCTTTAACTTGATAGGTATAACATATAAAAATCTCCATGGTGAATATTCATGATTACACTGTCCTCAGACATACAATCCTTACCCTCAGGTAATCAGAATCGAAGCCCACATGTATCTGCCCACAAGCATAACCGATATTTCCCATAGGCGTACGAAGTTTCACCCACATGCACAGAATCTACTACCCACGGGCATAAGAAGAGTTTCTCACAGGCTAAACAAACACATCCCTCAGGCTATACAAGTAACTCGGCCGATCCCAACATATAAGAAAGCAATTATATACAATTGCTCTCAAGGAAATTTGAAGCATGCTAAAAATCATGGTATACCCTCACGTATCCCGGCCAAATGGATAAACAGAGGAACGCACCCCCGGGGTGGTACTGGATCCATGATGTGATACAAAACAACAATTTTAACTTATCAAAATTTTATCTATGCAATTCTAGATAACATCCAGTAAAGGCCACAACCATACGACACCACAAACATATGTTCATAGCTCAAAAGTACACAAATTCAACTCAAAAGTTGAAAATAAACACCATACCACCTACCTCGATCATCCCTGATTAGTATACGTGAACGGTGACTTCCAAAACGTCCAAGAACGACGTAGATATGGGATAAAATAATTCCTCCTCAAATGAAAATAACTTACCTCAGGAGAAGAATTGGTAAGAACAGCACAAGGAGAGGGGAGGGCTTACCTGTACGGTCCCAACGTGATCAGCGGAGGCAGAATCAGATTCCCGATGAGTGATCCGGTGATCTCCAATGCTCTGGCCATCCTCCCGAGATCCAATGGTAGTTCTGCCTCCTCTGCCAAATGAGGAGGCTACTAACCATTTTAAACGGAAAAAACAAACTACACCATGTGTAATCTCAAGTACACAACGTGTACTTTTCATTTTTTAAACTGTTCCCATTACGAATTCTTTCCACCGCGGCTCTGTTCATTTGTCGACATGAGTACATGATGTGTATTATTGATTACACGGCATGTACTGTTGCTCCCCTGGCGGCTGCCTCCACTGCCTTATTGTTCACCTGCCGACTGACTACACGGCGTGTAAATACTATGTACACGGCATATAGTTAGTTTTTACACCCTTCATCGCCGACAGGCCTACACGCCCTATGTACTCATCCCACACGGCCAAAGTACGTAGCGTGTGGAAAAGTACACGGCGTGTACCAAAAAAATTTGAGATTTTTCCTCATTTTCCTTATTTTCTCAAAAACACTTATAGAAAAAATAAAAAAGAAGAAACCTGTACCCCAATAATAAGAACTGGGTTCTTACAAACTTCCCCCCTTCAAACCAATTCGTCCCCGAATTTCCCTTCCAAGGGTGGAGAAGATAAAGCTGTGAACAACTCTGGCCACTAAGCATGTATGTCGGTCTCCTGCTCCCAGGTTTCGTCCTGCACTTGGACATACTACCATAGAACCCATACGAGAGGAATTGACCAACCTTGGAGAACCTTTGTGCTCCTATCAAAAATCCGAATCAGATTCTTCTAAAGGGATGCATCAACCTGAAGGTCAACCTCCTCGGGCTGAAAGATGTGAGAGGAGTCTGAGTGATAACAGCGCATGTGAGATACATGGAAAACGTCGTGCATGGCCCGATACCAATGTGGTAACTGCAACCGATAGGCAACCGACCCAACTCTCTCTAGAATATCAAATGGCCCCACATACCTCGGTGAAAGTTTACCCTGTCTCTTGATCCACTTGTGTCCCAACCTTTTTGAAACACAAAAGAAAACCTGATCCACTACCACAAACCCCAAGGGTCATCTGCGGTGATCAATATAATATTTTTGACGAGACTGTGCAGTAGCCATCCACTTTGGAATCAACTAGACCTGCTCAAAAGTCTTCTGTATGAGACGTGGTCCTAGTAAAGCTGCCTCACCTGCCTCCAAACAACACAAGGGTGATCGACAAGGTCTACCACATAAAGCCTCATAAGGTGAAATCTCCATAGTTTCCTAAAAACTATTTATGTAGGTAAACTTGAACAGGGGTATGTGACTCTCTTAAGATCCCCCAAAGTCCAGGATGCATGCACGTAGCATGTCCTCAAGCACTTGTATCATTCGCTCTGACTGGGCATTGGTATGAGGGTGGTAAGCTGTGCTCAGAAGCGCCTGTGTACCCAGTGCCCTCTGAAACCTGTGCCAGAAATGAGATGTAAAACGGGCGCCCCTATCTGAAACGATAGAATGAGGGACCCCATAAAGACGTATAGACTCACGGATATACAAATTTCTGAGATCGTCAACTCTGAAGGTCTCCTTGATTGGAAAAAAGTGAGCTACCTTCGTGAGTCTATCCACAACAACCCACACAACATCATTTCCCCGAGGTGACCTCAGCAACCCAGTCACGAAATCCATCGCGACATCATCCCATTTCAATTCTAGAATGGGTAACTACTGTAACAGCCCAGCTGGCCTCTGATGCTCTGCCTTCACCTGCTGACAGGTGGAACATCTCATAACAAAACCAGCTACCTCACATTTCATACTCGACCACCAATACTGAAGTCTCAAGTAACGGTACATTTTGGTAACTTCGGGATGAACAAACCATGCTAAAGCATGAAACTCCCACATCAACACCTCACGTATATCCCCTCGAACCCACACTCATCCATGGAAACACAGTGCCTCATCATTTCCTATCGTCTAACCAGGAGTAGAGTCCTCACTTGCCACTGACTATTATAGAACTAGGCCTTCTAAATCAGATAACTGTCTCATCCTCACTCTATCCAGGAGGGTAGAAGTCACAACTAAGGATGAAAGATAGGTTTTCCCCTGACTATCGTGCACCTCCAAATTCATCTTAGAGAACAAATCCATAAGCTCCCACTCACCGCTGTCCTCATGTACTGCCTGTGTCTGAGTCATCCTACTCAGTGCATTGGCTACTGCATTACCCTTTCCAAGTGTATAAGTAAGCTAAAAGTCGAAGGACAGAAGGTATTCAACCCACCTTCGTTATCTCAAGTTCAATTCATGCTGGGTAAAGATATATTTTAGACTTTTGTGGTTCGTAAACACCACAAAATTTTCTCACAAGAGATAATGTCTCCAATAACGTAACACATGAACAACTACAGCCAACTCGAGATCATGTATTGGGTAGTTCCTCTCATGTGGCCTCAACTGCCGAGACCCGTATGCAACTACTCGATCACCCTGCTTCAACACTGATCCCAACCAAATACAGGATGAATCACAGTAAACTGTATAGCTCTTCCCTTTCTCTAGAAGTATCAGGATTGGTTCGGATGTCATCCTTCCCTTTAGCTCTTGAAAGGCTCTCTCACAAGCTTCTAAACAAAGGAACTTCACACCCTTCTTAGTCAAACCCATCAACGGCGCTACAAAGCAGGAGAAGTCCTGTAAAAACAGCCTATAATAACCAGCCATCCCTAAGAAACTTTGTATCTCAAACACGTTCTTATGATTCTCCTAGGAAACTACTGCTCTCACCTTCTCTGGGTCTACTGCAACTCCTGCCTCTGAGATAATATGACCCATGATGTGTATATGGTCCATCCAAAAGTGGCACTTTGAGAGCTTAGCATACAGAAGATTCTCTCTCAGTGTACTCAGTACGATCTCAAGATGGGTGACATGGTCATCTCGAGTGTCAGAGTACACCAAGATATCATCCATGAAGAATACCACAAAAGAATCCAAATAGGGATGGAACACACGATTCATCATAGCCATGAAAACTGCTGGCACGTTCATGAGTCCGAACGACATAACTAAGTATTTGTATAGACCATATATTCTCTGAAAATATGTAAGTGGTATGTCCGATGGTCTAACACGTAACTGTTGATATCTGGATCTCAAGTTAATCTTCGAGAACACTTGTGCTCCTCGAAGATGAGAAAAAAGGTCATCAATCCTTTGTAAGGGATATCGGTTCTTCATCGTCAGTTGGTTCAACTCCCGATAATCCACAATGAGTCTGAGGGTACCGTCTTAATTTTCCGTAAAAAGGATCGACGGACCCAAAGGAGAGGTATTGGTTCGTATAAAACCCTTTGCATGCAACTTTTCTAACTGACTCTTGATCTCTTGCTACTCAGGTGTAGCCATAATATAAGGAGGAATGAACACCGGTACTGCTCCTGGCACAAGCTCAATAGAGAAATCCACCTCTCGCTCTGGAGGAAGACCTGAAAAGTTATCTGGGAAGATATCCCTGAAACGATCAACTACTAGAGGGAAATCCTTCTGACAAGTCCCCTGATCATATAGATATAAACTTTCAATCTAGTCTGTCACACCACCTCTCCCACGATGACTGGGTCCAGCTCGGCTCGCCTGGACATCCCATTCGACCTTGTATGGAAACTCTCCTCCCTCTGGTGACGTGAAACTCACCATGCGACGATAGAAATCTAAAAAGGCTCAAAGGGGTTCCAACCGGTCCATCCCAAGAATGGCATCATAAGCTGTCATCTCTAAGACATACATTCCCTATAGAAGGTGACACCCACTAAACTCAAGGGGGAACTCCTTGCAATGATGAACACATGCCATACTCACTCCCAACGGAGTGTCTAGCATCATGATATCATAAGAAGAAGAAACACAGAGTCCAAGGCTCTCCACAATGGTTGCAGATATGAAGCTATGTGTAGCACCCGTATCGAAAATCATTGAAGATAAAACAGAAAATACTAGAATAGTACCTCTAACAGTAGAAGGTACGAGGTCCTGCTCCTGTTGGGTCTGTTGTACTACATATGCCTGCCTAGTGCCGTGGCCCTATGACAAAACCTGGCTACCCTGAGCTGACCCTCCCTACTGCCTCTGAGATCCTAGGGTCTGGATACCACGACCACGACCACCAACTCTGCGTGCACGCCCTGATGTATCACAGTTTCTCGAATGGCAAGAAGCTATTGGTCCGAATCCCACACGCAGAGTCTGCATATGACCCCTCTTACTAGCCACTGGTGGAAACGCCCTAAAAAAATGCTGGAGATGACCCATCCTGCAGCAAACTCGTCACTCCACTAGGTCACGTTGACACTGAGGTCTATTGTGCCCCTATTTACTACACTTTTACCACTTCACCTGGACACCTGAAGATTTCTTCTGGTTAGTAATTCCACTATGAGAGAAATACATCTACTTCTTCCTCTTATGGGTAGAAATAGTACCAGAAGCTGGTACTGAACCGCCCTGTCCTGCACCACTAGCTTCTCATAGGTTCCGCTCAGTAATCAGTTCCTGGTTCACAATAGCATACACTGTAGGAAACCTGAAAACATTCACCAGTGCCCGAATGTCATATCAAAGACCATCCTCAAAAGTCGAGCCATCAATGTCTCATCACCCAAGAGAACAGGTGAAAAATGCTATAGCTCGGGGAAGCAGACAGAATAGTCTATCACCATCATGGCACCCTGCTGCAGATTCATGAAATCTCGAGCTCAATCTTCCCTCAGCATCTCCAGGAAGAAAATTTCATGGAAGACTACCTGAAAATCTTCCCATGCCATGTCTCCGTGATTCTCTGCCTGAGTGGTGACATCCCACCATCTCTTGGTGGAATCACGCAACATGTATGTAGAGAGCTTGCCCCTCTACCCTGGAGGCATCTCCAGATGCTCCAAAATAGTCTGCATAGAACCCAGCCATGAATCCGCATCTTGTGGTCCATCATCCCCTGAAAACGGTGGTAGATGCTTCTGCTGAAATATACGAGTCAACCCTGCCATATATGTGGCAGCCGACAGTGCTCCCTGGAAGGTCTGCATAAACCGCATGATGCCTTCACGGAACTGCGCATCAGTTCCTGTGTCCGGTATAATGGCTGGCGCCGCATCTAGCACTGCTGAAGGATCCACTAGTAGCCCATGGCCTACCATCTCTGGAGTATAATCGTTTCCGCTCTCCTGGAGAACAACCGGTGGTCGTCTCAGCAGCATGAATCTACAAGGTCCACGCACACCTTAGATCAAAATTTATCTAATATTGAAAATGAGGAGACTAATAAGGGAACAGAAGAAAGAATGCATTCAATATTTACAAAACATTACTACACGGTGTGTATAAATACTACATGGTGTGTTCTCATAGGCCAATGACATGGGCATGTACTCTAGCTAAAACTTGTCATGTAACACCCCCAAAACACGACGTGTCTTTGGAATACATGGAGTGTACTCGAATGCTCTTTCCCTACTCGAGTCCTTCTACATATCTAAGCCACACGACCCTCATAAAACAAGACTACACGGCGTATCCCACAGGCCCACGACGTGTACCTGACTGGCTTTCACCAGCCCGTTTTGTTCGTCACTCGGCCTGTGTACCCAGGTCACACTACACGGCGTGTTTAAGGTAGACACGACGTGTATGTCTTAAGGTTTCCTCCATATATGTTGTAAGTTACATGGGCGGACACCAGGTCAATACTACACATTATGTACAATCGGTACACGGCGTGTTTCCCCAATCCATTCTCTACCCCATGTTCCCGCCCACACGGTCTATGACATGGGGATAGACTACACAGTGTGTTCAGAGGGTAACTGGCATGTTCTTAAAAAGTTTTCATTTCTTCCCAAACAGAAGAACACAGTGCGTGTGTCCATAGAACTACACGGCATGGATGCTGGGTTTTCCAGATAGTAAGCCTTAGAAACAACTCCGGTACCTAGAAAAACACGGAACAAACACCTAAGTGAAAAATTCTGATCCATGAGCACCCATACTCCCTGTAAATCAAATCTTGTCATCTTATACATGTTATAACAAAGTAAACTCATCAATGATCCACCAAATTCCTGTCATTGAGGGAACATAATCTCCAAAAGCCAAAGTTTGGTGTTCATTCTATCATCAAAATCACACAACAATACCCTATCAAATAACATGTATTTATCCAAGAAGCTATCACAACAGCATGCTTCTCTAGCACAACAGCTATCACAACAAATTCAATTTCTAATGAACCTACATGGAATGGAAAGAATGCATGAAATGTGATTTCTAGAATGTTCGTAAATGATGTATGAGACGACATACCTTCATCTCATCGGGTTACAAAAAAACAGAACCCATGTATAACATATAAACAACACAATTACTAGTGCGTCACCCAGCAGTGAAAATCAAATCACATGTAAAATTGCAAAACCAACAATAATTGTAATAACGAGTTAGATTGGCTTTTCCCTGTACACGGGTAAGCTACTGTTGGGCACAAATTATTACTAACAACCATTTTATGTCCTATCCCTGACTATAGGATCGAAATAGTAAGTCAAAGAAAAGAAACCCCTCTGATACCACTTTGTAACGTCCCAGATCCGGAAGCCACACAACGGGTGCCCCGAACCTGGTTGGTCACATGACCTCAAGCGCATTTTCCCAAACACTAGAGGTTGCCAACTAGTAGCGAGGTCCAAGGTCTGATAGTGGGGAAACTATGCCCTCATTTTTCAAAGTGTAGAGTAGCGGAAAAGATAAATAACATTCAACAAAAGAAGTAGTAAAAAATATATAACTGAAATGGATAATTGAAGTAGAAGAGAACCATCAGTCATATACATAAAGATGCAGCATGTCACTATTCTATGAAAATATCCAGAAGAGGATACACTGCATACAATACAATACAACTCAAGGTAGAAGGTACAACAAAGAAAATAAATTAGAGTAAACAGACGCATCAACATCACAAGCCTAAGCTCGGTACCATGCTCTCATACTCCTCTACTACAATAATGTACATTTATAGGGACCCTTTCCCCTATCATCACCTACAAAAAGGAAATCTATTTGGGCCGAAGACATGACCCAAACAGAGTGTGAGAAATAAATTCCAATAGGCAACCACCAAAGGCTCGTGCCAAACTATCAGTGAAAATGTGCAACAATAGTGTGTAGTAGTAAATGCAATAAACTAAGTATCACTCAAAAGTAACTAACTTTACCAGTAATATTTCCATTTTAATATTCATTTAACCATGCCAAGCCTATGCTTTAACTTGACAGGTATAACATATAAAAATCACCACGGTGAATATTCATGATAACACTGTCCTCAGACATACAATCCTTACTCTCAGGTAATCAGAATCAAAACCCATAGATATCTGCCCACAAGCCTAATGGATATTTCCCAAAGGCGTATGAAGTGTCGCCCATAGGCATAGAATCTACTGCCCACGGGCATAAGAAGAGTTTCCCACATTCTAAAAAACACTTCTCTTAGGCTATACAAGTAACTGGGCCGATCCCAATATATAAGTAAGAAATTATATACAATTCCCCTCAAGGCAATTTAAAGCATGGTAAAAATCACGGTATACCCACAGGTATCCTGCCCAAACGACTAAACAGAGAAACGCACCCCCGGGGTGGTCTTGGATCCAAGCAGTGATCCCAAAAATTTGTTTTAACTTATCAAAAGTTAATCTATGCAATTATAGATGACATAAAACAAATCCCACAACCATATGATACCCCAAACATGAGTTCATAGCTCAACGATACACAAATTCAACTTAACAGTTTGAAATAAACACCAGACCACCTACCTCGATCATCCTTGATCGGTATACATGAACGACACCTTCTGAAATGTCCATGAACGATGTAGATCTGGGATAAAAGAATTACCGCTCAAATGAAAATAAATTCCCTCAGAGGAAGAATTGGTAAAAACAGCATAAGGAGAGGGGAGGGCTTACCCGTATGGTTCCAACATGATTGGTGGAGGTGGAATCTGATTCCCAGTGCAGGATCAGGTGATATCCAAAGCTCCGACCATCATCCCGAGCTCCAAATGGCAGTTCTACCTCCTCTTCCAAATAAGGACGCTACTCCCTGTTTTAAGCGAAAAAAACAAAATACGTGGTGCATAATCTCAAGTACACGGCGAGTACTTTATATTTTTTAAACTATTACCCTGATGGCTTCTTTCCACCACGACACTATTCATTTGTTGACATGATTACACACTCTGTTTTCCTGATTACACAGTGTGTACTGTCGCTCCACTAGCAGCTGCCTCCACCTCCTTACTGTTCACCTGACGACTGACTACACAACGTGTAAATACTAAGTACATGACATGTAGTCAGTTTTTACACCCTTCATCACTGACAAGCCTACACGCCTTGTGTACTCATCCCATACGACCAAAGTACACGATGTGTGGAAAAGTAAACGGCGTGTACCCAAAATTTTTTGGATTTTCCCCATTTTCCTTATTTTCTCAAAAAAACTTAAGGAAAAAAGGAAAGGAAGAAACCTGTACCCCAAGAATAAGAATCGGGTTCTTACAATAACAATCCAAGAATAATGTTTCCATAGATGAAAAATACCTTAAAACAAAATTCTGGACAGTTATTTTTAAAAAATGAAAATATCCACTTTTACTGGCATCTTGGAAAACTGACAATTTCTAGAACATTTAAGTTTTTTTAGTTTAGTTATAAATTGAAATAATTAAATGACTATTTTTTGAAATAAATGATCTAGATGGTGATAAATATGTTCAGGATGTATATTCTAAGAATGAACACTCCTTTCAAAATTTTATAAAAAATCAATTGTGAATTGTGCATATATTTTTTTAAATATATATTTTTATAGTTTACAAAAAATAAAAAATAAAGTGAAAATTATCTTTCCAAAAAATTTTTAATTGAAAAAAAACAATCAATAAATTATTTTAAAATCATAGAAATTAAAAGAAATGTTTGTTGATAAAAGAGTAAATAAAGTCATGTTTTCATTAAAAATATTTATTGAACATTTTAAGAACCAAGGTGAGGAAAATTGTCTTAATACATTAAAATTTGAGTAATATATAGTGGAAAATAAAAAATATTATTTATAAATGATAATAATATTATAATTTTTATCAATGTAAATTTAGCATAGAAAATTCAAAAATGCAATGGAATTCTAAAATAAACCATTATCAATTTGTATCTATTGAATCATTAACACCATAAAATAAATAACATAATATAAAACATAAATTACTATTAGTATAATGATATTCATGATATAAAATATAATAGGGTTTTTATTTACACCATAAAAACAAAAATATGTTTATAAAATGAAATAGGTCTCAACAAAAAAATATTTGCATAAATAACCATTTCAATTTTTGTAATCTCCGAAATAAAAAATTCATAAAATAGATAACTTTTGATTAATTTTTTATATAATAATATTTGTTTTGAAATTAATCTTAATTGATATTTGTGTCTAGTATATACACTACACAATATATAAATGTGGGGAATATATCTTATGTCTTATTGAAAAACGTGAGATGTCAAACCATTACTGATAGTCCTATCTTTCATTATTTGTGATCCCAACCATTGGTATAATAATATTATTTTTATTATATAACCATTCCATAATAATATTAATATCTATCATACTATATATTATTAACTTATAATTTCAACTTACACATTAATTTATATTTCCTTCTTAAAATATTCATTTTGGGTCTCACTATTTTGTTTTTCATGCATGTTTTGGTTTAGATGTTATGGTCCATGAACCATAGAAATGGTTTCATCATATTAAAAATATAAATTATGTATTTATTATAGTAATTATAAATTATATTCACTTTTATATCCATTTATATAAGTTATTGATGAAAATGAATAAAATCACTTCATGGCTGTGATAGTTTCCATGTAGATATTGGTGATGTATTCACATTATAATGGAAGGGAAAAGGAAAGGTAAATAATAATTAATCTATTAAGAATCATAATTATATTATATATGTCATATAAATTCATTAAATATATCTTTATTTCCATCTATATAGGTACGAAAGGGAATGTGAATTACATTGCTTTGAGGTCTTAGTCCCCACGTATACACGAATGACATTATCGTTTTCCAATGGATTAGGGAGTTATAAGGTAGATGGTATTTTTTCTTTATAAAATAATAATAAATTTATAAACATAAAATATAGTCATTAAATCCTACTATATCACCATCCATGACAGAGAGTGATGAAAAATAATTTATGTTGGTTTGGGAGTCGGTAGTCTGTACGTACAAAAAATGACATTTTCATTCTCCATTTAGAGGAATGAAAAATTGATAATAGTTATTATATGAAAATAAGTATATTAACATAAGATAATTATTCTTACCTATATATTTTAATGTGTTTAATTATGATTTATAAGAGGTATAAGAATATATGAAATTAATGGGTATCTGTAAATATGTTTACCTTTTCCTAGAAAAACCATATTTGGGTTGCTTTTTATGAAACCTTATGTTGGTATTTTAAGAATAAAAAACCCCTATAGAACAAATATTGATGTTGATATGATATTTTTTTTTAATATTATGTACATGAAAATGGCTCAATAATGATTCATAAATATTGGAGGTAAGGTTATCTTTTATATATTTGGGGAGTGGCACAAATGTAATAATTACATATTTAAAATTATATATAGTATCTTTCATGGACAAGTGTCTACAAATTGGATCAGGTTTTGATGATATATGGTTGAAATTACTTCAAACAAGTGATTTTGGATGTGTTTTTAGGTCATTTAAGCCCATATATCCATGGTTTAACCCCTCATTAACCCTTTTAACCCTTAATATGGTAATAGGATACATAATATATAATTTTAAATAGTATTATACTAGAAGGGAATGTAGACAATAAGTGGAAAATAGATGATATTATATACATTTACTATTCAAGTAACAAAATATATGCTTTTTATTGTGTTTTAAATAATTAAATAATTATTTTTTAACATAAAATGTACTTAAATTCACTTTTGGGACTCTTCACATATTTTGAGTTTGAGAACAATAAGATTATTATGAATTTAGTAATTTAACTTTTGAAACAATACATAACATACATTTTGATCCATAAAAATCAATAAATACTTTTAATAATTCATGAAACAACACTATATATATTTCAAAATTATTTACTTTGAAATATCACATGCTTTCAGAAGCCCGTAATCAATGATGTGTTATCGTTTTAGGTAATTATATAGTTTAACAAAAATTAAAAATAAAACTATTTAACAAAAAAAACTTTTTTATATTAAAAAGAACCATTTATAACTATTTATGACATCATTTAATTATAATGAAAACATATTATGGATATTAAATGAAAGAGAGTTTCATTTTGTATGTATTCATTACTTTAAAAAATATAATGTTCATTCTCAAAGGAAAATTGAACCAAAGTCCCATTCTTGTATTATAGGATGATTTATATCAATATAAACTCATCCAATTGAACTAATTCATGTTTTTATTGATTTTGTGACTGTATCCCAACATTTTAACCTAATTTAACCATTTTTTCCCTTTACTAAGGAAATAAAATTTTATCAATGAAACTATTCATTATATATAAAAAATAATAGGACCACACTACCAAACTAGAAATTTTTATCCCAAATTTGGAATCAATTTTCATAAAATTATATTTATTTAAGTGCTAAAAATTTTCATATAAATAATTTTATAAAATGAAATGAAAATCCATTTTTTGAAAAATGTTTTTTAGGTATAAAATCAATTTTATCCCAAAAATCACATATAATGTTGATTTCCATGGAATAAAATTATTTATTTATAATAAAATTATATTTATTTTAATTCATATTAAAATAAAAGCTAAAATTACATTGTAAATACTTGAGTAAATGAGAAGTTGTAAAAATTGTTTTTATGTGAGTAAAAACATTACATAGATTTCAAAAATGACAATCATCAATTTATAAGTTTAAAATAATATTTTTTGGGGAATTATATTATTTATTAAATATTATTTTTTCAATAATAAACGATTCATAAACATTTATTTCATTTTTATATCATTATATTTTCCTAAAAGTGTCATTATTTATAATATGTACATTTTCCACTATTCACCTAAATGAAAATATTTCCAAATTATCTCAAAAATTCAGTAGAATATAATTTTTTTTATTATGAATACTAAAATTAATAATTTCATATCAGTTCAATTTTTAATATATAAAAAACTATAAATATATTTAATATACAAAATACATAACAAACCCGCCTTTATAGAAAAATGAACTTTTTATACTATAATTTTTATTAAATTTGTATGATTTAATTCTTATTAGTAATAATTGTGTTATTGTTTCCATGTAACTAATATATAAATTTAAATTTGAAATAATTTTCAACATATATTTCATAATGCGGTTACTAATATTCATACACACCAATCCAATGGACACTCTTTAAAGGTGTTGTTTAAATAATAATGATTCTATAGTATTTTAAGGATTATTCTAGTTCAATATTTCTCGTTGTGTAAACTAATATATGTAATATTAAAATCAAATAATTTCTAAAAATATCATGTTACATTGCACACCCTTATAAAAATTATGTCCTCAAAATTTTATCCAATGTCGGATAAAAAGGCTTTAAAACACTTAAAATTAAACTATATAGGGTGTTTTATATATATATATATATGGAAAAAATAAATTTTAATAAAAAATATTACATTTACTTTGGAATTGTAATTTAATGTATTTTTTAAGAGTATACAACTTTTCATTTCGTAAATTTTTCTTAAGCTATGAATTTTCCATTACGAGACTGATACATGTGAATTATTTTAATAAAGCATACCACCATAGCTAAAAATTATTTTCCACGTAGGACTCCATATATTTATCTTTATCTTCATTTAGTTTTAGGAATTCTTTTATCCATTAGGAGAGATAATTTGTGATAATATAAAAACCTTATTTCTTCACACAATTTCATTGTTTAGTTTTGTTTCAAAAGGTACTCTACTATTGATTAATCTCATAAGAATAATTTTGAATTTTTTCTAATGCACGGAGAATTAAATTTATGTTTTAACATATCAAAATATCTATAAAATTATGATAAGTTAATCCTTTTAATTCTATCCATTATCTAAAAAAATGGTTAACACATTTTAATATAATTTCCAATATAAAAAAAGTTCTCACTTCAATCTCAAAAACATCAATAATAACACAGAATGGTTAATAAATAAATAATTATATTTTAAAATAGTATATATTATTCTTGAACCAATTCAAAACCTAAAACCAGAATTACATGAACATATATTTTTTCATGATCAACTTAGTAATTTTAATCAAATTAACATAATCAATCAAAAAGTGTCATCCCAAAATGGATATTCCCTAATTATATATTCTCAAAAATATAACAATCATTTCAAAAAAAAGTAAATCACTATAAAACCATAATAAAAAAATATATTCCTCAATAATTTAACTCAATATTTATTCAATAATTATAATTATATTCTAGAAAATAATATTCCTTTTATTTTGATCATCTAATATTCGCAATATATTAAACATCCTAAAAAATAACGTTATTCACTTAGTTGAAAAATTACTTTTCAATATCATGGATATATAGACATATATTCCCAAAATCTCATAACCCCTTTATTCTAAAAAATCCATAATTTTCACTTCATTAAAGAATACATTAACCTTTATAACAGCTTCTACCTGCAAACACATTCATACAGAATAACATCACACTAAATCACTTATTAAACATATAGGTTACATGTACCTCAATGATATATTAAAAGAAAATAAATATTTCCCAAAATTTCATTTGCCACCTTAAAATACCGTAACATAAAATGGAAAAGTGCATTTATTACTTAAAGATATAAGAATTATTAAACTTATAAACCTAATAATGGAATCGTTAACTATTATATTATTCTCATCTAATAATTTTTAACTAAAAATTTATCTAAAACCATATCTAATACCAATTATGACTTCCCATGACAAATAGAACCTGATATTTTACTAAAAACATATTTCATACATTTTAGATTTGATAAGAACTAAAAAAACCCATATTTATTCATTTATAAATAAAATATCAATATCTAATTGGGAGTCAATTACTTACTAAAGGAATTTTCAGTTTAGAGTTTTAGAGAAAAAATACAAAAAATTCATTTAACAAGAATATTTTCTTTCATATGAAATAGAAATTAGTCCTATTATAATTTGATTTTATATTTCATTAAGAATATTTTAAAATATACCACAAAAATATCTACACATGACACCCTTATAAACATATCTTATATAGTATCATTCTTCAAAACATTTGGAAATGGAAAAAAATGTTGAGCTCAGATACTTAGTAAGGGTAATCATAGGAGATATCAATAAATAATTATATAAAATAATAATATAAGAATATGTTAATGAGATAATGAAAATAAAATCTGAAACTCATACCAAATTTGACATTGTTAACTAATTATGTATCATTTTAAAAAATATTCTTTATAACATGGTATGTGAGTGATAAGAATGAGGACTCAACAATAATCAGTCCTGAGTCACGAGAGAATATCATGAACAAATTTCATGGAAATGTGGCATAGGTATAACCATATCAAATCATTGTATTGAGAACATGTAAAAATAATGACATATATGCTCATTATAGTAAATATATTTAATCATGTCCTCTCATAACATTGTGTACATAGAACTAGGTCAAATTTTAAATAGGAATATTTCCCATTATATCTATAATTTACGATTCTTTAAGAAAACATAAACATCACCAAAACCATTCTCCACACATGATACCCCTATATACATATCTTATGTAATATCATTCCTCATAACCCAGGAAAATAGAAAAATAAAAAAATTTGGAGTTCATATGCTTAGTTTGTGTAGACATGGGAAATGTCTTTTAATGATTACATGCATGTATAATATAATAATACGTGTGTGACAATGTGACTATAACATACTAAATTTATTCCCAATTAGTCCGAATTCATAAATAATGAGCAATGGAATGATGCTTGGTCATAACAAGAGACATGAGTGTGTAATAATCAATATTCAATCATGATCCACGAGATCATATCATGTGCATATATCCTTTGAATTTGGAAAACATTAATTTTTAAATATTTTTAAACACCATATGGTCCTATAATAATATTTGGGACATCTAAACAGGAACCCATAATAAATGATGGACATGAAACTAGGTCCACATAAATATTTTTGAACATGAAATATTATTAAGAAGTCTATAGTTATTTTTGTGAACATGAATCTAGGTCCAAACATAACATAATTATCTCACAAGATATAATTATTTACCCACTAAATTGGAGGCATATATAATTACAAGTACAAAAATCACAAAATAAAAACCACACATATGTTCTTAATAATATTAAATATAAAACATCCATTAATCATAACATCACAATAGAAATGAAATGGGTTTCAAAAAATTTTCATAGAAACTTAATTAACCAATAAAAAAGAAAGGGGTTTAATAGAATCTACCAGAAAACAATATCATTATAAAAAATTCCAAGAAATAACAAAGATGGTATCATAAAATCATATCCCTAATAAAGAATAAAATACCGTAAAATATGTTTAAATATAAAAAACTCTAAAAGAGAATATGTTTTTTTTGAAAGTAGGGAAAATATATTATTATTTCGATATCATTAAAAACTAAAAATTACTCGAATATTGGGAAAAAAATTTTATTTCAACATAAACATGGATAAATATAATGCAATATTCGATTTAAATAATAGTTAGAAGGGTGGTGAAGTCCATTCGTGCCATATATGTTAAAAGATAACATTATTTTCAATCTTTTGTAATTGGTAAAAATGAGTCATAAATAAAATATTTTTAAAATGATTCTTTTTAAGAATTTATAAAAAAATTTAAATGGGTAAAAATAATCTCATTAAAACAACTATTTATAGATTAAAACTTTATAAAACATTTTATAGAACATGTATATGTAAGAAACATTTCATATACCAAATATTAAAGAATGTTGGGTTTTCTTGAAAACACATTATCAATAATTTAAAGTACCAATGAGTTAAAAATGATAATAATACAATAATATTAAAAAATTAAAAATTGAGAGAATAAATTAAATTGTTTTTAGAGAATAAGGATCATATAGTATCACTAAATTTAATTTTAGCATAGTAAATCCCTAAAATAAATGAGATTTTAACAAAAACCCCTACCGCTTTGGTAATATTTTATCACAAACGCCATGAAATAATTAATATATAATAATTTTTTTTTCATAAATACAAAATGATATTTGATATAACACATATAGGGTTTATTATATAAACAACATTATCACAAATAGGAATCTAACATGAAACATGTCCCAAAAAATCAATATTGAGATGAAGAACCCCTTACAATTTTGGTAATCTATGAATCAAAACCTTATAGAAGATAGAAACTTATATGGGTATGTAAATGCTGATAAATTTAATTAAAATAATCATAAATTAAATCTAGGTGTAATATATATACCAAAAAAATAAACAAGTGGTGAATAAGGAATATTTCCCATAGAAATAAAAGTGAGATGAGAAACCCTTACCATAATTCCCAAATATTTTCATATGAACTTTTATCCTCCTATATAATAAATTGAAAATTATTATAAACTATAAAAAACCATATTATTACTTATATTTACATATATAATTCAATTAAATTTTTTAGTTACTCTATTAATAATCCCTCCTTGAAAACATCATTCAGGGTTCTTACTATTCTGTTTTTCTTACATATTTTTGGTTTAGAAATTATGGTCTCTTCACTTTTCCATATTTTCATCATATTTTTAATTTTAATAATGTAATAAGTATAATTATTATAAATTTTATAAATTTATATAACTATTTATACTATCTAGTGATGAAAATTTATTACATGACTTTATTAAGGTTGTAGTCTTCACATATATATAAGTGATGTATTCACTTTCCAATAGACAGAACAAATGAAAGCAAAAATGTAATTCATTTTTTCTGAATCATAAGTATATAATATATATAATACACATAAAATAGATTAAATAAATCTATCCTTATGACCATATATATAAAGTAAAAATGAATAATGAATCACATAACCCTTTGGAGGTGGTAGTCCACACAAATTCACATTCGATGTTATTTTGTTATTATAAATGGGGTGTCAAAAGTATATAATATTTTATCATTCAAAATTATAATTTTTTTAAAAAATAATACTTAATCATTAAATTCATATTTATAACCATCCATGAGTTGTGCTGATGAAAAATAAAATACATCAGTTATTGAGAGATTAGACTAAATGTATTTTTTATGACATTTTCATTTTATATTGGGATGGATGATAAACAGATTGTTTTTATTCTATGAACATAATAACATTAAAAATATATTTTTAATGATTTTAATAAATTAATATGGTTGAAAATCATTTGACTTATATATTAAATGAAATAGATATAAAAGGATTTGGTGAATATGATTACATCTTCTTTGAGAAACCTCCTCGGGATTTATTATTAAGGACCCTTGGGTGGTTCTTTTAAAAAACTAGAATATCATGATTGTTTGTAAAGAATTTTAGATAAAACTTTTATAGGGACTGGTTGATCTATTTTTCTCACTAAGTAATGAATAATAGAGGATGGGATGTGAACTTTTATATGTTGGGGAGGTGGAATACATAAAATTATTATAAAAATAAAAATAATATATTTTCACTTTTGTGGAAAAGTTTCTCCAATTTTGTTCAATTTTAGTTATTAGATGAATTATGGTTGAAATACATTAAATCATTCATATTTATAAAAGTTATCTATTTATTTTATCTCTCGTCAATTTAGTTTAACCCCTTTTTATAACGACCCAACCATTTCTTACATTATTATTACATCATTTTAGAGATAAACAACATAATATTATTACACATAGACTATCCAAAGGTTTAGTGTATTGTGTAAACTAGGACCATACATAACTATTAAAACATCAAGCATAAACCATTTATTTAATTTCTTCTTCTACAGCTTCTTATTGGAACTTGTTCTCTCTTTAGTACATATACCCACCTAAGGATATAAATAAAAAGGGGTGAGATAGAAGCCCGTTAAGATGAGATATAAGAACAATATATAATGGGGTGATCATAATCATAACATGGGAAAAATATCATGAACCTAAGAGGAACTATAAATATAAGACTTGAAATGTGGCAATGCATAAAAATTAAACATCATGTCTTAGTGTTTAAATACCACACATACTTGTGAACCAAGCTAGAATCTTGTTCACACATAATTTCAAATTTAATCATGAGGTTCATCACATTACCCAATGCATTCAAGTGCTTTATAATTCCGGGCGCACCTGTCACATTCAAACATTCATATTGAGCTATATAATTTCGGGCACACCTATCACATCATAATATTATCATTATCATGCATGAAAACTAGAACATAAATAAATTATGAATATAACTAACCCATGGAAAGAAATGGGTTTCATCTTATATGAATACATTCATAAACTTTGGGTTCCCAAAACAAATAGGGAATAATATACTTTATACAAGAACCATAAACCTTGAATGAGAAGTAAAAGGTGAGTTCTTAGAAGAATAGTTCTTTTAGAAAACATTTTGTTTGACATAAATAATAGAGGTGAACATGTATATACTAGAAAAGGAAATACAATGATGAATAAATAATTTTTAAGGAGTAACCAGATCAAAAATGGAGTGAAAGAGGGAGAACTCGAAGGATGAAATTTGGGTTTGAGAATTTCCCCTTACCTTATATATGAATGCTTCCTTCACTTAAATGTCATGAATAAGGAAATTATATTCATTAATTAGAAATCCAGAAACCTGTTTAAATTAATATGGTTAATTATGGTTTTATTAAGTGATTTTATGTGCCTTTGGATGAGTTATAGTGTTTAAAAAACATTGTTTGAGAATGTTTGTTTTTATGGTTTTCTTGAGTGGTTCATTTGTATTCTTAAATTGAAGTTCTGTTAGAACATGGGTAAACATTAGGAACTGATATTACATGTCATTAATGATATTACAAAAGTTTTAATGATCTTATAATTAATTATATTAGATACATGTGGATGAATCATTATATAAGAATTAAATGATGATTTTTTGGGTTAATTTGAGGGATTTTTAGATCATAATGAACTTGTTTTATTTTATCTCTAGAAATATGGTCATAAGTTAGTTCCAGAATTTTAAATAGGATATAATACATATAAAATATTCTGGTTCAACCATAAAAATTGTTTCCTGACCAGATCTTATGTTATAAATGGAAGAAGCAAATATTTCGTTCTTGAAGGTGATAAATTAACACCTCACGAACAACGTTCTCTTTACTAAAATAAAAGGTAGAGGGATAGGGGGTTGGATGATATAATATCCCATTAGAATAATAATATTTCAGTACATGTATAATACTAGAGTTAAAATACCATTTGGATGAAGATAAGTGGTGAGAGATCATGAAATGAACTTGAACTTGAAAAGAAATTAAAGGAGAAGAGGGAGAAAAATTATCTCTTAAATCCTCCTATTGAGATCCTTCTTAAATAAGCTAGGCTTGGTATTTTGATGAGACCAGAAGCTCTTGAACATGGGAGAGGGTATAGGGAAGATTTTTGGGAATATTTTAGGGAAGGCTTGGATCTTGAGAGGTTTGAGGAAGTGAGGGTGTGAAGGGTGGTTTTTATAGTGGAGGGGAGAGGGGTTTCCTTTATATAAAATTCATTAGTTTATTAATTTCTCCTATGACAAGGAATAGTGAGTTATCCATGACCAATAGTATTAAATAAGTCATGTGAGTTCAGGATTTGGGTGCTTACATCACTTGTGATGTCAGGAATAGTGGGTTTTAATTATAATGTATTTATATGGCAAATTAATGCATTTCACTATTCCCCAAAATTTCAAATATTTTAGAAAAATCCCAAAATTTACCCCAATAATTTTTTGACGTGTAGAATCCAAAAATGGAGTCCATTTTTCAAAAATATCTTTCTAAATATTATTAATTTAATATTTAATTAAAATCATAATTTACTTAAAAAACAGTTTTTAAAATTAAAACGAATTTTATAGTGCTTTCAAAAATTACGTAGGGTCTTATAAAATTATCTAAAAACAATAAGACATTGATTTGGTAATTAATGAACACATTTTAACAAAATAAATTTTCTTTTAAATTAAATAATTAATTATAATAAATTATTTATGACTTACAAAATACCAAAACGTTTACTAAGGTCAAATTGCTACTATCTAAGATGTCTAAATTTTATTTAAATATTCATGGGTAAGGTTACTCTTATGTTGGATGATTTAATATTCGTAAGGGTCATATTACTATTCATAATGGTAGGTTACTATTCACAATAGTGCGTTACTATTCACCGATTTTTTTTTGTTTCATTAGACTCCAAAAATCATCTTGAACACAACCGTGTATGTTGGATTTTCAATATTCCCAATACAGAAGTGAAAAAGTTATGTTTAAAGGTCACTTAGCACCTAATAGTTATTTATGTTGTTCTTTCATGTGATTTTATTACATAATTTTAAGAAGTGAATTTTCATTGAAAAACTTTGGGTCGTTACATTCTTCCCCCCTTAAGAAATTTCGACCCCGAAATTTCACTTTACAGAAAAAGGTGAGGGTACTTCTCCTTCATTGCATCTTCCAGTTCCCAAGTTTCTTCCTCAAACTTATAGTTCCTACAAAACACTTTGACAAGATGAGTTGTATTATTGCGTAGAAACATATCTCTCTGATCTAGAATCTCTACTGTCTACTCCTCATAAGAAGGATCACCTTCCAGCTGTACCAACTCTGAGTTTAGTACATGTGAGGGGTCTGATAGGTACTTCTTTAAGAGTGACATGTGAAACATATCATGAACTTGATCCATATTCGGTGTAAGTGAAATTCGATAGGTCACAACTCCTATGCGGTTAAGGATATCAAAGGGGAAAATGTACCTTGGGCTGAGCTTCCCTTTCTTCCCTAAATCACAAGACTCTCTTCCATGGAGATATTCATAGGAAGACTTTATCTCCAACGTCGAGCTCCAAGTCCCTTCGACAGTTGTTAGCATAGCTCTTTTGCCGAATCTGAGTAGCTTTTATGTGTTTCTTGATGAATTGACCCTTCTCTATCATCTCTTGCACAAGATCAGGTCCAAGTAGCATTCTTTCTCCAACTTCATCCCAATAGGTTAGAGTTCTACATTGCTTTCCATACAGAGCTTCACATGGAGCCATCAAAATACTCGAGTGGAAGCTATTGTTGTATGATAACGCAACCAATGGGAGATGATGATCCTATCCACCTTTGAATTCTAGAGAACATGCCCTTAGCATATCTTCAAGAGTCTGAATAGTCCTTTTAGATTGGCCATCCGTTTGGGGGTGATAGGCTGTGTTGAAATTTAATTTAGTACTCAAAGCATATTGAAGGATCCTCTAGAATTTAGATGTGAACGTTGGATAATGGTAAGAGACAATTGAGAGTGGAACACTATGCAGTATCACCACTTCCTTCACATATATCTTTGCAAGTTGTTCAAGCAAGAGATCTTCTGGAATAGCGATAAAATGGGCAGTCTTGGTGATTCGATCAACCACAACCCATATCACATTATTTCCCTTTGACGTCTTCAGGAGACCCGGGACAAAGTCCATAATAACATTTTCCCATTTCCACATGGGTATATGCAATGGCTGCATCATACCTTTGTACTTTTGTCGCTCAACTTTAACTTGCTAACATACCAAGCACCATGATATATATTCCGCAATCTCTTTCTTCATGTTATCCCACCAGAAGTGTTCTCGGAGATCACGGTAAATCTTGGTACTACCAGGATGGATAGAGAGTGTTGATCTATGTGCATTGTGTAATATCTCCTTCTTTATCCTAGGTAATGAAGTAACACAAAGTCTTGTTCCAAACAGAATCACACCATTATCATTGATATGGAAGTTCTGCAGCTTCCCTTCCTTTACCGATTCAACCTCTTTTGTATCTCCACATCATCCCTTTATGTTTCCTTGATCTTATCACGGATTGATGGTTGCACAATCATTTGGGAAAGGTAGGATGTATCCCTAGCCCTTATGATTTCCAAATCCATTCTTTGTATATCCAAGAGGATAGGGTATTTCTCAATCCGCAGCATGGATAGAGTAGCAGGTTCTTTTCTACTTAGAGCATCAACTACCTTGTTCGCCTTTCCAGGACGATAGTGAATAGAGCAATCATAATCCTTGATTAGCTCTAACCATATCCTTTGACACATTTTGAGCTCCTTTTGTGTGAATATATTCTTTAGGCTCTTGTGGTCAGTGTATATGTCACACCTCTCTCCATAAAGGTAGTGCCGCTAGATTTTCATGGCAAAAATCACAACTGCCAGCTCTAGATCATGCGTCAGGTAGTTCTTCTCATAGATATTTTAATGTCGTGAGGCGTAGGATATCACATTATCATTTTTCATGAGTAAAAAACCCAAGCCTTTCTTTGAAGCATCACTGTATATCACAAAGCCTTATCCACTTTTCAGTAGTGTGAGTACAGGTGTAGTGATCAACCTTCTCTTTAGCTCCTTGAAGCTTCCCTCACATTCTTCAATCCAAACATACTTTACCCCTTTCCTTGTTATGATAGTCAGTGGGATTGAAAATCATGATAAGTTTCTCACAAAACATCGGTAGTACCAATCTAATATAAGAAAACTACAGATTCCCGTGACACTAGAGGGCCTGGGATATTCCTCAATCGCCTTTGTTTTTGATGGATCTACAGAAATTCCCCCACTTGTGATCACATGTCCCATGAACATGACTTGTTTCATCCAAAAGTCAGACTTTCTAAACTTGGCGTACAACTTCTCCTTTTTTAATGTCACTAACACATTTCTTAGATGTTCTTCATCTTCCACCTTTCTCTTGGAGTAGATGATAATATCATCAATAAACACTACCAAACTTTTTTCGAGGTAATTTCTAAAGACTCTATTCATCAAATCCATGAAGATTTTAGGGGTATTAGTAAGTCCAAAGGGAATCACCAAAAATAAATAGTGCCCATGCATTGTACGGAAGGCAGTCTTATGAATATCTTCCTTCTTCACCTTTACCTAATGATATCTAGAATGAAGATCCACATTTGAGAAGTATTGATCTGCTCTTAACTGATCAAACAAGTCATCAATCCTAGGGAGAGGATACATGTTCTTTATGCTGATCTTGTTGAGTTCCTGATAATCGATACAAAACCGCATTGTTCCATCCTTCTTCTTTACAAAGAACCCTAGCACACCCAAAGGTGATACACTAGGGCGTATGAACCCTTTGTTCAGATGCTCTTGAAACTACTTCAATAACTCCTCCAGTTCGATAGGATCCAATCTCTAGGGACACTTTGATATTGGAGTAGCTCCGGGTAGGAGTTCAATTGAGAATTCTAACTCAAAATTCGGGGGAATTCTAGGTAACTCTTTGGGAAATACATCTCCATATTCCCTCACGATAGGAATTTCCTCAAGGTTGACACTTTCCTTCGACTCAACCATTTGGGCGAGGTATGATTTTTCATAGGGAATAAACACCCAAACCATTGAAGTATTTTTCAAAGGAGATTCATGATCTTCCTTGAATTTTTAGAGGAGTATGGGATGGTTCAGAATATGAAAAGATATTTCCTTTTCCTGATAGTTGATATGTACTCTATATAACGAGAGCCAATCCATTCCCATTATAGTATTGAATTACACCAAAGGAATTATTACAAGATTTGCTGGAAGAATATTCCCACATACTCCAACATGAGAGGAGTCAAACACTTGGGTTTCAATTATTGCACCGCTTGGAGTTTTTACAGATATCTCTTCTTCAAGTTTTCGGGGCTTCGATTCTATAGTTTTTGCAAACTTGCAAGATATAAAGGAATGCGTTGAACCAGAATCAAATAATACTTCTGCCATTCTTGAGTGAATAGGAAGTATACCTTGTACAACTTCATTATCATGCTCCACCTCTACAGTAGTGATGGAAATAAGACTTCCCTTGTTCATTTTTCTTTGGTGGATTCTGATGCTGATTACCCTTGAGAACTCGAGGTTTAGTGCACTGGTTTTCATAGTACCCTAGCTCCCTACAGTTGTAGCATTGAACCATAAGTGGTTCTCTCATTTCATCGGCTACATTCTCCTTCCTTTTCATGTCTTTTCGATACTATTGAGATAGGTGTCCTTCTTTCCCACAATTGAAGAATTTTACCGTCCCTTTGAGGCAGTTCCCATGGTTCAAATTTCCACATTTTTGGCATGTGGGTCGTTGAGTTTTCTTCCCACCATTATCATTAGATCCTCCAGATTGAAACCCCATCTTTCATTTCTTATCACCATAGCCATGGGACCATTCTCCAAACTCCATCTCCACTTTGAGAGCACATCGAAAAACTTCTTCGTAACTCCCCGAGTATCTAATTACAAGAGCCTTTTAAAGATGTGGTTTTAATCCACTAAAGAATCTATCAAATTTCTATCATTGTTGATAACAAAACCCGAAGCGTACCTTGAAAACCTTTTGAAATTCGCTTCATAGGTTGTGACAGATTCTTATTCTTTTTTCTTGAGATCTAGGAATTCTCTCTCCATCTTTGTGCGAAGAGTTATTGGGAAATACTTGTTAAGAAACATTATCTTAAAGTCTTCCCATTCCATCTCTTCAATTTCCTCCCTTGGCTTGGTGTTCTTAATTAAAGACCACCATTGATCGGCTTATCCATATAGACGATAAACGGCTAGGGTCAACTCCTCCGTCTCAGAACAGTGATGAACAGAAAAGATATTCTCCATAGAGCTGCCCCACTATTCCACAACTAGTGGATCATAGGATCCCCTAAACATCGGTGCTCGTTGCCACAAAAAACATTCGATATCTAGTTGATCCCTCTTTGGTGAAGGAGGACGTTCCCCATTATTATGGTTATTTTTCATTACCTGAGATAATTGGGTAAGCATCTCCATGAAATTTTGAACTCCACCTCCCAAATCATTGGGTATGTCGTTCGGGAAATCGTTGCATTGGCCATCGCTCGAGTTTTTGGCATGATTTCTCCTAGTTCCCACAATTTTCTAAAATAGAAAAGGTTAGAACAAAACATAAGTAAACAATTCCTGAATAAATAACTTATTCATTTAAAAAATTTATACTAAAATCATAACATATGGGATCCCTATGTAAATATTCTTGTGTGCATATTTATACCTAGACTCATGCTAGATGTTTTCTATAGGGTTCACTAAACCAAATTACCGAATTAACTAAACCTTTTCTCTAATACCAACTATAGAGACCCAAACTTTTCTTACATTAATAATACATAATTTTAAAGATAAAAACATAATAGTATTACACGTAGAGGATCCAATGGTTTAGTTTCATGGGAAAACTAGGACTATACATAACAATTAAAACATCAAGCATAAACATTTATTTAATTTATTCTTCTCTAGCTTTTTATTGGCACTTATAATCTCCTTAGTACATATAGACACTTGAGGATATACATCAAAAGTGGTGCGATATATGCCCGGTAAGAGTATAGATGAGAATAATATAGCATGTGGTGATCATAATTATAACATGGGAAAAAATCATGAACATGAGAGGAAGCATAAATATATGACTTGAAATGTGGCAATGCATAAAAATAAAACATCATGTATTAGTGGTTACCTACCACACAAACTTGTGAACCAAGCTAGAATCTTGTTCGCACATCATTTCACATTTACTCATGAGGTTGATCACTTTACCCAATGCATTGAATCACTGTATAATTCCATGTTCACCATTCATATTCAAACATTCATATTGCGCTATATAATTCGAGGAGCACCCGTCACATCATAATATTATCATTATCATCCATTTCACATGGAACATAAATAAAATATGAACATAAATAAACAATTTAAAGGAATGGGTTTCTTCTTATAAGAACAAATTCATAAACTTTGGGTTCCCAAAACATAGAGGGGATAACATACTTGATACAAGAACCACCAACCTTGAATGAGAAGTAAAATGTGAGTTCTTAGATGAATAGTTCTTTTGGAAAACATTTTGTTTGACATAAACCATAGTGGGGAAAATTTATATCCAAGAAAAGGAAATAAAATGATGAAAAAATTATTTTTAAGAAGTAACCATATCAAAAATGGAGTGAAAGAGGTAGAACCCGAAGGATGAAATTTGGGATCGAGAATTTCCCCTTACCTTGTATCTGAATGCTTCCTTCTATTCAATGTCCTGTATAATGAAATTATATTAATTAATTAGAAATCCATAACATTGTGTACATTAATATTGTTCCTTATGGTTTTATTAACTGATTTTATGTGCCATTGGATGAGTTATAGGGTTTAAAAAACATTGTTCAGGAATGTTTGTTTTTATGGTTTTCATGAGTGGTTTATATGTATTCTTAAATTGAAGTTTGGGTAGAACATGGGTAAACATCCAGAACTGATATTACAAGGTATTAATGATATTACATAATTTTTAATGATCTTATAATTAATTTTATTATATCAATGCGGATGAATCATTAGATAGGAATTAAATGATGATTGTTTGGGTTAATTTGAGCGATTTTTCGATCATAATGAACTTGTTTTATTTTATCAGCAGAAATATGGTCACAAGTTAGTTCCAGAATTTTAAATAGGAGATAATACATATAAAATATTTTGGTTCAACCATAAAAATGGTTTCATGACCAGATCTAAAGTTAGAAATGGAAGAAGAAAGTATGTCGTTCTTGAAGGTGATAAATTAACACCTCACGAAAAACGTTCTCTTTTATAAAATAAAAGGAAGATGGAAAGGGGGTTGGATGATATAATATACCATTACCATAATAAAATTCCATTATATTTATAATACTGGAGTTACAATACCATTTGGATGAAGATAGGTGGTGAGAGATCAATAAATGAACTTGAACCTGAAAGGAAATTAAAGGAGAAGAGGGAGAGAAATTACCTCCTAAATCCTCCACTTTAGATCCTCCTTAAGGAAGCTAGGCTTTGTATTTTTATGAGACCAAAATCTCTTGAACATGGGATATGGGCGAGGGAGGATATTGTTTTAGAGTTTAGAGAAGGCTTGGAGCTTGAGAGGTGTGTGGAAGTGAGGGTGTCAAGGGTGGTTTTTAGAGTGGAGGGGAGAGGGGTTTCCTTAATATAAAATTGATTAGTTTATTAATTTCCCCAAAATACAAGGAATAGTGTGTCATCGATGGCCAGGAATAGTAAATAAGGAACTTGAGTTCTGGATTTGGGTGCTTACATCAATTTTGATGTCAGGAATAGTGGTTTTTAATTATAATGTATTTATACGGTAAATTAATGTATTATACTTTCCCCCAAAATTTCAATTATTTTAGAAAAATCACAAAAATTTACCCCAAATTTTTTTGATGTGTAGAATCAAAAAATGAAGTCCATTTTTCAATAATAATTTTCTATATAATATTAATTTAATATTTAATGAAAATCATAATTTACCTAAAAAACAATTTATAAAATTAAAACTGATTTTATAGTGCTTTCAAAAATTACGTACGGTCTTATAAAATTTTCTAAAAACTATAAGACGTTGATTTTATAAATAATGAACACATTTTAAGAAAATAATTTTCTTTTTAAATTAAATAATTAATTAAAATTAATTATTTATGAATTATAAAATACCAAAATGTTTACTAAGGTCAAATTATTACATTCTAAGATGTCTATATTTTATTTAATTATTCATATGTAAGGTTACCCTTATGTTGGATGATTTATTATTTATAAGGGTCATATTAATATTCATAAGGGTAGGTTACTATTCACAAGGGTACGCTACTATTCATTGAAAATTATTTTTGTTTCATTAGACTCCAAAAATCATCTTTTACACTACTGTGTATGTTGGATTTTCAAAATTCCCAATACAGATGTGAAAAAATTATGTTTAAAGGTAACTTAACACTTAATAGTTCATTATGTTGTTCTTTCATATGTTTTTATTACATAATTTTAAGAAGGGAATTTTTATTGAAAAACTTTGTGTCGTTACACTTTTTATACCTTTTAATCCCTTACTGTGGTAACAAGATACTTAGTTATTAAGGGAATTATTAGTTTTCTAAATAGAAACATTGATAATAATAGGAAAATAGTATACATTATCAATGAATTTTCATTCAGTTGAAATAATTTAATAATTTTATGATATTTTAAAATAATTAATTAAATGATGAATACTATAAAATATCTGTAAAGTCTTTTTTTGGAATATTCACATGATTTTACTTTTAAAACACAAATACCATCATTGAGTTTGAATTTGAATATATAAAAAATTGATTAAATTTTATTATGATCTATGAAAATAAATCATGAACTTAACTTATCCAAAACACATTACATTTCATATATTTAAAAATTACATTGATTTTCACTTACTTTCAGAAGCACTGCATTAGTGAGGTGTAAGTTTTTTAAATAATTACACCATTAATAATTTTTTATGGAAATTAAAATTAAGTTATTAATCTTCATAATAATTATTGTGAACCATTTATATAATAAATTTTTTATTATGAAAACATAATATTGTTATTAAAATAAAGGGAGTGACATTTTTTCTTAATATTTACTTAAAACAACATAAAGTCCATTAACAAAGGAAAAAGGAACCAAATATCTATATTTCCTAATATAATGTGATTATAGTGAAAATATATAAATCCAGTGAAATAAATTCGTGGTTTTTGATATATTATGAAACCTTATACTTTATTATTAACCCCATTTATCATATTTTACTCGTAACCATGTTGATAAAATGTTACTATGGTAACTAATCTTTATCTCAAAACATAAAATAAACAACATACCACCCTAGACAAATTTAATCCAAACTATTTAATATATTTTATTTTATATAATTTCTAGAATCCATAGAAATTAATTTTAATATATTTTTTCAAAATGAAATAGGAAATAATTTTCTAAAAAATGATTGTTTAATGCATAAAATAATTTTATACCAAAAATAGGTATAATGATTATTACTATTGAATAAATTCATTTATTTTTAAAATAATTAGACTTATTTAGAATAAAAAAAAAATCCAAAACTGAAATGAATATTTTGAAATATTGATTAAATGAGAAGTATTGAAATATAGTTTTTATTTTAATAAAAACCTTAAAGTGATTTCAATATTTAATAATATAGAAATTTTTTTCAAAATTATTTCTAAAATCTGATTATATTACATATTTAAAATATATTTAGTATAAAAATGGTTACATAAAATTTTGAGTCATTCTTATATGATGATAATGTAATAATTTTTTTTTATTTTTTAAAATTATTATATTTCACTATCTATAAAAATCGAACTATTTTTAACAAATCCAAAAAATTAACTTGAATAGAATTTTGATATTCTTGATTAAAAAATTAATTCATTTTTATCAATAAGATTTTTAAAATTTACATATTTTTTTTAAATGAAGAAACAAAGTATAAAATGAAACCTTCTTCATAGAAAAATGGCCTTTTTAAAAATTAATTGTTTTTAACATTATTTTTTTCAATGCTACTATTTAAAAATTGGTATTTATTTACTATTAACTAATAGAAATTTTAAAAAAGAAAACCATTTCAAATTATATTTTATAATGGGCTCACTTCATTTCAGACGAGTCAGTCCAACGACTATGTCGTAATGACAAGTTTTTAATAATAATATTTCAATCATATAACAAAGTTAATTTTAGTCTGGGGTTTTGTGTAGTATAAACTATTTAACATTGTATTAAACAAAAATAAATTCTAAAATCTTAGTTTGTTATGAAATTCATCCATTATAAACAACATGTTGTGTATATACGATCTTAGGTTAAAAATTATTATATAAATATATTTAATAAAATGAAGTGGATAATGAAATTAATTATTAATTTTAGGAAAAATTAATAAAAATAGATTTTACATGAGAAATTAAATATTTACAATAAGACTATCCAAAAATTAAACTATAATAAAATACTATAAAATAAAACATTATTCCCAAGACTGGTTTAGAAATACAACCTAGAATTAAACAATGTTAAAATAATACCTCATAAAGCTTTGACGTTTCTTTATAAAATGACCTATTAAATATTAGCACACTTTTGAGCTCACAATCTGAAAAAACAAATCATTATAATAGTACAAATTTAATAACATCCCCACTATGTGGTTGTCTTGTTTCAAACTCTCCATTTCATGAATAGTGTTTTCTATATTCCCAAAGTAATATAATTATTCATTTCATTAAAATATACGTTTGGTTAATGTATCTCCATGTTTCAATGTTCTTAATAAATATTCATTCATGTTCTGTTGAAGACACTAAAGTAGGTTTTTGTTTAATAATGGAGATGTCCTAGAAATACCTTATAGTTACATTCTAATATATTCCATACACACTCCAACCCTGATATTTGTTTAAAAGTCACAGAAAAAATTCTCTCTTTTAAAAATTTCCATATCATTTTTATCTTACCTGTTAATTACTATAAATATAAATCTTTATATTTCATATTAAAAAATTCATAATATTCACCACATATATAAACACATAAGAAATATATGTATCAGTTACTAAAATTTCTCAAATTTAGTTAATTTTTTCAAGGTAATAAATATCAGTCATGTAATTAAACATTTATTCCAGTTATATATGATATAAAGAACAATAGTAGAGACTGGAAGGGGTGAGAATGATCATGTTGAGCTCTGAGAGAGTGAAATGAATAAAAATGATCAATGAAGAAGTGCGTCTTATGAATTAGTAGAGAGAGGGTAGTTATTATTTAGTAATCTTTAATTTATATTCCAATTTTTTAAATTTATTATTATTATCTATGGATAAATTTTAATCTTGGACTAACAATGAGCATGGTACCAAATAAATTTTTAGCACCCAAACCTAATGCCAATAAATATTTGTTGAACATTAATTTTTTTAACCAATATCATTTCAAAAAATAATACAAAACCCTACACTAATATAACTTCACATAAAAAATAGATTATTTATTGATTAACTGAACATATTTTTTATTAACTAGAAATATTTTTTTAAACAAAACTATCTGAAGGTAATGATAGAAATGGCCATCCATTACAATCAGACCAGATTAAATTTATTTTTTTGAGTATTAATTTAGGTTTCATCAAAATTATAATAATATAGTTATGACCTAGTTTCTATCCATATTGGGTTTTGTAACATATAATTAGGTAAATAAAAACATAAATTCATTGTATTAATTATTATTACTAAATTTTAATGATGAAATATTAATATTAAACATAATGTAAACATGTAAACTCATAAATTATTATTATTAAAAACTAAATTCATATACCAAATTATTTTCCTAGTATATTATAATACATCATCCACCCCATAAATATATGTTCGCAGAAAAAAAAATTTACCATACTTCAATTAATCTAATCCAGTACACATTTTCATGAGATCATTTTCTCTATATATTAACTTTATCAATCATCATGGACTCATTAATAATCATATTACATAAATAGTATAGGATGATATTTTTAGGTAAATATCATCCTCCCCCACCCTGAAACTATGATCTACTAATGATTACCCTGTATCTAGTGTTAATATACTGTATAATTCATCAGTTTCATTAAAAAATAAAGGGTCACCAATACCTCCTGAACAACTTTTACCTATTAATTATTGGATAATAGACCCAACACTTCCACCTCTTTTTCACGTTTTATCAATTTAAATATCTTCATAGATAAGGTGGAGTGATTTCCTAGGTTTTTTATTTTTTTTAGTCTACAATGGAAGGTAAAATACATAAGGTGGTGATTATTACTATGGGTGTATATAAAAACCCATACCAAATCACCTATTGTCCAGTTTAAAATTTTCAAAATAAACTAGGTACAATTTTTCTATTAGATGTTGTTGTAAAAACTAGAATATTTATGGAATGAATTAGGAATTTATTGTCACATGTTTCAAATAATTTAATGTTATAAATGATTGTATAAAAAATCTTCATGACTAATTTATATAATATACTTTTCTTGAATAAAAAATTTCAATTAATAATTGAAAAGAACATGGAAACCAAAGGGTACCAATCATTTTTGTTGAGATTCCCCTAAATATCAATATAGAATTCTAAGGGGGTGGGTGTGAATAAAGTGTTGGATATTTTTTAGGAAATATAAAATCTTATTTAAATATTTAAATAGATTTTTTTTATAAATCTATTTTTTAGGTCATGATAGATGGAACTATTTTAGTTTAGCTTACCAAGAATTATCACATTTAATTGAAGAAATTAATTAATAGATGCATGTAATATTTTGTTAGGGTTTAAATCAAATTCCTCCTCCATGCCGTTATTTTTTTCAATTAAAATCATGTTCCCTCCACTATAATCAAATGAAAACTATAATTTCTGGTGACTTCTAGAGTTAAAAAGAGTCTCATTATACATGAACTTATCTTCTTCTCATAGTAAGTCATACATATAAAATCTCACTATAATCCTAGAATTTTACTTATATATCGATGAATAAAAAATTTTACATGGGTCTTATGTCTTTAAACTAGGTATATTAAAGTGTTTCTTTTCGATCCTAGAGTTAAATCACCAGTTCACCAAAGGATGCTTCTATATCAGCAATTTCTAATCATCTTCCACTTAGACTCATCAAATGAAATATGATATTAATGACTAACAACCTATAACTCAGTATATGGTTCTAATCTTAGCTACAAAGATCCTCAAAAAAACTTTTAGACATGGATATCTCACTCATTTGAGTTCATGTGATCTTTTGAAATATGTCATCTCATAATTTAATAAAAGGATCAACATTATAAATAAAATAATACATACAAGGTACTTATTTACACTTTTATTATTATTATTATTACTGATTTGGATCACATGATAGTATTTCAATACAGTTTTTAGATACTAATTGTTTATTTAACATCGTTATCCAAAGTGATCTTCTTCGGTTGTTTTACTTTAGCTTTACATTATCTTACTCTTTGATTGTAATTTAGATATTCACTTCATCTGATGAACTCCCTTTAAAAACATAATATTCTATATACTACATATTTTCATATGTAGGACAATAATGTAATATTTTCTATATATTTTGAATATATAAAATCATTAGTAAATTTAGTTCTCCTAATTTCAATAATCTTTTCCATTATGAGAGTACTCCATGATCCGATTACACATTTTTTATCCTAAACTATGGTCTTTTAAAAATTTATATAAGAGACCTTTTTTTCATTAATCATTTCTTAGGTATACAAAAAACATTATATATTCATCCAAAAGTATTGAGGCATCCTTATTTTCAACAAAATATTATTCTACTAAGAATAGTATCTCATTTATTATTTTAAAATTATGTTCTAAAATCATAATTTATTTCATCTTGCATCATGGATTAACATTCTTAGAGTGAGAATATATATGAGATTTTATTATTATCTCAAGCTTGAATATTGATCTTTATAAAAAATCAAAAACTGATTCTCTTAAAATATTCTGCAAAAAATAACAACTTAGTCTCTGTGGTAGTTAAAAAATTTCAATTTATCTTTTGAAAACATAATAAATAACTCAATTTCATGATATGAAAATCTAGAATATCATCATAGATTTATTTAATCTAATTATCATAAATTATTCCTTCCTTGAAGTTATATTTTTTAAATCTACAAAATTTAATCCAAAAAGATTGTGATATTTAGAACAGAAAAATCCAGATCATAAATATTTAGATTTCAATATTCATATATTCAGTAATTTAAATATTAATTAAAATATTTAATAATCGATAATATCTCTCAACATTGATCATATTCCCCATTAATGAATGTCAGATCCATAAATGTCTCATACATGAGTACCAGAAAATTTAAAGTGTTTGTGATGTTTATATCCATGAGGAGCAAAGTAGGAATAATCTCGATTATCTTGTTCTTCATAATCACAAATTATAGAAATCATAGTTTTTTAAGTATTTCATTTTAGATTAAATATCATATAATACTTTCAATTCATATCCCTTCCAATATTAGTTTTATAGGGAATCAATTTTATACAAATTTATTAAGTCATACAGTTATCTAGATATCAATTTTATATAACATTGATGTCATATAGACTTCTTAGTAGTAATCAACCCATTAAATACTTAAATTTATATTCCCATCATAAATTTCATTTTATTAATACTAATGTCATATGATCTATGTTTCACAATGTATAATTTTTAAGGAGAAGTTATACAATGTCCATAAATTCATATGATGAAGTCATACACTTCATATAAAGTCATACAATCTTTATTAATGTCTTATAATTATTCACAAGTCTTACAATTGTAGATGTATTTCATTAGTATTTTTTTTATTATAATAGAGTCTTATGATTTTATGAATACATGAATATTTTCAGACTTCCCAATTTGAAAAAATAATCTCTTCCATATTCTCTAGATCTTGTTAAATTTTGTCAAAAAATCTTCCATGTTTTTTACACGCATTTGAATGTCATTCGATAATACTAACCTTTTTATGGATTCATATTTACTTAAATAAGATCCTTGGAGACATTGAATCTTTATTTCTCTATGCACCTATATGTTAGTTAGCATTAAATCTTATAATTTCTACATCCAAAACCTTATAAAACTCATCCTTTTCTAATCATCATCCAACAATTAATATAAGGTTCCTTAAACATGAGGGGTCTCTAATATTTCTAATAAAACTAGCCATAAACATTATTAATTACATATTCATAAATCTATTCATTGTATCTAGAAAAATACATCATTATTCTATCTATTTTAGACACTAATTAACACTTCAATACATTTCATTCACCCAAGGACTAGCTGAATAAAAATGTCATGGCTAAGGTTTCTATATAGAGGTTTTCAAGCCATGTGTTTTATGATGTATTCATCTTCCTTTTCCAAATAATTTATGGGAATTATCACTTCTAGAATATCTTGGATACTTATATACATCATCTATTTTCTCTATATTCCAATTGATGTGCCCATTAAAAACAATTAATAAAAAATACAACCAAACACCAATATGGTCACTTTAATTTTCACCTTTTGGATTGTTGTCAACAAGACTAAACTAGTTCACTTCAATGAATGTTTATATAAGTTACCTTTTCTTCTATCCCTAAATGATAACAAATACATTATAGGAAAAAGGTCTTTCCCCTAATAAAAATATAAATACATGGGATTCTCATAATATCATTTTAACTATCATAACATGGATTACTACTTCACATATTATTGTTATCATCCATTAATAGAGAAGGATTATGCCACAAAATTTATTATAAAAGAACCCCAGGTAAGTCATATCTAATTATATGTGATCTAAACCATTGTTAACAGTGAGTGATTTTAGGAAAACATCAAATCAATATATAGAATGTATTTATTTTGATAACCAACTATAATTATTATCATTTTTTTTGTTCAAGGCGATTTTAATGAATGTGAATGATCCTATAGTCAACATCACAAAACACATCAAAAAGGTCAACAACAAATAAAATATTAATCACCATTGGGTTAGAAAATAACTCTCCTATAATAATTAGAAAAAATATAAAACAGAAAAATGATCTTAGAGTGATTATCATATCATAAACAATATGTTACAAAGCGGTTGTCTAGATTCCAGTTTTAATAATAAATAATTCGTTTCTATAAGAAGGATTCACATCATTTCTCCACATTAAAAGATATTTCCAACAAAATTTATCAGGATTATTATCATAGAGAAATAATATACATGAAACGTTAAAATAATTTGATGTATGATTCCACTTTAAAATTTTTACAAATTTAAATTTCATTACACCATAATAGTTTGAAATTATTCTTTCATCACAAAAAATTTCCTCTTCTATGAAAAATTAAAGAAGTATGGAAATAAAGAGAATTTCACTACTCCTTAGTAGTAGGAAAGGTTATAAATATAATTATCAACTGAGAAATTATATTCATTATGTATATAGTTTATTAATTATTTCAAAATTACATTCTCTTTATCTTTCAAGAACTTATCTCCCTTTACCATCATATACACATCTTATTTTTTTAGGAATATTTTTATCTAAATAAGTCTTATTAACTTTTAAAACTATAGCACCATCATTGTTTTCATATTTATTTTTTGTTTATAATTTGTCATCTCATCAGGCTATTTTATTTAAAATTATATTTTCATATTCCCTTTTATCAGCATCTTTGTGTATTTTATATTTATTATAACAGATTAAGAACTTGAGAAAATTGGTGTATTTTGGTTAGATTTTACCAACTCCATCCATCAGGTAAAATAGTCATTAACTTTTATTAAGTGTGTATATAAAACTTAAACATTACAGACATGTTCAAATTAGTATTTGAGTTTACGTAGGCAATTTATTAAATTATTAATCATTGATTTATTCCACAATTCCACTCTTATTCTGCCTTCATTGGATTGATTATACCTTTTCCCATATGATAAGTTAAACATTGTAGTTTAGGTCCATTTATAATAGTCTATGATGTGACCCTTTCTAACCCAAAATAATCATATACTCTTATAAGTTGTGATATAATTCTTATCACATCTCTTCAATGACTTCTTGATACTGTCATTTTAATCTAATTTCCTTACTAATTTACTCCCCAATGCAGAATCCCTTTATTTCTATTTTTCATTCCCTTCCCCTATTGAGCCCTTATTTAGTAATAAACATGAGTGGTGTGGATTTATTTAATATACCAGTATTCATCATTCAGGGGACCATATATGTTACATAACACACATAAAGTCTCAAGATAATCTTAACAAATTTTTTAAAAAACATTATGATTATTTTATGATGTTTAACTTAGACTAATATGTTTCTCATCATCTTTATCCCTTATCCCCAAGTATTATGGACTTATAATACTTTTATGAGTAGATATATTATGAAATATTTTTATGGTAACCTTCTAAATCCTCCAAAAATACCAATATATTATGAAAAATACATTCCAAATGACCCACACTCTTATTTACACTAATATGAGTCCTTATTGATGGAAAACTGCCATATATACCATTAGTCACAATAGTACTTCATTTAGAAACTGGAAAATTTCATTATTGTATCACCTGTAGATTCTTCATTATTACCTACCATCTTTGAAACTATTAAATTTATGTATTATTCTTAGTTACAATAATTTTTATCATATCACACTACTAACTCTTCATATTTAAAAACTAATCTTTATGTATCTTAATATTTTATTACATTGTACTATCAATCTCTTTAATACATTTATGAATAACTCCAAATTATAATTACTTAACACCCAAAGAGGTTTTAAGAATTTCATCGATTTTATGAATATTATTATCACAGATATTTTTCATCATAGTCTTATAATAATTGACGAGTTTCATGTTCCCTTCAAATTTAAAAAATGATATCTGCTATCATTTATTTAATGGTCCTTATATTCCATCTATTTGATGAGATTTTTTTTCAATTTCAGTTCCATTTCCATTTACATAGCTTTAGAAGATTATATAATATGTGATGCTTTTTCATCTTTATATTTAATATACATAATTATATAAGAAAATTATTTCTGAAGGATTATTGTTTAAATAATATATAACCTCACAGTAGATTTTATTATAACATTTAAAACCATAAGTCTCATTTCAACTTAAATTACTTCCTCCAAAATGACTACCTTATACTTTTAGGGGTTTATTTTTATTTATTTAGGGTTTTCTCATTATCTTGGCATACATTTTCCATTATATCAATATTATTTAGAGATATTTGAACATACGTAATAACATGAATATAATATATTTCATCCATTAGTGGATATTCAATAAACAATTGTTCAAATTTATTCTCAATTTTTATATTAAAATACATGATAATGTAAACATATATCAATCTGTTGGGGAAAATTTTCATTAATTATAATTGAAATTCTTCAAATTACTTTTATTAGAAAAGAAGAGGGGGTTAAAATTCGGTGTTGTGCATTTTTTAACAGTAACAAAATATTCATTAAATCTAAAATTCCCATTAGATATGGACCTCTATTTCTAATTTCTGATAATTGGAAAAAATTTAGATTAACCCAAAAATTTAAACCATATGAAATAAATGAATGAATGTAAAATATTCCTATGGTATTTTCATAAGGTTTGGATCAATTTCCTACTCCTTTCCATGATTAGATATTCATCCTAATCATGGTATCTTATCTCTAATCAAATATAGACTATAGTAGTTGGTGTATCCCACACCTGTATAGAGCATGAATCTTCATAAACTTATAACACCCTGATATTCCCATATTTAAATAAACACACTATGCAATAGCTTGATTCTCATACAACAATACCCTAAAACGAAAATGTGAAACATTTTATTAATATAATATTAAAAGTATTAAATGAGTTTGATATAATATAATCATTGAATTTGATGTTATAAATATAAGTATCCACATTTTGAAGTCATTTTGGAATGAAAATTAATGTTCATATTTAATACTAATGAATAGATAAAATTCTTTTAGTCTATATATCTTAATGGAAAAAAATATTTTTTCAATTAAACATGTAATTTTCTAAAATTTACTTAATAAGGATCTATGCATTATTATTTTCACAAATGAAATATATTACATCTAGATAAATTTTTTATATGAACAATAGTTTACCATGAATTTATTATGCAATTCATAGGAAATAATAATAAGAAAAGTTCATATTTGAATAGTGATTTTTATATAAAAATTGTTTTTTCATTAAATTTTCTATTTTCATTTTTGAGATAAATATATAAATTTTAGAATTTTAATATTTAAAAATTAAAATAATTATTGTATTAATCATGGAAATTTTTTTAAAAAAATATTTTTAAGGATTTTTCTGAAATGTTATATATTTTTTAGATTATTAAAAAATAGAATTTTTACATATATCATGAGTTTAATGAAATCATTAGGATATAAGCATAAATTAAAATATATGGAACCTTTTAATAATCAATATGTTATTGATAAGTATATTTCAAAATAAAATAAACATTAATATTAATTTAGAGATCTATATTTTAAATTTTAGAACCTAATCTATATTTTTTATTAAAATCATTTTAATACAATATGAATTTATTAGTTTGGAAATAATTTTTATCACATTTAAAATTTTCATCTAATAAAATATATTTCATATTAAGAATAATATTTTTTCAATTATGTAATAATGATCATAATATTCTAGGGAAGAAAATTAAACTACTTATGTAAGAATTACTTATGTAAGAATTACCTAACATGGCAAAATTTAAAAATATAAGTTTTCAAATAAAGGGCAATGACATAAATAATGTTAAAATAAATTATCAAAATGAGAGGTAGTAGGATTGATAAAATTTTACTCTTTCCCTATCTATTATTTTCAAATTTTGGACCCAGGTTCCTTTGAAAGTGTTAAGACATTGAAATATATTTATTGGTATTTAAAAAAGTGTCTCCCCTCACACTTATAAAATATGAAGTTCACCAAGACAATTTTTTGCACACCTTAAGCCACTTATTTGAACCAAAATCTTCCAATATAAGACCATAAAACTAATATCCAATTCATAGAGTTTTTTATCTCCCAAAAATACAATGCCCAAAACGCTTAAACCCATTTAAAAAAGTGTATGTTAAAAATTATCAATTAAAAAATTTTAATTTTTATATTTTTAATTATCTTCTTTGGACATCAATTTAAAATATATAATAATAAAATAATAAAATTAGTATCATTATAATATATATTTGTTATTATATTTATGTATTAATCATTACTTCCTTCATCCCTTATTCTTAGAAAATAGAAAATGTCAGTCATGTGTGTGTATAGGCTGCAATCTCCATAAAAAAGATTCTATGTTTTCTCACCACCACCATTAATGAATAATTTAGTGAATGTAATTTATAAATAAATATTATATAAATAACATGATTATTATTCTATAAACATAAATCATATTTAATTTTTATTCTGTTCTATGAAAAATAGAAATATCTTTTGTGTATTCCTAAAGTATATTAATTTTATGGATAAGAAATTTCTAATTTTGAAATAACCTTAGATTAATGTAAAACCTTAATAATTTAAGATATTTTTTTAAATAAATTAAATTTCTTCAATAGCTTCTCTAACACAAAGCACTGAGTTTTTACAAACTATGATATACTATTACAATTATTTTATAAATAAGGTTATTATAACCCATATATTAAATGGGTAAGAATGAATAGGGTTAAATATATTAGGGAAGTTTTATAATTCTCATACTGAATATAAATTCTTATTAACTAATCACTTTATTTTGATCAATGTCATTTTATTCATCAAAAATGTATTTTATTCAAAACATGATTTTTGCTAATCTGTGTTAGAAAATAATAAAATTATTATTCTTCCAAATATGAAAAATTTATTTAATAAAATTTATTTTTTAAATATAAATATCTAAATTAACTTAGGGTAAATATTTTGGATTTTTTTCAAAAATAATAATTATTCTGTCAATAGTAAAAAATACAGATTTTAATAAAACATTCATTTATTTTAATAAATAATATACCATTATTATTTTATTTTTATTTCAAATTAAAATAAATATTATTTATATTTATTAATTATAATTAATTACATTCAAATAATATTTAAATCATATTTTATTGTGAGATTATTTAAAGGGTTTACTTTTTTAGGAAGCTCTTTTAAAGTGCTTATTATTTCTTCATTTTATGTAATTAAAATTACCCGTAATGAAGAATGATTTAAATAAAATTTATTTATTATATATCTATAAATTTTAATTTCATTTAATTTATTTTTTATTAACTGTATTATATTTAATATGAAATCATATTTTCCTTAAAAATGAGTTTCATGAAAAATCGTTTTTTGACACAAATACAGGTTTAATTTAATTAAAAATTTTCCAATTATGTGAGTTGAATGTGGAAAAATAGATTTTATATTTTTTATCATAATAATTTATAATATCTTATTTGGTCAACTTAATTTTTGGATATAATTAATTGTGAAAATAGTAAAAATTATTTATTATGGTAAGCGTAAAAACGAGTTTACATTGGGGATAAACTAAACATATAAGGGTATAAAATGACCCGAAACATCTCTAATACAAGTTTTATGATCATATTTAGGCCTTACATAATCTAAGTTCTTAAAATGGTCCATTTGTTTTCATTTTCACATGAATAAAGCATGGTTATAATTCATTATTTTCCAAAATACAATATGTGTCCTCTCCCCCACTTATAAAAGGCCACCCACTCTCCTATCCTCTTCACATTTAATAAACCAATTGTTTAATCCAATACCTAAAAATATAATTCCATTAATTACCTCATACCATCTTATAATACTTTTTTTATCAAAAATACATCCAAGGAAATATTTTGGTGAAAACCTAATGAAGTTCTCAGAAGAATATGTAACATCCTTAAATGAGCATTTGTTTTATTTCTTATTCCACCTAAAAGAAATGTTATTAATAATGATGATTTAATAAGCTCAATATAATTATTTTACTATTTTTATGATATTTTAATGACCTAAAACCACCCACTCAAATTGGTAACAAAATAGTTGATCATGTTTAGAGGGGGTTACCGCCTCACGAACCGATGAAATTCGTTTTCCATCACTGTTTATCATGGATGGATAAAATGATGTATTTATCATTTATATATTATATTTATGATATAATTATACTTATTATGTTATAATATCACATATTACTTCTTAAATTTTAATCTCTAGGGAATATGATAATGTCGCTCATGTGTGTGGAAGACTACTATCTCACGAAGAGATGTGATTCATTTATCACATATGATTTATATAGAAGGCAATAAGTATTAATTTTATACTTATGTATTATATTGTTGGAATATTTATCGTTATAGATAGTTAATATGACATATAATTTCTTACCATACCTTCCATGGAAATACGATAACGTCATTTGTGGGTATGGTGGGCTACCACCCATCAAAAGAATATCATCTATTTTTTATTACCACATCACATGGATGGTATATAATATTTCATTTAAATAAATAATATTATATTTATAATATTTTTTTTGATTATATTAATATAAAATAACACTTACCTTCATTCTGCCTTGATCATTAAAAAATTAAAACAATACTCATGATTAAATATCACTTACCATCTCTGTGATTATAATGTAGTTCATTTTTCACACCCATCAATCATGATTGGTTTTCAATGTATAATTGATTTATAAAAATGAAAATTATGTATTTATTATTATCACTTAAGTTACTAATTAGTGATAAATTTGAATTTATAAAACTTACCAATGTGAATTTGAACATATGATATGAACATAATCAAAATGTTTAACATGAACCTAAATGAGTATATAATTGATCATAGAATGTTTATTAAAAAAATAAAAGGATCAATAAACATTAAATGTGTTATTAATATATTAAATAATTATTTTTTTTTCATTATTTAGGATTATAAAGAATTGACTTGATGATTCAAACTCGAGGTAAGAGGTTTCTTAACTTGATTTCCATTTATTGGTTTATACATGTAATTTTTTTGGTTATATTATTTCAAGATTATATGTGAACTTATATTTTATTGATATGTGTTTTATTTAAACTTGTCTCATTATATATCTAAATTAATTAGGAATAATAATTTCATTGATTAACTATTACATCTATGATATAGACATTATAGAGACCCAAGCTTCTCATACATGAATATTACATATGTTTAGATGAATATACATTACATTGCACAAACACACACATCAAGACTATAAAATTTTATTACTAATGTAATCTTGGTACAAAATATTTTAATATAGTGAATGATATTCAGAGTTTCCTTGAAAAGTCGTACCATCTAGTACTCTTTATAGAAAAACCCTACATAAACCATTCTTCATAACCTAGGGAAAGGAAACATAATTAATGGGGAGATCAGATGCTCAGTAAGAATATGAAAGAAAATACATGAGAATGATATGAAAATAATGGTATAAGAACATGAGTATAGATTTTGAAAACTAAACCCCTCATATGAAATATCATAATCTTGAGTCATGGCCCAAATATTGGATGTTCATAATACATGAGTCATAATATAATCAAAGGACATGCCCCATGAAATAATAAAATTAGTTTAAGACATATAATTCTGACATACACCTATGAATATAAAATAATCTCTTTATTAGTCAAGGATAATTTCCAAAACATATCAGGGTACTCTATGGGAATCTACACCTCATGTGTGGAACACACCACCATCCCCAGTGGAAGCCCTTTACTCATAGTCGAATGAGTTTATACATCAAACCATCATAGTAGTAATGTTTCACTCCCAAATCCATTATAGTAGAAAAATTACCTTACTAAAATAGGCTCAATCCCTCTTCAAGACCTGTGTTACTAAACCATGTTCACTCACCATTCCATTCTTGTCTCAATGAACCAGGATCACTCCTCATTCCAGCCATGTCTTACTGAACTAGGTTAACTCTACATTCCAGGACACTTTTACTAAACCAGATTGAATACCCATTACATCACTATATATCCTAGTATATATAAATAATTATATAATTTATTATTGGGAGATATAGGTCTGACCCATCATTGGTTAAAATGTAACCATTGTCCTTAGCTTTAATGTAACAACTATCCATGATAATTACATGACCACTATACTCAGTTATGATGTAACCTTTATCACAAAATGAAAATAATACCTAAGTTTGAAAAAAGATCATAAAACATTATTCATATTATTACACCTACAATTAAAAGGGTTTAATAAACATTTCATCACATCATAACCTATGTAATAGAGATGGGTTTCATAATCATTTCAATATTTCATCATAGCATAACCCTTGAAAAGATGTGGGTTTCATAAGAGTTATAACATGGTATAAACTATGTAAGAGAAATGGGCTTCATAAAAATATTTTCATCATCAATAGAGACCATTAAAAGAATGAATAAGAATGGAAACCATGGTTTATTTTCCAATAAATCATAAATTAAATCAGAGGATGTCATGTTATATGGAAAATAATTTTGAATGATTATTTAAGACATTTTTGAAGAAATTATTATTTCCTCTTTGAATTTTTTAAAAACATAAAACATTTGAAAATAAATTTATTCAAAAATAAACTTGAAATATTATAAAGTAATATTTGAGGTAAAAATGGTCTTGATAATGGGAAGTTGTGTTCATGTCCTACATGTTAAAAAAATATTCTTTTTAAATTATCAATAAAATATAACCAGTCATTGTTTTTGAAAAATTAAAAAAGATTCATTTTATTCTTTTTAGAAAAATGTCAAACATGGGTAAAAATTACTTTATAATATTATAGGATAATATTAAAACAATTTTTAGAACATTATTGAAAACATGGTTTTGGAAAAAAGGTTTTTCGGTTGAAAAGATTATTTTTCTTAAAAAAAATCCCTTTTAAACTATTTAATACATAAAGATAAGAAAATGAAAGGAAAAATGAATTCTCATAGAATATCCATAGAATTAGAAAATTCATGATACTTATTTAGTTTTATATTCTTAGATATCAACATTGGGGGCTTAATCAAAAGCAATCCAAATAAATGAAGATATTTTAATGTAAAATGATTTCCACTTTGGTAACTTTGAATCAGAAGCCCCATGAAATAAAAAAAATAAAACAAAATTTAAAAATTAATTAGGAAAAATTAATTCATGATATTACATGTAAAAGTGTCTATATATATACCACAAAAATTAATGTAGGTTCATAACATAATATGTGTCTCAATGAAGGAAAATTAAGACAAAAACCCCTTACTAATTTGTAAACTTTTAAACCATAAACTACTTGAAAGAGGGATTCTAAAATTTTTATGTAAACCCAAATTTTTTTAGTATAATCCTCATAATTTAAACTATTCAAATGTGTATACACTACATTGAATTAATAGGTAGATAATATGAAATGTTTCTCAAGGAAGTAAAAATAGATATAAAAATCCCTTATATTAAATCTTGAATCCCATCATACCCATGAATAAATCCATTATAATAAATATAAGTTTATTATAAAACTATTATAGAACAATATTCATATATATTATATGATATATTATTTATTTATTCCTATTTATTACCTGTTTACTAACAATTTCATTTCAATGTTACGTTTTGAGTAATAACTATTTTGTCTTTTATATATAGTTTGATTTGTTATATTTTTTTCCTCATACATTGATTGTGGTTACATAATCTCAAAAATAATAAAAATAATAAAAATATCATATTTATTCCATATATATGTATTTATAGTAATCCAAAAAATTTAATTATAGAAAACTGAATGTACCGTTCATGAAGAATGTATGCCACATGTATGTATGAATGTTTTTTTCTATTTTCTTGTTGGGTGAATGAAAGAAAATTAAATGAAATATATTATCATTATAGAATAATTTTCGTTTAATATATATCACAAATATATTCTAAAATCATTTTTAATACATTACATGTAATGCATGAGAGAATTATATCACATCGTGAGCCGGTAGTCCTCTGTACACAAGAACGATGTTGTCGTATTCCCACAAAATGTAGAGTATGAAGGTATGTATGATATAAAAATTTCAAAATCATATTAACATCATAAATATGAAATATATAATATATAAATGATAAATAAATCTTTATTACTACCCCTGATATGGGGTAATGAAAAAATCAATGACATCAGTCTCTGAGGAGGTGGTCCACCGTACATACAAGTGATGATTTTATAAACCATTTGATGAAAGAAGAGATGCTTTTAAATCATGAAAATAAAATAAAAAAATATCATAATATTTATTATAATTTGGTTATAATATATTATTTATATAATTACAATAGAATATGTTATATAAGGAAATAATATAAAGATGATCATTGGAATACCATTAAATCTTCTTTGGATATTCTCCTCTCGTTTGCAGTAATGACTTCCTAGGATGGATTTATTTATAGAATAAAGATTTTTGGATAAGGTAATAGAATCTAGGAATTGAATTCCATATATATTTTCTAAACCAAAGAGGTTAGAATTTTTGAATAAGGGAGGAGAGCGTGTGTCCTTTTAAACGTGGGGTAGAGGGGATACTTGGTATTTTTAAAAAGAAATAAGTGATCCCACATTTTTCACAATGTTTAAGGATAAATATTAGATCAAATTATAAAATTATTTATTATATTGTCTAAATTTTTAAATAATTTTTTTGACTAGTATATATGTATATTTTACCCTTATATTTTAAGTTTAACCCTCGGTAAACCCATTTTTAACATAACCACAATAGATATTTTTTTTTTCTGGATTCACTTTTCATTTTGGTAAAAAATTATGTTGACCATATTTAGAAATATAAATTTTTATTATTACAAATATGTGATCAATTTTTAAAAGTTCCTATTCAAAATATTGGAAAAAATATTTTATAATTAATCCCGCAGACGTGACGAGAAAGTGGGTTCATAAAGTGAAAATGTTTAAAAGGTTATAATGTTTTATATGAAATTTCAATATTAAATTGATTCCAATGAACTAAATTGGATTAATATATGTATAATTGAACTAAATATAGTCTAATATAAGATTTAAATTATAATTTATATTTATAAAAAAATTAAAATAAAATATTGATTTCAATTAAAATTTATTATTTTTTCAAATTTATAAAAAATAAAAATTATCAAAAATATATCAAAACATAACCCTCATATAATTATCATATTACAATTTAAAAAATTATTTTTATGTTATAAAATTAAATTTTTAATTTTTTAAAATTTATATTTAAATTAGTACACCATAATAAGGCAACAAACCTATTTTTTTAGAAAAATATGTTTTTCATTGTGAAATTGGATTAATTAAAATCCAAGAAAAAATCATATAATATGTATTTTAAATGTCTTATTAAACATATGTAATATTTAAATTTTATTAAAATAATGAAAAAATATATTTTGTTTATGTTATTAAAGTACAACCCATTTTTTCCTGAAAATACTATTAAAAAAATACTTCTTTTATTTTCAAATAGTTTTTATTTTCATTTATAATTTATTTTTTTCCATGTAATTTGTTATAAATATATTCATAAACCATATTTTAATAGTTTATTTATTCCTATTCATACCCACCATTTCAATGTATAGGTGTTAACTATCATATTAAATAATAATATATTAATTATATGATATGTTTTTGTTGAACTTGGAGCTGCGTGTCACACAAGAAAAACATGGTATTGTGTGTAACACAATCCAAATACAGTTATGTGGGTAATTAAAGACAAAATTAGGGTTACTTGTAATGAAATCCATGATTAGTGTTTCAGGTCACATAAATATGGAAAATATATAATATATTTGAAAACCTAATTCAATAAAATCTTGGGATGTTAAATTATACCCCCTAAAATTAATTTATCCCTTAAAATTCATCCTCGGTCATTAAAGGTTCAACAATTCAAAAATAATTCATAGAAAAATACATCATAAAAATTAATAATAAAACATTCCATAAAAAGGGAAACATAATAATTACCAAAACTAAATCATCACTAGGTTTTCACATAAAATATCATAGTTGGGATTTGAATATTTGGACATGGAAGAAAAGAGTAAATAATTATAATGAGTGATAAAGATCACTAATCACAATAATTTTGGTGATCGGGAGAAGGTTAATGACTATAAGGCCATAAAACAAAGAGGAATCAAGATGTTCATTAATATCAAAAAAATGGTGATAAATGAACATCATTTTATTTAAATATTTTTCATGATAACATATACTTTCTTTATTTAATTCTATTTTACTACAAAAATCTCACACTTTGGTTATTCTTTTACCAATTTACACATCATCTCTCACTCTAATAGATAAAGGTGAATTTGTTATGCATGAAACAATAATGGACCATAATAAACATAATAAAATGATAAGTCATTAATTCTACCTATAGCTAAAATAATGTTAAAACCGGTTATCCAATATAGATAAATCTGTATATGGTGAATAAATACATTAATATGCAAAACTTTATTAAATGTTCAACACAAACCATTTAAAAAATGTTTATCCTTATGTACCTTTGAAATGTTAAAATTCAAAATATTATAAATAAGGCCAATAAATTTCTAATAATAAGTCATCATTAATCCCCAAACATCTTGTAATAGCTCATAATTTTTGACATACAAAACATATAAATACCTTAATTGTTTATTCTATTGTAACTTGAATTATATAAAAAACTTATTAGAAACATACATCATTCCTTATCACTTAAATAATACACATATTGTTGGATCTATTAATTAAATATAGATTTTTTTGTGAACTCCATCAATAATAGTATTGACCACTTTGTCCAAAAACATTAAATCAATTACAATGTAACATATACTTTCCATTTTACATATTAATATACAACATCTATTTATCCCAAAATCAATATCTAAATATCAAAAACATTTTATAGGTTGTCTTAAAGTTATCACCTTTCCATGAAATCAATTTTCTAGTACATCAGCTTCATTCAACACATTATTTAAAATCATTAATGAAAAACTTATAATGAGCCATATTTATATATTTCATGATTTTGAAACCACAATATTTGAATTATAATATATAAATACTTCATTCATTATACTTCCTTAACAAACAACTATCTATGATTAATAACCTTATTCCTTAATAACTCTTTCCTTTCAAATGTAATTTGTAAACTCTTCATCATCATCAATATAACTGTTACATGTACAACTATGTCTATTTTCAACATGAGATTCTCACATTGGACTTTGACTTTTATAATTCCAATACATTCCACACTTAAAGAATTTAACAGTAAATTATATCTTATAGAGTCCAATTTTAGAAAACATAGATTTAACTAAAATTTTAATTTTCCCTTTCTAGTTAATTGCTTTGTGTCTTTATTTTCCATAATTAAAAAAATTCTTCATGTTCCATTGAGACAATCACTTGGTTTCTTCTTTCCAAATTCTTGTTATATAGGAAATTGAATCTTCATTCTTCTATGTTTACCTTCACCCAAACTCTTAGTGAACTCTTTACTTTTATTCTTTGGTGACTCTAAGAGTCATTTATGGTACATGTTGTTAATCATGATCTGTGAAAACTAATTATGTGTAATAGAAACATCATTTACACAAGTATTCATCCCATATTGCTTCCCATTAGTTAATTATACATAACATTAAATGTTAATCGAGTTCCTTTTTATTCCCACCATTGAATATAACCAAAAACATATTGTGATCAATGCTAATAATAACAAAAAATCACATAGTCCAAACAATCATTTAGGAGGATAAATCAAGACAAATTCTATTTAATCTATGACACTTTAGGTTTATACAATAGTCATAATCAATTTATATCCTTAATTATGGTTCATAAAGAGTTTATTAATTTCCAAATAATATCCCCTATGAGTGTAAAAATAGGTGTGTAGCAAGTTCCATTATCTGGAACTAGTTCATGCTCGAGTCTAGCAGAATACATTTTTTTGGGTTATTACCCCTATATAAACATTTTCCAAATCCACATACACTTTTAGTATCAAAAGAGGGAAGTAATTTCTTGGAAACCACTTACTCTTTCCTTTAAAATAATTCCATCACATTTTACTAGACTTTTACTCATCCTTGGACTTATCGTTATAGACATCACTAGAAATATTATTGGAAATATCCTTAGACATCTCACAAATGTTTTCTTATCAAAATATCTAATGGTTAACTAAACCTTTACTTTGATAATAATTATAGTGGTCCATGCTTCACATATATGGGTATCACATATTTTTAGATGACTATTCAATATATTTCACAAACACATGCCTAAGGACCATAATAGATTAGTACAATTAGAAATATGTAACACATTATTCTAACCTAGTGAAAGATCGTAAATGTTTCCCACAAAGATCATCCAATTTAGTTCTCTTCATAGTCATACCATACATAAATCATTTCTTCATACCATGGGAAGGTAATAATATGAAAGGTTGATATCAGAATCTTAGTGAGTGTAAATAATGATGATACCTAATCATAACATGAAGAAACGTGTATTTGAACATGAGAATAACACTTGACATCCAAAACCTTCAAATCAAAGATCATAATCGTGATCCATGACATAAATATTGGCTGTTCAAAAGACATGAATCATAAGATAATAGAAGTATATGAGCTATGAAATAATAAAATTGGAATAGGAATTATAATTTTGACATAAATATAATCATAGAAAACCATTTCCTTAGTTGTTAATAACCATTTCTAATACTTATCAATGAACTCTATGGGTGACTACACTTCATGGGAAGGACACAACACCATTCCTAGTGGAATCCCATTCCCCATAGTGTAATAAGATCACACCCAAACCATTATATTAGTGAAGGTTCACTCCCAAGACTATCATATAAGACAAATTCACATATTGAACAATCTTTAATCCCCATTCTAGCCCTATCTTACTGAACCAGGTTCACTCTCCATTCTAGTTCTATCTTAATGATCCATGTTCACTCCCCATTCCATCTTTATCTTGCTAAACTGGGTTCACTCCCCATTCTAGCCTTATCTTAGTGAAGGAGGTTCACTTTCTATTCTAATACTGTCTATTTTAGGTGATATAAATCACTACTAAAAGAAGTATAGGTAGATACAGGTCCACCCATATTTGGTTATAATGTAACCATCATAATTGGTTATAACTTAATAAATAACCTTGGTTATAAAACAACCATCATCCTTGGTTATAATGTAACCACCATCACATAACGAAAATAAAAGAAATGTGTGGAGAAATATCAAAAAATAATCACTATTTAATAAACCATGAAATGAAAAGGGTTTCATAAACATTTCATTATATCATAAACTATGGAAAAGAGAAAGGTTTCATAATTATTTCATCATTTTATTATAGAATAACCCTTATAAAGAATCATGTTTCATAAGAGTTCTATCACGGTATAACCCATAGAAGAGAAACGAGCTTCATAAGCATCATGTCATATTAAAAATAAACTAGTTAAAAGAGAATAATAAGGGTATCCTTGGTTCATAATCCCATTAAAACATAAATTATATCAATGGATGTCATATTACATGGAAACACATTTTAAAAGATCATTGAAAACATTTCATGAGGATATTATAATTTCCAATTTTAAAAAAATAATTTTTAAAAAATAAAACAATTTTAAAAATAAATTGAAAAAATATAAATTAATATTTATGTAGATTTATGTTCATTATGACTGGAAGCTTCATTCATGTTGTACATGTTAAAAAAAGTTTATTTTCCTATTACTGGTAGAAGAACATTCATTGTTTTCGATAAAGACATGAAGATTATTTTTAATTTTTTTATGAAGTTATCCACAGTTGAAAATTAACCTTATAAATTTTTTATAATAATAATAAAATTTGGACACATATTTAGAAATCATGTTTTTGGATGAAAAAATATATTCAACCAAAAAAAAGATTTTTCTAAAAAACATTTTTATTTGTACTCTTTAGTACATAGAGAGTGGAAAATGAAGGGAAAGATTTTATTCTCATGGAATAACCATAAGATAAGAAAATTAATAATAATTCATGAGAGGTTGATCATGAGATATCATTATTGGATACTTAATCACAAACAATCCTGATAAACTAAGAGATTGTAACATAAAACCCTTACCACTTTGGTATCATTGAATCATTATCCCCATTAAATAAATAACATAAAATGGAAGTTAAAATATCAAGAGGATAAATAAATTCATTATATTACATATATAATGACCTATATATATGCCTCATGAAGGAATATAGGTGAATAATATAACGTGCGTCTCAAAAAAGGAAAAATGATACAATCATCCCTTATCGATTTGTTAACTTTTGAACCATATACCCCATGAATGATAGATCCAAAAATGGATATATAAAACCCAATATCTTTCAGTATATTCATCATAATATAAATTCATGAGTAGTATATACACCATATAAATGAAATAGGAGGTGAATATGACATGTGTCACATGGAAGTAAAAATTGAGACAGAACCCCTTTACATTAAGTCTTAACTAATGTTATAATCTTTAAATCCTCATGTATAATAATAATTTTTTTGGTACATATATTAAATAACTATATTCTTATATATTATACAATATATTATTTAACTTTTTCTTTTTATTACCTTTTTATTAACAATTCCACGTTAACGTTATGTTTCATGTAATAACCGGTTTGTTTTTGGCATATGTTTTCATTTTTTATATATTTTGTCCTATTATAATTATCATGGCTTCATAAATTCCATAATTATAACCATGAAAAAAATATCATAATTATTCAGTATAAATTTATTTATAGTAATTCATAATATTTATTCATAGGAAATGAAATGCACCATTCATGGAGATGGTAGGTTGTACGTATGCATGAACACAGTATTACATTTTCTTGTTGGGTTGTAAGAAAGAAATGTAAATGATATATATTACCATTATAAAATCATGTTTAGTTGATATATATCACAAATTATTATTATTATTTTCTTTAATACATTCCATGTAATGCTTGAAAAACCCACATTGCTTTACGATCCATCCATCCTCTATACACATGAACAACATCATCATATTCCCACAAAATGGATAGTATGAAGTCATGTGTGATATAAAAATTTAAGAATCATAATAAAATCATTAATATCACATATATAATATATAAAGAATATATAAATAATTATTACCATCCGAGATGTGGTAATGGAAGAAACAAATGACATCGGTTCGCGAGGAGATTATCCATCATACACAAGAATAATGATTTGGTAACCCTTTTAATGGAAGTGGATATGTTTTCCAGTAACTAACTTCTCAAAAACAAATCTCATAATGTTTTAAATACTAAGTTTATTTCATAATATTGATGTAATAATAATTTAATAATGTTGATAAGGAAATAAAATAAGGATGATCGTTTAAGAATATTACATCTTCTTCGAGTTTTCTAATTAGGTTTGAAATAAATCATTCCTAGGTTAGATTTTATCCAAGAATAAATCTTCTAGAATGAGGGTAGATAAGGTTTAATATTAATTGGTATGTTATTCTCTAAAACAAAGAGGATTTAAGGTGTGATGAAAGGGGGAGAGAGGGTATGCTTTTATAAATAGTGGAGAAGATACACTTGTATTTTTTGTAAAGAAATAAGGGATCCCATGTTTTTAGATGGAAAGAGGGTAAAAATGGATCAAATTATAAAATTATACAATATATGGTCTAAATATGGACAGAAATTATATTTTTAAAATTTTATAGGAAAATTTGACCCTTATCTTTTTCAGTTTAACCCTTAGGAAACCCATTTTTACCGTAACTGTGGAAAATAAATATCATTTCATTCAATATTAATTTTGAAAAAAATATTGTTTACATAACTAGATAATATAGATTATTATAATAAAAAATTTGGAATAACTTTTTACAAATTCTATGCACATGTGGTTTAAAAAGTAATTTAAAATTCATTTTGTATACGTGATGAGAAACCGGGTTTTTAAAGTAAAAATTTAAAAAGTTTACACAAAATTTATATTAAATTTCAATATGAAATTTATTCTAATCACCGAAATTTGATTAATTATTTATAATTGAACTATTTATACATAAAAAAATGTAAAATATAATTCAACTTCATAAATAAATTAATGGGAAAATTTTGTTTTCAAGTTAAATTTATTATTTTTCACTCTTCATAAAAAAGAAACATTTTATAAAAAAGAACAAAAATTCACTAAAAGATAATTTTGATATTGAGTTTTTTTATTTTATCAAATTCATTTTCCAAATTGTTTAAAAATTTCTGCATAAAAAGGATACAAAACTATGTTTTTATAAAAATAGAGTTTTTAAGAAATAATTTGGATTTATTATTTTCTATTTTATAGAAAACACATAAGAAGAATGTTAAATAGTTGATTGAATACATATAATAAATAAATTTCCAAAAAATGATTCAAGAAAAGTAGTTTTTTATTTTATATATGTAGAAAACATTAGTTTTCTTGAAAAGTGTTCCTTTAAAAAAGGATTTCTTTTATTTTCAAATAGTTTTTATTTTAAATTATAATTTATTAGTATGAAAATAATTCATTATAAATATTTATGTAAACATTATTTTTAGAATTTAGTTAAAGTTAATTGTAACATCAATTATAATAGCTATGTGATATATATCATTTGAAATCTAAATATTATAATTGTATGATATGTTTTGTTTAAACATGGTGTTGTGTGTAATTCAGGATAAAATCGATGTTGTGGGTAACACAATTCAAACTTAGTGATTCATTTAAGAAAATATAAAATCAATATTACTTGTAATCAAAGTGGTAATCATTTATTCATATCACATAAAATATGGAACAAATCAAATCTATTTGAAAAAAATAATTTCACAAAATCTCAGGTTCTTTCAAACATTTCAAGGGTTCTCAACTCAATAATTAATTATTTTAGATTCATGTTCTCTATACCTATAATTGTTTACATAGTGTATTTAATGAACCTATTCATATCCTATCATGAATCCTTTATAATTCATGCTATTTTAAGTGAAAATTGTATTAATTAATTCATGGGGTTTTTGATTCAAAAGTTACCAAAAGTACAAGGGTTTTTACTTCAATATCATTTTTATTGGGATTGTTTATGATTTATTTTTCATTATAGGATGTTATTTTATATTTTTTAATAAAAACCTTCCATTTTATTATCCTATAGTTATTCCTGATTTTTTCAAGTAATGTTACAATTTTACCCCTCTTTCAAACTTAATATGATTGATAAAATATATTTATGAAAAGCGGAATTCATTTATCTCTTTGGTAAAAAATACTTTTAATCCATATACATGTTCTCAAAAAAGGTTTCCAAAAATATTTTTTACATTATATCCATGATTTATTAAATATATTTTGACCCAATATTTACTTTTAACAAAACAATTTCAAAGGAATATTCTTTTCATTATCCTATTGTGGGAGTTTTTAAACTTGTTACAATAGCGTGAAAGGAATGTTTTTTCAAATTATAAAACATGTATGTAAATACCCCTTACTATAACCACTAAATTATTTTATTCTTCAATTATATATTTCCATGGTTATTTTTAATGAATTTAATTTTAGTAAATTTTTTAAAATTATTAGTTTTTCAATAATGATTTTCAAAGTAGAAACATTATTTTCATAAATAATGTTTTTAATTTGTTAAAAAGTATTTATATTAATCAATGAAAAATCCTATAATGTTATGGTATGCTTCTGTATTATGTTTATATTTCTATTATATATATTCATATATCACTATTCATTCCCTTGATAGGGTAACATATTCCTTAGGATCACTTCTAAAATTTCTTCTTTAAGAAATATATCTTAATTATGATATGAGGAATGATTATGCTACCCATTTTCATTATAAGGGTAATTCTTATATTTATTCCATATGATTGATTCCCAATGTTGAAAAATATAAATGTACCTAAAATGAATGTGATGGGTGTGATCAGAATTATATATCTCTCTAATTGAATGGGAATTTTTAGTCTCAGAAGAGGCCATGTATGGGATTACAGAATGAACCAAATCCATTATGGGAATCATTCCACCATGTATTATTATTTCATCATTCAGCCTTGACATATGTTTATGTCATTTTTTATGTTTATATTACATTTTCTATGACTCCATATTCCTATGATACCATGTTCTTTAAATTATATTTCCACCTAATAACTCATTTGATTTCTCTTTAGTGATGTCGTATTATAACTTTGGCTCACATTTTAGGCTTCCTTATCAAGTTTATTTTTTTATTGGGAATTATAGATCACTCCTTTTCTCTATGTATTCCCTGGGCTACTCCATATAGATTTTGGAAGTAAAAATTATTTAATATATCATTATGGATAATAGAACAGTGAATTTGTATTTTATTCTAACTTTGACATATTATTAGCCTAGTCATCAAAATACAATAGGACTCAAGATATTTTGTATTATAATATTTGGATTATTATATTTAAAATTAATGTAATAATATATATAAAATAATTCATTCAGTATATTTGGTATAGGGGAAAATGATTAGTTAAAATTTTTAATTTGGATGAGGAATCATTATTTGTAACCCTAGAGATATTTCTAAGGATAATTCTTAGGATAAGAATAATTACATCACAATAACCAAGAATCTTGGTGATGTATATAGTGATTAGTTTCTAAAACATTTTATCCTAATATGGATACTAAAATAAGATGTTGTTATAGATAGATATACCTATGGTTAATAAAAGAAAAAATTGAATAATCGACCTTAGTCAAGCGTTATGTGGAACACAACAATGGGCCTTACTACACACCTACTTTGACACTCCTAGGGAATATGATTGATAAATTCGGAAACTCTTTATGAAACATCAGAAATGATTGGAATAAATGTTTTCCATGAATGACCATGTATAATCCTAAAGTTTCATATGTTGAAAATAAGGTGTCATGATTTATATATCCTATAAATGATTGCTCATGCTAATATCGTTTCTACTAAGATTATTATTTCTCATACTATTCCTTGTGGTTTTAGTAAAAGTATTTAACCGGGAGGAATAATGTTACAAATCAATGTGTGGGAATCTTCGGTGATAATGGAAAACTAAATTGAATTATTATTAGAGAGATATTTTGTGATTATGATTAATCAAGAATCATGATATACCATTAATAATGTGAGAATATATGAGATTTCTAATAAGTAAAATAAGAGGTGGATGAAATTTTAAAAAACATTGTGTGGTAATGAATATTTAGGTAATAAAATTAATCACTATACATGTAAAGAAGATAGGAATAATCAACTAGAAGAACATAAAAAATGGAGGTGAAGATGTATTATATATGAAAATAGAGGTCATAAAGTAATTAATTTTCAATGAATATGATGTATTACAAGTGGATAACATATACATTATCTGAGTCAATGCCCAAAACTAAGGGTTAGAACCTAGACTAAGAAAGGACCTATGTTATACCAAATTATTGATGTAAACAGGTTGAAGTTTTTATATAATGAGATTCAAAAATTATGATGTAGAATTATTTTAACCAATGGTATTTTTGTTATAAGAATCATGAAACATATAGAGATTGTATTAATTTTGGAATCATATATGTATTAATTTTATATTAACATAATATTTATGGATACTATCATGGGTTTATGATTTTAGAGTTTCTTATATCTTCAAAATCTTGGAAACCCATTTTTTGGTTTCATGTAATTATATTTTTAGGTGACTAATGATATTTCAAGATATATTTTATTAGGTTCAAATTTATTTAACCATTCAAACAAAATTAAACAATAATATTTGAAGAACTATATTAAATTTATGGAGATAAAATCTAAATGGTTTTAAGGATTATAACTTATTGAATAGATTAAGAATAACTTTTAGAGTTATTATTGAGGTGTTAGAGATTAATGTATTATATTGGATAACATGTGATATCAAATTTGGTTTTAGTAATATCATGAGGAATATATTATTATTATTTTAGGAATTATGTGATATATTAAAAGTTATTTTTATTAATTCAAGAAGAAAAAAATCACCATGAATAATAATTATTTAGAGAAAAATATGAGATTGTGGTGGAAATAAAATAAAGGCATAAATTTTAGTTTATAATTAAGTATATTTGATTACATTATTAGTCTAGATGGTAAAGTTATACCTCAACTCTAGAAAAAGTATCATCAATTTTTTATCCCACTACCTTTGTATTCAAGTGATAAATGGGAATTTAAATCATTATAGAGTTATAATTTTTCTGTTATTTACTTTCCATTAACAATTAAATTCCTTATGATAAATGATTTATATTACTCTCTATAATTATTTATTCGTTTTTTTTAATTTTAATATTATAACATTCCAACAATGTAATTCTATTTAGAAACCCAGTACATATTATTCTATATGACCTCTGTACTTCCCTTTCTCTCTTATCAAGAGAATGTTTTATTAACCCCTTTTGCGATGTGGGTTTAAAATAAAGGAACTCTAAAGTGTGAAAACCTTGATTAATGAGATCAAGATTAAATTGGGAGGAAATATTTATTTAATGGGGGTGTTATATAACACCTCAAGACATTGATATATATATATATACATATTAAATAAAATCAATTTCTTTGACAAATTGCATAGAATGCAACACTGATTTTAATAAACAATGATATACTAGTAATATTATTATTTAAATAAGACAATTATAACCCAACCATTAATTTGGAAAGTATAAATAGGATTAAATAATTTTTTAAATTTATAAAAATTTCATTATCATTATAAATCGTTATTACCTAATCAATCAATTTTATGAAAAGTTATTTTATTCATTGAAAATAAATTTTCTCTAAACAAGAATTTTATTGATTTTTGTGAGAAAATAATATAATTATTATTTTTATACTTATATAAAATGTGTTTGATAAAATCTAAATTATTTTTGAAATCATGATATCAATATCAAATTAGATTAAAATTTTGGGAAATTTTTGAAAATATTAATTATTCAGTGAATAATGTAAAATATAGAATTTAATAAAATTGTCATTAATTTTTGTAGATCAAGTATCGTTAATCCTTTAATTTTATTAAATCTTTTAAAAATTATTATTTAGTTTAATTAATTAAAATTACTCACACTTATATTATCTTATACTAAATTATAATAGACGTGTTTTTGTAGGGATTAAAATAATTTTTTCTGAAAACCATTTTAAAGTGAATAATGCTTTACATTTTTAAATAAATAAAATATCCCCTAATAAAGAATTATTTTAATGAAATTTATAGATTATATATCTATAAATTTAAATTTATGTTCCATTATTTATGATGGGTTATCAAATATTTAGTATGAAATCTCTTTTTTGTTAAAAATACTTTTATTGAAAAACTATTTTTTCAACACTTACGTGGGTTTAATTTTAAATTAAATTCCTCCACTTTAGTAAGTTTAATTTAGAAAAATAGATTAAAAATTATGAAATATAATAAATTATATTATATAATAATATTAACTAAATTTTTGAATATAATAAATAGTGAAAGAAAAAAAAATTATTTACCATGGTTTATGTAAAAATGGTTTTACTAGGGGTGAAACTAAAATAATTATGGCTGTAAATATCCCAAAACATGTATAATTCCCAATTTTATGGTCTTATGCCTAACTTTTCTATTATAATTTTCTCAAATAGTCTATTTTTTATCGTTTTGGAATTAGAAAAATGTTAGTGTAATTCATTCTTTTAATAAATTTCATCTGTGTCTTCTCCCCAACTTATAAAAGGCCACCCACTATCCTCTCCTATTCAGGAATAAAAAACACTATGTTTCCGAAAATACCAAAAAATAAATTTCTTACATCTCTAAACTCATCCCAAATACCTTTTTCTGATAAAAAATCTATCCTAAGATGTATTTTGTTGAAAACCTAAAGATGTTATCTCGAGAATAGGTAACATCATTAAGCAAGCATTTTATTTTATTTCTTCTTCCACCAACTTAAAATAATATTAAATCTGGATTCTATAATAACATCAATATATAAAATATATTTATATTTTTTAAGGCAATTACCTACAACCATATCCTCCTCCCTCAAATGTGAAATGAAATTGTTTGTCGTGTGTACCGTGGACTACAACCCGACACACCTATTAATTCAGTTCCCATAACCAGTACTCATAGGTGAAATAATGATATATTTAATTTTTATATAATATATTTATGATGTAACTTTACTTTTTGAATTATAATATCACATATTCCTTCTTACATTCCATTATATTAGGAATTTGATAACATCGTTCATGTGTATGGAAGACTACTGCATCACGAAGCGATGTGATATATTTTTCACATACTCATTAGATGATAGGAAATAGAGATTAATTTATTGATTATATATTATATTCATGAAATATTTAATAATATATAATATTAATACATAATATACTTTCTAAACTTATGATCCATAAAAATGATAACGTCGTTATATGTAAGGTGGACTATTGTCTCATAAAGTAATTCGAACCATTTTTCATTACTAAATCACATGGATGATATATGGGATTTTGTTAAATAAATAATAGTATATTTAATATATAATGGGAATTTTGTAATGTTAAAATAACACTTACCTTATTTCAATCTTGACTGATGAAAAATAGAAATGTTTCTCACAGGTATTTATGAATTACTATCTCCATGATTGTAACATAGTTAATTTTTCATAAACTTCCATAATTATTGGTTTTATAAGTGTAATTTATGTATAGAAACTATAGTTAATTCATTATTTTTAATTTTTTAAAAAATAATTAATAATCTATTTGAATTTAGTAAACCTACCAATGGGAATTTGAACTTGTGATCTCAACATCTTCAAAAAATCTAGCTTGAACCTAAATAATTATGTAATTGAATATATTATTGTACTAAATAAAATAATAAGGATAATAAAAATAAGTAGGGTTCTTAATAAATTAAATAATTAACATATTTTAAATATCTCAGAATATTAAAAACACAGGGGATGATTCGATCTTGAGAAAAGGGATTTCTAAACTCAATATTTATTCATTTGGTTACACATCTAATTTATTGATTATGTAATTATAGAATTATATGTGAAATGTAATTTTATTAATTTATATTGTATTTAAAATTTTAATTTTTTTTATCTACATTCATAAAAAATAATCACTTTATTTGTTAACTCTCACCAAAATGATACGAAGTTTTAATAGGTTTCTATATCAAAACATCCTTCACAGAGTCACATGATAGTTTATACACCTAATTACATTTATACAGGGTATATAATATCCCTTTAAATATTATATCCCAAATCCTTAGATGATAATTATATTTTAGGTTAAAAATAACTTAGTTCTTGTAGGTTATGATTCAAAAGTTATAAAAATAGTTCGTACATCAATCTAATTTAAATCAGGATTTTTTATGCATGAATTTCATTTGAAGAATATTTTTTTTATGGTCTCCTAATTTTTTTTAAAATTTATTATTATCTATTTATTCAGAATATTTTTATGTAATAACACCATTTTCCATATCTTTTTTCTTTATATTTTTTAGGAAAATAATACTTTATTTCTCTATTTAGATGAAAATCATTTTCATCCATATCATTGTTTTATAAAAATATTTTTAAAATTTCATTAAAATTATAGAGATGATTTGTTGAATAAATTTTTACCCATTATTTAATTTTTAAAAATTATTTGAAAGGAATATTCTTACCATTTTTCAAACAAGGTATTTTTTAACATTTATGAAATGGTGTGAAAGGAGTGTTTTTTAACTTATATGACATGTACACAATTACCTAATAGTATGACCACTAATTTATTTTAATCTTCCTTTATAAATTCTCAATGTTCATTTAAAATAAAATTGTTTCTAAAACATTTTGGAAATTAATAGTTTTTCATAACTATTTTCAAATGTATATAGTTTATTTTTCTCAGGATTGTTTTTAATATTTTTAGAAATTATTTGTTTTCAACAACGACAATAACCAATATTGTTTTGGTATAATCCTAAATTATTTATATATTTTTCTTAAATATATACCTATCTCACTCTACATTCCATTTATGGGGTAATTCATTCCTTATGATCACTTATGAAATTCCATCTTTATGAAACTTCTTTTGATTAGAATATAATATATGATTATGCATCCAAATTTCTTTTCATGGGATGTTATTATTTTTATACCTTATGATTGATTACTTATGTGGCATGTATATTTATGTAAATGATATGAATTTATCAGGTGGGATTATATACCCTTCCAATGCATTGGTTAATGTTTTAGTCCCATGAGACTTCTTGTATGGGATTAGGGACATAAACGTATCTATTATGGGACTCTTTCTACCATGTAATGTTATCACAATAGTTATCATTGAATTATATTTATATATTGATTTATGTCAATTCCACATTTCCTATATTGTCATGATATTATGACTACATGTTCTTTATATTATTCTTCGATGTGATTACTTTTGTTCCTTATATTTTTTACTTTGATGTTATACCTTTGAATCACATGTTATGATTCTGAATCATGTTTGTTTCTTTATTTGATTTTAAGATAAAACATTTTTTTATTTATTACCTAGGTTTTCAAATATAGTTTTTAGATCCTGAAATGAATTTTGATTCTCATTATAGTGAATAAAATAGAGATCTTTTATTTTAGCCTAAATTTGATGTATTATAAACTGATTCTTCCAAAGACATAAGGACACATGATATTTGGGATTGTACTTGTTAGATATTTGTGTTTAAAAATCATTTAATAATATATATAATAGGTTTGGGTCACTATATTGAATAATTCTAAATATATTTATGATTAACATATATGTCAGTATATCTTAATATATTTCATTAATATTCATATTAAAGGATGATAAAAAACCAATGATCAATATAAAGTAATATGCTGTAATTGATAAATAACTCTACAAAATCTCATTGCTGATTTCACATTCAACAATAATGGATATAATTATCAGAGAAATAATTTAGAACTTTATAAATAATTATACACCATTTATCGTAATAACATCAAAATAATTTTAATGATGAAATCTTATTCAATGAATGAGGATCATCATCTACATTTTACAACATGTGTGAAATAATATTAATCACTAATGTATGATAATGAATATAATAATAACTCACTTTGGAATGTATAAATAATGGTTACAAACAAAGAGTATAAAGGATTAAAGAGAATAATATGTTTCTAAAATAAGTGACTATGATATTTATTTTTATTATATTTTTGGTAAAAATTATTTTAAGGGTGTTGAGATTAAATGTACGTTTTTCATGTCTCACTTTTATTTCTTTGAGGATTATATCATATTAATCTCTGATTTTATATTGTTTCATGTATATAATGTGGAACATGACTCAAATATATAAATATGATTTTTTTATATATAAATATTCAATAAATTATACAATAATACTTATCCTTGAACCAAAATATTTTTAGTGTCATGGGAAACTAAATATATAATCAATGTATTCCATGATTTATCTTTAATATACCCAACAACATTCTTCTCTCATAGTACCATTTTAATACATAACTTGTTTAAAAAAAATCCTCATATATAATATCCAATACCCTATACATATAGAGTTGTTTGGTATATTACATTATAGGTGCATAATAAAATAGTTCCCATAGTATAGATAACTAGGATTTTCATTCATAGATATTAAGTCATCTTCAAAGAATATTCCCTACCTTACCCAAACACATGAGTAATGACCACAATAGTTTAGTGTATTTCAAAATATGGACACCAAAGAAACATGTACATAGGTAAACTACTTCAACTACCACTATGATCTTCATATATTGAACCCTTATTTGACATGTCTTATGTAATAAGTTTCATCATAACCTAGAGATGGAAATATAAGAATGGGTGGGACTAGATACTCTATAAGTGTATACAAAGGAAGATACAGATGAATAACATTAACATATGTTCATTAGAACATGATCATATCATATAAAAACTATACCCTACATATCAAAGATAACAATTTTTGTTGTAGAATAAATATTGGTATTTTATAAGACATTATTCATAATATAATAAAAGAGAATGATCCATGATATCATAATATTTTCATAAGACAATGATTTTTGGAATTTATATATGTATATAAAATAATTTTTATCATAGTTTATGAAAACTTCTAAGGATATCATAGTGGAACGAGTTCTCTCACTAAACTATAATAGTAGTCATGGTTTACTCCCAAGACTATCATTATCAACAAAGACCATTAAGAAAACCGGTTTACTCCTGATTCTAATATCTTAGATCTCATGAGATATAAATCTTTACCCATTACATTAGAGGGAGATATGGGTATTAAATATCACATAATGAAAATAATACATATGTGTTCTATAAGATCATAAAAAATTTATCATATCATAACCCTTAAGGTGAAATGGGTTTCATAATAATTTAATCATATCATAACCTTTTGAGAAGATATAGGTTTCATAATTATTTCACCATTTCATCATAGCATGACCCATGGAAAATGAAGCACATTTCATATGACTTCTATCATGGTATTAACCATGGAATATAAACGAGTTTTTTATAAATAATATCAACATAAATAAAAATCATTTAAAAAATAATAATAATGATATCGTTGAAATATTTACCCATTAATTCATAATTAACCTCAAAGTATTTAATCTTATATGGAGAATGATTTTGAAAGAAAAATCACATGGATTTTTTCTGGTAAAGAAAAACCATTCTTTGAAAATAAATTTTTAAATCTAAAAATGCATGAAAATTTTCAGATATAAAATTATCAGAAACAAAAATGAATATATATAATAGAGTCTTTTATAATAATATAAATCATTTCATGAGGAAAATATATTTTCTAATTTGAATCCACATTTTAAAACGTAAAAATTTCCAAAATCAATTTCTCTTTGAAATCATTTATCTAAAATTGTAATATTTTTCCAAATTTTAATATAAATATTTACAAGAAAATATATTTGAAAAATTGTAATGGATTCTTTAAAATCATTGAGAAGTCCCAATAACAAGAAATACTATTCATGTTGTGCATGTTAAAAAACAATGATTATTTTCAAAATTTTGGTAAAATGAAATTAATAATTGTTTAAAAAATGATTTGAATATTCCTTTCAAGTTATTTTTTTAAAATTAAAACATGGGTAAAAATATTCTTAATAAATCAATTTAAAAAAAATTAATATCATTTTTGAGAATATTTTTAAAAAACATTGTTTAGGAAGAAAAAGGGTACTCAGCTGAAAATAAAAATTTTCATAAAAAATATTTTTGACATCTTGTACAGATAATGATAAAAAAATGATGGGAAAACAAGTTATGTTATGGAAAATAAATATAGTAGGACAAATAAGTTGTGTTTTTTAAGATATAAAATTATACGATTTTATTATCGGAAGCATAATCATAAATAATCCAGATAAATAATGAGATTTTAACATAAAATATTTAGGACTTTAAAAACATTTAAACATGAGACCCAAAAAGGGATAAAATTAATTGAGACATAAAATATCATGAGGGTAAATAAATTAATGATATTACATTTCAATGGAGCTATATATACACTTAATGGAATAATATATGTGCTTAAGATAATGTACATCTCAAAGAAATAAAAATGAGATAAAAACCACTTACAACTTTGGTAACATTTTATCCATCAAACCAATGAAATTTATATCCTAAAATAGATATTTATGTCCAAATTATTTTCAATATCGTAAACATAAAATAAATCCATGGGAAGTAGATACACCACTTAATAAAAATAAGTGACGGATATGGCATAAATCTCAGTGAAATAAAAGTGATACGAGAAATCCCTTGTTATAAGTATCAATTTCCTAATAACAGATCGAAAAAATATAAAATAAATAAAAATTTATTATGGATCTATCACAAAACCATAAATATATACATCATACAATATATTATTTATTTACGACCTTTTATTACCTGTTTATTTAAAAATCCATGTTAATGTCACGTTTTGGTCAATAACTGCTTTGTTCTTCTTGTATTGTCACGCCCAGGTTATTAATTAAAGGTTCTTATATTTATTATATATTTAACCTAATATACCCCTTAAGTCCCCACTAAGAACCCACAAATTGTTCTGTCTTTTGGAGATGTATTGAGGGGAGAAAGGAGGGTGCACAGTTTAGGTGGATTGTTTGCCAAACCGTGCACACAAACCATGCGCCTAGTTCCAACTCATTAAAAAATTAAAGATTGACTTATTTTCCCTCCCATGAGTTATAAAAACTTGACTCTTTCTTCCCCAATTCTACCATTATAGCCTTTTCATCCTCCCAATCACTTCAAACCCTCCTTGGAACCTCATTTTGAAGGGGGGATCGGTGGAGGAACTTCCTACAATCTCAAGTAAGTGTTTCTTCCTCTTAGTTACTCCCCTTTTCATGACGTTTCTTCCAATTTCCCTAAATTACCAAATTAAAATAGGGTATCGATTCAAACGTAGGGTTTAACATTGGGTTTTCCTTGTCCAATATTTTTATTTTAGGCTCGATCTACCTTCTTTGAGGTGTGGCGGCGGTGCGATTGAATTTTTTCACAAAGGATTCAAAGGTTTAACAATTTTGGTAGGTGATTCCATGTGTATGAAATCCTTGTGACTTATATTTATGTGTTTATAATATTTTCATTTTTATCTCACTTTATTATTTTTGAAAAAATTGGTATTAGTGTTATTTGTAAAGCAACTGAATTTTAAGTGCCATTATTGTGTGAAATAGGGGGGTTTCCATTGGAATCATTTATTGGTTCATTTGGGGATGCCCTATAACTACTCAGATGATTTTATTGAAATGTATTAGGGTTGAAAATAATTTTTTGAATATTTATCTCCTTTGTTTGTTGCTGTAAAAATTTATTTTAGTGGTGTTTTTGAAGCATATGAACTTTAATTTCCATGTCTATGTGAAAATGGAGGTTTTACAAAGATATCACTTATTGGTTCTTTTGCGCTTACCTATAACTGATTTTTTGGTTTCATTGAAATTTATTGGGCTTCTATTTTTGTTTTGGTGACTTATAAGTGTGCACATGGTGTGAAAAGTGGGAATTTTGAGGAGTTTTGGGTGTAAAACAATGCGAGATTTGAGAAGATATTTTATTGAAAATAAAAAATGTTTTGTTGTGTGTTTTAAGTGGTATAATGTGTGTATAACTAATATAACATTTTTATGTGACTATTAGTGGGTTTTTATATGCAAAGGGATGTATTTATCATGAAGAAATTGTTTGATCACAATGGGGGAATCCGGGATACCAAGGTGGGAGGATAAGTACTAGTACACTAGTGATCTAGATTGCTTTTGTCCCTATTTCAATGAGAAAATGGATAAAAAAACTCTAAATAATCTATATGGATGATTTTTGGGGAGCAATAGGTTATGGGTATGTTCCATACTAGAGGCTCGTGCACGAGAATGGATTGCGACATGGATATTTTACACTGAGAAATGAGGTACATAGGCCTGAGACTATCTCATGCCCAGGGGTGTTCCCAATTTTGGTGCTCATTGGATTCGTGGTATTTACCCTTGTATTAGGGTGTGTTTGGATGTAAATTAATGTCGATAAAATTTCTTATTCAAATGTGTTAAGATTATTAATGTTTTATTTTGAAATTTTTTTAGAATTGAAAGTTTCATTTCTTAGAATTTATCGCCGCTTTTCCTTACATATTAAAACTACCTTCCTTTTCACCTTGTATTGCATACTATTTGGAATATTTTGGCGTTATCATATTGGTATTGGGATCACACCCTACTCAAACCCCTTGGGCGTATGTAAAATTGTTTGTGTTTGACATAGGTACAGGAAAAGCCTCGGGTGAATGTGGTTTGGGATGTTATCCCCCTCTAATGGTACAGTGTTGTGGAGACGGATCTAGGGGTGATAACCCCTTCTCGTGTGGAGTCTTTGTGGCTATTTTTCTGCTATTTTCATTTAAATTTTTACCTCTTGTACTTTATTTAAAACCATGTATTCAAATGTGGTTTCTATTAAGGCTTGTTTGGCATGAAAATCTCAGATTCATATTATTGATGGTTTTTAATGTTTTATGCTTTCATACTTGGATAAATAGTTCCCAAACAAAATTTATTGATATCTAGGAACTTGTGCCAGCCTGTGGGGATAGGGAACTCCATTTTGAAATAGTCATGGGATGGATTTGATTTCAGTATTAGTGGCGACCAGATTCAGTTCATGGAAAAATGCTATTAGAGGAGGCTAATGTTTTTGGGTTATATTACTATTTTGGGATGAGTCATGATAGAAAGGAGCTAAGACTATTAGGGCACTGGGTATTGGTCATGAGTAGGGTTCCTGGACTACACCTCTTGTGGAAAAACCTTAAGTCACCCCGGGATGTTGGAATTGTCTGATTGACTTCACTTCCAGGTGAGACGTGTGGGCTGCAAACCACACATAAACATCAGGTGGGGGTGGATTAGTTGTTTCTTTTATTACTGTACTATTTTTAGATTGTTTATATGTTATGTATTTGATTACAATTTTAATAATTGTGGTATTGAATATTTTTTTGACTGTTTCATTTTGTAGCAACATGCCTCCCCCGAAAGTAAGCACGCACCCACATGAGGAATCCAAAGAGATTTATCCCATACTTATTGATCAAAGTCTAGTCGTGGTTTTGTTTCATGCTATCCAGGAACTAGGACAATGACCAGATCCTATTCTAGCTTTTGTTTGAGAATATGAGGTTGATCCTAGGAAGGACAAGGCATGTGAGTTCCTATAAAATAAGCCTCCTACCTTTCGATGTAGCATATAACCCCATGAAGAAGAGGAATAGCTCAAAAAGATCAAGTGCATGTTTGAGTTCCTAGATACACTGAAGAAGATCAGGGTAAAGTGATCATATTTTCAATTAAAGGGTCTCAGATGCAGGTGGTGGGAATCAGTACTTCAAATTAAGAAGAATGAGTAGACGCTATAGGTATATTTCAAGGCCATCATCAATGAACAATACTATCTAGAAGTGTTGGCTTATTCTAGATCTTGATATTTCGTGGACCTTGTTCAGAGGAATCTTTCTGTGATGGATTATTCAAACCATTTCACTGAGCTGGTTCGGTATACCCCTAAAATCATCTCGAATGAACAAGTGAAGGCCTAGAGGTTTGAGAAAGGCTTATGACCAGAGATATACTCCCAGGTTTTCTTATTAAAAATGAGGACTTATACTAAGGTCATCGAACGGGAGTGTATGGTGAAGATTGAACATAAATGTAGGGCTAGTTTCTCGGGGTCAATACCATTAGTGGGTAGTGGAAGATCTTCATAGAATAATAGGAAGCAAGAGGAATAGGTGAAGACAATATGTGGTAGTTTAGGCCACTCTTCCAAGAAGTTTTCATCATTGGATTCTAATGTGAGATCAGTCATGTGCCACTAGTGTGGGAGGTTGGGGCACATTCGACCATCATGCCCACTTCCTCTAAATCCCTATTACCAATGTGGAGGTATGGGTTACATGTAGTGATTTTTTGGGGTGGAACGTCCACTTTAGAGTGTGGGAGGGTCAGTGGCTTCAAGAGGGGTGCTAGTATAGTAAAATCCATCGAGGATGGGGGAATATCGATTTTTTGGCCGTGGTGGTAGGGATAGATCATCTTCTAGGCAGATCTAGTTTAGGACACATCCATAGACTAGCGGTCGTCCTCAGGAAGAGACCAGAAATCTACATGCAGTGGATCAGGAACCAGTAGGATCAGAGGTGGGACCATCGACATTTCGAGGTATTATTTTTATCAAATGTTCTTTAGATGCTACTCTTTTTGATACTGGTGCGTTCGTTTCATTCATTTATTCCTGTTTTTTGGACACACAGAATTTTCCAACCAAGATGTTGTATTTTTCATGGATTTGGTGATGCTGTTGGAAAAGAACGAAGAGCAGGGTCTTAGGTTCCCATCGTGTGCACTCTCCATGTTAGGTATTTAGATGTAGTGGGACCTATTGGTCTTAGATATGGATATTTTTGACAAGATACTTGGCATGGATTTACATGTACACTTCCTAGAACACATCTATTGCTACATGCAATGAGTGAGTTTCACAACACCTGATGGGAGTTATTAGGTTTTTCTTGGAGAATGGGATCCTTGGTCGGGTCACGCAGGACCTCCACTCCCAAAGTTTGGATGTATTGTCTTCCGGGTATCATCTCTCATGCTTGAGGAATATGGTCTTTCCCTTGATGGTTCACTTCCTCATGTAGTGAATGAGTTTCCGGAGGTATTCCAGGATGATTTTTCAGGTTCCCCCCCCCAGAGTGGGATGTAGAGTTATCGATTGATCTGGCACGGGGAACACAACCGATATCTCTTCCCTCATATCATATGTCACCCACTAAGATGATGGAATTAAAGATACTACTGGAAGACTTCCAATACAAAGGATTCATTCACCCGAGCATCTTTCAATGGGGGCTGCTCCTGTGTTGTTCACGAAAAAGGTTGACGGATTCCTCCGGTTGTGCGCAGACTACTCGAAGCTGAATAAGGTAACAATTAAGAACAAATACCCTTTCCCCAAATATAGATTTTTTAGATTATTTGAAGGGGGAAAAGTGTTTCTCAAAAAATGGACTTGGGGTTAGGATACCATCAACATAGGGTGAAAGAGATAGATATCCTGAAGACAACCTTCTAAAGCAGGTTCGACCACTTTGAGTATTTTTTCATTCCCTTTAGAATGACCCATTATCCAGTGGTCTTTATGGAACTCATGAATATGGTGTTCCATTGGTATCTTGATTCCTTCATTGTGGTGTTTGTGGATGACATTATTTTATACTCTGGCTTTGAGGAGGAACACAAATATCACTTGAGGATCATTTTGGGAACTTTGAGGGATCACCGTGTCTATGCAAAGTTGTCAAAGTGCGCTTTCTAGATCATGGAGGTGAAATTTCGACGGCATGTGATCTGGGAGCAGGGGGTTTCGATGGACCTCAAGAAGACCAGTGCGGTCATGTCATGGGAGAAACTGAAGAATGTGTTCGACATCAAGAGTTTCCTTGGCCTGGCTAGTTATTACAGGTAATTCATTTAGTATTTCTCTCGGATTGATTCACCGAGGACTATGCTCACTCGGAAAGGGGTGATGTTTGTTTGGGGCCTAAAATGCCAGGAATCCTTCAAGGAGTTGAAGTGGTGGTTGACTACAACCCCTGTGATTATTTTTCCCAAGGCCAGGAAAGGGTATGTGGTCTATTGCGATGCTTTAGTTATGGGTCTTGGGTTCATGATTATATAGGATGATCACGTGGTGGCATATGACTCTCACCAATTCTGACCACACGCAAATAACTACTCGACCCATGACATGGAGTTAGCAGCTTTGACACATGCTTTAATGATCTGCAATCACTACCTATTTAGGGAAAATTAAGTGGTCTACTCTGATAAAAAAATTTGGCCTATATATTATCGCAGAAGGACCTCAATCTGAGGCAACGTCATTGGGTAGAGTACTTGCATGGGTTTGAATTAGAAATTGTTTATACCCAAATCAAGGGAAATATAATGGAAGATTTTATGAGGAGAAAGGTACCAGTGCAAGCCTTGAGGAATTCTAGTGATGAGTGTACTTTTATGGGACTCTTTACACTACTAGAAATAAGGGATTTAGGGGCCGCCATTTGGCGGCCGCTAAATCCCTTTAGCATCCGCCTAGTGCCCACCAAACGGTGGATGCTTTTAGCCTATCGCTAAAGCGTTTATAGGCCGCCAAATGGCGGTCGGTAAAGATCAACCCCCCAAAAATGCGATTTTCGGTCCATGATGTAGTATGCAATAGGGATGTGGTCCACCAGCTTGGCTCACTGGACATGGCGGATGCACGGTGGCCGGGGAGGGTTCAGGCCGGTTAAGGGGAGTCGTTTTGTGGTGGGGTGATGTTGGGGGAAGACAATAGGGTCACTGGAGGTGCACTGATGTGTTCAGGATGGCTACAGGTGCGGCGGGGGTGGGGCAGGAGAGGGTGGTGCAGCGGCGGGCGGCGAAGCGGTGGTGTTGAAGGTCTTGTTGAAGAAGAAGAGGTAAAAATCCCGCTGATATTTTACTTCAGTATTAGCAGCCGCCATTTGGAGGATGCTAATACACCCTTTAGCAGCCGCCAAACGGCGGCCGCTAATACATGCAACCAAAAGGCAAGAAAAATCCCGCCGAATTTTATTTCAGTATTAGAGGCCACCATCTGGAGGCCGCTAAAACTGACACAGGCAATTTCCCAGAATTCTAGTAGTGTTACTCAGATGCATGTAGTGACCAGGGAGTGCAATGATGCTACATTCTTGGAGAGCTTTCAGTTGAATCCTTATCTGTTGGAGTTGATTCAGAGAGAACACCCTAGTGTTGAACGTTTTCAGTGGTCAAGGTAGTTTCTTCATGATGGAGAGATGTCCTATGATTGGTCATCATCTCCCTAGGGCATCCTATGCTTCAAGGGACATTCAGTAGTGCCATTATCTTTGTGGAAGATGGTGATGCAGGATAGCCACTAGTCTCAGTGGTATGTCCATTAGGGTGCCACCAAGATTTATTATGATGTGTTATGATATTTATGGTGGCTAGGTTTGCGATCGGACATAACAGACTTTGTGTTGAGATGCTACGTGTGTCAGCAGGTGATGGCAGAGCACCAAAGTCCCTCTGATGAGCTCCAACCACTACCCATACATACCTGGATGTGAGAATAGGTTTCTATGTACTTCATTGTTGTCTTGCCTCATAATCCTTGGGGTAAGAATTCCATTTAGGTGGTGATTGACTTTCTGACCAAATAAGTCCACTTCATTCCGATCAGAGATACAGCTAAAGTCGATGAGTTGGGCTGTTTGTAACTTCAAAAGGTGGTATGGCTCCATGGTGTGCTATTAGCTGTTGTCTAAAATAGAGACCCCCATTTTACTTCTTGATTTTGGGAAGGCCTTCAAAAGTCCTTGGAGTCTTAGATTAAGATGATAACAACATACCATCCTCAAATTCATGTTCAGACAGAGCGGGTGAATTAGATTTTGGAGGACATGCTCTATGCATGTGTTCTGGACTTTGGAGGTTCTTGATATAGCCATTGAAGATTGATTTAATTTACCTATAATAATAGTTGTAAATCATTTATTTAAATTTCCCTTTTTTAGGTTCCCTATGGTCGGCCATGTCGATCCCCCCAATGTTGGGCTGAGGTAGGTGAGACTTCACTGTTGGGGCCGAGCCTTGTGAAAAAGACTTCTCAGAAGTTCAAATTGATCAGGAATAACTTGTTGACACCTCAGAGTCATCATAAATCTTATGATGACTAGAGGCGTTGAGACCAATAGTTTTCATTGGATGATATGGTATTCTTGAAAGTGTCCCCTCGTCTGGGCTATCGTCGATTGGGGAAGTAAGGGAAGCTGACGTCGCGATATGTTGGTTCTTTTGAGATCATCGAGCACATTGGAAAGGTGGATTATAGGTTGGACTTACCTTCTCAGTTGACATTCATCCATGAAGTCTTCCATTCCTCCAAGTTAAATTAATACAACTCGAATCTGTCCCATGTGCTTAGTTGGAAAGAATATGAGATAGAGCCTGACTTGTCAGTTTTTGAGCAGCTAGTGCAAATAGTGGACTCCCAAGAGAAGGTGCTTCGAGGGAAGTCTGTTCCACCAGTCTAAGTTCATTGGAAGCATGGTAGTGATACACATGAGACCTAGGATGGGATGTCATGGTTTGAGGATAAGTACCCATTACTTTTTTTCGATCAAGCATCTCGTTGACTTTTTAGGAAAAAAGTTTTTCATGCTGGGGAGAATTTGTCACTCCCATGTTCTTCATTAAAGGTACTTATATTTATTATATTTTTAACCTAACATCCCCAAATGTCCCCCATAATAGCCCATAAAGTTTGGTGGATTTAGAAGATGATTTGAGGGGATAAAGGAGGGTGCACAGTTTAGGTTCACGATTTTCCAAACCGTGCAGAAAAACTGTGAACCCATGTCAAACTCCTTAAACAAAAGAGTTAAATATCTTCATTTCCCCTAGATTTCATCGAAACTCGACCATTTCTTTTCCAATTCAACCATTACATCCATTTTATCCTCCCAAGCACTTCAGACCCTCCTTAGAACTTCATTTTGAATGGGGATTTGGTGGAGGAACTTCACACAATCACAAGTAAGTGTTTGTCCCTCTTAGTTCCTCCCCTTTTCATGAAGTTTATTTAAATTTCCAGGAAGTACCAAATGAAAATAGTATAGGGTTTCAAACCTAGGTTTTATATTTCGGTTTTCTTGGTGGAATATTTTTATTTTAGGCTTGATCTACCTTCCTTGAGGTGCGGTGGTGGTGTGATTGAATTTTCGCACAAGGGATTCAAAGTTTTAACAATTTTGGTAGGTGATTCCTTGTGTATGGAATCCTTGTGAATTAAATTGATGTGTTTATAATATTTTAATTTTTACCTCATTTTATTATTGGTTCAGAAATTGGTTTTAGTGTTATTTGTAAAGCAAATGAATTTTAAGTTCCATTATTTTGTGAAATTGGGGGATTTTCATAGAAATCTATTATTGTTTCATTTAGGGATGACCTATAACTACTTAGTAGGTTTTATTGAAATTTATTAGGGCTGAAAATAATTTTTTTAATATTTATCTATTTTTTTTCTACGAAAATTTGTTTCAATGGTGTTTGAAAAGCTTATGAACTTTAAGTTCTATATTTGTGTGAAAATTGATGTTTTTCAAAGATATCACTTCTTGGTTCTTATGGGGCTTCCCTATAACTGATTTTTTTTTGTTTAATTGAAATGTATTGGGAAAAATGTTTTGTTTTGGTGACTTACAATTTTTCACATAGTGTGTAAATTGTGAATTTCAAGGAGTTTTGGTTGCAAAATAATGCAAGATTTGAGAAGTTGTTTTATTGAAAATAAAAATGTTTTATTGCATGTTTTAAGTGGTATAAAGTGTGGATAGATAATGTGTTATTTTCATGTGACCATTAGTGGTGTTTTTATATTAATAAGGATGTATGAAGAATTCTGAAATTGTTTGAGCACAAAGGGGGAAGCCCAGGTACTTAGGTTGGTAGATATGTACTAGTACACTAGTGATTTGGGTGCGTTTTGTCCCCATTTAATTGAAAAATGGATAAAAACTAATCTAAATAAACTATATGAATGATGATTAGGGAAAACTAGGATATGAGTATGTTCCCTACTAGTGTATCTTGCATGAGAAAGGATTGTGACATAGATATTTTACATCGAGGTACAAGGTATATAAGGCCCGAGACTTTCTAGTGCCTTGGGGTGTTCCCAGTTTGGGTTCTCATTGGGTTTGTGGTATTTACCCTTGTCCTAGGGTGTGTTTTGATGTAAATTAAAATAGATAAAATTTATTATTCAAATGTGTTAACATTCTAAAAGTTTTATTTTGAAAACTGTTTATAATTGAAAGTTGCATTTCTTAGATTATCGCTGCTTTTCCTTACATATTAAAATTGTCTTCTTATTCACATTTTATTGCATATTATATGGAATAATTGGGTGGTATAATATTAGGATAAGGATAAATCCCTATATACAACCATTGGGTGTAAGTAGACTTGATTATGTTTGACACAGGCAAAGGTAAAGCCTCAGGTGAAGGCGGTTCGGGTTGTTAACCCCCTCCTATGGTGCAGTGTTGTGGAGACAACTCAGGGGGTGATAATCCCATGTCAAGTGGAGTCTTTGTGGATGTTTTTCTTCTATTTTAATTTACATTTGGACCTCTTGTATTTTATTTCAAACCATGTATTTAGATCTGGTTCCTATTAAGTCTTGTCTGGCATGAAAATTTCAGATTCATATTATTGATTGTTTTTAATGTTTTATGCTTTCATACATGGGTAAATCATTCCCAAATTTAAATTTATTGATACTCAGGTACTTTGGAAAGATCGTGGGGATAGGGAAGGACCTAAGGGCCTTGTCATGGGTTGTATTTGTGCCTGTATTAGTGGAAACCATATTCAGTTCGTGACATGTTTGTTTGGATTGAATATTTTTCTCTCATACATTGATAATAGGTAAATCATATCAATAATTAAAAAAATGATAGAAATATCCTATATAATTAGTTTATATTTATTTATGTTAATCATTCAATAATATATAGACAAATTAAAAAATATATTCATGTAGACGGTAGGTTGTTTGTATGCATGAACGTTATTTCCAATTTCTCGATGTACTGAAATAAAGATAGATAAATGGTATATTATTATTCCAAAATAATTTTTATGTCATATATATGACATATTTTTATTATAACTAGCCTTATTACCTTCTATGTATTGTGTAAACGAATTACAACACTTTTAGAGGTGGTAATCCTCCGTACTCATGAGTGACATTTTTATATTACCAATAAATTGAAACCATGATTTCATGCATGATATAATAATTTTAGAAGAATAATAATATCATAAAAATCATTAAAGAATAAATCAATCATTATGTAGTACTTTGAAACTTCTTAATGGAAAAACACACGACATCAGTTCGTGAGGTGATACTCTGATTTACCCACAGATGATGATTTTATAACCGATCTGATAGAAGTGTATATAGTTACAGGTCACTAAATTAACATAAAAATAATTCAGTAAATATAATATATTGATGATAAAATATCATAATAGTATAATAATATTACAATGAGGTGGTGGAATAAATAAATTAAAAATGCTCATTGATATAAGTAACCTTTTCTTCATGTATCCTCCTTAGGTTTTCACCAAATTCCTTTATAGGTTTGAATTATGTCAAAAAATGGATTTTAGATTAGATAATGGAATGTGGGAAGATATTTTGGTAGGTATTATAAGAATATAATTGTTTTGAAGGTGTGAAGAGGAAATGAGAATGTGTGGCCTTTTATAAGTGAGGTGAGTGTCACACTTGAAACATTTTTTTAATGAAAGAATTCCACCCACATTTTTTGAATTTTACAAAGGCTCTAAAAATGGACCATTATTGAAAATAAATGGTTTATTGTTTAAATATGGCCATAAAATTTGTGCAAGACCTGATTTGGGTTATCTTTTACCGTTAATTGATTAGTTTAACCCCCCATTAAACTCAATTTTACCTTAAATATAGTAAATAATTTTTTCTATTTTTTATTATTAATTTTAGTCAAAAATTAAGTTTACAATATTAGATAATATAAATTATTCTGATTCTAAAAATGAAATCCACTTTTTTAATTCAATTCATATAATTGGAAATTATACATTTAAAATTAATCTCATAGAAGGGACTAGAAAGTAGTTTTTTAAAGAGAAAACACTCAAAATATAATAAACTTCTTATATAAAAATTAAATATGAAACAAATCATAGTGAGATATGTTTTATTAAATGATGTATAATTAGACTAATTTTACAATATAAATCAATCAAATTAAAATGTATTTTTTAATTGAAATGTAATATTTTTCACCATTCATCAGAAAATGGAACTTATCAAAAAAATTTAGAAAATTCACACACTTTTAATTTTCAAAATATGACTTTTTTCATAAATAAATTATAAAAGTGGATAATTTAAATTTAAAATAAAAGTTGCAGATGCGATAAAAAAGAGGGGTTTCAAGACTTGTATTTTTTTTCAAGAAGAAGATGACTTTATTATAAATCTATGTGTAATAATAATATAATTATTAATATAAATTAAAATTTATTGATATATAATCCTAACATTTTATTTAAAACATTCCTCATTTTTTATTTTAATTAATTAAAATAGATAAACAAAATGAATTTTAAAATGGATATCAAAAGGCTCATTTTTAATCCCAAAAATTAAACTTATAATAAAATAGAGTATAAAGATGATTCAACATAAATTAAGAGGATAAAGTATTAATTAATAATAAAAATATCAATTTTCAAATTATTGGTAATTAAATTACATAATTTATTAAAAAGTAATTATAGTTTTACAAAAATCAGTATTATTCACTATTCCCAAAATAAATAATATTTCCCCAAAGATCCAAAAATTTCAGTATAAGTTAATTTATATATGGTGATGAAAAAATTATTTTCATTTTATCGAATAAATTTTAAAAAATCACTATAAATTAATGATATTATTTTGTTATAAAAATTAGTACAAATAATTTTTAAAGAAAAAATATTATTGATGAATATAATTAATTTTATGAAAGTGAATGATTATTTAATATGTTTTTTTAAATAAATTAATATTTACAAGGACTTTTATAATAATATTTAATAAATTAGTTAACACTATTCATAACCTTCAACTAAACAACTACACTTTAATAATATTATTTAATGGTTTGATGATTCTCTATGGTGTGTGTCATAAACGCCATCAAAGAGATGCATTGTTTTATGCGAAACATGTTAAAATTGGTATTGTGTGTAATGAAATCTAAATCTGATGGTATATGTAACCCATGAAATATCTAGTGTTTCATGTAGATCAATCTAAACATGGTGTTCCATGTAACAAATAATAAACTTGATATTTCATGTAATGAAAAATATATTGATGGATAAATTTATTTGAAAAAATTTAATTTACAACATCTAAAGGTGTTACATTATACCCCCTTCAAAATTAATTAATCGCTTGAAATTTAACTCCATCAAGGAAATTTTAAAAATTAAATCTTTTTTTATAGAAACCCACATCATAAAAATGAATGATAAAAGATCTTTTAAAAATGAAAAGTTGGAAACATAAAAGTTACTAATGTAACTCAAAACAATGGAGAACATAAATGGGAATTAAAGATTTAGACATGGGAAAAATTTGTAAATAATTAAAGAGAGTGATAAAGATCATTGATGAGAAGAAAGTCGGTGACCTGGAGAAGGATAATGACCAGAAAATCATAACCTAAAGAGGTGTGAAAAGGGATGTTGATATCATATAAAATAATGACCATTAGAATTGTTTTAATTTAAATATAATTTTCAAAAAGTTCATGAATTATCTTGATAATATTTAATTAATTGATTTTATTCAATTTTATAAGAACAATAACACCCATTAGTTATGCCTTAATCAATATCGACTTCATATATTTCTCTATGAAATAAAAGCAAATATTTTATGTCAAAATCAATAACAAGTCATAATTTCCAAAAATATAATGATAATTAATTCTTTCTATCTTTATTCATCGTCAAAAATAAATTTTTTACACTGGTTAAGCATAAATCTTCATATAGTGAGGTTATACATTAATATCTAAATCCTTTTCAAATGATCAATATAAACCATTTCATAAATGGATGGTATTTTGACCCTTCCAAAAGAACAAAATTCAAAATCATTAAAAATGATGTCACAAAACTTCCAATATCAACATAACATTAATCCTTGAACTATGAAAAATTAGCTCATGATTGTCACATAAAAATTATGTGAATAACTTAGTGATATATTTTTATGGATCATGGTAATAACCAGAATTACCATAACATATTAATAAAAACATACAAACATCCCCATTACTTGATTACAAGCATTGATTTTTTAATATATTACATAAATCCAACAATTTTGTAAACCCGATAAATATTAAAATGAACAACTTTTTTCGTAAATCATTAATATGTTATAAGGTCTTCAATAAAATCCAATTTACTTTATCCAAATCAATAATATCTTTCACCAATATAATTATTGTAATATCAGGAACATATTAAGCTTTATCTATCCCCTAATATTATTTTTCCATGAATATCAATTTTCAATTTAATCTATTTCTATGAAATTAGTACCATTTAACATATTCTTTAATCCACTTAATAAAAAACTATTATGGAATAATATGTTGATGTTTCATGATTCTAAAACAAATAACACTGATTAAAATATAATTTTATGATCGTAAATACATTAGTTATTCTACATTATTCTTACACCCTTAACTAGGCTTTGTTATCTTATTCCTTAACACTTATTCCTTTCATAAGTCATTTTTAGTATCTTCATTATCAGAAATATAAGAATTACTCATACAACCTTTTAGATTCTCTTCATGAGATTTCCCTTTAGGACATTGAATTTAATAATTCACATACAATATATATTGGAAACATTCAATTGTCAATGACACCTTAGGGAGACCGTTATTCTCATCCATTGAGTTAATTGAAAATTTTAATTTTTCATTTATAATTACTTTCTCAATGCCATTTTCCACACCCAAAACCTCTTCAAACCCCTATGAGACATTCCCTTGAGTGATACTTCCCACATTATCAACATATAGAAAACAATATCTTCTATACTATATATTATCCACTACCTAAACTCTTAGTGAACTATGTCCTTATCTTCTTTGGTCAGTCTAGGATTTTTTTAAGGTGCATGTTATTAATCATGTTTCTCGATAGATTATTAGGCGTAATAAAAAAAATCCTTCACTCTATTCATCATCCAATTTGAATAATAATTATAAAAATTCCAGTCAAATTAAATTTTTAATTTTGTTACACACCTTTGACTAAAACTAGAAAACACAGTTTCATCAACACTAATTATACTAGAAAACCATCTAATCATGAAAAATAACTCATATAATATTTATATCATGGGGACATCATTTTAATATATGTTACTTTTGGTTTATCCTAGTTTATTAAAAGTCATAATGTATTAAAATCCTTCATTATGTTTTATAATTACTTTGTGAATCTTGAAATCATATCCCCTAGGAACATCAAACCAGGTGTGCATCACGACCTATTTTTATGCATTAGGTGATTATCGGGTACATATCAATGTTGATATTTTAGAGTTATTACCATTGATTACCTCTATACGCAAGACACATCCACATTTAGTATCTATAAAAGTATGTAATTTGTTTTAAATAACTTTCTCTATCCATTTCCAAAATTCATGGACATTTTCCAATACTTTAACAGAACCTCAATATTATCCTTAGAGAAATCCCTAGAAATATTGTTATAAATACCCCAAGGATATCCCTAATGTTTTTACTTCCCCATTTATAAAGGATAATTAAATCTTTCCTCTGATAATAAATACAGCTACTAAGGTATTTCATATATAGATATTATATGATTTTTATGAATGTAGATTACATTACACAAACACTTGTTTGAGGATGGTAAAATTTTAATGTATATGGAATCATAGAAGCATAAAAAACTAGACCATCGGTAAACTATATCATTTCACAATATGATCTTCATAACTAGAACCCTTCATAGATATATCATACATAATAAATTTCCTCATAACCTATTGAAATGAAACAAAAGAATGGGTGATCATAGATTATCATTAAGAGTAAACAAGGGATATACGTAGGGATAACATGAACATATGGGGATGAGAACATGAGTATAAAATTTTAAATCCATACCCTATATATCAAATATCTTAATCATGATTCATGTAATAAATATAACTAGTTCATAATACTTGAAACATAATTGAATCAAATAATAATACCCATGAAATAATAATACTAGAATAAGAAATATATTTATTTCATACACACAATAATAAAAAATCATTTCCATAGTAGTCAAGGATCACTACTAAGTCTGTCACAGTGAAATCAGTTAACTTCACAAACCATCATAGTAGTCAAGGTTCAGTCCCATGACCATCATAATAGAAAAATTCCCTTAATAAAATTATTTTTACTCATGTTCTGGTCCTTTATATCACATGAGACATATATCTTTAAATAATTAATTGGAGGGATATGTAGTTACGACCCATCACATAATGAAAATCATGCATATGTGTTCCAGAAGATCATAAAACCCTCATCTTATCATAACCCATGATATAAAATGGTTTTCATAAAAATTTCATCAACTGATAACCAATTGACAGGATACATGTTTCATAATAATTTCATCATTTTATTATAGCACAGCCTATAAAACCCCACAATTTATTAAGGTATGTTCCTATTTAAATTTTGGTTTAAACCCATTCAATGTGGGTAATTAAAATTTTACCACATGTAAGAGGATTCTCGAGGGTGTTTCAGGGGCTTGGGACTTGAAAGAAGTGGATATCAGTCCATCTAGTGCACGATGCATAATTGTCTCATGGTTTGTTAAACTGTATGGGGTTCCCTAGGAAACCATGAATGGTTTCCCAGGAAACTATGTAGCTTGAACCCAGTGGGAAACTGGAATTCCACATAGTTGCTTCATGGTTTTTCAAACCATATGGAATCCCAAGATAACATTAAAGCTTGGACCCGCTCTTGGATAGAGGAAAACACATGGTTTACACATGATTTGGAAACCCGTGTGGATAGACCGTGTTCACCATGAAAAAATGAAAAATTACTATTCTGTCCCTCAAAATGTTTAGATATCCATCCGATTTCTCCATCATTTCTTCCCCACTCAACCCTATGGATGAACCAAATCTGCCCACGTTTTCGAAGGGTGGTTTTACATTGACTCTTGGTTTTTTGGAGAGTCATTGGTTGCAAACCAAAGATCCAGGAGAGTCTGATGATTAGATTTATACTATTTTCTATATTAGGTCTTGTAACTTCATAAATATTCTTCCAAATGTATAAAAATTTATTTTTTTCCAGTGTAATCATGGTTGTGGCTGCAAAGGTCATTTGAATATGGACATAAGGCTATGATTAAGAGTGTGTTTATCATTATTTTTGAGGTAGGTGTTCTATAAGTTATATCCCATAGGTTTATTATAGATGCATGAATATGTGGTTGTGTAATTTATTCCACTTTTTTTGAATTTGTTTTGATTAGTTATATTTGGTAAAAATGGTTGTCTAAATAGGGATTTAAACCCCTCACGATCCTAATGGGATGTGTTGATCTTGACCACATCAATTTAGGGCCACCCATGGGGTCCACCAAAATCCCCGAACAAGGAAAATTGTAATATTAAGTATGAAATTGGCTCATAATAAAGATGTTCCAATGATAAATGTGTTTCCATGATCAGTTTATTCCTCAAGGGGGACTAATGGCAGTGATGTCGACTCATTGACATTAGGATAAGGGGTTGTTTGGAAAAATTTGAATAGGGGTTAAATAATATAAAGTGAACATTTTAAATGACACATGACTTATAATTGAAATTTGTAAATGGGATAAAATATGTGAATTTATGAATTATGATAAAGGGGTTAAAGTAAGGGCATTGTTGATTATTCTTAATGGGTTAAGTATTAATGTTGAATTATAAGTTAAATTATTATGGTATCTGAATATATTATTACTTGATTGAGTTTGGTTTGGGATATTGTATATGTTGAAAAAGGATCAATAATAATGTTCAAATGGCTTGGTAGTGTGGGGAGACAATTCTCAATACCCATGATTGGGTCAGACTGATGCTCTAAACCCATGGTAGTTATGGGATGCGTTGGTTTCTGATACCACGGGTTGGGTTGGGTTAATGCTCCAAACCCCACCACTAGAATTCATGGGTTAGGGTTTTATACTAATTTTCTAGTCCCCTAATGGTTACATAGGATGAAACTACATAGACTGATGGACTAAGGTAAGCATGACCTAATTTATTTTGAGATGCTTTCCTTAGTGAGGTAGGGAAAATGAATACTTTTCTTCTTCATGGTAATTGATTGACTAGGGACATTGTATAAATTATTTATACATATAACCCATGGTTTATGTAAGGAAGATGAAATTAGTAATGAAGATAATTTAACTAATAAAATGAAGATAATGATGGAAAAAGTTTATGGGGATATTTTTAACAATTAGAACCCAAGATATCATTTTTTTTACATTATCATTTAATTAGTACTTGCATAAACTATCTACAAAGAATGGATATATTGTAAACACCAATAGTGGTGGACGACTAAGTTTTTCTGACACCCTAGTCAGGACACCATTGGGTACCTAAGAAGATTTCATGTATGCATTTTAGGACAAGGGAAAGGGCCCAACACCAGGGTGTTTAGTTGTGATTTGGATGTTTATGGATGAGGATCTAGACTTGGAGTCAGGAACCTTTTCGGAGATTGGTTTTTTGTTTTTATTTTTCTATTTTTCATTTTAGTGCTATCACAGGGGCATTTCATATTTACTTGTTTAGTGGTGTCTTGTACCATGATTTAAAAATAGTTTATTATGCATGGTTATAAATATTAATTTTTTTGTTTCTACTATTTCTTTTATTTTATATTGTGGCTCACTATATTAAATAGGGAAGTGTATCCCCATGTGACCTATTAGACCCTCACTTCTAGTTGGAAACCTCTAGCGTATGGGGTGTCACACTTGAGATCATGTGAATACCCATCTTAGGAAATAGTTTTGTGGAATATGGGTTGGGGATATTAAAAAGTGGAATCAAAGGATGTCATTCTTATGGTCTTAATATTTGGGATGATAGAAAGTATAATAGGATGAGTTAGGCCATGGCATTGAGATTGTTCTTGGGAGTAGATAACTCATTTATGAGAGAAGAACTAAGTACCTAGGGGTGGAATCATTTTTCTTTTTGTGTGATGTTATAGTTGAATGATATTTCACCATTGGGTGCTTCACTAGAAGTGTAATGTGACTAGTTATGATATTGTGTTCATAGACGAAGCAACATGAGTTTTTGAATTCATGGATCATTTTAGGTACCTAGGGATATAGGTTACGTGTATCATAGTAGGAACACATGGTATATGTGTTTTGAAGATAAATATTATAATGCATTTAAATTCCTTTAAAAATTGAAGAAAATGGTATATAATAAGGGTGATGTAAATGGTAAATAAAAATATTGATAAATATGGATAAACAATTAGGTTTAAAGGGAGGATTGTAATTATGTAAGTTGGTTACCACATGATGACCTTGGATGCAGTACGAGATGGATGGAGGTAGTGTGTTAGATGTGATAACATCCAATGTGATTGTGTATGTGAATTCGTTTGTGGATAATGAGAGGCCTTCCTTTATGTAAACTATAAAAAATGTATATTATGTGTTCTAAAATTTTCATTTGGAATTTTAGAAAAACCCCACCATGATGATGAGTACCACTTGGGAGACAAAAGGATATCACCAAGAACACTCCCCTAGAAATGGAGTAAGAGGCCCTAGTAGTTTAGGGAAATAAGGTAGAGGAGAACTTCCATGAGAACTTCACTAGTTTCAAGTAGATGATGGAATGAGTCCTAGGGCTGGTTACACTAAGAATGATTTATATGACTAGAGAGCTTCATCTATAACAACTTCTAACCTTTACTTGATAGGGTGGTCCAAAGGCAACTGAGTTATAGATAAATTTTATATAGATGATTCTTGATCACCTAGAGACCCCAATCGAGAAGAGAGTCAATTAAGAATCCTATATGTTTCAAGGGAAAGAAAAGAATTGGTGGGACATCCTAGTTTAGATGGACCAGGTAGAGGATATGATTTTGAATAATTTATAGGAAATGTTTCTAGAGAATTTTTTTCCGAAGACATTGAGGTAGGAAAAGGCTACATAGTTTATAAGGTAGACCTAGGGATCTGTGTCTGTGATGGTTTTTGCTTTCTATTTCAGGATCCTACAATGTTTTATTCCAGATTTTGTAGGCGATGAGTCGGTTATAGAGAGAAATTTCATGTATGGACATAGACATGAGATTATCTCCTAGATAAATATCTTCCTCTTAAATAGTTATATAGAGGTGATAGATCATGCCCTCATCTCTGTGGGAACTCTCAAAGAGGTTTGAGGTGCTGGACATGTAGTTCCAGTTGTATGATATAGTGTTGTGACTTATAAGGGTAATAATCACTATTTTGAAAGTCTTTACCAGATAAGTGGTGGATAGGGTCATCCAGAAAGGGAACCATTTTCTTAGAGAAGAGACCATGTTTTTTGTCTTATGTGTGGTTGGGCACGGAACATGTCGGGACAGTGTCCCTGAACACCAGTTGAGTGAAGAGCACATGGAAGGTTGGAAAATGTGTAGAGGTTGTGTAGAAACAATAAAAATTCATCCATAGATGGAGGATTGAGGTCAATACCGAGTGAAGGAAGGGGGTCAGTTACCCATTATCAAGTGGGAAGTTGGAGCTCAAAAGTCCATACCATTAGATTTAGAAGTCGCAAAACTCTGTGGAAAGAGCATCAATACTAGAAGAGAAATGTGGCTCTAGGTTTTTAAACAAATACACAGGGTAAAGGGGCTATTCAGATTCAATAGTACTGTCTACATCAGGGGGTGGCGTAGCTAGACCATCAACTGTTCGAAGTACTGTCCTTGTAGCTTCTAGACTTTCTGGTGCTTTATTTGATACAACTTTCTCACATTATTTTATTTTTTCTCAGTGTTGGGTTGCTTTGGGTATAGAAGTGGAGTGTTTAAGTAGGTTTATGTTGATCAATACACTGTTAGGGGTTCAAATAGAAAATATTATGCAATTCAAGGGGTTTTCTCTAGAATTTGGTGGGTATAATTTTTTATATAACATGTTCATGCTTGATATGTCATATTTTTATCTGATTTTGGGAATGGAAGGAATGGTGTTGTATCATAATCATATTAATTATTATAGTTGTATGGTAATTTTCAATTATCATGAAGGATTCACTTATTTTTATCTTGGTTTGTGGTATGTTTAGGTCAACCACACAAGTCCAATGTTTTAGCAGTTGGGTGAACTCACACCCAAAGTGGCTAGCCTTGTGATTGATGATAGAGGTGTAGAGAAGCTCATATTTCATCCTATAGTGGATTGGTTCCATGAGATATTTCTTGAGGAATTATTAGGGATACCTTCCAAGGTATATGTGTAGTACATAATATAGTTTCTGTTGAGGGAAAAGAAATTTTATATTCCACCATATAGAATGGATCTGATATAACTACGAGAACATAAAACCAAGATAAAATAACTATAGAGTAACGGTTTTATCCATCCATGTATGTCATCATCGGTACATCCTATGTTTTTTCTTAGAACGGTAATGGGTCATTACATTTTTGTGTTGATTATAGGTTACAGAACTAGATAAAAGTTAAGAACTGATGCCTATTTCCCCGAATCAATGATCTTTTTGACTAGATAAGAGGTTCTTCAGTTTTATCCATGATTAATTAGAGATCGGGGTATCATTAGTTAAGAGTGATATCTTTTGATGTAATTCATACTACAATTAGAACTAGGTAGAAGTTATATGAGTTTGCGGTGATTCCATTTGAATTGACTAATTCAACAGAAATGTTCATTGACATACCTAACCATTTATGTCACCCTTATCTTTTCATTGACAAAATCTTGGTGTATAATAGAACTCATGATGACCATTCCAAAAATCTTGACATAATCTTCAGTACACAAAGAGAGTATAATATTTACATCAAGCTATCCATGTGTCATTTCTAGATTGATAAAGTGAATTTCTTGGGCCATATCATCTCTAAGGAAAGTATTTTTGTGGACCAATAGTAAGTGAAGGTAGTTGTATCTTGGGAGTAGCCCAATAATTTTTATAATGTTTGATGATTTCTGGGATTTTCTAGTTACTACCCAAGGATCATCAAGGGATTATCCCATTTGGTAGTTCCAATTTTAGGTTTGACGAAGAAGGGTTCCATGTCTGAGTGGTCTCAAGAATGCAAGAATTATTTGTAAGAGTTAAAGAGGTTGTTGACTACCACACCAATTATGATCTTAACCGAGTCATGTAAGGTTTATATTGTGTTTTGTGATGAATTTAGTGTTGGTATTGGAGTTTTGTTGATGCAGGATGATCGGGTTATTGTATATGGTAAAGGAAGTTGAGTCCTTATGGGAAAAAAACCCCAGTCAAGATCTTGTGTGGGCCACTGTGGTCTTTGTGTTGAAATTTTTATTGCATTACTTGTTGGGAGAGAATTATATGGTGTATAAATATCATAAAATCCATAAATACAACTTTTATTAGTGTAATTTGAATCTTCGATAGTGAATATGGGTTGATTACATGTAGTACTTTGACATTTAAATGGTTTACACACCGGGAAAGGGGAACAATTTTGTTGATTCATTGAGTGAGAAGACTCAAAATTAGGCAATTTAGGAATCCAGTTATATGATGAGAATGATGGAATTTTTTGCTGAGATGCATCTAGAGGTATAATATGGATAGAGGTAAGGGACCCTCAAATCAATGGTAGTTGATTCCACATTGTTGGGATGAATCAAGGAGAGGCATCTTGAGGATCCAAAAATTTTATCTATGAGAGAAATTATTAATGTTGGGGAGTCACCTTCTAATTATACCATTGGAGATTATGGGATCATTTGTGTTATTAGATGTGTGGTTGTGCCACATTGTATGTGGTAAGAGTTGATGCATGATTTGCATGCATCAAAGTGGACATAACAACCATGTTTGAATAAAATGTATTGTGACCTTCATAGGTAGTATTGGTGGCCAAGTGTGTTCATAATCGAATTTGAGGTAAGTGATATACATTTTATATACCATAGTTTTATTATATATTCATGCATGTGTGGTTGTGAAATTGTTTCCTCATGTTGTTAATTTTTTAGATTTATTAATATTTAGTAAATTGGTTGTCTAAAGAGGGATTTGAACCCCTCAAGATCTCCAAGAGATGCATTGCGGTAGAACAAAATAATTTAGGCCCTCCATGGCATGTGCCAAAATCCCCAAACATGGGAAATTGAAATGTTATGTATATAATTGACTTGTAATAAAGAAGATGCCATGATAAATGGGTTGGCATGTTTTGTTGGTTCCTAAAGGGGAACTAATGGTTGTGATGTTGTGTTATTGGCATTGCTATAAGGGATCATTTTAAATAATGTGAATAAGAGTTCTATGATATAATGTGAATGTGTTGAATGACATGTGACATGTAATTGAAATGTGTAAATGTGATAAAATATATTAATTGATTAATTCTGTTAAATGGGGTAAATTAAGGGAATTGTTTATTATGATTAATGGGATAATGCTTAATTTTGATTTATATGTTTAATAATTATAGTATGTGAATGGATTTTTACTTGATTTTTTTGGTTTGTGATATAGTATATGTGGTAAATGGAAGAATAAGAATGTGCACATGGATTGGTAGTGTGGGGATCCACTGATGCTTGATACCTATGGTTGGGTTGGACTGATGCTCTAAACCCCTTGTATGTTTTGGGATTTAATAATTCATGATGCCCATAGTTCGGGTTGGGGTGTGGGACTGATGATCTAGGCCCCTAATGGTTTTATTGAATGAAAATACATGGACTGATACTCCAAGGTAAGCATGCTATAATTGATTATGAGATGGTTTTCCTAGTGGGGTAGGGAATATGACTCCTTTGTTTCCTAATGGTAATTAATTTTCTAGGTATGTTGTGTAGAATATATATATATATATAACCCATGGTTCCTGTAAGGAAGATGAAATTACAAATAAAGATAATTTAGGTAATGAAATGACAATAATGGTGAAAATGTTTTATATGGATATTGTAAACTATTAGCACCTAAGATGTCTTTTTTTACCTTTTCATTTAATTACTAATTTCATGAACTATCTATTTAGAAAGGATATTATGTAGACACTATTGGTGGTGGCCTACTGAGTTTTACTCACACCCTGCTCGGGCTGCCATTGGGCACCCAAGTAGTTTTCATTGTTTCAGGTCAGGACAAGGGAAAGGGATTAATTCTAGGGAGTTGAATGAAATTTAAACATGGAATAAAAATCATTATAAATGTTTTCTTGGTGTATCTTTTGTATTATAAAAACAATTCCATTATTTTTTCCGAAAAATAAATATAATTATTGGGTTATCATGTATCATATTTTTGATTTATTTGGTATGGTTTTATAAATGTTAATTTAATTCTTATTATATAACAATTATAACCAATAAATTATATATTACTAATTTTATAAATATAACATAATGTATTACTAGTATATATTATAATAATATAAAATATGTGTTCATTTAAAAAGATATTTATAAATTAATACTAACTATTTATTTTCCATTATAAATTGCTAAATTAGTGTTATGAATTTGATTCTAATCACATTGAACCATATATATTTTATCATTTAGTATTATTGTAGTAAAAATATAAGTTGTTGAGATAACATTAAAATATATAGTTTTTAAAAAATAATTTAGTTAGGGGGACATATCTATTAGTAATTGGCTTTACCAATAGAAGATGAACTTATACCAATAGATATTACATTGTTGGAAAGATAAATATATTTTCTAGTGAAATATAGCGGTGAGGGTACATTAAATGTGTTCGGTTTTCCTTGGAAGATAGAAATTAGGATGAATTTTTGTCATTTGTAAGAGATGAAGGACATTGATGGAAAAATAATTCTTCATAGTTCAAAAATTGTGTGTGAGTATTGGAATGTATATCCCTGGGGAGCTTCTATCCAGGTGTATATTCTTTGGCCCAAACTTCATGGAACATTGTGATGATTCCATAAATAATAAACCAACCATTTTTAGGGTGACTAGTCGAAGACGCATCTTTCCCATAGCCATATCCATATTCCCATATCTAAATGTGGATTTATTTTATATAAATGAATGAACATGTTTACTAAACAAAAAAATGGGAATTTTTCCACCATGGAAATAACTGAGAGTTACAATGGTTTTGGTAACTATTTAAACAAAAGAATATAAGGGTGGATGACAATATAGACATGTAAATCCCTCAAATTACATGATTAATATGATAAAAATATATTACATTTATATTTACGCACCATACAAAATTTAATGGGTGATGTATATGACATGACTTCCAAATAATAAAAATTGAGATGGAAAACCAACTTATGTATTTAGTAGAAACTCAATAAAAACCCATTGAGAGTAATTAATTACAATTGATTTTTATATACCATGAATAAAATAATTTCATTATATAACATCTCAAATAAATATTATATACACCATGTAAAGGAAATTTTTTGCATATTATAAAACATGTCACAATGAGAGGGATTTGAGAATGGAAACCCTTACCTATTGTCTTGACATCCATGAGTATACATTAAATTCTATGATAATATATGTTACTATAATAGATAATTTTTGTTCTTTGATAATTTCATTATCTCATTCCATTAGTGTTTCAATGGCATGAATGTGGAATCTGTGTTGGAATATTTTGGTAATATTAGAAATTGAATATGATTTTTGTATAATAAGATAAATACTTTATATAACCATTATATAAGCATTAAAAAGTTATTATTATATAATTATATTAAAATAAAATATGTATTTAGGTTCTCATTTTCATCCATGATAGTTATATCATTGTTCATATTGGGGGTTAAATTGACAAAAAGCCTGATTATACTATAATTAATGGATGAATATTACTAGGAAAGTAGAGGATTTTGGATATAATATCATTATTATTGGAGGAAATTGAACATTTAAGATATTTTAATTAATTTATTCATATTTAATGATGTTTTAACAAAAAATAAATAATCTATGTGAGAATAAAAAATCATACTTCATGGAGTATGTAGTATGTATAACACATGATTGAAATTTTAATTTCTCAATGAATGAGAGGGAATTATTGTATATGATAATTTTTTCAATGTCCTTAATATTTAGTGAGGTACGTTTTCCCTTAATTTTGGTTGAAGAATTGTTATTGGGACCTTATTTTAGTCGGTTTGTTTCTAAGAAGAATGTAGCACATGGAATGGGTCCTACTATAGAGGAAATACAAATTATGTATTCATTACATAAAGCGTAATTAATAATATATGTGAAATCAAATAAAAGATGTGTATTTTAACTACCCAGACCCTAAACCATCAAAATTTATGATATGGATTTCTTGTTAAGGGAAAAAATGTAATTTTGTTACTACAAAATTGGGTTTAACCAACATTAGTGTCTTAACAGTGATAACTAGAAGCATTTTTAACACCCCTTTTTGTCAGCATTAGAAAAAGCATTTTTAAAGCTGTATTTAATGGTGCTATTTTAGTGTAGTTAAAGGATGTGTTTAATAGAGTTAAAAAAAGCACTGTTAAAGGGGGAAATATATTAACAATTGTGAAAAACTATCGATAAATTCCTCCTTATAAATGCTAGTAAAAAGTAGGGATAAAAATGGGCCTTTATCAGTTCTTCTAAAATAGATCTTATAAATGGGGGCCCATATCAATTCTTTTTTCTAGTTCTGATAAAGGGTATATTTCAAAAAAAATAGATTTCATAAAAAATAATATATTAATATATAAAGACGTTTATATTGATACAAAAATAATATATATATTTTTAAATATTTTTTAGATAAGGCTAAATAATCATTTACACATAATATATAAGATATTCTATGAAAATTGCTTATAAGATAATTAAAAAAATTTAATCAAAAAATTTATAATTATTATTAAGTAACAATCTTGTAATAAGAATTTGAAGAAAAAAAAATCAAAAAAATCAAAAAATGATCTATATTAATTCAGAAACGTAGCTCGAACTTCAAACATGCATAACTTTTAATCTGAGTGTCTGTTTGGGCTCTACCACATATCAAATCGAAAAATTCCATGAGATATTTTTCCAAGTGATAGAGTAAACCTCTCTATAAAATTTTTAGTGTAAGAAAATGCCGATAAGTCCTAAAAAATTTAGTTGTTAGGCAGGGTACCCTTATTTTTTAACATTTGAAGTATTTTAACCCTTTTTAAGGGGTTATTTTCTACCTATTTCAGGGGGACTAAATGTATTCACAAGGTATATACAAGGTATTCACAAGGTTTTCATTCATATTGACATTATGTCTTTGAAATGTTATCTTTTTTTTGCACCATGTAATTTTATTTATGATCAAATATATTACAATATGTATATATATTTTATATATTCACATATAAATATTTAATTTTGTAAATAAATATTTAATCATATTTATATAAAAAATATATCTCTGAATATATAATCCTTATCTAAATAAAAAAATATCAATTCTATTTTAGAAACAAATGTATGAATATTTATATACCCATATAATAAATATATATATATATAATTTATATTAATATATGAACTTTTATATAAACATATATATAAATATATAGATAAAAATGTAACGATATATATATAAATATATAGATATATCATAAAATGTAAAACAAAATTGTATAAGGGAGTGGAAAAGGTGATGATGTTTAAGCTGGAGGTCTTAGGTTTGAAACTCGCTGGAGGAAAGTGAGCATGTGGGAGGGTGAGATTATCTAAAGTTATTATAAATGGGTGGGGGAAGCAGTGACAGGTGGTGTGAAAAAAATTATACCCTTTATCAGTTCTAAAAAATCTCTGATAAAGGGCCCCTTTAACTATGCTAAAAAAAGTGCTGATAAAATCTCCCTTTATCTGCGCTATTTTATTTTGTTAAAGTCTCCCTTTATCTGATATTTTTTTAATGTGGATATAGGGGGAATTTTTGAGAATTCTTTTATGAGTACTATTAAAGCTAACCATTTAACATCACATATATTATTAATGGTTTTATAGTACTAATAAATGCCTTTTACTAGCACCCCTAAAGGCCCGATTTACAGTAGTATTTACATGGTGTTTAAATCTTAAATCCCATTAAAATAACCAGGTGATTTTTTTTAAAAAAGGGGGAAGGATAACTTCTTGATAGAGCCTCATATTCTTCTCCCACACATAAGGTGTCATGCGAGAGATTCTCTTCATGTCTCACCTAGGTTCCACCAAATCTCATCTATTTGTGCCCTGTCTTCTTTTCTATCAGGTGTATTGGATCCAAAAGGTTATGATCTATGCTCCTCTTCCTTACTTCTATAATATATATTGTGGTCATTAATTCTATTTTGGTGTGATATCATATTCCAAATTTTATGATTTTTGATCCGTTCTTCTGATTTCTCCCATTCTTTTTCAATGTAAGGGAAAAAACTGAATGAGGAGAGTTCTATTGTCCAATGATTGGTGGTCCAATTCATTACATTCATTTGTTGTTTTATTTTTCATGTTTCATTATTCCGTGATCCAGAATCATCTTGTGACACCTCATTAATGTTTAATTATTTAAACTAGAGGTCATTCTCATGTGTAAAGGGACCATAGTTACCCGCGAAGCATTGTCGATGGACATTTTTCATGACTCCATCCACCCCATGGGTGTGTCCTTCCTTGAAGGACTAAATTACCCTTTTCTATAAAGTGTTAATCCACATTTTTAGATGTTTTTTCTCTTTGTGATGAATTGTTCGAAAAGTGAATTGATATAAAGAAAATGACTGTCCATGAGTTAGGCCCTTATGGTTTATGAAATAGTTTTTTAGGTTTTAACTAATTAAATTAGATACCACAATTAATTTATTATGTCTATAATGACTTGATGAAATTATATGACATCTTGATAGCTTAACCACACCTTCTTGTCATGCCAAGTGTGATACATGTGATTCTATTTATGTATTTCCTTTTATGTGCTCATCATGAATTATAATTATAATTTTTTAATGAACGGAAATTATGCCGAGAGTGATACATGGTATATATTGAACGGTCTCACCATGTATAATACATACCTCCTTATTAGTGATAAAAGTTCCATAGAATATAACCCAAGGAAATCTCCACAGAAATATGGTTACACCATTCTATAAGCGATACACAGTCCCCTATGTGAGATAAAAAGGAAGACCTCAGGGGATATTATTTTCACATAACACTGAGAGTCATACTTGGGATAAAATTTATGGAATTATTTGTATGGACTCATAAAATTTTGAGTGTCTATATTCTCTCCATGTGTAATACTTGGTTTCCTTGATATGGTTCTCCTTGGTAGGGTCCAGGATGCAACTTATGTTTATTCTAGATATTTCTTTTAAATAAATCCAAGAATGATAATTTATTAAATTAAAGGATGCATCTAATAATACAAATCACATTATTTGGATAAATCTAATGTTGATACCTTATTTATGATTCCCTATTTATATACCATATCATACTTGTATAGGTTCACCTTGGTTTAGAGACATCCCACATAGGTTGACGCAGGTAGTGTTAGTGGGGTATCCCATAAGGAACCCAACCCCATGTGTTGATTTATTTATTTCATTGAATTTATTTTCATTGGAACACTATAAATTTTATATGCACATACATGATTTTTCGAGACACTATTGAAGGTGGCCTACTGAGTATATCGCACACCCCGATTGGGATGACATTGGTACCTGGGTAGACATTATGACTATATATGTAGACAAGGGGAAGTGTCAAACATATAATGTTTTATTTTTATTACTAGGATAGAGTACGAGAGTAGAGGGCTGAGCTTATTCTTGTGATTCTTGTTGAGGCATCATTTGGTGTATTTGAAATTTTTTATGACATGCGGTATTTTCTTGTTTCCCTTGTAGCTCACATACATCACTTTGTATAGATACAATATAGAATCATCATGATTTTTTATCTCTTTATAATCCAATTTCCACCTTTTTATTTATTTTTATAGTTTATTATTATGATATTTATCATTTATTACTAATACTTATGTTCCCATTTATTACTTACCACTATAATACACTCTAACTGATGATGGAATAGTCTCCCAAAAGTCACAAAATAGGGACTCACTAATAGTCTGAAGCATCTGGAACATGGGAAGTAATGCTTTTGGTCATGTGGAAATCCATATGAGGCTTTTATTAGGGGATTCTATGGTGGGACTCTATAAATATTTATTAGGGGATTCATTTTTCCCTTTGTATTACTATTTGGGTAATATATAGGAGACTAGGATTTATTGAAATTTTAAAATGAGGATGTGTCTAGGAGTATCTAAATAATACACATCTAAGAAATAAGTTACCTAGTATGGGTTACTATTGTTATTAGTTTATTCCTGTTACATTTTTATTGATTTCCTTATTGGGTGATGCACATGTTTTTTTAAGTTATTGATTTTTAATATTATTATTATGGTGTAATTTTCCTTTTGGAAATGTGGCATGGTTGTAACAGATCATTCATTATTATATGCACTTTAGGAATTATATTTAATTCATTTTATAAATCAGGTTTAATTTATACATGTGTTTTCTACTTAATAGAGTTAGTGCATGGATTGTTATATATGTGAATGTTGTAAAATTTCATACTAGAAAAAATAATTGGATTAATTAAACTATCTTCATCTATATAAATGGATTTTTTCTATATTGATTGATGATAGAACCTTAATTAACCAATTATTCTACATTTGATCCATCAACTACTAGTTCTATAGAATGAAATATGAAATGAGTTGATTTTCAAATATGAATTGTAATTTTATGTTTCATGTACTTCTATAAATCATGAATGGTAGTTCATGTAACAAAATAATTATACATGACCTGCTACATCTTAATATAAGATGTAAAGGCCAGTTCATAGTAACTTTATGTACTGAATAAAATTTATAAAGAGTATAATATTTTATAAATTTGGAATGGTGAGAAAAATAACAGGACTATGATATCATTATACATATAAATAATGATGAAATGAAATAAATTTAATCTTTTAAATAAAATGGATACTGCTAAATGGGGATTCCAATTGAAATGTAAATGGTGCTTTCCTATATACCATCAAATTGGTACACCATTGACTAGGACTCTACTATGCTATGTGAGAATTTGAACCTAAACTAACCTTATTAGTGGGTAGTAGGTTGTTTCTCTTATGATTTATCATGATATATTTTATCACTTGAACCTAGCTCTCGGAGAAGAAAGGTAGGTGAGACCTGTTATAGGATGGCTATTTATTTAGTTGATCCCGTCTACTTCTAAATCATATCTGAGGAATGTGTTTTGAAATTATAGAGCTATTCCTCCATGACTTCCTTGAGTCATGTGGAAAGGGGGTGGTGAAAACCATTCTCCAGAGGTGGGGGGATATGATCCACTGGTATTACCTCATGTAGTACCACTTGAGGTACCTCCCATTGATCTTCTACTGGACAAATATGCTCAGTTCCATGATATTTTTTTTACATTTCATGAAATTGGTAGAGGGAGTTTCATGGACTTCTCGTACTATAGAATGGTTTACATTTTAATTCTAGTAGCAACATCCTCCCACCTTTTGGGGGGTATGGAGGTCCTCAGGATGATCAGTCATGAATAGAGGTCATGTTATCTAACTTTGGGAATTTTAGTACACCTCCAGATCCCGGGTTCAAGTTTTATACCTATAATCTTTGTGATTATAGGAAAAGTTTGGGGGATGTAATCACCCAAGATGGATGTCATTAGGGTATGGTCTGGAAGGGCATTCAAAAATCATTTTATGATTACTTGTTTCATAAAATGTTGAGACCTAATAATTTTTTAGAGTTAATGAACTGAAAATAGGGTGTTATGTTAGTGATAGAGTATTAAGCCTGTTTTACTATGATTCACCATTTTCACTAACATTGACCGGTGATGCATTGATGACTACAATATGTTTTAAGGATGGTATAAATTACACCATCTGAGAAAAGTTGAATGTTTTCAGGTTATAAACTACATCTAATATAGTAATCAAAAACATCATCCCAGAGAAAAGCCTATGGGATTTTGGTAAAATATAATTGGTAGGTTCATCATTGAGACATGGTGATAGTTTTTCTAGTGGTAAGAATCATCATTTCAGGCATGCACATAGGGGAAGTGATAGATAGTTGACACACACTGAAAATTATGTTTGGTGTCACCATTTTGGTAGTGTATTCTATAAGAATCCTTATTGAATGATGAAATCAATCGAGTGATAAGCTTGAGGTATGATGGATGGCCTTTAACATTTCTGCCATGTTTTTTCTCCAATGCCTAGTGAGAAGGGATATGCTCCAATACCACATTTGGGTACATGATCCATAGATCCACATCATGTTGGGATTTAGTATTATTCCATATTATTAGGTTGATGCAATAATTATTTCTAAGGTAATCAGACTTCATAGGTTTAATGAAAAAAGAGTGGACATGCTCAGTTTAGTCATCAGGTATCTCAAGGCCACAAATCAGGATGTATTTATGTTGTGTAGCCTACACCAAAAGAGAAGGCTCCAGGTCCTTCTACAGTATGAGGTAATAATCTAGTATTCAATACTTTAGTTTCTCTCTTATTTGATACATGTACATACCACTCTTTTATATCTACAGAAATTATGGAATGTATGGGAATAGTGATAGAGTAATTATATGGTGTGATGAATCTCAACATAGCATAAAGGGTTCAATCAGAGAGTATATGATTGTGTAAGATGTTACCACTTAAGACAGGTGAGTACCATTTCTTCTAGATATCATTTCTCCTTAGGATGACTGCATTAGATGACATTATCATTATAGAATAACTTGTATGATACCACACCCATATTTATTACTAGCACAAGAGGGTTTCCTTTAAATCACTCGAGGGTAGGGATTTTATTCATAAGGCTGAATGGGACTTTCAGGTGAGTTGAGATGAACCTGGGAATCATGAAATGGGTGGAAGGAAAGCCCACTTGGCTAGCCTCTATATGAGGAATTAATGGTGATAATGTACAAAATTACATCCTATTGTGGATCATTTCAGTAACATATTCCCCAAATAATTTCTTATTTTACCTCCTCTAAGAGAGGTGGATTTCACTATTCAGATAGTTCCAAGAGCATAACCTCTATCTATGTTTTCTTATAGTATGTCTCCTACAGTGCTCCAGGAACTTAGGAAGTAGTTGGAAGACTTAGGGGAAAATGGTTTTATAAGACCCAATAAATTACCATGGGGTTAAATCATCTTTTTAAAGAAGAATGTGGATGATACCCTTAGGTTTTGTTTGGATTAATGATGGGAAAAATAGATTACAGTTAGGAATTCATATCCATTTCTTTATATAGACGACCTCTTCAAATAGATCCGAGGAGAGATAGTTTTTTATAAGACCGATTTCAGGATGAGCTACCATCAGGTAAATGTAACACCTTTATATATATCACATACAACATTCCATAGTAAATACAACATATATGCATACCTATTAACTTTATTCGTCCAGATGAACATGCCACATGTTTTTCGGGATATAATGAATCAGGTTTTCAAGATGTATCAAAATTCATTTGTGGTGTTCTTTGTGGAATACATATTAGTGTATTCTCATTCATGACACAAACATGCCAAATGTCTTCATATTTTGGCTATATTCTATGCTCAGTAAATGAAACTTTTGGATTTATAAGGTTCACTTCATGGGACTTATTATCTTAGAGGCAGGATTATCTGTTGACCCAGATTTGGTGAGAGATATTGATTTGTGGGATCATACCATGTTTTTCTTTCAAATATGTATTTTGTTTGGAAATGATGTCTTGTACATCTAATTTATATATGACTTCTCATGTTTTGTATCAAATCTAACGAGATTTATTAAATAGTGTTTGATGTTATTTTGGTCTCAATATTGTGAGAAAACCTTTAATGAGTTAAAAGCGATACAAACTTCCTCACCGATCATGATTTTTCCAGAGCTAGGAAGAAGGTATACTATTTACTGTGACACTTCAATAATCATGCTAGGAATAGTTCTTATGATGGTTGATTATATTATAGCACATTGTCCCTGTCAGTTGATACCTCATGAGAAAAAAATACCAAACACATGATATTGATCTAGGATCCATGGTACACAAAATGTGTTTTTTTAGGAATTATATATTGGTTGAGAGATTTTTTTTACATAGGTCACAAAAGTCACAAATATTTCTCCACACATAGTGACCCAAATCCCCTACAATGCAGGAGGGTAGAATACTTGTAGTAGTAATATTTTGATCTTTTTTAAACACTGTAGGGTCTTAAATATTCTGCCAAGGTAGGAAAATACCCCCGTAATCTCTCTGAAGAAGGAAGTAAGTGATTATACAAGTCTATCAATGCAAAGGGACCCAAATTGAGTTAAATTTCTTAGGAGGAACTTGAAATAATTCATGTTTTCAAGTTTTCATGTGGTCCACATACCATTACTAGGAAAAGTAAGCGAAGAAGAAGATCTGCGAACCGTTGGCCTGCGTGGCAATGGCTAGCATGAAAGGAAAACCATGAACTGTGTAGAAGATAGTCTGCGTACCATGCCGTGAACCCCTCAGTTCTCAGAATAAGAGGATTGGCTGGGTTCTATGAACCATTATAGAAAACCAAAGTCCCCACAGACCCAAGTTTACCTAGTCTTCCATGGGTTAGAATAATACTTCAATGGGCCTCTGGAAATGGGGTTCTGTGCCCAGTAGATACAATTTATCTGATTTTATATAAAAGGGTCACATTATAAGTAAATAAAACACATAGGGAGGGAGATAGATAGAGGACAGTATGTGCGATGAATGATTAAGGGAGACTTAGAGGTTTCACTACTCCTTCTATCTTGTTCATCGATGAAATATCAACCGCAAACCACTTACTCCACAGGTACAACCATCCATGAACCATAAAATGGTGGAAACAAGTAATAATTATAAAACCGCAAACCTAACTGGTAAAACACGAACCAAAGACTGCTCGTAGATGAATTTCTTGTGAGTGGTAAACCCCCAGACCCTCATTCAGTATGGTTCTCTCTGTAGCATGCCTCTACACGGACTAAACCCGGCGTCGCGTACCCAATTGATATGAAAATACAACCCAAAGTGCCATGGTGAGCTGTGTACAACTTTGATATATAGTTTCCAATACCCATGACCATGTACCACACCATTATGTGGATGGACTCTCTGCCCGCATAACACTATGGTACATGGATCCTTATCAATCCCACATGAGAAACCAAGACGCGGAATGGGGCGTCTTCGGGTATTGCTCCTTCCGACTCCATCCTCACTCTTCCATTAACATCCAGTCCTCCAAAATCCATCCGCTAACCAGTACCCCGACACTAGGACGTAGCCTCCTACAAAGCCACAAGACACATATGATTAGACCATTAGGTGCATCAGTGAACCCTGTTGAGTCTACATACCCACAGTAAGAGGATTCACAAAGGCCCCCGCCATAAGGATACAGTTTTCGTGAATGCCTATAAGGCTACATTCCCACAGTAACCCAGATTCCAACCTTGGGATGTCGACGACATGAGCCTCCCTGTTCTCAAGATTAAGGGTGTTAACTTGTTTTTCTACTTAATGGGGGTTAGTGATCTGTCATAGGGGTTATGTTCACTCCCCCCTTTGGGAGGAAAAACTACCCCCTTCCCAGAATGTGCTCTAGGGCCCTCCCACAAAGGTAAGTCCCCAATCTTCTGAGAGAGGGCTGTGTGCCTCTCACTTTCATTTCACATTGAAGGGTTCATTTCTTCTCACCTTCGCCCACGGTCGCCCTGGCCTCTTCCATCACAATCTCTACATCCCCCACCAATAGTAGGGGATGAATGTGCATTATTGAATCTTCCAAATCCGCTTGTTTCTTACACTGAGAATGACTCACGTGGGCTCAAAGGTCTGTGAGGATTACAACACCCATGCACCTATGAAATACAAGAAATCTGATTCCAAAAGAAATCAGGATACATAGGATGCCTACCAGAAGGCCCAAGCTCAAAAGGGTACCAATCCAAAAGGGTCCATCCAATCATGCCCCCTCTAATGTGAAACTTCCACGCGTAAGCCCCACACATTATCTGAACTATGTGGGTTATGTTTCCTCTCCTAAGGATACGTAGGAATCCCTCCTTGTGGGCCAGATCCCAACATCAAGTCATCTTCTGTCCCCCCTAGATAAAGGAAAACTCCATAGTGCCTTATAAAATGGATAAGTCAGTATAACCTCTATAGCATAAATCATATGCATGATCACGATGATCCTGCAAACAAAGGGTAGCCTGTAGACACACTCTTTGGGAATGAATCAAGGATTCAAAAACATATGAACTTGATTTAAATCTATAAGATAGTCCTATAACAAGAAACAATCATCACCTAAAAGTGTATGGTGAGCCAAATTTCTCATCCTCTCGACCAATGGAGTCCTTTAGTGTCTTTGAAACAATCATCAGCCAAAAAGAGCCTTCCTTTGGAAAGCAAGTCCATGTATCCAGGATACCAGGGTCATTGGCCATTTTTAGCACCACAAGTAAACCCATTGGAGACCATCTGGGGAATTTATATCCTAGAAGGACCGATTGGATGAGAGCTTGACCCCCAGATAATCACACATTGGGACCAACAGTCCCCACAAGGTTAATTAAACCTTCTTTAAAGGATAATGGCGCTGAATGAGTTGAAACAAACGAATGGTAAATTTGATGAGAAACCATCCCTATAGTAAATGGAATGGGTAACGATCCTCATTGTGCCATATTTGCACTGCCCGAAAAACGTTCCACATCGATGGTCGAACAAAAAATGGGGAAACTGATGTGAATCATTAACCAAGGTCGCGGTTCTACCCCTATGATAAAAGACAATGAGATACTGCATGTGAGACCATTTTTTTCACCCTCGTATGCAGAAAACATGCCACCTCGGAGGTGGAACCAAAATGTTGAACCTGACGTGAATCCTTAACCAAGGTGGTGTTTCTACCCTTCTGATAAAAGACAATGAGATACTACACATCAGAACATTTTGTTCGCCCTGGTACATGAAAAATGCGCCACCTCAGAGGTGGAAAAAAATGGTGAACCCAACGTGAATCCTTAACCAAGGTTGCAGTACTACCTCTATGATAAAAGACAATGAGATACTACACGTTAGACCATTTTTTCACCCTAGTATGTGCAAAAAGTGCCACCTCAGAAGCAAAACAAAAATGGTGAACCTGACGTGAATCCTTAACTAAGGTGGCGGTCTCACCGCACTCAGGCCCCTTCACCCCACAAAAAATAGGGGAATGGGGCCAAGATGAATCGAAAAATAGGAATATGTTTAAAGGAATTATAATTTGATGATGTTTCATGGTCTATATTTCATATACATATATTTCAGGTTCCTGCATATTGACCTTTGGTCCAAATGGAATCTCCATGATCCATGAAGATGCATGCATCAGTGATCTCACAGGCTGTCTGGGCCTCAATGAAGAGCATGACCCCTTCGCCTACCCAGCGTATTCAACGCTGGGTGTCCAATACACTGATCAAAGAGTACAATTGAAATGGTACTCTCCCCATGCTAGTGGCCAGAAGAAAAGCCCTACAGTCTTCAAATGACCGCCATCCGCCTCTTCAGCCGCTGTTGGTACCCCGACACATGGCGTCCCCATTGGTCATCTCGAACTGTTTCAGTAGCCTATCCCTAGAACATGACAATGCGTACCTCCTTTATCATAGGGAGGTAGATGAAGTCAATGCTGATGACTTCATCCCAACCACACAGGGGTCCGACCCATAGGCCCCCGCCAAAGAGCATCTTTGATGACACCAGACAACCAGACCTCTTCCCACTAAGGAGAAGCTTATACTGTGGGCACCTGACAAAGTCTAGGAGACCCGGGGCCCTTGGACTGCCCACCAAGGGAAAAAAATTTGAAATCAGGACCATGTTGTCACCTTGGTTCCTAAGGATCAGATCCTCTATGCTAACACGACAACATTCAATGGGCAGACATACAACCCTTCCCTCTCCACTCAAGCCCCCCACAGAAATAGGGTGGCACAATACAAGCACCCACATTGTCCTGCTAGTGCTCGCTGGTCCCTCTATGCAGATAGAGTGGGAAACTACATGTAGATGAAACTATATACCAATGCACTACACGCCCGCCATCCAAATAGGGCGAAAACCAAATATGAGAAGATTCAAATTCCTGCAGATGCATACAAAGATCGTGAGACAAATATAGTGGCAAGTGAGAAAATGAAAATCCCTTCTCTTTAATATGAAGACCACCAGTAAAATACGATGGAAACCATAGAAGACAACCAGTGACCGACTCGTTCCTCTGTCCCGGCATAGGATAACTGCAAGTATCTATTGGAAACTCATGGAGTACCAGAGTAGGCACAAACTCTTGCTCCGACATCGGAATGGGCCTTCATACCCGTTCCATCCAAAGATGTCTCTTAACACATCCTGGCTATGAAGGAAGATCAGACTTCGATTCTAGACCATATCCTCCAAATGTGCCCAGATATCATTGAATCAACGACAAAGGTGAGAAATTGGTCCCACGACCCAATTTCCTCGAATGGAATGACTCACTCACAAAATGAGTTAGTCCCTCCAGAGCAGTTATGAATCCCTGATCCAGTCCAAGAGGGTTGACAACAATATACTGTGATATACGGACAACCGTATCAGGAAAACAATACTCAGTCCAACTGGGGGACACCGGTCCAACGTGGTGGCCACTCCAGGGCATGCATATATCCCTGCCAAAACTCAAGATGCTTGTTGGCGTATCCCGACGCATCACGATAGCCAACTAGACATGGACCCATATACGAAGGAAATTACTAATAGTATATGGCCCCCGGTACCTTCAAGAGAGCACCTAAAAATGAAATGCTCTAAAGGAAACCAAAACTTGAAGACCACATACATGACCCTGCTCTGTTGGAAGATGGGGTTGTCGACACCCTCAAACACATATCAATAATCAATCATGATTTTTATATTCCATTACCAAATTATTGAAGTGGAAGTAGTAGTTGTAAAGGTCCTCCCCACAATGTTTCTACCACCAGGTCTGAAGGTCCTCCATAGAGTACCCATGAGGGATTACTTCATTGGTCAAGAATGATCAACCACAAGATTCTATATCCTGATGCACACTGGGGTAGCCCTCCCCTCGACCTGAAGATGAGATAGTAAAAAGGTAATCCCCTTACTATTGTCCACCCTGATGGTCCTCCCCAGGGTATATGCTACAAATATACTTCTCCCTGTAGTCAGACATCAAGTCATGATGGTATTCCTCGCATTGATTACGGTCATTGAGAAGGCCCTCCTCACAATGATAGTTGTTGTGAAGGCCCTACCCATAGAAACACCAAGCAACGAGAAGGTACTCCCCTCATTTCAGTACATATTAAAGGTCCTCCCCAAGATGTACACTATATAAATTCTCCCTGCAGCTGGGTATCAAGTCATTATGGTAGTCCTTACCATGATGACGGTCATTGCAAAGTCCCTCCCCGCAATGAAAGTTTCTATGAAGGAACTCCCCATAGTGATGTCAAGAAGTTGGATGGTATTCCCCTTACAACAACCCTCTTTAACGGTCCTCCCTTGGGTACATGATATCAAGAAAATCCCCATAGTCGGGCATCAATTTTACATGGTAGTCCTTTCCATCATAACACCATTTTCGAAGGTCCTCCTCGCAAGCAAAATACATGCTGGAAAAAAGGTCCTCTACTCGCCGAAACAAATATGAGAAAGCCCTCCTATACTTAGGTGATCGGAAAGGAGTCTGGCTCATCGGGCACTCTGTTTATAGAAAGTGATATTCTTTCTCAAACAGAGGATGGCTTGGAGACACACTTATCTTCTAAGCCACCCCCGGGGCATCCACAAATCGATAAGGTTGCTGCCAGCCCTATTTCTTGGAATAAAATCATCAAGAAGCAATCAAGCTGGGATTATAATGTAGATGAGCCTCCGAAATAACAAAAACATGACATGTTTCTTTTGATAAGACGACTAGCTAGGGATAATATACGAGTGATGTATTGGCCTACTACCACTACTCAATTCGACAGACGCGTGGAATTTTCTGGGGAATGCATGCATGAAATTCACCTAAATGTATGGAAAACTATTCAAAAGTTGAAATAAAAATTCCTACCTACCCTATGAAGGGTACGTGGACCGTGTCAGTGCGATAGGGGAGATTTTTCATCTAATCAACCTAGAAGCCCTCCTGTCTGCAAGGCAGCAACAATAAGAAAGGAGAATGATAAACCTTGAACTAGCTTTCCCTCATGAATTGAATAAATTATGTCACCTTATTGGCAATACCCCTACTAGAGTTCACATTCGGGGGTGGGGAGAACATGCAGCTATACACTTCACCCCATATCCCATCCAACATTCCCTAATAGAAATGACGTCCTGAAATTTCATCATCCAGAGGAAAAAATAAAATTAAACCCCTGCTCAAGAAATATGGGATACTCAAAAAAAACTGGCCTGAAGTAAGTATCAAAAGTGTGAGGGCTGAAGAGATCAATACATCAGAAAAGATCTGATTTAGGTGACCGGGAACATCCATTAGGCTTCTCGCGTAAGGGAAGCCAACCAGAATGCATGCCCCATATATTCAAAAGACCATAGACTCCACATAGGCCCAATGACACACTCGGCTTACAACCAAGTGTGAGTACATGAAATTTAAAGGGTGGAAATAGTGGCTGATACCATCACAATAAGGGAACACCCCCAACCCCTAGGGCTGGGGGACTTTTTAAATCAAAATACCTTCATAAGAACAATGCATCTAGGACATAGTACAACATCATGAGAATGGGAACAACACTAGCCCACAGGGATGGGAACATTTTTACCTTAAATCCCTGTACAACAGACATCTGTCTTCCACCGTCTAGGTAGAATGATGGACATGGGATTTACCAATTCCACCCCTTCTTGTGGTTCACACCCTCCGAAACAAAGGAGCATCACGAGGTCAGACCAGGGCTCCCTTCGGGTCAATATCCATCAAGAAGCTTGAAGAATACCATAGAATGAAAGGAGAATGTATAATAAAGGATGCAACAAGCCTTCCTACCATTTTTCACCAGGTACACTGACCCCAATGCGGTATGCCTCAATGAACGTGGTAGATGTAAACACCATGAACCTCACAAGAAATTCCATAGGGGGAGAAGATTCAAGGGAAGATGGTTCCATCCCTGAGGTTTCCCACATCGAGCATGATAGTGTGCATACTTGAAACCAGAGGGCGGCACTAAATCTGGGTGTCCCCTCAGCTAACCTGACATTACCTCCCTTAAGGAACTCCAAATTAGAGAAATAAAAAATCCAAGGACGCATATGACCCGCCTCCTTCTCCCCATGAGAGTGTGTCCCTCACCCTTGTGGAATGGTTCACCAATCAAGAGGAAGAGATGAAAGAGCTCGTAAGAATTAATGCCAAGCTACGTCGAGGGAGTTATCTCACTGGATGTGTTTCCTCCAATGAACCTCAGCAGGTTCTCCCTGAAGAAGTGCCTATACCATAGGAACTCATCCCGATGAATGAACCCAAGCCCGAAGGACTGTTCAACCTGGATCTTCAAGGACATCAAGACTTCCCCCCACTGAGAAGGTAGCCGGAATATACCCATGTAAACCCACAAATGATGCCCCTAGCTGGGTATCCACACAAAATTCCAGTTTCACAGGCATGCCCAATCTTGTCCCATGCCACACCAACTCAATATAAAGCCCGACAGGATATGCATCAAGGGATCTTAAACACCGTCGAATAGTTAACCGCCCAACTAGAAGCCATAGAGGGGCAATGTGATCCAATACAACCCGAGCGCAAACCATACCCCGAGTTGGTGAGAAATGTTCCACCACCACCAACCATCGGGAACCCCATATTCCCAATATTCAATGGATCAAGGGACCCAGAACATCATTTTATGCACTATGACTCTTATTATGATCCCATTATGGGATCTCTAGAGTAGCAAGAAGCTGAAAAACTCAGGTGCTTCGTACGAACCCTATAGGGCTCGGATTTCGTATGATATACTAGCCTGCCATCGATTTCAATCACAGGCTGTGAGGACCTCTGGCGATAGTTTCTCTTCCAGTTCAGTTCGACGCTAACCAAGAGAACAGTTAGTGATCTAAAGAACTGAAATTAGTGAGAGAATGAATGAGTCTCAAACTTCATCACTAGATCGAAAGGACTGCCATAATCCCGGAACCGACCACTCCCACAGGATGAGATGCTCGCCATGTGCATTGATAATATTTGGGATAAATTTCGAACTCCGTTCATCCCATTAAAGTAAAAAAAGTGGGTTTAGAGACTTCTCTTCCATTTCCCAAAAGAAAGAAGACTATTTACAAAGGAACAATCTTAAGTCCTGAGTGGCCCCATTGGCCTCTAGGAGAAGAACAAGAAAGGATGAAGCAGCTTCTGTCATTCTTAAACCACCCTCGACACTAGGTCCAGTTGCGAGGCGCCCACCGAACCGTGTGGGACCCTAGGGAAACCAAAAACCACCCGCACTATGATAGGTTGAGTGACGAGGGGCTAAAGGATATAAGTTCAAAGAACAAAGGAAAAAACTTTATTTATTCCGAGACAAAAAATTTCGCGACTATTTCATAATTTCCACGAAATGAAATCTACTCCGGCTGCCATATCCAAAGTGAGCCGATAAAGTAGTCCTCAACGACCATCCAAATTATTGATTTTATCACTGAATACTAGGGAACACCATTTAGGATTGATTTGTTTTCAAGGATCTCCTGCAAAAGATGGTGGATTCCAGGTAAGTCATGTTGGGCTCACTACCAGTGCAAGTGGCGTTTGTTTCCTCCTCAGACTCTAGAGAGAAAGAAGAGTTGTAAACAGTCACCAATAAGAAGGAGTAAATTTTCGAAAACTAGATGACCTGAAATACTATCGACTGAGTCCATGGAATCCTTCAAGAAAAGTTAAAACATCCAAATATACCCCCAAAATCTCCAAATACAACACATCCATCCAACTCAGCCCTACGGTCCCCTAATGGTCAAAAGGGAAGAAAGCAAGGGAAAGATGAAGAGATGAAACTAATGCTGAAGTCAGTGTTGACACTGTCATATTTTATGCCAATAGTCTTAGCACAATGGGAATCATCCCACCCAATGGAACAACGGGCACCATCCCACCAAACGGTACTGCGAGTACCATCCCACAAAATGGAACAACGGGAACCATCCCACCAAACGGCACAGCAGGAACCGCCCCGCCAAGTGGTACCATCAGAAGGAGGTAGTATGATATGAACAATATCAGATTAAGAACTAATTTTAGGCTCCCTTAATGTCATTCAATTGATTGACCCTTTATCTGATGACGACTATGGATATGAACCCAAGTTCCTTATTTCCAATTGGAGGGTTGAAGGAAGAGGCCGTAGAGGCTGGAGGTTCCCTAGAAGGAATGTCCATGGTTGGAGTCAAATTCCCAGCTATGCCACAAGTCAAACCATCAACATTGTAGAAAATTGCTAAAGTATCCTCCAACAGATGCAATAGGAACCAGAATGCTTCTTCGCCCTCATCGGAAGATACCCAAGCCCAGTTATCTTGGAGTATCCATCATGGGAGGAACAATTACTGAACTGACCAAGGTATACCGGTGGGATAGTTCAGCCAAACATGGAAAGGATAGTAGAGTCACCGACCTCTGTCGTAGAGGCTGAACCATCTATGTCCAAAGACCAAGCCCCTAAAGTGTCCATAAAATAGAAACCCCGAGTCATGAAGCCCCAACCTTTAGAGTATAAGTATGATATTCTAAAGCAGATGGCCTCAGAATAGGCAAAGCTTTCAATCCTGGATGCGTTGAGACTGTCTGTAGACCTTAAGGAAGAAATCATCGAATACTTGCTATGTCCCCAGGAGTTCGAGGCTGAAGTAGCAGCAACCGAAGTTGATCAAATGGAGACTACTCTTGAAGAATGTCACTTAATCATATCCTTCATATACAGGGATGAGGACGCCATCATGAAAGGGCACATCATACCCTTATATGTGTCTGGAAAGATAAACAAGATTGACATCTGGATAATCATCATCAATAACGGATCTGGAGTCAACCTCTTTCCACCAAGAATGCTTCATCGACTGGGATATGATAAAGACAACTTGATACCCTACACTAAAACTCTAATGGGATATAATAAAAGTGAGATGAAACCATTATTAAAAATCAATATTAGAACATGGCTCAGAGATCTCATATTAGATTCCAAGTTCCTAGTGGGGCAGCAAAGTATAACCTTCAACGCCCAGCTAGGGAGGCCTTGTCTGTATTAGCATGAAACAATTCTGTCCTTGTAACATCAATGTATAAAATATTTCACTAATGGGAAGAATGGTATGTTACACACCAATAAATCCCCAATCGTCTTCTGTGAGTTACATTGACACAGGGTTCTATGAGTCGGAAGAAAAATATCTTTCAACCGATGAAGTTGATTGGATCAATTCCCCTAATGGATTAAAGATGGCTCACACTGACCCCTTCCAGCAGCTTGGGGATGAGTACGTAATACCCATCAACCATGTTGAATGTGTAAGTACAAGTCTGTATATAGAATTTGTTGTCTACATGGTCTATGCTATGACCACCAAGTCCAAAGGCATAGAAGAGCGGGCTGATTCCCATGTTGTCTGGAAAATCCTTGCCAAAGATGTTCTCGGCCCTTACATGGGAAATCAAACTACCCTAGTGTTACACACTAAGTAAAAAAGACGATTTCCATCCTAATATTAGGGAGTTCGTCTCAAAAATAATTTCTCCATCGGAAGAGGAAGATGATGAAGATGATGATGAACAAGAAGAAGTGGAGGAAGACCTCAAAGATACCCCTCCTGCATTTGAAGAATGTGTTTCCACCACCATCGATGAACATAAGAAGATAAATATGGGCACTGAAAATGACCCACTTCCCACTTTAATTAGTGTAGCCATACTAGTTGAGGAACAAGAGGCATATACCACCTTACTAAAGAATAATTGATATATGTTTTCCAATAATTCCCTGGAGATGATGGGACTCGATCCTGAGGTCACCACCCTTTTTCTAGGCTTACCAGAAGATCACTAGGGCTATAAGTAGGAAGCCAGAAGCAGCCACCTGACACATTCTGCCAAAATAGTGGTTGAAGTCAATAAAAAAATTAAAGACAACATCATACAAGAAGTCTATTATCCAATCTGGTTGGCGAATATGGTCCCTATAAAAAAGAAGAATGGGTAGATTAGAATCTTCATTGACTTTGGAGACCTTAATAGGTATTTCCAAAAAGATGATTTCCCTATCCCAATCACAGAATTGTTTATCGACGTCACAACCGAATACGATGACCTCTTCTTCATATAAGGCTATTTTTGGATACAAAAAAATCCGGATGGCCCGAGGAGATGAAGAAGCTACCACTTTTAGGGCCCCTCAGGGGGTGTTTTGTTATAAAATGATGTCCTTCGGTTTAAAGAATATCGGTGCCACATATCAGCACACCATGCATCGCATCTTTAAACCCTTTTATTAATGTTCGTCGAGTGCTATGTTGATGACTTGGAAGTTAAATTGAGACAGTGTTCGAACCACCAAGCTGATCATGAAACTCTCTTCAACAAAATCAAACAACATTTTTTGAAGATGAGTCCTATGAAATGCACCTTTGAAGTTACCTCAGGAAAATTTCTCAACTTATTCATACACCATTGTGGAATTGAAGTTGACCCTGAGAAGGAAAAATTCATTCTTAGCTTTCCCCCACCTCACAAAATCAACGAGCTGAGAGGTCTCTAGGGTCACCTCGCCTATATTCGGTGCTTCATAGCCAACCTAGTAGGTAAATGTATACCTTTCACCAAGCTCATTAAAAAAGGATTTACATATGAATTGGATAATGATTTTCAAGAAGAATTTGACAACCTCAAAAGATATATCCTAATCCCTCCAGTGCTCATGCCACCAGTTGAGCGGAGACTGCTCATTCTATACATTACTATGCTGGAACAGTCAATAGTTTCCATCCCCACGAAGAAATATTATTTTGGTAGTGAGAAAAACCTATACTAACTTAGTTGGAAAATGACTGATGATGAATCTCGGTATTCGAATATTGAAAAGAACTGCCTAGCACTAATCCTTGCAGTTCATAAGCTCATGCTTTTCTTATAGCACCATGGGTTCACCTGGTCTCCCGCTACATCCTGCTTAAGTATATCCTCACTTGTATTATGCTAAATGGGTTCCTATCACAATGGGAGGTCATCCTGCAACAGTTTGACATATAGTACGTGCCCTAGAAGGCTTTCAAAGGTCAGGTGTTAGAAAAATTCTTGGCCGAGAACCCCTCGGAAGAAACAACACTAGCAGATGCCGAACTTCCAGATGAAGAAGTGTTTTCCGTCTAGGAGAACCCCCAAATGTGGGAAATTTACTTTGACGGTACTTCCCGATGCCCGACAGGGAATTGGAAGGAGGATCCCAATCTCAACAAAGTGGGGCTGGGATTTGTACTCGTATCTCCCGAAAAGGCCATATTTTCCTACTCTTTCCTCCTTTCATAAGGGTGTGTGAACAATGAAGTAGAGTATAAGGCCCCCATTGTAGGCCTGGAATAGACACTCCATGTGAAATCCAAACATCTAAAAATAAAGGGAGATTCATAGCTAGTCATCAAACATGGAAACAATGACTATTCTATTAGGAATGAAGTCATGGTTCCCTTGATAATCCATGTTCAAGAACTGATGGAAGAATTCCCATCAAAACCAATGTTGACTTATGTCCCCCGGTAACAGAATTCTTAAGCTGACGCTTTTGAAAATATAGCCACAACCTTGGCCAATCCCGAATGGGATGGAACGGTCTTAAGCATTGCTCACCGATTGATGGTCTTACCATTCATCTAGAGCAATAAAAAAGAAATTTATGATATCAGTCCTGTCCCTGAGCCTTACAGTAATACCACTGGTTAGATGACACCCATTATAAATTACCTTTGGACTAGGAAACTCCAACTAGTTAGGGATGAAATGAAGCAGGTCTGAGGACGAGCCATCAATTTTACCATGTACAATGGGGTAATCCAAGAGAAGTTTCTCTACAAACTAGTCCTTGACAGAGTCCTTCTTAGGTGCTTTGATGGAGAATAGACTACTATTGTCCTGAAAGAAGTGCATGCCGGAGCTTGTGGAGCACACTAGTCAACAACCAAGATCTCTCACCAAACCTAGAGGATAGGGTATTACTGGCCCATCATGATACATGATTTTTCCATATTCACTAAAACGTTCCCTTCCTTCCAAGTTCATGCTAATTTCATACACCTCCCCCTAGAGTTGATTCATACGACTAAGTACTCTTGACCATTCGTCGCCTGGGGGATGGATATTGTGGGGCCATATCCTCCCTCTACAGCCAGAAAATTCATGTTCATACTCACGATGATCGACTTCATTTCTAAATGGGATGAAGCCATACCCCTTAAGGAAGTCAGGGAAAAAACATCATCAACTTTGTGAAGGAAAAAATCATCACCAGATTTGGTGTCCCTCATACAATAGTGACAAAAAATGACACTAACTTCTGCTCTGCTGGGATCGAGAAGCTATACAAGGAATATATAATCATGGCCATCTGGTCATCCCACTATCACGTGGCGGCCAATGGGAAGATAGAGGCTTTCAACAGGACACTGTCGAACATACTTCAAAATATGGTTGACAAGGATAAGAAATCGTGGTTAGATAATCTCCTTCATGCTTTGTAGGCTTACCGGACCACGACCCGCACCGCCACTCAGGAAACCCTGTACTCACTAGAATATGGGGAAGAGGTGGCATTTCCTATCAAAATACAAGTGCCACGGTTGGATGAGTTGGATCAGTTATACAAAAAAAGGCTGCACACTCTGCACCAGTTGGAAATCTACCAAAATCGGATTGCACGAGCCTTCAATAAATCTGTTCTCTTTTGATCTTTCCTCAAAGGAGAAATGGTGTTATTCCTCATAACCCCTATGATACTCAGTAATAATCCCCTAAAGCATGAACCCAAGTGGGAAGTAACGTATGTCATACATAGGGTCTTTTCCAGTGGGGCATACGCCCTGATATCAATGGACGAAAAGCTCATCACAACTCCCACAAATGCGAAGTTCTTGAACAAATGATTTACATAAAGATGAACATATTATGATCCATACTCAATAAAGCTAAACTATGTGCTATATCGTCCCCATATCAAGGTCTAAGATCTAAGTCCTTAAACTATGAGTCATCATCCTGGCCCCAAGATGTTAAATTATACAATATTAGGTCCAAACTCTGTGACGTTAAACTATGAGTCATAAAGAAATGTATGCTATATCATGGTCCAAACTCTAAGACCTTAAACTATGAGTGATAATACATAAAAAATATCCCCATATCAAGGTACAATCTCTACGACCCTAAACTACGTGTCGTAAAAAAACACATAAAAATGATCCCATATTATGGTCCGAACTCAATGACCCTAAAATATGAGTTATATCACCCCAATGCTAAGGTCCAAACTCTAAGACCCTAAAATATGATTAAAAAATGTATCAAATAGAAAGGTTCAATCTATACGACGTCAAACGATGATCCCTGAAAAAAATGTTCCCAATGATGATGTCCAAGCTCTACGACATTAAACTAGTAGTAAAAAAAATTCCTTCATAATGCCTCTTATCTACCCAAGGTCTTAGAAAAGACCCTTATCACTCCTTGTTTCTCACATAGATTACAACTCCTGTGAGAAAATGATTGGTGGTAGAGACTCTCTTACGAAGGTCAACTATGTGGTAACATGGTAGGTTTTTACGCTGCAATAGGTAGAAGGAAATTCCCCTACCCTTTTTGACTGAGCCAAATTAGTACAGTGTATACACAGAACTACGTGAAACTTGATTCTTGACCTCACATAATACATAGTGATTCCTCAATCCTCGATCAGGGCTCAGCCTTACAAAAAATGCCCCTTCCCCCAAGCATAGGTTAAGCTAGTATGGAGAGTCCATGAAAAGTCCTGTCACATGACAATAAAACTGTGAAATTCTTCAAGAGTTTTGTGTGGACCAGTTCCCAATATTATGCGATTCCTCACAAGACTCTCAGTCCTGAAAAGTCAAAAAACCCTTCTTCCCTCTTTACATATGGGTCATACCCATTTAGAATTTCCAAGAAGTTATCGGTTAATCTTGGTCTAGGTATTATCACATTCTTAGTCACACCCTTCCCGTTTTTCACACTCCATACCTAAAAAAACATAGATCCCCATAATCATCTAATGCCATCTGAGTGCAAAGGACAATGTCCTACGAACACCTTTGATTGACTATGAATATCATGACCTAGTGGCTCTGTATACGTTTCCCACAAAAATTTCCATCAATCGAAGGAAAATTCTCCCTCTGGAGAGTCCTTCCCTCTCTTAGTACACCCAATAACCTTCAATCCCCATTTCATCCCTCTTGGTTCAAGTTTCCCCCAGGACTGTGGTTTACACCTTCTATCATCATTCATGTCTAAGGAATGCCAGAATATCTTGATTGTGATTAACCTAAAACTCTTTAATAACTTTATAACACAAAACAGTCCTCATTGCACGACGTTAAACAGCAAGGCATAATTCATCCTTACTACATGATGTTAAATTGCAAGGTAATGGAATTAGCCTAAAAATTCCCCCTAATATTGAATTAACTATTCTTAGATTGTAACTATAGAACCCTTGTAATCCCATGTTTCTCAAACTGATCTTAGCTCACATGAGCTTAGGGATCTTAACAAGAGATCCACCCTAACATTATGGTGAAACGAACCATGAATTTGGTCCTAACAGCACATGTCGCGTTCCCTCCCCTGAGAGGAACCCTATGTCCTATCCATGTGATGTTAAATGATTGGGTATCCCAAAGATTGAAAGAATATCTCACCCAGTGTACGAGTTAGATCTATGTAAGGGACACCATTCTATGAGTAAATCATTGGCCAAATGTCCCCAATATGTCTGATACACCTCTTTGATATTGCATACTCCATACCTCAGGAAATCTTGAATCCCCATAATCATTCAAGGCCTGCTGAGATGGAAGGCCAATGTACTGCATACATCTTTTTTTGACTATGGACATAATGTCCTAGTGGCTCTGCATATGTTTCCCACAAAAATGGCCATCAATAAAAGGAAAATTATTCCCTAGGAGAGTATTTCTCTATCTCAGTAAACCCAATGGATTTCAAGTCACATCCCATACCTCTCGATTAATGGGCCCTCGAAGTCATGGTTTACATTTGTTTTCTCCCTACACACATCCTGGATATATCAGAACATGCATCCAAATTCATCTCTGGTCCCTTTACAGGTCTCTAAAAATACCCCATCTGAATGCTTGAATATGATCCGCATACAAAAAGAGTGCCACACTTGTTTCCTGGTTTCCTCAAATAAGCTCGATTAAAATGAATCTTTTTGTTTTTAGAATCACCTCTGATCAAAGGTCCCATATCATTTTCAGAAAGTTTCAAATTTCCATAATCCTCAATGGCTATAGAAAATGGAAGACGATTGTTCTGCGAACACCTTTTCTTGACTTTGCACATCAAGCCCCAATGGCTCTGCATATGTTTCCCACAAGAATGGCCATCAGTCAAAGGAAAATTTGTCCATAGGAGAGTGCTTCTCAGTTTCCGCGTGCTCAAATGACAATCATGTCTTGTCACACCCACGACTTGGAAAACTCCTGGATAAGGGCTTACGTACCTTCTTCTTTCTAAATTCCCTAGAAAAAGGTGAAGAGGGACTTCTTACCAAACTGGCCATGCACCAACTCTCCCTCATTAAATTATGAAATGTGTGGGAACAATTTCCCTTCTCAAAGCCAATATGAACATCTATAATGTCTAAGATTCCATTACTCTGTTCAATCACCCACTGTGGATCCCAACATCAAAACAAATTCAAGATGTTGCAAATCCAACCAATCCATCAGAGATGGAAGGCCAGTTTCCTAAGGAAACCTTTGATTTACTATGCACATTATGCCCCAGTGGCTCTGCATATGTTTCCCAAAAAAATGTATATTAATCAATGGATAATTCATCTCTAGGAGAGTCCTTTCCTACCTCCGTACGCCTAAAAGTGACTCTCGTACCTAATGCATCTCCAAGACTCACAAATATAGGGTCAAGAAAAATCACTAATCAATGTCTAAAAGATGATGGAACATTCCCAGCTGACTCATCCTGATTCAAGGAAACCACCCCGTTATGTTTGGTCAAAGTTGTTTGTACTAAAACATATGTATTAAGTTTTATTGGCGGTACGGTGAACTTATAGCAGAAAAAAGAATAATGATGTCATATTTGCCAGATGGAAAATCTACTGAAGGCACCTCTGAGTAAAAGTCGAGTGTCGGTCCAATAAAAATAGGGTGTAAATCTTGTTAGGCTGAATACCCCTAAAGGGTGGACTAAGTAAAAGCCATGTTATGCCCACGAAGCCCGTGTCTAGAAGGCTTAGGAAACAATTTGTGTAATATTAAAAAAGACATAAAAGTTCGTGAGGTATTCCACTCAACCTCAACAATAGTTGAACTACGATCACTGAGTCCCTTGGCTCATTCAGAAATTAGAGCTCGATTTGGTTATTTCAGTTTAATGATTTACATTCATGTTATAAATATGTTATTGAAGTGATATTAATAAGAAAAGACAAAGAAAAGATATTTAATATCCAAATCTGTTCCATTGGGATCAGCAAAAAATGGAGAAACAACCCTAATTCGGAGACTCTCTGAAGTAAATGGGAGAGGTTATATGCCATAATCTGGGACAGAACCACAACGGGGACCGATTTTCCCTTTCCAAAAGGATGTAATGTGATTGCCACAGGTCTCAATGGTTTGTTCCAAAGAATTGCATTACTCCTTTTCAACTTTAGCTATTGGTTGCACCCTCTCCAAGACAGCTTTATGGTCTTTCCCATTCTTCTAAACAACTTTAAAAGTCACACGTGAGGAGGCCAGTTGTCACCTCAACTTGGTTGCGCGTGATTCACACTCCTATAGCTCATCCTCCTGAACTACCACCAAATCCCAGGCCTTCACCTCCTTGGTCGTAAGATGATCAAGTGTTTCTGAAATATATCTGAATTTTTCCACCAGGTAGTGGGAAGAATTAAACCCGGGCATATTTTCCTCATAGGTGGTGAGGTATCCTCTGGAAATGATGATTTGGAAAATAAGGAAGTGAAGGTACCCATAATCAAAGCTTCTAGGACCCATCTGAGTAAATAACCCTTGTAAATTGTCACCCTTGTCAGCGAGATTGGATAGGGGTGTCTCCTCGACAAGAGAATGTAACTAGTGCCTTGCATTTTTGTGCACTGCTTGATGCCTCTCCATAAGACTAGCACTTTTATCCTCCCATACTACCACATTTTTGTAAGTGGGAAACATTTCCAAAGGAGTAATAAGGGACCTAAAGCTAGTCACCCAAGGCCCGAGACTCTCTTTTCCCTCAGATGGACCATCCACTGGAGCCGGATACATAGAACTAACCATGACCTCCGGGATGATCAACGATAATTGGATGGTACTAGTCTCATAATGATCATGGGAAATATACATTGGAGGGGTTAGTCTGAATTGCTCCCCACCAAAATGGGTTGTACTGATGAAAACCCTACCAGATGCTTTTGACGACAAATCAAGAACCTTCTCACCACGAGAGCAGAAGAAATAGGTGTATCCATCTTAGTTGCTGAAGGGACAAAAGTAGAAGGTGTGGCTATTACACCTCTCACAACGAAGGTAATGTGTGGTGTTGTTATTGGGGTAGGAACAAGATATGTAACAATCAAGGCTTTCTATACCCACTGAACTGGTTCTTTTAGTATCCCCACAGGGTAAAAATCAAACCATAGTTAGGCATTCTCCTGTGATTGGAATGTGGGCCCCGTCGTGTTAGGAATGTTTTTTTCACTAACAACACCTTCATCCATCATCATAAGACACAATTGATGGAGAACCATAGGATGAGATTCTACACTTAATTGAACAACTAGAAGCAACGCAATTTGTTGAAGACATCCAAACTACCTTGAAAACCCGTAGGGGAGGTATGGTTCAAAGATAACTACTCGGTCTACACGGGCGGTGAGCACCCCGTCCTAAAGATTGTTGAGGTATGAGAATTACTACACGGAACTATCCTTTTCACCTCTAAATTATCCCTGAAGAGTAGGGTACGATGCAAATGAGAAGTAAGAGCTGTCATTCAATAGACTAACTGTTTCGGTAATAGTCAGAGTCTGGGGACTAATAGTAGAAATGTTGAGGAGAGCTGGATGAATGTTTGAATGGGAAACCTATGCGGTATGCTGATATTCATAACAAGGGAAGTGTTATTCCATCCACCCATACAGGAATTGGAACGGTCCAATGAGACGATGCAGAGACCTGCCTTCCTGAATCCACCCTAACAATTCATAATGCCAGGCGAGGGTAGAAAGGGACAAATTAATGGGTCGACCCTCCACCAGCATGGCCTCCATCATCAAGGGGTAGGCCCAAACCCCGTTTTATACGTCACAATGTGGGAAGATCCATCCACTTAAGAACATGATAAAAAAAGCTTCTATCCAAAGAGTAGGTGAAATGTCGGGCCGAAGTTCATACCCCCATGTAGCATACCTCTCTGCATAATGAGTAGCACAGTATGACCCTAGGGTCTGGCGGGACTGACACGTTTCTTCAGTTCGACTGCGGCATGCCTTTGGCATAGGCCCATTTGTTTGCAAGAACAATCTTATCCATGCTTCGAATGGGATGAGGGAATGGGCATCGATGGGATGATCCTGTGATCCCACTGCCATGACCAGTATGCTCTTTGTCAAAGGAGACATGTGATAAGTGTCATTCCATGTGGCCGAATATGGGAGGAACTCTTCATACATCTCTCCGAGGATAGGGAGACCTCCTTGCTGGTAGATGTCCCATGGACTGATCCCCACTTCTCCATGTAGTAGATGAAAGGTTTTGGTGCTCAAGAACCAGAAACTCAGAAATTCCAGAAGGATTTCTCCTGGAGAGAAGGTTGAAAACTGATAAACCCAGGCTCCCTGGAGCAATCCCACCACCTCCAACTGGTCGGGGGACTCTAGACAGGTCTGATGCACACAAAATTCCTATACCCACTCATCATAGAAACATCGTATGACCCACAAACCCCACTTGGTGATCCACCCACCATTTGGATTTTCTCGAAAATGCTGATGATTGATGGGAATTCTAGGATGTCTAGTCTTAGGACATCATTGTGGCACCCATAGTTTCCCTGAGTCCATGTCGAACCTCACAATATGAAAATGATTTCTTGAATAATAGTGGATATGACTTCTACGGTAGAGGAAATATTGGCACGATTGTGATCATGTGGGGCCTATAAGAGGACTAAATGAAGGTTGGGATCGGGAAACAACAAAGGCACTTCGGTCAAAAGACCAAACCTGTAAAGTGGAAGTTGCATGGATAACGAGTAATCCTGAAGCTCTAGCTTCAAGAATAATGTCAAAAAACTACAACAAGGAATGATGTGGGTATGAAGGCTATCATCACTATTCCCCTCCATGGTATCCCTCGTCTTCATCGAGTTGTCTCTAGCCTATGAATAGGTCATTGTAGCCTGCACATGAACATTCAAAAAGTAATGATAAGATAGTCTGATCAAAATTGTTGGGAAAAGGTAGTGCATAGATGCTACTCTACCTAAATGACTTAAAACATGTCCGCATAAAGGCTCCACACACTGTTCCTAAAGATGGTATACAGAAGGAGCATTCCACATACAACATGACGCGTGGAAGAAGTACACTACCTACCAAAATAGTACGCGGATGCAACCCACCATTTATGACTATGTTACGCTAAGCGGCCACGAGGCGCTTTCCCATGAACCACTAGACGGAGAAAAGAACCGTTCGTGGAAGGAAGAAACCATGAACCCTGGCCTCGGTTAAGTTTACATTTAAAGGTTGAGGATTAATGTTTTATGTTTGGGTTAATATTTTTTTTTCATTCACAGGTCTATGTTTGGTATGCAGAGAAGCCAACCGCGTAGCATTCTCTTGCATGAAAACCCATTTTTAGTCCTAAAATTCCATAGTTCTATTCGCGAAATCGAAAAAGTGGTACACAAATAGGGAAATGGAGAGGAAATCAGTTCATGAAACATACAGAATCGTTCATGAATGTGGTTTTTTCAAGGAGCATGATATGAGAAAGTGAAGGAGGATGGGGTGTCAGGAGCACTTTTCTCCGCAAGAAATTGTAAAATAAAAATGACATGGGCCCCTATATATAGTTGTGGTCCCCTCCTACCAGGTCTACCTACTCTACCACAAACCATTTCAGTTTATGACTTCTTCTGCATCAGAATAGTTCCCATTTCATTCTTAATGGGAACTATTCTGATGGGGGGAATTTTTAGGGTCTTGAATATTCATCCAAGGAAAGAAAATATCCCTGTAATCACTTTGAAAAAAATAATTAAGTTCTTATTCAGGTTTATCAAAGCAGCGAGACCCAAATTTAGTTAAATTTCTTTGGAAGAGCTTGATGGAATTTAATTTTTCAAGATTTAATGTGTCCCACATTACATCACAAAGAAAAGTACTTGAAGAAGACAGTTCACGAACCGCTAGCCCGCAAGGCGATGGCCAACAGGAAAGGAAAACCGCGAACCGTGCGGAAGACCATCAGTGTACCATTCCGCGAACACCTCAGTTCACAGAATAAGTGGATGGGTAGGGTTTTTTGAACCATTATCGCGAACAAAAGTCCCTACGGACCCCAGTTGACTGATTATTACATGGGTTGGAATACTGCATCAATGGGCCTAAGCAAATGGTGTCACATGCCCAATAGATATGATCCATCTAATGCTCTATAAAAGGAGCACAATAGAAGTAAAAGAACACACAGGGAGGGAGACAGATAGAGGAAAGGACATGTGAAAAAAGCTTGAGGGAGACTCATAGGTTTAACTATGGCTTTCGTCTTGTTCATCAACGATGTATCAACTCTGAACCACTTCCTCCGTAGGTACATCCGAGCCCAAACCATAAAATGAGGGAAACCAGTAAAAATTATAAAACTGCGAACCCAACTAGAAATCCAAGAACCAATGACATCTCTCAGATGAATTTCCCATGAATGAAAATCCCCCAGACCCTCCTTCAGTATGGTGATCCACGTAGCATGCCTCTAGGCAGACTAAGCCTGGTGTCGCGTACCCAATCGATATGCAAATACAACCCAAAGTGGCATGGTGATCTGCGTACCACATTGGTACATGGTTGGAAATAACCATTCCCCCATACCACACTAGTACGTGGATGGCCTCTCTGCCCATGTACCATTATGGTACACTGAGCATTACCCATCCCGAGTGAGAACCAGTTTGGCGAATGGGGTGTCTTTGGGTATTGTTCATTCCAGTTCCAACCTCACTCCTCCATTACCGTCCGGACCTCCAAAATCCCTATGCTAACCAGTCCCCCGACACTAGGCCACAACCTCCTCCATAGCCACCAGACTCGTATGATCAGACCATCGGGTGCATCATCATTCCCAGTTGAGTCTATATACCCATGGTAAGCAGAGTCATGATGGACCTCCCCACAAAGGTATGGGTTTTGGGAATTCCTGTGAGGCTATATTCCCATGGTAACTCATAGCACAACCTTGGGATACTGATGTGAATCTCCTTGTTCTCAAGATTAAGGGTAATTACTTGATTTTCCATTCAACGAGGGACATTGATCAGCCGAAGGGGTTATTTTCCCTCCCCCCTTTGGCAAGGAAGAAACTCCCCCCTTCCCAGAACGTTCTCAAAGGACCTCCCACTAAGGTAAGTCCCTAATCTTCTGATGCAGGGCTACATAACCCTTAATGTCATTTCACATTTAAGGGTTCATTTCTCTGTGCCCTCGCCCATAGTCACCCCATACTCTTCCATCGCGGACACTCCCTCACCCACCAATAGTAGGGAATGCATGTGCCTTGTTTCGTATTTCACATCCTCTTGTTTCTCACACCGAGCATGAATCACGTGGACTTAAAGGTGTGTAAATATTACAACACTTTCACACTTATGAACTATGAGAACTCTGATTCCAGAACAAATCAGGCTATGTAGGATACCTACCAGAAGGCCCGAGCTCAAAAGGGTACCCATCCAAAAGGGTTCGCCCAATCATGTCCCCTCTAATGGGAAGCTTCCATGCTTAATCCTTGCACACGATTTAAACTATGTGGTTTCTGATTCCTCTCCTGAGGATATTTATAAATCCCTAATTATGGGCTCTATCCCAACATCAAGTCATCTTCCCTCCCCCTAGATGATGGTAAACTCTAGAGCGCATTATAATATGTCTATGTCCGCATCACCTCCGTACCTTCAAGCGTATGCATGCTCAAGAAGATCTCGAAAACCATGGGTATCCCATGGAAACACTCTTCGGGAGTGAACCAAGGATTCACAAACATATGAACATGACTTAAATTTTTTAGAGAGTCACTGAATAAGCAACAATCTTCCCTCAGAATGGTGCGGTGAGCCTGACCTCCCATCCTCTCAACCAATGGAGTCCTTAAGTGTCATTATCCAAATTTTCAGTTGACGAGCACCTACCTTTGGAAAGCAGGTCCAAGAATCATGGATACTAGGGCCGTTGCGTGTTCTTGGATCCATGAAAAAACCCATTGTAGACCATCCGAGGAAGTTATATCCTAGAAAGACTGATTGCATGAGCGCTTTACCCCCACACAGTCACCTACTGGGAACAACAGTCTCCACATGGTTAATTCAACCTTCTTTAAATCACAATGATGCTGAATAGGTCAAAACAAAAGAATGATAAATTTGACTAGAAACCATCCCTATAGAAAAAAGGAAAGGGTGATGATCCTCATCGTTCCATATTCGCACCACCCGCAAAACGCGCCACCTTGGAGGCGAAACAAACACCCAATAAGGGAAATGATCTGGTTGATGCATTGAGTTGTAAGACTGAGACACAGGTCATCCATTAATGTAGTAGTGAGTAGAAGCTGATGTATCTGTTTTCTATGATATAACTAGAGGTTCAAGAATTTCATGGGAAACCTATTTTATCAACATTAATAGTGACATCACCCCTTATATAACGAGTGAATATGAGATAGATTCCAGACCCCAAGGGACTCATCTTGAGGGAGAGTGTGTCATGTGATAATGAAACACCTAGTTGTGTTGTTGATAATAATGAGATAAAACACTTCTACCATCATGTTGGGTTCTTATAGACATACGAGAAGAGATCATGTAGGAATATCATGCCTTTTTTTGGTAAGTACAACATAGGAATACCATGATGTAATGAGATATACATCATCTGTATTGGTGTCCACGTATGAAGAGAAATATTTCATGTTTTATTAATCATTTTTCTAGCTATTTTCAGGTGAATGTAGAGTACCAATGACATACTGGACTTCCACAATCTCTATCAATTTCTGAGTGGAAATGGAATGACATCACCATGTATTTTTATGTGATTTCTGAGATCCCCTTTAGGATGTGATGTGGGATGGGTGATCATTGATAGGTTAACTATATTTTTACACTTGTTACCTATCTAAAATACATTCTTGGTTGATGAGATTGGATGGATTTAGATTTTAAATATTGTAAATCTTCATGGTGTTCCACATTCTATCATATCAAAATTATATTTCTGGTTTATATTATAGTTCTAACAGGGTTTTAAAAAATTTCTGGGTTCACGATGCTGTTGAGTGAAACTTTTCAAACTCATTCCAATGAGATGTTAGAGAGGAAGATCGATGTATTAGAGGACATGATCAAGGATTTCAACATTGATTTATGGGGTTATTGGAAGAATCATATACCTATTTTTGAATTTTTCTATAATAACATATTTTAGGAAATAATTTAAATGGATTGATATGAATTCCTTTTTTGATAGGCCATATTGTTCACCATTATTCTGGTTAGAGGTAGGTGATAATATCTACTTGGTCCCCATATCACTCAAATGACTCTAGAGTAGGTATAAAGGATTCATAATCATATAGATACAAATCAGTCTTCGAAGAAATCTTATACTGACCATCACTATTGACATTCATATTTTGAGGTGGGACATATAGTCATTCTAAAAGTTTCTTCTATATTCGATCATAGAAAAAATCTAAGATTGGGAAAGTTATCTCCTCCTTACATTAGGACTTTCCAGATCATGCAGAGAGTCCGACTGTTATACTATTAATTGTAATTACCTCAAAGGTATTGTATGATGCACAACGTCATCCATATATCCGAAATAAAACTTTATCATTTAGAGCCATCTCATTCCTTTGATCTGAAGGAAATTGAGTTATATGTTGATGGGTCAATTGTGGAAAATCTAATATGTATTATTCGTCAAATAATGTTGTAACTCTAATACTGGTCAGTTCTTCATGTCATGGAGTTATGACAGCATGACCATGTATAAGATGGGACCTGAGGGAGAGAGAGAGGGGATGATGTACATGCTCAGTGGCATAATGTTTTTAAATAAAATGATTTATCATCATAAAAAATCACACCAAGGTATGGATTTTTTAAATAGGGGAGGTTGTAATGTCCCATATTTTCAGCGAGGTACATTTTTCTTCAATTATGGTTAATCCTCAATGATTGATCCCTTATGCCAGTTGGTTTGTTTCCAGTAAGGATGTAACAAATGTCATGGATTTTGAATATATAGTAAATTCATGGAATTTATTCATTACATGACATGAAATGAATAAGAAAAGTGTAATAAAATACATGAAATTTATTTTAATTGGACAAACCCTCCTAACATGTTGTAAAAGGGTTTTCATGGAAGGGGAAACCCCTAGCTTTACACAACTTGTAAATCTTACATTCCCCATAAATACTCAAGTTATTTTTCTTAAAAAGGTGAAATGTGATATTTTTTATAGAGCCTAAATATCTTATACCATAACAAATGTGCAACATGAGATCTTCTATCCATGTCTCACCTAGGTTCCACCAGATCGCCTCTATCTGTGCTCTATTTTCTTTCTATTTCGGTGTGTTGTATCTAAAATGGTAAGATCTACACTCATATTCCTTACTTCCATAGTTTAAGTCCTTATATATATTCTATTTTTATGTGAGATAATATTCTTTATTTTTTGGGTTTTGTTCTATTATTATGATGTCATCTATTTTATCTCGATTTAAGGACCAACAATGGATGTGGTGGGTGCTACAAGCCTATGTTTGGTGGTATAGTTATCTTCCATCATAGTATAATTGTATTTATTATGAACCATTGTGATTTGTGCCATAATCCACTGGTGTTTCCTCATAAATTTTTAATTAATTAAACTATAAATTATTCTCACATGTAAGATGTCCTGACCCTATTTACCTACAAAAAAATTATGATGGGAATTTTACTTTACTTGAAAAACCCCAATAGGTGTGTCATTCCTTAATGGTCTAAATTTCCATTTTTCATAAATTATCAAACCAAACCTTAGGTGAGTGTTTCCCATTTAATTAATACTTTGAAAAAGTGATTCGATCTATGTAAAATGAGTGGCCATGAGTTTGGACCCAATGTTTTATTCCATTGTTTTTTATGCTTGAATTAAATAAAATATAAAATTTGATTTAAGAGTTTTGTCTGTAATTCCTTTATAAAATGATATGAGATATTAATTGATGAAACATACCTTCCTATCATTCCAAGAGTGATAATTCTTATTCCATTTATGAATCAGTTTGAAAATAGTCATCATTATTTATAATTAGAATTATTTGATGAATAGAGTATATACCCAGAGTGATTCTTGGTATTCCATAGAAGGGATCACCACATAGATTCTATAAGGCCCCATCCTTAAACCTTACTTAATATTGAGTTAATACAAGATTACACATTGAGGATCTTTTCAGGTTGAGAGTTTTAGGGAATTAGATCATAAAACTTACATTAAACTCCACATTTAAACAAAGTGGTTACATAAAATATAGTATTCATTTTTTTCCATCAATGAAAAAATATTTAAAAATAAAGCTTGGATTCTTTCTTGACACTTCCTTGACACTATCATCATATCATGTACCTTTCCCTTGACCTGTGAAAAACATTTCAAAAACTTGGGATGAGCATAAAAAGCTTAGTAAGGGTTATAAAAATATGGAAAGGAAACATGAGTTCATATATACATAAGAATGAAATCATAATTTACCCATAAAACATAGGCACTTTAACATACCTCATCAAATCATGAATAAATCATAGAAATTATACGACATAAAGGTAACTTGAGGCATTCATAACATTCTTACATAGGGAGTAACCCTCTTGGTTACGTTTGGAATACCCACCATAGTATATTCCCTAAATCTCTTCAGAGAAACATTACCCTTTCACTCGTTCGCGTTACCCAATGCATTGGAGAGCTATATCGGGCTCACCCACCCTTAGTTTATTATGGAACCACCCGTCTTCATAATAATGCCCAAGAACAACAACATAATCGTATCACATAAAACATGCATAAAGGAAACAAAACATTTCCACCTTTCAATCACAAGATATCAATACAACACATTGATATAAAAACATTATGAAAACCATTTTCAATACCAAAATAAAAGAAAAGTAAAACATTGTCTTTATTTTTCTTTTAAAAAGATGTTGTGGCTTGTATAGGAAGCCGAAACTCAAATAATGGTCACGACAGCGGAGAAGTCGGTGTCGCATCACACGTACGACAAAAACATTCCCTTTTGTTGTTTAGTAAACGCTTCGTATAAAAAAGTTTCCTTTTGAATAAACATAAAATTCAAAGGGGTTTATAAACCGTATAAAAGAAGGTTGTGTATAAAACAAAATATGCCTCAATGAAAGGAGATTGAGACGAAGTCCCATACAAAGATGGTAACCTTGGATTAAGGATAAATCAATTACATAATTATGTGTGACAAACGAATACACAAAATACAAGTGGATATTATGTGTAAAACAATAAGAGGTTATTCACACATATTCATAGAACGACATATTCAAGGAGTACAAGTTTATCCCAAAGAATCAAATTTGGGTTAAGAAGTTCCCTTTCAAAAATTTGATAGCCTAACGGTGTCACTACAAAATTCTGGAAATGAGTTGATGAGATATAAAAAGGGTATCTCATTACATGGACAAAAAATTTAAATCAATAAGGATATAGAAGAACATATCCCAACATAATATTATGTGAATTAAAAGACATAACAAAAGAAGTCTTTTAAAAAGAGGGTGAAAGGTTCCCTTACCGACATGGGTATCTTACGAAACATACGCCTCGTCAAGGAAGGAAAATACAAAATTGATGTAAATACTCATAAATGAAAGGATATTACATAATGAGTAAAATAGTGGGAAGTACATATACCAATCAAAGTAAATTGTGGCAAATGTAGCATAAATCTCACGAGAATAAAAGTGAGATGAAAATTCCCTTACGAAAACTCAGCAGCCTAACGGCGCCACTTAAAACATTCAAAAATGGATAGATGAGATCAAATAGGGTCTCTCATCATATTAATATAAAGTTTACAGAAAGATTAATATAAAATAACATCCCCCAACATAAATAATAGTAGCTTAAAATAAGTGACATAAAGGAGAGTACTTAAAAAGAAAGAGAGAGGTTATATCTCTTACGAAAATTCGGCAGCCTAACGGCGCAACTCAAAACTTCCAAAATGGATTGAGAGAGAATAGGGTATCTCATAATATTAACATAAAAATTAATGTAATATTAATATAAAAGTACATCCCAATAACAAGAAAGATGAGCTTAAAAGGAATGACATAAAAGAGTGTACTTAAAAAGAAAGAGAGGGGTAGGGTCCCTTACCTCATGCCCAACTTGTCTTGTTTGTTTCTTTATATTCCTGAATAATAACCTTTGGTAAATTTATAATTGCTTAAGTACCTCCTATAAATATTATTATTCAGTTCATATCTCATATTTTAATGTTATAATAATTGGTTAATAATATGAGTTCATATCAGACGTTTTTGTCGATGTTTGGTACATGAGTCAAAAATTGAACCTGTTGGAAAATAATTTTCCATGTAGTTATAGGTAAATCATATCCAGAATAGTATTTATGTTTTATATATCCAGTATATATTCATTTTATACTATTCCATAGCATTTGGAGATAAAAAACGAAAAGCACCGTTCATGGAGACGGTAGGCCGTACGTACGCGTGAACGCTACTTTCATTTTGTTCTTTGTCATATTAATGGAATTTAAAAAAATGAGAGATATATATATATGTTATAATTCCAGAATTATATCCATAATTTACATATAAGTCCATTATATATATGTACTTATAATAGTACATAACATTTTGAGATAAGAAATGAAATGTACCGTTCATGGAGACGGTAAGCCGTACGTACGGAGGAACACTACTTCCATTTCAATTTCATATTTAATGGAATTAAGACATAATGATACATAATAGTATTTTAATTCTAGTATGGAATCATATATAATATCAATAAATATATCCTTTATACGTACCACAAATGGTATTAACGAATCAAATCACTTTGAGGGGGCGGTAGTCCGCACTTCCTTAAATGAAGATATCGCGTTTACCCATAATGGAAACCATAAAGGTATGCCCAAAATGAAAAAATACAGAATCTTAAGGAAAACATAAAAATATTATATATCATATATAAATATATTTTCATCTTAATGGCCACCTTTGAAGGTGTTAAAAGAATGTTGAACAATCATCTTTTCAGGAGGTAGAAATTCACCATGCACAGAAACAGTATGTTCTTTAACCATTAGATGTAGGTGTGTGTAAGTGTAGCTCGAATACTTATTATGAAAACATTCTACTATATTTAGGATACTGTATTTGTTACAAAATAAATTAATAAAAAGAGTTTAGGGGGTTGGAGAAGCAAAATAAGACAAAAGGACACAAGTGAAGACATTACCTTTAAATCGGGTAACTCTCTTTGATTTAAGCTCAAAGGATTCCTTGGAAAGGATTATTCCAAAAGTGAGGCTTCAATGATTAAGATAGGGATGTGGAGAGATTAAATGGACAGGGGTTGGATGAGCCAAATGCTTGAGAGGTGTGTGTAAGGTGGTAGAGGGGGGGGGGGCTTTTATAAGAGGAGAGGAGAGGCACTCTTGGAAAGTAAAGAAATGTTCCTTTATTTAAAATGAGTTTCGGATTTAAAAGGTCCCACATTGATATAAATCGATTATAAGGTGATAAGGGTTAGAAATAAACCCATACAATAGGTTTTAGACATGTGTATGTCTTAGATTGTACATTATCTTTCCATTTTATTTAAATCGTTAAATAATGAGGTCATCGCTGCATCATCATGATGTCATAAATAATTTCATTTATTTAATGTATAAAAATTAAAAACAAATACTATGATGTATGAAATCTTTTTAGCTTTCTAATTACTATTTATAGTCAATAATCTGACTTGTATAGCCCCATGTAAAAATTGTTTTAGTAAAATAACTCATGTTTGTGTCATTTTAATTTTAACTTTAAATAAAAAGGTATTTATGTCATTTTCCAACCAAAGTGGCTACATGGGTTCCCCAAGTTGACCCATGGATTGTCTTGGTCGTCCATGACTCATAAAATGAGGGAAATACATGTGTCTAGGTCATTTCATTTTATTAAAACATTATTCTTACCTTAAACTACACTAATTACCTCTAATCACGATTAAAAACATAATAAGTTACTATTCACCAAAAAATTATTTTAATCCCATTGAACCACATTTTACATCTTAATGAAAACCATGTATGTTGGATTTTTTAAATTCAAAACAAAAATATGGCAAAATTTCATTTAAATGGAAAATCAGTTTTTATAAGTACCACTTAGTGGTTTCACTATTCATCAAAAATTGAACTTTTTCAGAAAATTACCAAAATTTCACCGTAAGCTATATTTGATATTACAAATTCAAAAATGATGTCTATTTTTTAAAATTAAAAACATATAAGTTGCATTAATTAATTTAATAATTAATTCCCGTTGTCAAAACAAATAGCGTGTTTTTATGAAACAAAATGCATCAAAAGATTGACAGTGGTTTAAGTCCGATTTCAAAGTGAAATTAATTCCAACGACCACTATTGGATTAAATGGTAAAAATATATTCTAATTTTACTTTAAAACCAATTCAAAAGATAATCTAATCATATAAATAAATTATATTAAAAAGAGGTTTTGAATTAAAATACAACATTTTTCACGATTCATTAAAAATTGAACTTTTTCGGAAAAATACCAAAAATTTACACAAAGTAAATTTTGATGTCCCCATTCTAAAGAAGAATTTTATTTTGTCAAATATAACACATAAAATTGTCAAAAAGTGGATTTAATAGAGGTTCACCATCAAAAGGCGGTTAATCGACCTTTTAAAGAATATTGGAATGTTTATGCTTAAAATTGGATTCATTCGCATTTTTAATCCTATAACATTTATTGTAAAGAGTAAAAATATTTGACAAACATATATAATTATTTTTTAGTTAGTTCTGTTCATTCCCGCCATTACAATGGCTAGGCGTTAACTACCATTTAAAATAATATTATTTTATTATTAGAGTGCAACGCAAGATTCCCAAGAAACTCATTGTTGCGTATTGGGTACGCCATCGTGCATAGAGTCCCCTTTAAAGTAATATTAACATTTTATTCACAAATATGGATAAATATGAAAATGTCATATTCTTTATTTACCCGGGGTGTTACATCCTTCCCCCCTTTTGGGAATTGCGTCCTCGCAATTTTTGAAATTGGGCTTGGAAACTTCATTGAAAATCCCACATCAGAACAAGAGTCAGTAAAAAAAATCACTTTAAAATAAAGAAAGATTAGTACAAAGGTCACCCGAGTTAACCCATACTAGGATTCCAAGTACGAAAATATGGACATGGAAGAAAAAAACAAAGGGTCATGTTCTGATGGAGAGTGATAGTAAACATGTCTAAGAGAAAGTTAACCATAAGAAAATCACAAACTTGTGATGGGTTATACGGTATTCGATTCCACAGTAGGAAAAGTTAACAGAAAACATTTTTGTTTTAAGTGACTCTTCATTGAGGAATTTATTTTTGATCTTAAGGAAACATACTTACTTGTCATGTTGACTTTCAACTTTTACTAGATTTCTTACACAAACTCATACTTTCCCCAAAAGACGAGTATTTAGGAAGACTTGTTCACATTAATAGTAATATAATCAACTTATAGAGGATCACCTAATCCACAAAAGAGAACTATATACTTCCCATATCTTTAGACCTTAACCAAAACCAAAACCAAAAAGGTTAGTACAAGATCAGATAATACCCAAAAAGGATAATCCTTAAAAAAAATCTATTCTTAATCTCCAAAATTTATCAAACAATACCCAAAGTTCAACAAACACCATTCAATAAACAAATTGTCCATAAAATACTTCAAAGTAAACCAAACTAATAATGAAACCCAAATATTTGAAGGATTTAGTCACATAGTCTTCCAAGTTAAATCGTAACATTTATATCCAAACAACATCAGTTGCTCCTAAAGTCTCATATTGAAAAGTAATTAACCTAATCACATATCCTCCATGATAGGTTAATAAATTTCCATAGATAACCCAAAATCAGCTTACACTTATTTCATAAAATAATCTAACTAAAAAGAATTAGTCAAACTAACCAGGGACTTCACGTAGTCCAGTTGTAGTTGATAAATACCAGTCGCACTTTGGTTGTGGGTTCGATTCCTGCAGCTTTGTCTGACGTGACGGGTTGTCACACGGTATGCATGTTGTCCATTTCCCAAAACTATATAATTCATAAAACATTCCCCAAAAGAAGATAAAATCTTCAAAAATAATCATAACATATTTTAACCTCAAGTTTATCTCATGCCTTTCATTTTCCATTATAACATATAATAACCCATAATTTCTTCAAAAGTAAGGATCATATAAACCCTAATGGTTACCTTTATAATTATTACCTGAACTTCCACATCGATTGGTCATCTCGTACATGATGCATTACAAAACCTATCAAGGTTCAAGTGGATGATCACGACTCCTTGATAGTTGGTTTAGAACAACCACCAGTTTCTTTATTGAATACCCCATTTCATCCAGTCTCTTAATAAGAGAACCACAACAGTTTCCTTCAAACCTATTGTCACTTTTGTGCCTACTAGATCCATCCATTTACTAAAAACAGAAATGTCAGTGTGAGTATATCAACAAAAACATCATGTAAAAATGAGGAAGATAACCACTAAGATATACTTACTTATTAAATTTATCGAAAACTAGGACTCTTTCTGAAATCCTAACCATTATGGTAATGTCACTTATGCTTAGAAGATACCCTAACCTCTAAAGTTATCTAAACCGACCTCTGATACCAACTATAAGGCCCCAGCCTTAAACCTTACTTAATCTTGATTTAATACAAGATTAAACATTGAGGATCTTTTCAGGTTTAGATATTTAGAGAATTAGATCATAAAACATACATTACATTCCAAATTTAAACAAAGTGGTTACATAAAAGATATTATTCATATTTTTTCCATCAACGGAAACATATTAAAAAATAAAGCTTGGATTTTTTATTGACACTTCCTTGAAACTATCATCATATCATGTACCTTTCCCTTGACCTATGAAAAACATTTCAAAAACTTGGGATGAGCATAAAAAGCTCAGTAAGGGTTATAAAAATATAGAAAGGAAACATGAGTTCATATATACATAAGAATGAAATCATACATTACCCATAAAACATAGGCACTTTAATATACCTCATCAAATCATGAATATATCATAGAAATTATAAGACATAAAGGTAACTTGAGGCATTCAAAACATTCTTACATAGGGAGTAACCCTCTTGGTTACGTTTGGAATACCCACCACAGTATATTCCCTAAATCTCTTCGGAGAAACCTTAACGTTTCACTCCTCCGCGTTACCCAATGCATTGGAGAGCTATATCGGGCTCACCCGCCCATAGTTTATCACGGAACCACCAGTCTTCAGAATATTTCCCAAGAACCACAACATAATAGTATCACATAAAACATGCATAAAGAAAACAAAATATTTCCACCTTTCAATCAAAAGATATCAATACAACACATTGATATAAAAAAATTATGAAAACCATTTTCAATACCAAAATAACAGAAAAGTAAAACATGGTATTTATTTTTCTTTTAAAAAGAAGGTATGGCTTGTAGAGGAAGCCAAAAATTAAATAATGGTCACGGCGGCGGAGAAGTCTTTGTCTCCGCACACGTAGGACAAAAACATTCCATTTTTTTGTTTAGTAAATGCTTCGTATAAAAAAGTTTCCTTTTGAATAAACATAAAAGTCAAAGGGGTTAATACACTGTATAAAAGAAGGTTGTGTATAAAATAAAATATGCCTCAATGAAAGGAGATTGAGATGAAGTCCCATACAAAGACGGTATCCTTGGATTAAGGATAAATCAATTACATAATTATGTGTGACAAACGAATACACCAAATATAAGTGGATATTAAGTGTAAAACAATCAGAGGTTTTTCACACATATTCATAGAATGACATATTCATGGAGTACAAGTTTATCCCAAAGAATCAAATTTGGGTTAAGAAGTTCCCTTGCAAAAATTTGACAGCCTAACGACGTCACTACAAAATCAAGAAATTAGTTGATGAGAGATAAAAAGGGTATCTCATCACATGGACATAAAATTTAAATCAATAAGTATATAGAAGAACATATCCCAACATAATAGTATGTCAATTGAAATACATAACAAAAGAATTCTTTTAAAAAGAGGGTGAAAGGTTCCCTTACCAACATGGGTATCTTTCGAAACATACGCTCTATGAAGGAAGGACAATACAACATTGATGTAAATACTCATAAATGAAAGTATTTTACACAATGAGTAAAATAATGGGAAGTACATACACCACTCAAAGGAAATTGTGGCAAATGTAGCATAAATCTCATGGGGATAAAAGTGAGATGAAAAATCCCTTACGAAAAATCGGCAGCCTAACGGCGCCACTTAAAACATTAAAAATGGATTGATGAGATAAAATAGGGTCTCTAATCATATTAAAATAATGTTTAAAGAAATATTAATATAAAATAACATCCCCCAACATTACTAAGAGGAGCTTGAAAGAAGTGACATAAAACAGAGTACTTAAAAAGAAAGAGAGAGGTTATATCTCTTACGAAAATTCGACAGCCTAACGACGCCACTCAAAACATCCAAAATGGATTGAGAGAGAATAGGGTCTCTCATCATATGAACATAAAAATTACAGTAAGATTAATATAAAAGAACATCCCAATAACAAGAAATATGAGCTTTAAAAGTAATGACATAAAAGAGTGTACTTGAAAAGAAAGAGAGGGTTAGGGTCCCTTACCTCAAGTCCAACTTGTCTTGTTCGTTTCGTTATATTCCTGAATAATATACTTTGGTAAATTTATAATTTCTTAAGGACCTCCTATAAAGATTATTATTCATTTCATATCACATATTTTAATGTTATAAAAATTGGTTAATAATATGAGTTCATATCAGACGTTTTTGTCGATGTTTGGTACATGAGTCAAAAATTGAACTTGTTGGAAAATAATTTTCCATGTAGTTGTAGGTACATCAGATCCAGAATAGTATTGATGTTTTATATATCCAGTATATATTAATTTTATAATATTCCATAGCATTTGGAGATAAAAAATGAAAAGCACCGTTCATGGAGACGGTAGGTCGTACGCACGCATGAACGCTACTTTCATTTTTTTCTTTGTCATATTAATGGAATTAAAACAAAATGAGAGAGATATATATATGTTATAATTCCGGAATTATATCCATAATTTACATATATATCCATTATATATATGAACTTATAATAGTACATAACATTTTGAGATAAGAAATGAAATGTACCGTTCAAGGAGACGGTAAGCCGTACGTACGCATGAATGCTACTTCCATTTCAATTTCATATTTAATGAAATAAAAATATAATGATACATAATAGAATTTTAATTACAGTATGGTATCATATATAATATCATTAAATATATCCTTTATACATACCACATATGGTATTAACGAATGAAATCACTTTGAGGGGGCGGTAGTCCACACTTCCTTAAACGAAGATATCGCGTTTACCCATAATGGAAACCATAAAGGTATGCCCAAAATGAAAAATACAGAATCTTAAGGAAAACATAAACATATTATATATCATATATAAATATAGTGTTATCTTAATGGACACCATTGAAGGTGTTAAAATAATGTTGAACAATCATCGTCTCGGGAGGCAGAAATTCACCATCCACAGAAACAGTATATTCTTTAACCATTAGATGTAGGTGTGTGTAAGTGTAGCTCGAATCCTTCTTATAAAAACATTATAGTATATTTAAGATACTGGATTTGTTACAAAATAAATTAATAAAAAGAGTTTAGGTGGTTGGAGAAGCAAAATAAAACAAAAGGACACAAGTGAAGACATTACCTTAAAATCAGGTAACTCAATTTGATTTAAGATCAAAGGCTTCTTTGGAAAGGATTATTCCCAAAGTGAGGCTCTAATGATGAATATAGGAATGTGGAGAGATGAAATGGGCAGGGGTTGGACGATCCAAAGGCTTGAGATGTGTGTGTAAGGTGGTAGAGGTGGGGGCCTTTTATGAGAGGAGAGGAGGGGCACTGTTGGGAAGTAAAGAAATGTTCCTTTATTTTAAAATGAGTTTCGGATTTAAAAGGTCCCACATTGATATAATTCGAGGATAAGGTGATAAGGGTTAGAAATACACCCATTCAATAGGTTTTGGACATGTGTAGTTCTTAGATTTTACATTATCTTTCCATTTTATTTAAATCATTAAATAATGAGGTCATCGCTGCATCATCATGATGTCATAAATAATTTAATTTATTTAATGTATAAATTTTTTAAAAAAACTACTATGATGTATGAAATCTTTTTATCTTTCAAATTACTATTTATAGTTAAAAATCTGACTTGTATAACCCCATGTAAAAATTGTTTCATCAAAACAACTCATGTTTGTGTCATTTTAATTTTAACTTTAAATAAAAAGGTATTTATGTCATTTTCCAACTAAAGTGGCTCCATGGGGTCCCCAAGTTGACCCATGGATTATATTGGTCGGCCATGACTCATCCAATAAGGGTAGGACATGTTTCTAGGTCATTTCATTTTATTAAAACATTATTCATACCTTAAACTACACTAATTACCTCTAATCGCGATTAAACACTTAATAAGTTACAATTCACAAAAAAAAATATTTTAATCCCATTGAACCACATTTTAATTCTTAATGACAACCATGTATGTTGGATTTTTGAAATTCAAAACAAAAAGATGGAAAAATTTCATTTAAACGGAAAATTAGTTTTTATAAGTACCACTTAGTGGTTTCACTATTCATAAAAATTGAAGTTTTTCAGAAAATTACCAAATATTCACCCTAAGATATATTTGATATTCTGAATTCAAAAATGATGTCTATTTTAAAAAATTAAAAACATATAGGTTGCATTTATTAATTTAATAATTAATTCCCACTGTCAAAACAAATAGCGTGTTTTTATGAAACAAAATGTATCAAAAGATTGACACTAGTTTAAGTCCGATTTCAAAGTGAAATTAATTCCAATGACCACTATTGTATTAAATGGTAAAAATATATTCTAATTTCACTTTAAAACCAATTCAAAAGATAATATATTCATATAAATAAATCAGATTAAAAAGAGCTTTTGAATTAAAATACAACATTTTTCACTATTCATTAAAAATTGAACTTTTTCGGAAAAATACCAAAAATTTACACAAAGTAAATTTTGATGTCCCGATTATAAAGAATAATTTTATTTTGTCAAATATAACACATAAAATTGTCAAAAAGTGGATTTAAAATTGGTTTTCCATCAAAAGGCGGTTAATCGACCTTTTAAAGAATATTAGAATGTTTACACTTAAAATTGGTTTCATTCGCATTTTTAATCCTATAACATTTATTCTAAAGAGTAAAAATATTTTACAAACATATATAATCATTTTTTAGTTATTTCTGTTCATTCCCGCCATTACAATGGTTAGGCGTTAACTACCCTTTAAAATAATATTATTTTATTATTAGAGTTCAACGCAAGATTCCCAAGAAACTCATTGTTGCGTATTGGGTACGCCATCGTGCATAGCATCCCCTTTAAAGTAATATTAATATTTTATTCACAAATATGGATAAATATGAAAATGTCATATTCTTTATTTACCTGGGGTGTTACATCCTTCCACCCTTTTGAGAATTGCGTCCTCGCAATTTTTAAAATTGGGCTTGGAAATTTCATTGAAAATCCCACATTGGAACAAGAGTCAGTAAAAAAATCACTTTAAAATAAAGAAAGTTAAGTACAAAGGTCACCAGAGTTAACCCATACTAGGATTCCAAGTACAAAAATATGGACATGGAAGAAAAAAACAAAGGGTCATGTTCTGATGGAGAGTGATAGTAAACATGTCTAAGAGAAAGTTAACCATAAGAAAATCACAAACTTGTGATGGGTTAAACGGTATTCGATTCCCCAATATGAAAAGTTAACAGAAAACATTTTTGTTTTAAGTTACTCTTCATTGAGGAATTTATTTTTGATCTTAAGGAAACATACTTACTTGTCATGTTGACTTTCAACCTTTACTAGATTTCTTACACATACTCATACTTTCCCCAAAAGACGAGTATTTAGGAAGACTTGTTCACATTAAGAGTACTATAGTCAAATTATAGAGGATCACCTAATCCACAAAAGAGAACTATATACTTCCCATATCTTTAGACCTTAACCAAAACCAAAACCAAAAAGGTTAGTACAAGATCAGATAATACCCAAAAAGGATAATCCTTTAAAAAAATCAAATCTATTCTTAATCTCCAAAATTTATCAAACAATACCCAAAGTTCAACAAAGACCATTCAATAAAAAAATTGTCCATAAAATACTTCAAAGTAAACCAAATAAAGATTGAATCCCAAATATTTGAATGATTTAGTCACATAGTCTTCCAAGTTAAATCGTAACATTTATCTCCAAACAACATCAGTTGCTCCTAAAGTCTCATATTGAAAAGTAGTTAACCTAATCACATATCCTCCATGATAGGTTAATAAATTTCCATAGATCACCCAAAATCAGCTTACTCTTTATTCATAAAATCATGTAACAAAAAATAATTAGTCAAACTAACCAGGGACTTCACATAGTCCAGTGGTAGGCGATAAATACCAGTCGCACTTTTGTTGTGGGTTCGATTCCCGCAGCTTTGTCCGACGTGATGGGTTGTCACACGGTGTGCGTGTTGTCCTTTTCCCAAAACTATATAATTCATAAAACATTCCCCAAAATGAGATAAAATCTTCAAAAATAATCATAACATATTTTAACCTCAATTTTATCTCATGCCTTTCATTTTCCATCATAACATATAATAACCCATAATTACCTCTAAAGTAAGGATCATATAAACCCTAATGGTTACCTTTATAATTATTACCTGAACTTCCACATCGATTGGTCATATCGTACATGATGCATTACAGAACATATCAAGGTTCAAGTGGATGATCATGACTCATTGATAGTTGGTTTAGAACAACCATGAGTTTCCTCATTGAATACCCCATTTAATCCTGTCTCTTAATCTGAGAACCACAACAGTTTCCTTCAAACCTATTGTCACTTTGGTGCCTCCTAGATCCATCCATTCACTAAAAACAGAAATGTCAGTGTGATAATATCAAAAAAAAACATCATGTACTAATGAAGAAGATAAACACTAAGATATATTTACTTATTCAATTTATCTAAAACTAGGACTCTTTTTGAAATCCTAACCATTATGGTAATGTCACTTATTCTTAGAAGATACCCTAACCACTAAAGTTATCTAAACTGACTTATGATACCAACTATAAGGCCCCAGCCTTAAACCTTACTTAATCTTGAGTTAATACAATATTACACATTGAGGATCTTTTCAGGTTTAGAGTTTTAGAGAATTAGATCATAAAACTTACATTACATTCCACATTTAAACAAAGTGGTTACATAAAAGATAGTATACAATTTTTTCCATCAACGGAAACATATTTAAAAATAAATCTTGGATTCTTTCTTGACACTTCCTTGACACTATCACCATATCATTTACCTTTCCCTTGACCTGTGAAAAACATTTCAAAAACATGGGATGAGCATAAAAAGATCAGTAAGGGTTATAAAAATATGGAAAGGAAACATGAGTTCATATATACATATGAATGAAATCATAATTTACCCATAAAACATAGTCACTTTAACATACCTCATCAAATCATGAATAAATAATAGAAATTATAAGACATAAAGGTAACTTGAGGCATTCATAACATTCTTACGTAGGGAGTAACCCTCTTGGTTACGTTTGGAATACCCACCACAGTATATTCCCTAAATCTCTTTGGAGAATCCTTAACGTTTCACTCTTTCGCGTTACCCAATGCATTGGAGAGCTATATCAGGCTCACCCGCCCTTAGTTTATCACAGAACCACCTGTCTTCATAATAATTCCCAAGAACCACAACAAAATCGTATCACATAAAACATGCATAAAAGAAACAATACATTTCCACCTTTCAATCACAAGATATCAATACAACACATTGATATAAAAACATTATGAAAACCATTTTCAATACCAAAATAAAAGAAAAGTAAAATATGGTATTTATTTTTTTTAAAAAAGAAGGTATGGCTTGTAGAGGAAGCCGAAACTAAAATAATGGTCACGGCGGCGGAGAAGTCGTTGTCGCCGCACACGTACGAGAAAAACAATCCCTTTTTTTGTTTATTAAATGCTTCGTATAAAAAAGTTTCCTTTTGAATAAATTTAAAAGTAAAAGGGGTTTATACACCATATAAAAGAAGGTTTTGTATAAAACAAAATATGCCTCAATGAAATGAGATTGAGACAAAGTCCCATACAAAGACGGTATCCTTGGATTAAGGAGAAATCAATTACATAATTATGTGTGACAAACGAATACACCAAATATAAGTGGATATTAAGTGTAAAACAATCAGAGGTTTTTCACAGATATTCATAGAACGAAATATGAAAGGAGTACAAGTTTATCCCAAAGAATCAAATTTGGGTTAAGAAGTTCCCTTGCAAAAATTTGACAGCCTAACGACGTCACTACAAAATTCCAGAAATGAGTTGATGAGAGATATAAAGGGTATCTCATCACATGTACATAAAATTTAAATCAATAAGGATATAGAAGAACATATCCTAACATAATAGTATGTGAATTAAAAGACATAACAAAAGAAGTCTTTTAAAAAGAGGGTGAAAAGTTCCCTTACCAATATGGGTATCATTCGAAACATACGCCCCGTGAAGGAAGGAAAATACAACGTTGATGTAAATACTCATAAATGAAAGTATATTACACAATGAGTAAAATAATGGGAAGTACATACACCACTCAAAGGAAATTGTGGCAAATGTAGCATAAATCTCACGAGAATAAAAGTGAGATGAAAAATCCCTTAAGAAAACTCAGTAGCCTAATAGTGCAACTTAATACTTTAAAAATGGATTGATGAGATCAAATAGGGTCTCTCATCATATTAAAATAATGTTTACATAAATATTAATGTATAAGAACATCCCCCAACATAACTAAGAGTATCTTAAAAGAAGTGACATAAAGAAGAGTACTTAAAAAGAAGGAGAGAGGTTATATCTCTTAAGAAAATTTGGCAGCCTAACGGTGCCACTCAAAACTTCCAAAACGGATTGACAGAGAATAGGGTCTCTCATCATATGAACATAAAAATTACAGTAACAGTAATATAAAAGAACATCCCAATAACAGGAAAGATGAGCTTCAAAAGGAATGACATAAAAGAGTGTACTTAAAAAGAAAGAGAGGGGTAGGGTTCCTTACCTCAAGTACAACTTGTCTTGTTCGTTTCCTTATATTTATGAATAATAAACTTTGGTCAATTTATAATTGCTTAAGGAACTCCTATAAATATTATTATTAAGTTCATATCACATATTTTAATGTTATAATAATTGTTTAATAATATGAGTTCATATCAGATGTTTTTGTCGATGTTTGGTACATGAGTCAAAAATTGAACTTGTTGAAAAATAATTTTCCATGTAGTTATAGGTACATCATATCCAGAATAGTATTGATGTTTTATATATCCAGTATATCTTCATTTTATACTATTCCATAGCATTTGGAGATAAAAAACGAAAAGCACCATTCATGGAGATGGTAGGCCGTACGTATGCATGAACACTACTTTCATTTTTTTCTTTGTCATATTAATGGAATTAAAACAAAATGAGAGAGATATATATATATGTTATAATTCCATAATTATATCCATAATTTATATATATATCAATTATATATATGTACTTATAATAGTACATAACATTTTGAGATAAGAAATGAAATGTACCGTTCATGGAGACGGTAAGCCGTACGTACGCATGGACACTACTTCCATTTCAATTTCATATTTAATGGAATTAAAACATAATGATACATAATATTATTTTAATTACATTATGGTATAATATATAATACCATTAAATATATCCTTTATTCGTACCAAATATGGTATTAACGAATCAAATCACTTTGAGGGGGCGGTAGTCTGCACTTCCTTAAATGAAGATATCATGTTTACCCATAATGGAAACCATATAGGTATGCCAAAAATGAAAAATACAGAATCTTAAATAAAACATAAACATATTATATATCATATATAAATATAGTGTCACCTTAATGGCTACCTTTGAAGGTGTTAAAATAATGTTGAACAATCATCGTTTCGGGAGGCAGAAATTCACCATCCACAGAAACAGTATGTTCTTTAACAATTATATGTATGTGTGTGTAAGTTTAGCTCGAATAATTCTTATAACAACATCCTAGTATATTTAAGATACTGTATTTGTTTCAAAATAAATGAATAAAAAGAGTTTAGGGGGTTGTAGAAGCAAAATAAAACAAAAGGACACAAGTGAAGACATTACCTTAAAATCGGGTAACTCTCTTTGATTTAAGCTCAAAGGATTCCTTATAAAGGATTCTGCCCAAAGTGAGGCAAAAATGATGAAGATAAGGATGTCGAGAGATGAAATGGGTAGGGGTTGGACGAGCCAAAGTCTTGATACGTGTGTGTAAGGTGGTAGAGGTGGTGGCCTTTTATAAGAGGAGAGGAGGGGCACTCTTGGAAAGTAAAGAAATGTTCCTTTATTTTAAAATGAGTTTCAGATTTAAAACGTCCCACACAGATATAATTGTAGGATAAGGTGATAAGGGTTCTAAATCAACCCATCCAATAGGTTTTAGACATGTGTAGGTCTTAGAGTTTACATTATCTTTCCATTTTATTTAAATCTTTAAACAATGAGCTCATCGCTGCATCGTCATGATGTCATAAATAATTAAATTAATTTAATGTATAAAAATTATAAAAAAAATATTAGGATGTAGTAAATCTTTTTATATTTCTAATAACTATTTATAGTAAAAAATATGACATGTATAACCCCATGTAAAAATTGTTTTAGTAAAAAAACTCATGTTTGTGTCATTTTAATTTTAACTTTAAATAAAAAGGTATTTATGTCATTTTCCAACCAAAGTGGCTACATGGGGTCCCTAAGTTGACCGATGGATTTTATTGGTCGGCCATGACTCATACAATGAGGGTAGGATATGTGTCTAGGTCATTTAATTTTATTAAAACATTATTCTTACCTTAAACTGCACTAATTACCTCTAATCGCAATTAAAAACATAATAAGTTACTATTTACCAAAAAATTATATTAATCCCATTGAACCACATTTTACTTCTTAATGAAAACCATGTATGTCGGATTTTTGAAATTAAAAACACAAAGATGGAAAATTTTTATTTAAACGGAAAATCAGTTTTTATAAGTACCACTTAGTGGTTCCACTATTCATCAAAAATTGAAGTTTTTCAGAAAAATACCAAAAAATTACCCTAAGCTATATTTGATATTCTGAATTCAAAAATGATGTCTATTTTACAAAATTAAAAACATATAAGTTGAATTAATTAATTTAATAATTAATTCCCGCTGTCAAAACAAATAGCGTGTTTTTATGAAACAAAATGTATCAAAATATTGACACTAGTTTAAGTCCGATTTCAAAGTGAAATTAATTCCAACGACCACTATTGGATTAAATAGTAAAAATATATTCTAATTTCACTTTTAAACTAAGTAAAAAGATAATCTAATCATATAAATAAATTAGATTAAAAAGTGGTTTTGAATTAAAATACTACATTTTCACTATTCATTAAAAATTGAACTTTTTCGGAAAAATACCAAAAATTTACACAAAGTAAATTTTGATGTCCTGATTCTAAAGAAGAATTTTATTTTGTCAAATATAACACATAAAATCTTCAAAAAGTTGATTTAAAATAGGTTCATCATCAAAAGGCGGTTAATCGACCTTTTAAAGAATATTGGAATGTTTACGCTTAAAATTGGATTCATTCGCATTTTTAATCCGATAACATTTATTGTAAAGAGTAAAAATATTTGACAAACATATATAATCATTTTTTAGTTAGTTATGTTCATTCCCGCCATTACAATGGCTAGGCGTTAACTACCATTTAAAATAATATTATTTTATTATTAGAATGCAACCCAAGATTCCCAAGAAACTCATTATTGCGTATTGGGTATGCCATCGTGCATAGTGTCCCCTTTAAATAAATATTAATATTTTATTCACAAATATGGATAAATATGAAAATGTCATATTCTTTATTTACCTCGGGTGTTACAGATTTTATACCTCCTTATTAGTGATAACAGTTCCCTAGGGGAGACCATGTGGATGAGATTTGTGGAATAATGGTTACATCATGACAAGATCGATGCATGGTCCCCTATATAAAAAACCAGGGATGGTCACAAAGGTTGTTGACTTCACACCACACCAACAGTGATATTTTTGATTCAATTTATAGAATTACTTGGACGAAATCTTATTGTGTGTTTTGTTTGTTAAGCTCCTACTGTTATATATGGATTCCTTTATATGGTTCACTTTGGATAGGCCTAGGATTATTCTTATTTAATTAATAGATATTAATTATCTATAACTCAAAAAATGATAGTTTATTAAATTAAATCATGCGTCCACCAATCCAAATCACATTATTAGGATCAATACAATATTGATACATTATTTATGATGTACCATTTATATACCATATCATACATGTATAGGTTCAGCTTGGTTTAGAGGTATAAATATTAGGTTGAAGAAGGTAGTGTCAATCGGGCATCCCACGAGGAACCTAATATGATGTTTTTTTAATTTACTACCTTATATTTATTATCATTGGAACACAACTAATTTTATATGTACATAATATATTGCTCTAGACACCATTTAATGTGGAATTTATAGTATTTATCACACCTTTCTTGGGATACTCTTGGTACTTGAGTTCACATCATGACTATAGGTGTAGTCAGGGAGAAGAAACCTCCTTCTAATGTTTGATATTCAATATTAGGATGAAGTATAAGATAATTATAGTGTACTTATGTCCACTATTCTATTAGAGGAAGCTTTTTTCCTACTAGAAATTTTTTTGTATAACATATTGTATATTTCTGTTTCCCTTATATCCCATGCGCCTCATTTTTCTATAGCTACATGATATCATCATAATCATTTTGTATCAATTTATGATCCAACATATTCTTATTTATTTATATGTATGGTTTCTTATTCAGATTTTGGTTGTTTATTACAACTACTTATGTTCTTATTTATTATTTAATTTTTTGGTTAAACCCTGAATCATGAGGGAATATTCTCCATAGGAACACAATGTAGGCCCTCACCACTAGTCATCATCCTCTGGGGTATGTGGAGATGCACTTGAGGTCATGTGGACAATAATCTCAAGAACCACTTAGTGGATTCTAGGGATATATGCCACATTATTACATTTAATAATAATATTGATATATATATATATATTTTATTTATTCAACAGTATCATTATAAAAAAACTATGAGCGACTATATGGAAAAAAAGAAGTCATCAATTTTTTGAGGCGATAGTCTGCGCACACGCACTAATGATGCTTATGTTTTTTAATTGATGAAGAGGATTAAATAATTTTCTTTTCACTCATATAATAACATCACAACATAATAAAGATACATTTCAATGTAATTCTATGTTTATAAGTGTTTAGTAAATAGACTATTAAGAATAAATGACTAAGAGAGTGGTTATACTTATGTCGTGATCTTGAGTTTTCCCTTAGTTATATCCTTGGAAAATAGAGGCCCTATGATAAATAATGGTAAAAAGAGGCCTAATAAAGTGGTATATGATTCTAGGATAAACAAAAAATAATATTTTTAGGAATAAATTAGGGGACATAGGTGTGTTATTATGTTGAGTAAGTGAGTCCCTTTTATAATTGAATAAATAGGTTTTTTGGTAATACTTTTTATTTTTTAGGGATATCGCAAACTAATCGAAGGTAAATGAAAATAAAAGATATAAAGAATGGATTAAAGGGTGTCCTTGGGTTTATAATTTCTTAATAAATAATTTTCACACATGTTACAATTTTTTAGTTATCTAACATTATATTCTTACATTTTCTCTTTTTTTACTTTGGCAATAAGTTTTAACGAAGTAATATGTATTTTATTATGAATATATAGTAAGCCTTATTACCAAATCTGTTTTTGAAGAAAAAATATTGAAACAATTTACTTCAATTCAATTTATAAATTATAAAATTTTATCTTTTAAATCAATTTATATATTATATATATAAACACTTTGTTTTGTTAGAAAATGATGTTTTATCAATTAAGGGTTCCTAATAATATTTAGTATTGATTAATAAATTAATGAGTGTTAATATAATTATATATATCACATAAAATTATATTATAACCATTATTGATAATTATTATCAAATTTTATTAGATAAATATTCCCAAAATTAATAGAATAGTTATTCAAAAAAATAGATATATCATTATTTCTGAAATTAATACTAATTATCATAATCATATTATTTATGTAAAAAATATACACCTTTTATATAATTAAAACCTAATAACTCTAAATTATAATTCAATTTAATAATAATTACTTTATAAAAGGGATATGATAATTTTGATATTGAATTGTTATAACACAATAAAATAATTTTAGTGAAAAATGTAACATATAATTTTTAAAATAAAATATAGGTTTATAAATTAAAGTGAATATTTTGAAATTTATAATGTTACTTATAAAAAATATTTATTTTTTATAATAAGATTGTCATCCATTTTTCTTATGATTTTATCAGGCTAATGTTATAAATGTCTAGGATTTAACAAAAACTAGTATTTTCAATATTCACCTAAATATCATTCCTTTTATAGAAAAATCACAAAAATTTCACATTGAGATAAATTATTTATGAACAATTAAAAAATTAAGTTTATTTTATTGAAATGAATTTCTAAAATTATGAAACTGAACATTTAAATATACTCGTATATAAATGATCTTTAGACTATTGATTGTTTGATAGTCCAAGATATAGTGATTACTTGCTATCGTAGGGTCTCAAGTGTTACATTATCACTCCCCATATATTTTCATGCAAGAAACTAGGGTATATATAAAATATTGAAAAAAATGTTGATATTCATTCTTCATAGCTTCGTTAGGATAATTGTTTCCTTCTATAGTTACTGATTTCTCCAAATGTATTTCAGCAACAATGTTATTTGATCCTATATAAAAATTTCTCTATACCATCATGAATTTATAGAGTTTATTAATTATATGGAAATTCAAGATCTAATTATATTTCCTCTTATAAAATAACACACATTGGATATGGAAGGTATTTCTTCAATAATGAGACATTGAATACATCATGTACTTTAAAAAGGTTGGTTTTCGTTGCCAATAAGTAAGATAAAACTCAAATTATTTCGATAATTTCAAAATTCTAAAGCTATATTGTAACACCATGAGATTTTTTGAATTATTATTTTTTGAATTAATTTAATTTTTCTAGGTATTTTTCATTTCACGCCAAACTAGAAATAGTTTTTTTTATATTAAATCACTATGTCTGATTTCATTATATAAAAAAACAAGTTAATCATGCACTACATGCATAATAATTTTTTTCTTTCTCTATATGCAACACCGAGGTTACCTTACATTACATGCACGACTAAATTTCCCTAACGGATTGCATAACATTAAACACTGAGAGTTAACAAACAATAATTCATTATTGAAATATTATTATTTAATATGATATAACATGGAAATTAAATTTATGATTATATGATTAACTAAATTTTGAATTTATATAGTTGGATGGACTATGTTGGACTCTGGGATGTCTGTGGAGTTTCCACCGGAGGTTTATGATGAAGCCGTGGATGGACTATGTTGGACTCTTGTTGCACGATTTGGGGAAACAAAACCACCGATTGTGGTTTTCAAGAAATTTGTTAGATCTTGGGGTCTTTCTTCACCGGTCTAGGGTTTTCCTATTCATCATACATCTTTTTGTTTGTTCCTCGGTTCTAAAGAAGATTTTCTGAAAGCTTGGTGTTTTTCTCCTCTCATCTTGGGACGTTGGAGGTTCAACCTTTCACGGTGGTCTCTTGATGTTCATAGGGGAAAGTAAAGTCCCTTTACATCAGTGTGGATCTCTTTACCAAGTCTGCCTTTACCCCTGCATAAAATTTATTTTCTCAAATCTATTGGAGATTCTCTTGGGAGTTTTCTGTGTGTTGATAATAGTCCCAGGGGGCGAACATATGTATCTAATGTTTGGATTTGTGTTGAATTAGATCTATCCTTGAAGATTTTGGAGATTATATACTTGAAGGTGAGGGGGTCACTCTCATGGAATCAGAGTATCGTCTATCCGATATTCCCCAGCTATTGTTCTCATTGTTGTTTTCAAGGACATTTGATTCAGATATGCAAGAAATCTAAACGTGATGGTTTACATTTTTAGAAATATGATAAAAAGGGTGAGTTTTAGAATGTTTATATGAATGATAGGGGGGTTCTATCTGATGTTGCTAGAAGCATTTCTGGACAGGTATGCCTTTCAAATTATGAGTCATCTATGTACAATCCTGATATGTTATCTTTGGATAAATGCAAAAAGTATTCTGAAAAATCTGAATTTGTGATAAGAATTGCTTATTTTCTATATGAGAATTCTTCTGAGCTGTATATACCTATGATGAGTATTGCTAGTTTTCTGAACACACCAATACTTAGCATGTTCTTCAAGGGGTCGTTCAAATGGTGTTTTCCCCTTGTTGGTCTGTTATGATGTTTAAATCTAGTTCTTCCCTTGATGGAAGTTGAATTGGGTATGGGTGACATACCTTTATATAAGTCCAGTGATGTGAATAAGAACACCCTGAGGATAGTTAAAGGGGATATATATGAGAGATCAACTCGATCTATGCTGTTATCCCATGGGATCTTGGGTGTATGTAATGAAATTTACCTACTTAAGAAGGTTACTATTCTTCCTAGGTGTAATGAAAGAGGGGTTTTTGATCGTGATGGTTTGGATTTAGATTTACATGATAAGGCTAACATGTCTACTAATACTGGACTGGTTACTAGGGCGAGACTTCTTCATATTTATAAGTTTTTGGAATCCCATTATTGTGTGATCAAGATGCCTGGGGTCAAAGCCAGGCTTAGATTTTCTCAATGAATCCAATTATTATATGGAATTCTCATGGAATTAATGCGTGAGTAAAAAAAAAATTTAGTCAAAGAAATTAAAAAAATAAGGTATGTTTTGTTGCTATTTTAGATCATAAGAAGAATTTTGATAGAATCTGTGAGTTTTCTCACAGAATTAATAGGCATTCATGGATGTATGTAGAACCGGATAATCAACATATATGGGTTTTCTGGAACAAATATGTGGTTGTTGAATTTGTTGAGGTGGGTGATCAATACCTTACTGTGAAAATTAATAATGACACGGATCTGATTCTTGTCTCCTTTGTTTATGGTAGTTTTGATTCTAAGAGGAGGGAGGTTTTATGAAAAAATTTGTGATTCTGAGGACACTCCTTGATTTGTTGGTGGAGACTTTAATGATATTTCTGAACCTGGTGAGAAGAAGGGTCGAGGTGTATTTCTCCATGCTGCTAGTAGAAGCTTTGTTCAATTAATGGCTAGGAGAGGTCTTAGCGATATGGGCTTCTCTGGAGATTGTTTCACATGGTGTAATAATCAAAAGGGAATTTCACATTCCTAGAGTTTACTTCATAGGTGTTTAGTGAATCTGCATGCTATTTTTAGTCTTCCTAATGAAATAGTTGATCATCTTGTTCCTGGGATCTTAGATCATTCTTCTCTCATTGTGTCTTTTTCTTCCAGATAGAGTTGTGTGAAACGTTTTTGTTTCTGTGATTATTGGGGAGAGAAGCCTGTCTATCATCAGATGGTTAAAGATAGCTGGGAGGAAGAGGTGCAGGGGTATTCTTGGGTTCCCTTCCATAATAAATTGAGACGACTTAAGCATAAACTTCATGCCTGGGTGAAATCCATTCCCCTAGTGGATCAGGATTTGGAGTTTCTAAAATAAATGATTGAGAATTTGGAAAAATATTTGGAAGACAGCTGGAGTGATAGAATCTATGAGGACCTTATGGGTAAGAAAAATGTTTTGAAAGAGATTATTCTAAAACAGGAGATTATTTCTCGAGATAGAGATAGAGTTAAATGGAATATATAATGTGATAAAAACTCTTCCTACTTCAATGAATGTATTAAAGAAAAGAAGAAGTGGGTTAATCCGAATATTCTTATGGAAGATGGTTCTTTATCAGGTGATAAGGATGTGACTGTCTCCTTGGCAGTTTCCTTCTTTAAAAATCTCCATTCCGACCCTAACCTGTCTATGGTTAATGGCTATCCCAGTGAGAATGTAGAACTGTTTGAAGAGATTCTGTACATGATATCTGGCTTGGATAATGAAATTTTGGAAGCTTTCCATGATGAAAATGATATCCAGAATTCTATGATGAAGCTTAATCCCGATATTTCCCCAGGTCCTGATGGATTTTATAGGCGTTTTATATAGGGGCTTGGGAGGTGATCAAGGATGACTTTATATTCATCATTCAGGACTTTTTTCGGGGTGGTCTTATTCCAAAGGTGGCTGGTGCTATAACCCTGGTTATGATACCCAAAGTTAAAAATCCTTCTTCTATTTGTGGTTATAGAACAGTGAGTATGTGTAATTTTTCATACAAAGTACTATCTAGCATCATTAACTTGTGCCTAGGTGGTCATGTTTCTAGACGTATCTCTCTTGATCAACATGGTTTTGTTAAATGTTGATCGATTCAGGGTGCGGTTGCATTGTCTCATGAGATGATTCTTGATATTAACATCAAATTCCATGGGTCAAATATGGTTTTGAAGATGGATATGAAAAAAATACTATGATTGGATGGAGTGGGGGTTCATTATCAGAGTTCTTAGAGGTATGGGATTATCTTCTTGGGTAGTTGATATTATATTTCTCTTTTTTAGTTCTGCTTGGATGTCAGTTTCTTTGTTGGAAAAAACTCATGGCTTCATCAAGACAGATCGAGGACTCAGACAAGGGGATCCTATTTCTCTGACCCTTTCTATTATCATGCAGGATTCACTAAGTCGTCTTATCAATAAGAATATCTCCATGGGTAATAATTTACTGTTCCGGAGAAGCTTGAGACAAACTCTGATTTCTCACTTGATGTTTGCAGATGATTCTATTTTCTTCATTAATGCTAGTGTTAGATCAGTTGGTGGTCTGATTAGAGTAATGGATGGGTATTGCTTATAGAGTGGGCAATCGGTTAATAGGGAGAAGAGCAGTTTTTTCATTTCCAATAAATGTGGTGACAATCAGTTTATCTCTATCTCAAGACTATTAAATATTCCAAAATGTTCTTTTCCTCTAACCTATCTGGGTTCCCCTTTATCTCTTGGTCATATTCATATTAGATACTTCTATGATATAGTGAATATAATCTTGAGGCTTTTTCTTGATTGGAAAAACTGATTTTTATCTTTTAGAGGAAGGATTTCTTCAATCAATAGCGTGTTAACAGCTATTCTGATCCATGTTCTTTCAGCTTGCAATGTGCCGAAGTGGGTTATCTTGTCTATTGATAATGTCCTGGCTGATTTTATTTGGGATGCCCAGTTTGAGGGGAAATGTCATTGGACTTCATGGGAGAAAGTGGCTAAACCAATTCAGGAAGGTGGCGCCAACATCATAAGTCTTGGGGATAAAATTCACTACTTGAATAAAACGATTTCATGGGAAGTAGTGGAGGGATGTACTCATTGAGGGAAAATTATGTCCATGCAAGGAGAAGAAAATTTGGAGGACAGTAGAAATGTTTCACCTTTCTGGGCTTTAATATGAAGTTTTTTGCCTTTTATTCGCCAACACTCTTGCTGGATTATAGGGAGGGGCGATATTTCTTTTTGGAATCATAACTGGACTGGGACGGTTATTGGATTTCCAGGTTTCCCTGATCCAATGATATCTTTCAGAGAAGCTTGTAGTTATCCTGATTTCATCAATGCTATTCTTGATGAGGAACAAAAGAAGACTTGTGATCTTATTACATTAAATATGGAACCAGATAGGTTCATTTTTACTACCTCAAAATTTGGTATGTTTTCTTCTAAATCTTTTTAGAATATTTATAATTCCCAGGATAATCATGACTCTTGGAATGATATGATATGGTGTAATATCATTCCCATCAAATTGAATTTTCTTATATGGAGAATTAGAAATCAGGCTATTCTTACAGATGAAAATCTGAAAAGGAGGGGAATTTATTTGTCTTCTAAATGTCACTACTGTAGTTCCAATAAAGAGAAGGATTCCATTCATCTGTTTTTTTGAGAGTGATTAGGGTTTAGATGTTTGGCGTTTTTTGGGACAATTCACTAAGGTTTAAGATCCTCTCCATGCTGGAATTCCTTTTCTGGAGAGGTGGTTTTATGGTTCGAATAGTGTTGGTTCTGAGAAAATAGCCAGATCTACAATACATAGTGCAGGGTGTTGGTGTTTATGGTATGCAAGAAACAAAGCTCGTTTTGAAGATATTCAACGCTAAAAAAGTTCGGTTGTTTTCAAGACTAAACTTCTTTAACTTGACTTTGTTAGATATTCTAAAATTTCAGGTGATTCTCCTTCCTTGAGGTATATTTTTCCATGCTTGCCTCGTCCAAATCTTATGAGGAGAGGAAACTGGGTCAGTTGGTGTCCTCATAACATGAGTATTAAGCTGAACTTTGATGGCTACTGTGTTGAAGGCTTTATTCGGGGTGGCGGTGTAGTACGTTACGGGAGTGGATGTATTTTACTTACTTTTTCTACTTTTTATGTGAGAGGCAGCTCCATTCAAGCTGAAGCTGAGGTGCTGTATACGGGGATCATGTTATGTGCTTAGATGAACATTTCTATTTCTCAGATTGAAACAGATTCAAAGATCATTTATGACTCGATGAATTGCTACATTTCTACCCCTTGGTCGATTACTTACATTATCAAAAAATGTAGAAATCAGATTGACATCAACAATATTCAGCTTTCTCATACAAGGCGTGAAGGTAATAAATATTCTGATTACTTTGCTTCCCTGATGGTGACAGACCAAGGTAGCAATGTTGTTTGTTTCCATAGTATTATTTAAATTGAACCGGTAGGGGTGGATTTGATTAGGGGAGATCAACTTGGTCACCACAATTTTAGACCACCATAAAATGGTTGTGTATCCTACTCAAAACCTTGTTTTTTGGGGTTTTATTTTTTTTATAACAAAAAATTCATATCGTGGCCAAAATAATATAAAGGGACTGATTTTATAAAAGTCTATTTTATGTGAAAAATAATATTTAATTTAATAAGTTAAATTAATTACTTATAGTGAATGGTTTTAATTAAATTTATATGTTATATATTAAAAAAATATTATTCATAATCATCCAATAAACACACACACACACATATATATGAGATAAGAACAAACCCAACTTTATTCTTAAGACACCAATATTTTTATAAAGGTAGTTTTACCAACATCTAATAAAGAATCTATTTTAAATTCAACTTTTTGAAATTTTATAGATTTAATATGTCAAAATAAAATTCATATTTTCCATATAAACATAAAATGTTGGTTTGCATAAATTTTCGATATTTTTTGAGGGTTTCGTTTTTTAATGAATAGTTAAAAATATTGAATTATATTTCGAAACTGCCTTTTTTTCTAATTAATTTATAAGGATAAATTATATTTTAAATTGTTTTTAAAGTTTATTTAGATAATAATTTTATAAATTAATCCAATTTAGGTAATTTTAATCAATTTCACTATGAAATTGGGAAGAAAAACATTACAAACATTTGGACGTTTTTTACTTTAAAAACCTGAAGTGTCATCCTGTCAGTGGGATTATTTTTAAATTAATTTCTTGAATATATGGGATTAGAATTTGGATAAATGTATTGAATATTTTTAATCATAGTAATTTATAATTTCTAATAATTTCAACTTTGTTTTTAACCAAAATAATATTACTAAAAGTGAATAAAATTAATTACAACGATTAAGAAAAAATTAGACTAACAAAGTACTAAACCATAAATTTAAGACCGAAAATGACCTCGAAAAATGTACAAAACCCATTTAAATGAAATTATTTGGAAATTGAGCTTCCATAATCTAGTATTTTTTTTGTTTTACTACTTTTTTAGGTAAAAACGTTGGTGCACCTACCTTGTTTTAAAAAATGCCATGTGTGTTCTTTCCCTTACCTACAAAAGGCCACCAGCTCTCCCTCATCCGGACACATCTCAAACCACTTAGTCATGCAAAATATATGCCCAATTTTTTTTTTAACATACCTATATTACTCATATAATCCTTCCCTTAGATAGAAAGAAATCCAAGTAATCATTTTGGCATAAACCATAAAGAGTTACCCGATTAAGAGGTAACATCTTCGCTCAAGCTCATTTATTTTATTTTATTTCACCACCCCTCTAATATATTTATTAAATAATTATATAAAATCACCATTATATTCAATATAATTGTATGTTTTTATTCTAAGGGTTCTACAGAAACTTATACACACCTCTATCTAATTGGTAACAAACTTATTGTTTATGTGTACGCCGAACTACCACCTCACAAAATAGTGATTGTTCATTTTTACTTACCACCTATCATAGTAACAATTATGATGAAAACTCAATTTATATATGATATATGTTATAATTATTATGTATTTAATCTTATTTAATCCTTTTACATCACTTATCCTTATACTATCCATTTGGTTTAAATATGATAATTTTTTTTTGAAGAAGTGTGGATAAACTACCACCCCCTCACAGCGATGTGATTTGTTCACACACTACATGGAATGCATTAAGGATTGGTTTAGTGTTATTATATGATATATATGATATAATGAAGACAATTTAATAATATTATATATATATATACATATATTTCATTTTCATTCCTTCTTTCAATACGACAATAAAAACGGAAACAAAGTTCTTGCATTCGTACACTTACCATCTCTATAAATGATGTATTCCATTTCATACATATTTAATAAATATATTACAAAAAAATAACTAATATAAAATATATTTATATCATGTTTTATATTATTTAAATCATGACATAAGTTTATGTACAAATGATATAAAAAATTGGGACACATGCGAAAAACAAAGTTAATATTACCTGAAGCATAACCTTAACATGGATTTGCTAATAAGTAAGTAATATAAAGTCAGAATATAAACATATAAGGTATTTAATATAATAATATGGTTATGTTATAGATTTATAATAAATTTATATTTATTATACATGTGGTTTGGAGGAGTACAATGAGAGTCAAGACACAAGGTAAGAGAATTTCGTCTCACTTTTTATTTTAGTGAGATATAAGCTTTATTCACCACCCATTCCTTTAGCTTGGCATGTATAATACCCATGGATTTTTTATATGATTATTATAACTAAAATAATATTTATTTACATATCCATTCTATAAACTTTCATTCTGAGAGATTATGTTTCAAAAGTTACCAAATTAGTAAAGTAATTTCGTCTCAATTACCCTTCTTTGAGACAAATGCCATGTCATGCACCTATATTTTCACATGAGTATATATTTACATTGAAATTTTATATCATGAATCTAATTAATTTCATGATATTTTAAGCTTCATTTAATTTCATTTTTCTTATATCATGTGTATGGTTAAAAGTTACCAAGTGGTAAAAGTTTATTGAAATAATCTCATCACTTTTTGAGATTGTTTACATTTATTCTTATTTGATGAAATACTATAAACCATATATTAATAACATTAACTAATTTTTTTAAACTATGGTTATTAATAAAATATATTTGATTCAATTTTTTAACTATTTGATACATAATATAATTAAGAGAGTATTTTTAAGAAAGCCCGGCTTTACCCTCTCTTCAGTTAGAAATCAATGTACCTTAGAAAGCATGTTTCCAAAAAGTATTTCCACGAATATTCTACTATTATATAATCATTAAAAAAATTAAATTTTTTTTCCAATTTTTCAAAAGTAATATTCATGTCGCTTTCCGATCAATATATTTTTAAATCATTTTGACTATTAAAAAGTAATGTTCATTTTGCCTCGTACAACCCGTACATATTTACCCACCATCATTTCTGCAAAGATTCAAATTAATTATTTAAAGGTTAGTGATAAATAAAATGTTTTAAAGTAATTTTATAACAAATATATTTTAAAAAATATTCAAGCAAATTTTAAAAGTGTTAAAGGAAAATGGTTTTCAAAAAAATTTCAAGAATATTTTTTATAAATTTTCAAGGTATTTTCAATGAAATGGTTTTCAAAATATTTTTAAACATATTTTATAAGTATTTAAGGAAAATAATTTTTAAATTTTTTTTCATGATTCTTTTATAAGTTTTGAAGGAAAAATGTTTTCAAAATTATTTAAATCCTTCAATATAGGTTTTAAATGAAATTTTGAAGAAAATTGTTTTATAAAGGTTTTATGTTTTAAAAATAATTTTCAAAGAAGAAATGAAATTTTCATCAAGAAATGTTTTAAAAATATATTTCCAAGTTATTTTTCATCTAATATGACATATGTTGATGTTACTCATTCCATTATAAGAAATGATCCAATTTTTCCATTCACATACTTTCTTGAATGGTTTATGTTTCGATGGAATGATGCTTATGAAACCGATTTTTATTCCATGGGCTACATGATTTGGAATCCCACTTTTTTTCACAGTGTATTATCTGATGAAATGTTTATAAAAATCACCTCTTTTACATAGTTTATGATGTAATGAAATGTTAATGATACCTATTTCATTTCATGGGTTATGATAGGATACTTATAAAACCCATCTATTTTTATAGGTCATGATATGATCAAAGTTTTAATTATATTATGGATAATGAATGAAGGACTTTATTATAAGATGGGTGGGAATATTATTTACTTATAAATAATTGTGAAATGATGGATGACTCATGAGTATAGATTTTATGCTTGAACCTGATTATATGTTCCCAATGTTATGAAAGGACATGGTTGCATGTCTATAAGTTTATGCGTGATCCTAATTATATTTCACAATTTTATGAGTGAATCTTATTATGTGTTCATATTGTTATGAGAGAACATGATTACATGTTCAGAATATTATGCATGAACCTGATTACTTATTCAAAATTATATTCATGGATATGGTTTCACGTCCATAATTTTATTTGATGAACCTGACTTCATATTCCCAATGTTATGTGTGGACCGGATTGCATGCTCAGAACATTATTTGTTGACCTGGTTTCATGTTTATAAGTCTATGAGATGGCCTGATTTAATTTCATTAACTTAATGTGTGAACCAATTTATAATTTTACATGTTTTCTATGTGATAAATTGATGTGTATGCCATAATTCCACATCTTATTATTATATTACACTTCTGTGGCTTATGATATGGATTTACATAAGATTAATGCCTTATGATCTGCCAATATGTATACCATGTCTCATGATTATGATCATTGATCTGAAGGGTGTGATCTTCTAATGTTATTCTCACATTCTCATACCTTTATGTTAAAGTTATGCTTAAACATTTACCTTATTTAGCCTTATTGAGCATTCAAGATCACCCCTTTCATAGGTTTCCTTTCCACAGGTTATGAAGGAATGTTTTAGGTAGAAATACTACAGGGGATGATATTTACTAGAGACATTGAAGATATTTCCCTGAGTTAGAATATTTTGTTAAACATTTTCAAAGGCACTAAACTATTACGGTATTTGGGCATGCACTTTTGTAATGTGATGAATATTCCAAAAAATATGTAATATCTATGTATATTAAGATTTGGATGCTAAAGTTGGTATCGAAGGAAATATTTAGTCAACCTTTGAAAGATAGAATGAGAAATCCAAAGTGGGAATGCTAAGGAAATGTCTAAGGATAAGTCTAAGGATAAAAAAAATTATAGAAAAATGTCCTTGAATTTTTTTAAAGGATTGAGTGAATGGTTTCTTATAAATACATCCATTTATAGATAATAAAAGTGTACGTGGAAATGGATTAGATGTAACTAGGGGTATAAACTCTGAAAATATGTTTTGAGCCTAACTCAGGGTAATCTGGTACACAACAATGAGCCTTATTGCACACCTGGTTTAACACTTCTATGAGATATGATTGGTAAATACACAAAATCTTAATGAACCATCATTAAGTATTTAAATGGATGTTGTATAAGTAATTTTTCATGATTATGTGGTTTTCTTTTATTATATATGTTTCTCTCCCTTTTCTTTCCAGTTTTAGTCTATTGATAAAACTAGAAAGAACATTGTTAACATTGAATTTTTTAAATTCAAAATTTATGGGAGCTATGAAAATTACTTTATCAAGTGGAAATCTTATAATGAGAATTAAGAAGTGGGTATGAGTATTGGTGAAACTTTTTAAGTTAAAGAGACCATAAATGAATTGTGAAAGGTATGTGATATTATTTTAGTATTGTTTACATTAAACATAAGAAACATTATTAGATTGAGGTTGAGGAACCTTAATATGTGATTATATTTAATATTCTAGGAAAGTGTTATTGAGGAATAATTTGACAAATACAGAGTAGTGGTTTAATAATAATTTTGGATGAATGAAGTATTTAGGTTTTGAAATTTAAATATTATGTAATATGAATCATAAAATTTATAAGCAATTTTTATATAATTTTTTATTAAGTAATGAAAAATATATTTTGAATGGTTGTTTCATAGAAAGGTGATATTTTTATTAAGGTAAGGTAAACCATAATTAATTTTTGACGTTGAGAAAATGATCTTTGGATAAAGATATGCTATATATGAACAAATAAATTTGATGGTATTGATTACCTCAGAACTAATAAATGATTTTTTAAAAAGTATACTATGTTATTATGGATGAAATTTAAAACTTCTTGGATTTATGTAATATTTATAGAAACTATTATAATAAGGAATCATGCATGTTTTCTAGAAGTATTTATGGTAATTCACATTATTACCATGTTCTAGGAGAAAATATGAAGAGGGTATTCACATGCTTGGAATGTGACAACCAAGCTCTTTATTGTGATATATAGTTGATCAATATTATGTTGATTTTCTAAATTTATTTCTAATGTTTTGGATTTTAATCTTTTATAAGGGTTATCTGGTTAATTATTCATGAAGTGTTTAAGTTAAAATTCAGAGGTAGTATTTATGTATAGATATTGTATTGAAAACCTTTGTTAAAAAGCTATTTTGTGATTAACCTTATTTAAAGAATATCTATCATATTTATTTTGGAAATAATATTGGTCAGGTTTTAGAAAAGTAAATAATATATTTTGGGTGACAACAAATCATGTATGTAAATTTCACATGTCTTGAACCCATTATTTGAGGACGATAAGGGTTTCACGCATACCACTAGCCTATGTGATTCCCTAGTTAAAATATAATTATTTTTTAGGAATAATATTATTTGACGAAACAATAGTGTTAATTTTTTTGTTCAAAGACTAATTTATTAAACATATTGGTTTTTAAGGATTTTTAGGGATAAATATTTATACTTTTCATTCATTTACACTCCTTAAGATATGCTAAAAGTGTATTTTAGTGATTCAAACATCAAAGTAAATTTCTTGACATCCATTTATTAATGTAATGGACGAATTAGAAATAGATAATAGCCCAACCCAAGAATTAAATTTTGTTTATATAAATAACACAAGTGTGTATATTTACTTACATTATTTTTGAATAAATGAATTACTCCAAGATAGGATAATGATAAAAATGTGTTTTCCTAATACATTAACTTTTGATGAACTGATGATATTTTAAATAATAGCGGATTTATGAATTTGAGTCCCTAAACCTTTCATTTATCATTCAGTTGTTTGTGATTGATGACATCAATCAATCTTAATTAATATTTATGTTTTTTCCTCCAAGTCCATGTTTTCACTCTCTTCCTTTGTTCTCCCATGTGGAACACTAACTATATGTTACTTTGGGTAACTGTTATGATTCCAAAATTCCATTTTTAATGGGAATTTTAGGATTCAGTTTTATAAAGTGGGTTTCTATTAAATGAAATTTAAAGTATTAAACATTTTATAAACTAGATGAATTTTGAGGGATAAGCTCATTTTAAGGTGGTATAATGTTACACCCTAAAAATTTGTGAATTAGTTTTCAAATTAATTTAATCTTTTTGATATTTTTTATTTCACACAGCACATAAAATATTTTATTTTATATTAAATAAATATTTTTGGATTTCATTATATAAAAAATATAGTTAATCATGCACTACACATTACTTAAAATTTAACTTTCTCTACATGGAACCCAGAGGTTAGCTTACCTTACACACCAGACTAACTTTCCTTGATGGATTTCATAACACACTAGACCGAGTGTTACCAAACAAATAATTCATTATTAAAATATTATTAATTAATAATATATGACATGTCTATTAAATTTGATATTACAAGATTAAATAACTTATTAAAATATATAGTTTAATTCATTAGTTACCCATTGATTAGAAAACAAATGAATATAAAGGGATTGATTTTATAAAAGTCTATTTTTATTTGAAAAAGATGATTTATATTAATAAGTTAAATAATATACTAATATTGAAGTATATTAGTTAATTTTATAAGTTATATATTCAGGAAAATAGTTTTATAATCATCCAATATATTTGATAGATATAAGATAAGAACAAATCCGATTTTATGCTAAAAAAGATATATTTTTTAAAAGTACTTTTAATTCCTTTTAAGGGAGAATCAACAGAAATTAATTTTTAGCACTATTATTTATTTAATATGTCAAAATAAACTTTATATTTTAAATATATACATAAAAATTTGGTGAGGATAATTTTTTGGAATTTTTCTGTAAGGTTTCATTTTTTAATCAATAGTAAAAATACTGAATTTTAATTCAAAACCACTTTTCATTAAATCAATTAATAAAGATAAATTATATTTAGAATTGGTTTTAATATCTAATTAGCTATATATTTAATATATTAATCCAATTTAGGTAATTGGAATCAATTAAACATTTATATTTGGTATAAAAACATTGGAAACATTGGGAAATTTTTACTTGAAAACCTCACAATGTCCCCCATCAACAAGATTATTTTTAAGTTAATTTAATTAAATTATATTGCTAGAATTAATAAAAATGGATTCCATATATTCAATCATAATAATTTATAATTTATAATAAGGTCATTTTTACCAATAACAGTAGTGAAAGTGGTTTAAATTAATTACAACGATTAAGATAAAAAATAGGTTAAAAGTAAAAAACCGTACATTTAAGACCCAAAATGACCAATAAACTCGTCCAAAACCCATTTAGTGGAAATTATTCATCCTTTAACCTTACATTATTGAGGTTTTTTTAATGAACTTTTTTTGGAAAAAACGCCTGTACACCTAACTTGTTTTAAAAAATGCCCAGTGTGTCCTTTCTCTTCCATATAAAAGGCCCCCACCTTTCCCCCCTCATCACACCATTGAAACCAATTATGATTGAAAAATATTTTCCTAATAAACTTCATATAATTCCTATATTCCTCCTATAATCATAGTCTTGGGTATAAACTAATCCATGGAGGGTTCTGATAGAAATCAAAAAGAGTTACCTGATTAAGAGGTAATGTCTTCTCTAAAGCTCCTTTATTTTGTTTTCTTTCCCCACCACATACAATCTTTTTAATCCATTATTGAATAAAAAAATTATCTTCAATATAATAATTTTTTATTCTAATGGTTTTTCCTAAACTTATACACACCTCCATCTAATGGTTATCAAATATATTGTTTAGGTGTACGACCAACTACCACCTCACAAAATAATGATTGTTCATTTTTTACATATCGCCTATCATGGTGGAGATTAGGATAGAAAATATGTTTATTAGGTATTTAATCTTATTTAACCCTTTTACGACACATATATTTTCTACATTCCATTTAATGTAAATATGTTAATTTAGTTTGAGTAAGTGTGGACTACCGCCCCCTCAAAGTGATGTGTTTCGTTAACACACTACATGGAATGTATTAAGGACAAGTTCAATAAAATTATTTGATATATATAATAAAATATTTTTTCTGGAATAATTATTTATATATATTCATATATTTTATTTTCTTTCTTTCTTTCAATATGACAATAAAAATGGAAACACCGTTCATGCATAAATACGACTTACCGTCTCCATGAATGGTGTATTCCATTTTATACTTATAAATTACATATATTATTGTATTAAATATATAATGAATATATAATATATTTATATAATGATTTATATTTTTGAAATTATGATATAAGTATAAGTCCCAATGATATAACAAATTAAGACTAATGCGAAAAACCATGGGAATATTTGCCAATGCATAACCATAACATAGAAATGTTAACAAGAGGGTAATATAAAGTCATAATAAAACCATATAAGATATTTTATATAATAATATAGTTCTGTGTTACATGTATTGAAAACTTATATTTATTATATAGTAGTATTGAAAGAGTATGAAAAGAGTAAGGATACACGGTAAGGGAATTTCATCTCACTTTTTATTTCCATGAGATTCATGATTTATTTAGCACCCATTTCTTTTGTGTGGTGTGTATACTACCCATAGAAGTTTTATATGACTCTTATACTTAAAATTATGGGTATTTACATATCAATTATATGATATTTCTTTCTTTTGGTTTATGTTTCAAAATTTAGAAAAATCGGTAAAGTATTTTTGTCTCAGTTTTTCTTATTTGAGACACATTCAATGTTAGACACCTATATTTTTCCATGAGGTTTATATACTTTCTTTGAAATTTTATATAATGAATAAAATTATTTTAATGATATTTTAAGCTTCATGTATGTTTTTTTATTACATCATGAGTATGGTTAAATGTTACCAAGTGGTAAGAGTTTATTAAAACAATCTCTTCACTTTTCGAGATTTTTTAAATTTATGCTTATTTATGAAATATTATGATCTATATATCAATAACATTCATTAATTTTATTCAACTATTAATATTAAAAATATAATCATGTGTTTTTACAATTTTACAACTCTTTGGTACATAAGATACTTAAAAGTCTGTTTTTAAGAAAGCCTAACTTTACCCCCTCTTCGGTCAGATATATGTGTTCCTTCAAAACCAGGTTTTCCAAAAGGGTTTAAAATAATATTATACTATTATATAATAATTAATATACACTTTTACGCTTTTTTTATTTTACCAATATTTTCAAAGGAATATTTTTTTTCTTTATGATAAAGTCATTTTTCTGACATTTTTACCATGTAAAAGGAATGTTATTTTTAACTCTTACAGTTTATAGAAATTTACCAGCCATAATTTTTAAAAATATTCCTTTGTATATTTAAGATGATAATTATAAATAATTTTTTTCTAAAATTAATTTTCAATGAAATGGGTTTCAAAATGTTTTCGTGCTTATTTTACAAGTTTTCACAAAAAATGGTTTTCGAAATATTTTCAAGAAAATTTTTATATGTTTTTAAATTATTTTCAAAGATATGGGTTCCAATGAATTTTGAAGATTATTTTATAAGTATTAAATGAAATGGTTTTTTAAAATTCTTTCATGGTAATTTTATTAGTTTACAAGAGAAATGGTTTTCAAAATGATTTAAATCCTCCATTCTATGTTTTCAATTCATTTCCAAAGAAAATGGTTTTCTAAAGGTTTAATATTTTAGAAATAATTTTCAAATAAGAAAGGATATTTTCTTAAAAAAATGTTTTAAAAGTATTTTTCCATGTTGTTTTCCTTCTCATATGACATCCGTTTATGTTAATCATGCCCTTATTAGAAATAATCCAATAGTTTCATCTGTATCTTTTCTTTAGTGGTTTATGTTATGAGGGAATAATTCTTATGAATCTGATTTCCATTCCATGGGTTATATGATTTTGAAACCATCTTCTTTTCATATGTTATTATTTTATAAAATTATTATGAAACCTAGCACTTTTTTATAGGTTATGATGCGATGAAATGTTAATTATACACATTTAATTTCTTGGGTTATGATAGGATGTTTATAAAACAATTCTCTTTTTATGGGTCATGATATGGTAAAAGTTTAAATTATCTTGCGGCTCATGTATGAGTGATTTTATTATGAGATGGGTGGGACCTATATATCCATATAATTCATAGGGTAACGATGGTTAAATCATGAGTATAAATGTCATGCGTGAACCCGATTACATGTTCACAATGTTGGGCATGGGCATGGTTTCATGTCCATAAGTTTATGCGTGAACCTAATTACATTTTAACTATTTTAGGAGTGGACCTTATTATCTGTTAATAATGTTAATCATGAACTTAATTACAAGTTCACAATGTTTTAAATTGACATGGTATCAATTATATAAGTTTATTCATGGACCTAACTTAATATTCACAATGTTATATGTGAACCAGATTGTATTTTCACAACGTTATGTGTTTAAATTGTTGCATGTACATAATTCTATGAGGGGGCCCGATTTTATGTTCTTAACACATTCTGTGAACCTATTTATACATATACATGTTCACTATGTTATACATTGATATGCATGCCACAATTCAATGTCTTATACATATATTATGCTTCCATGGATTTTTATATTGATTACCTATGATTCATATCCTATGAACTGCCAATATTGTTTCCATGTCTCATGACTATGACCTTTGATATTAATGGTGTGATTTTGAAATGTTATTTTCAGGTTATCATACCCTTATGTTCATGTTATGATTATGCATTTAACTTATTTAACATTACTGATAATTCATCATCACAACTTTATTATGTTTCCTTTCCCCAGGTTATAAAGAAATTATTTAGGTAAAAGTAATAGAGTGAAATATCTTTATTAAATATATTGAAATATTTTTACTAAGTTTGAATATTTTGTTCTATGTTTTCAAAGAAACCAAAATATTGTGATCCTTGGGCATAACAATTTGTAATATACTAAATATTCATAAAAAATATGTAATATCAATATATGTCTTGCATGGGTTTCTATATATCTACTTCATAACATCCCATTTATATAAAATATTATAACTCACTTACATGTTGAAACCTTTTAGAATATATGTTCTCCAAAATAATAATCATGTTCCTTCCACTGATAATAAACAATGATCTTTTATATAATATGTGAGAAATTAGTATGATCTTGAATAGTATACACATTAATAACCATCTCCACTATAAGAAATGGGAAAACTATATTTCTTTCTATAAGTTCTTCACTATAAGTTAGAGTATGAAACGTTTACCCATATAATGCATGATATAGTTCCATATGGTTTCTCATATGGAAGCTATTATTTTATGAAAATTATACCAATTATCAATATAAATCCCATGAACCTTGGATTTCAATAGAACATGATCACAAAATTACTTACAATTTCTTGACATTCATTTAAGACAAACCATCAATTTGAGGATGATAGGTTTTTCTTAAATATATCACAGCGTTGAGTTCCCTTTGAAGGCTCTTCAAGAATTTCAATGGAAACCAATAGTGTTGATAACATACAATATATATAGGTATTTCACAACTACTTATAATTTAATTAATATTGTGTTAGGAATGGATTTGAAGGGGTAAATATTCTATAATTGCTAATAAATTTTAATACCTTATCAGTTAGTCAATGATGATGCATATAACATCATTCATCATTTGAGTCTTTGTGAGTATAGTGTCAGAGTATGCTATAATATTTTCCCACTTTCACATAGGTGTAAATATAGGATGATTAATTCATTAAGATGTTATATTTTATCCTTTATTTACATTAATTCTAATAATCTGGGCACATAATCTACAATTTCCTTCTTCATACCATCACACCAAAAATATTTTGTTAAATCCCTAGACATATTTTAAAACTATAGTCTATATAGAAAAATATCTATGTCCCTTATCTATTAGTTCCCTTATTAACACCAGTATTGGACTAAAACATAACCTCTTCCCAAATATCAGCACCCCATCTTTGTATATGAAATTTGTCTATTTCTTATAATGTAGTGAGTTAATAGTAATTATATTTTATTTTCATCCTACATAGGATTATCTTTCTTTTATAGTGATGAGGATTTAATAATTTCTAGGAAAAGAAATAATGGTTATGCTTTCCTAAAAAAACACCATATCAATATTTAATATATCTCTATATATAGATTAATAATTAATCATCATCTTAGTTTTAACACCATGGTCCCATATACTTAATGTAACATCCACCATGTTTTCCTTCCTAGAGAGGTAATGTATTGAGAAATCATAGTCCTTGAGTAATTCCAAATATTTTCTTTTCCTCATGTTGATCTAATTCTGAGTAAAGGTATACTTCAAACTCATATGGTATGAATATATATATCATATCATTCACCATAGAGGAAGTGTATCCATATTTGCAGTGAATTGGTTTTCCCTTCCATATCAGGCTCATTTGTTGGATTGTTCTACTCATAAATTATTAGTTACATTAATGAATATACAATCACTTTATCATTACACCTAAGTACACAATAAAATAATTTCTTTTATGCATTAATATATATTAAAAATCACACTTTAACTAATGGTATATTTAATACCATTTCATTAATAATACTCCTCTTTATCTCTAAAAATATTATTCACATTCAATTGTGTCACACCCAAATCTTTGTAATTATTTTATTTTATTCTTTTCTTTGTTTTATATTTTTTGGTTGAGGTTTGGGTTGGGTTCTTAATTTTATTTTTTATGTTTTTGAGTTTTTGGGTGGAATTTTGGCTTGTGTATGGTTGGTGTTCACACTTTCGAAAACCATGAGAATTCACCCAGGTAATTGTGCAGTTTGTTTTGGGGTCCAGTGGTAAGGCACATTGTTTGCACATGGTTTGGGAAGCTGTGTGAAAACCATGTGGTTTGGTTATATAAATAGACATAGTTATTTAGTATGGTTGTCGCAATGATTGGGAAACCATGAAGGGTACCCCTATTTTGCAGTATCTCATGCACAATTAACACATGGTTTGGAAAACTATTTGACCAAACTATTTGTGTTTCCCTAGTTATTAAAAAGTTATAATTCCCTAATCTACCCTCTCCTCTTTTTATCCCAAATAAATACCCCTGTATCTTAATCATTTTTTTCATAAGAAGCGGTCCCAAAATCCCCCTCTATTTATATCCTTCTTCCCCACGGATTCTCCTCCAAGTTTCTATGGTGATTTTCTTTTGATTTTTGGAAATTTTTTCCTCTTTAAATACTCCACTATTTATTTATAGTGTTTTTTTGGTATGTGTTATCTCTTTTAAAAACTATAATGGATAAGGTTAGTATTTTTTTTGATTTCTATTAGGTTAGGGCTTGTGGATTATTCATTGGTATTAAGTATCCTTTCTATAAATTTTTCATTGTGTTCTCACATCTTTGAGGTAGGAATTTCTATCCATTTACTTTCTAGATCAATACATTTTATACTTGGGTGTTTCTAAGTAATTTTTAAATGTGTTTCATTTACATGTGAAGTGTTTTATTAATTTATTATGGTTCATTCATGTCATTGAAAGTGGGTAAAAATGTTTTTCAAAGGAATTAACTAAATATTATTTTGTGTATATGCATTCAACATTTTTGATAAAATGACCATTCATTTCTAAAAGGGAAATTGATCCCTTTCCATGATACTTAGCCTTGGTTGTATATTGATAACTTGGATTTAATTATAAATTTGGTGTGATGTGAGGTTTTTATGCCTTTTTATGGTATAATTATTTTTGGAAAAATGTTTTAGAAATATTCTTTCCACTCATAATTGCTTGTGGGTGTTGTTTTAATCTTGTGGTCTTTTATGTTGGTTTAAAAAAACGGGGTGTTTCATTAAGGATGATTTTTTTAGTGATTATAAGAATATTTGGATTTTTCTACTTTATGTTTGGATATACATGTGTGCATGGGGTTTACACATGGATGGGAACACAAATGATGATGTTCATAGATAAAATTTATCAACTTAAAAAACAAGATTTAAAAACACTTATCTCTCATTATTTCCTTTAACAAAATCTTCACTATACACTAATGGTTCCTTGGTTTTAAAATGGATCAAGGATGGTTTCAAATTAGTGTTTGATATTATGGTCTGTTTGGTACTTTAAAATGTGTTTGGAATTTAAATTCTATGAAAACCTTGTTGAAACTAGTATGCATGTCATGTGTTTCCATATTGGTTTTGAAATATAATTTAACTTGAAAAGTAAAGGGGTGTTTTTCATTGTACACCTAGATGTGGTGTTTCATATTATTTTTGATATAGTTTAGATATGTTTTAGGTTTATTTGAAATTTTTATGATGTACGGGCCAAATTTTATTTTATTGGGTTTGTTAAATGATTATTATTTTGGAAATATAAATTCCCGATTGGTGACGTAATGTGTTTTGAGAGAGGTTGAAAGATTTAGTGATATTAATACCTGGTTGGAACTTCTGAATTTTTTATTGTAAGACGAGATACCCTAGTGAGTATTTACAGATTTGGGTTATCATATAGGTGGCTTCGGTGATTGGGTTAGGGCCTCAACTTTCACTATTTATTATTACTATTATCATGGAATTTCTAGGCATATATTTAGAGGGCTTAGTGAATGTTTATTTTCAACCACAATTAGATAGGTTTTTACCACATTAAATTTATAGGGTTTAGTGGGACGTGCCACGAGATTGGTATTTTTTGAGTGGCCAGTTGGTTATTGACTATAGAGATTCACCATACACCAGTAGGTGAGTCTGATATGAGTGAATTTAGGGATCACTCTAGGGATTTTTAATAAATTACCATGGTTTATACCTAGAATTATTTTTTTATATTTTTCTTGAAATTGGTTTTTTTTTATCATAATGCTTGTTATTTTCAACATATCTTCGTTACGTCTTGTTTATGTTTAGGTTTAGGTTTCAATTATAAAATAGTAATTTGTTTAGGAAAATAGTGATATGGTGTGTGTTGTATTGAAAAAGGGAAATATGTATTTGTTTATTAAAATGAGAAAAAAATATTTCTATATATTTATTTCAAACTAGAGTTAATGGATTGTTTTAGGGAAAGGGAATATATAGATTCTATGGTGGTTTCTTTCTGAGCTGTTAATATCACATCCTACTTATACCTTTTGGTGTTAGTAGACCCAATTTATTTCATAGGTTCACATTCCTGGTTCGAGTGCTCTATGATGGATCATATTTTTCTTGTGGTAGGAGGTGACCAAGAGGTCACATGGTGGTTGCTTTGGAATTTTTGGTCTTAGTTTGTATTTAGTTTTAGTATTTTTCTCAACTCTCAATTACAAATTTTGTTTAGTCATTGTTATATTTTGATCAGATAATATTTATTGAGATACAATTTTATTAGTTATACCATTTGTTCCATTCATTTATTTTTTCATGGTTTATTAGGCTAAATTATTACCACTATGACTACTTTGATGGAAGACCCTAGATTCTATCCCATTGGGATCATGAATTCCATTCAAACCTTATCTCTGATTAGCTCAGATGTCATGTTGGATGGTTTTTTTGGCTTGGTTCCTAACATAATGGTATCAAAGTAGGTTCTTGTTATTTTTGGTGTTAGGTAGTTGGATATTAGGACTATTTGGACTTGAGAGGTAAGTACGGAAAGTGTGTCATGAACTCTTGTTTGTTTCAATCCTCGAGTTTCCAGGGGTAGTCTGTGATTTGGGTATTTTGTCTAGTTTTGGATTTAGGAATTTAAATGAAGTCAATCTTGTGTCATGAAGTGATCTCACATGGATTAGTGATCCATATAGAGTTTGTGTGCATAGTTTAAGGTCCTCTTAGTTGTTAATACTAAATTTGGGCATGGCCCACTATAATGTTGATGAGTTAAGCGTGACTTATAATTAATCCTTATATTAGTTTTGTGTTCTTTGTTATTTGGTTTAATTTTGGTTAGTAAAAGTGAACTTTTAGTAAGAAAATTATTTTTGAAATAGAAATTTTTTCTTTCAAAATAGTTTTTAATTGATAAGAATGGGTTTTTAAAGAAAATATTGTTCTAAATTTTGAAGATTTTGGGAAACGTTATTGAGGAAATGGTAGGTGTGACCCTAGGTATTCCTTACAATCATTCACATATGTGCATACATTTGTTTAAAGTGCTTTTTTTCATGTGTTCTTGAGAGATATAAATGGAAGTGGGTGGAAATATATACGATATCTCATAGGATTCCATGGGAGAGTATTTAAAATTAATGGTTGGCATAGTTTATTCAAAGGTTTTTGAATGGGAAATGATTTCAGGAAAAATGGTTTTTCTTGGAAAGGTAAATTTTATCTATGAAACATGGCTTTTGGAATTGGAAGGTGTCCTTATAGGAAAGAGTTATTGAAAATTGGAATGAAATAGTAATTTTTGAAAAATGAATTTTTGGGTGCCCTTGTATATTTTTGTCTTGTGAGAATTTTTATTTATATTGATATGTACTTTTTTGGTTTTTTTTCAGGTTGATGTTGAATTTGGTTTTTTGTTTTTTTGATCTAAATATGTTTCCTAGAAAGTACCTAATTTTTATATATACTCTTTCCCAATTCTTGATTCTTCTTAGTTGTTGCTGGTTTTTTGTGGTGATTGAGGTCAACTAGAAGTAGTGGAATGGATTGAGGGGGTTGAACATTTCTTCTGATTATTGGGAAATCCATAAATTATTAGAGTCCATATTATTCTGGGTTTGTTTGAGGGTCCAACATTGGATCAGTGGAAGGTGATTTTCCTATCTTTATTTTCATGTTAGGATAAAATGTGAAGTATTTAAGTGTTTTTTATGGTTCATACATGATGTGGTGAATAAGAATAAAGTATAATATCTCATTAATATTTAGAAAGGTCAGTAGATAATGAAGGACTATGTTGTGCATTTCATGGAGATAGTTTCTTTCTCTTCAAATATAGCATTTCTTTATCCAATCAAAGATTCATTTTTCACTCTAGTTCTTCAGCCAAATATCATTGACCAATTTCCCTCCTCTAAGGAATATTAGTATCGAGAAGTTGGTGGAAGAAATTTTTTCAACTAAGTTGGCTTCTAGAACACATGTAGTAGGTAGTTCAATATCTCTTCCCACTCATAAAGGATCCTCATCTGGTGAGAGGTGTGTGCCAGAGGATTTTTCTTCTGAAAAGCCTCAATCATTGGTATTGATCTCTTGTTATTTAGACCATTCTCTTGTATATTTTTATTGCGTCTGGTTATGGAAATCAAAGTCATCTAATCTCAATTATCCAAATTATTGTCATCGTTATGGATGTTTGTGTTATCTAGAGAAGTTTTGTAGGATGAATTTCCTAAAGAAGATGTCTTTATTGGATGATGTTAGTGCCTAAATCCAGGGAACAGATGATTCAGACACAAGGGATCCAAAAATAGGCCTCAATGTTACTCTTTTCGTGTAGTTAGGTATTTCTAGAGTGTGTCGAGAACCTTGGTCTAGTTTTGTCTCATATTGTTTGGTGTCCATGTTGTGGTGGGAACATTTGGAGTTTTTATATTCATTTTTCTTCTATTTTGAGTTCATATTTTCATTGTAACAGTATAATGGACTGGATCTTTATAATCCAAGTGGTTATGTTTATCAAAATATGGGTCTTAAATTGGATGTAGTTACTTGGGTGTTATTAACCCTTGTGTGGGTGAGTTCTCATCTTAGTTTCTATTGCGATCGTTTGGGAATATTCATGCTCATAAGAATCATAAATTTTATCTTGTGTTTGGGTTTGTTTTTCTGTTCGGGTATCTTTTGTGGGTTTCCCAATGTGCTGGGGGCCACACTCATGTAGATAATTTTATATTCTGGTAGTGATGTTTTTTATCTCGTGATGAGAAGTTTGGGTTAGTATTGTTGGGAGTTCCCTCGTTGGGATGATTTGAGATCTCGAAAAAGGATGTAGTTGAGTTCTTATGGTAGGGAGAACCCTCTCAGGTTCTCTTGTTATTCTTTATGCTATTTTTTCCTTTTGAGCAGTTGGGTGTGACTTTTAAAGTAAAAACTATCACATAGAAGTTCGTGGTTTTTTTCATCTTATTTTGAAATTGGGATAAAGTCTTGTTTATCTTTTGATTGGGTGACTATTTGAGGCTAGAAAGTGTTTCTGGTGGGGATAATTGTCACACACTTACCTTTGGTGTTATTTTATTTTATTCTTTTCTTGGATTTGGATGTTTTAGTTATGGTTCGGGTTGAGTTACCTATTTGAATTTTTAGGTTTTTGAGTTTTGGGGTGGAATTTATTCCATTGAATGTTTTGGAAAAATGGTTTGGGAAACCATGCAGCTTTAGCCAGGTAATTGTTCATCTTGTTTTTGGGTACATGGGTAAGGTGCACGAGTTTTGCACGATTTGCGAAGCCGCATGAAAACCATGCAGAAACTGTGCGATTTAATTCTATAACCTAAAAATGGTATTTAGCATGGTTAGCACATGAATTGGGAAACCTTGTGGCTAAACCATGAGAGGTACCCCTCCTTTCTAGTATCTCATGCGTGTTTGGGGCACATTTTGGAAAATCATGCGCCAAAACCATGTGTGTTGTCTAGGTTATTAAAAAGTTAGAATTTCTGAATTTAACCTCCCCTATTTTTCTCCCAAATCCATCCCCTTCCTTTATAATTTCTTATGAAACATTATAGGCTCCCAAAAACCACTATCATTGAATCCTACTCCTCTATGGATTCTCCTACAATTTTCCAAGGTGAGTTTCTTAGGGTTTTGTCCATTTTTATCCCATTTCTCTCAGACTCCCTTGATTTCTAGGGCTTTCTTGGTGGGGGTTCTCTCTTGGTAAATACCAAATGGATATGATTGATGTTTTTTTCGATTTCATTGATGTTAGATTGTATAGATCATCCCTAAATCATAGGTCTCATTTCTCAAAAGGTTTTATTGAATTCAAATGTCGTCGAGGTTGGTGTTTCCATCCATTTCCTTTCTAGATCAATCCATTTGATGCTTGGGTGTTTTTAAGAAAATTATAATTTTTTTCTCATACTTATAACGTATTTATTGATTTATTATCATGGTTTCATGTTTTTTAAAGTGGGTAAAAATGGGTTTCAAAGGAAATATTTAAATTTTATTATGTTTATATGCACTCAACATGTCTGATACAATGCCTATTGTTTTATAAAAAATAAATTGATATCTTATAGTTAAATTTGACCTTGGTTATATATTGATATACTAGTTTTAATTAAAAATTTGTTGTGATTTGAGGTTTTGGTTCCTTTATGGTATAATTATTTCTAGTAAAATATTTTAGATTGATTCTTCAAGATTTTAAATTCTTGTCAGTGACATTGTAATCATGTGATTAGTTGTGTTGGTTTGAAAGCATGTTTTGTCTTCGTAAAAATGGTTTATTAGAGTGATTTTAAGAATACATGAATTATTCCATTGGATGTGTGCACATACATGTGTGCATGGGGTGCACTCATGGATGGGATCACAAATGATGATGGTCATAGATAAACTTTCTCAATTTAAAAACTATAATTTCTAAACTCTAATCTCTCATCATTCTTTCCTTCCCAAAACTCATAACTCTTAAATAGCCATTCCTTGGTTTTGAAATGAATCAAGGATGGATTCAAATTAGTGTTTAATATTATGGCTTATTTGGTACACTGGAATGTTGTTTGTATTTAAATGGTAAGAAAGAACGATTGGAACCTTTAAAAATTGTGTGTGTTTCAATCTTGTTTTTGAAATTTAAATTAAATTGAAATGTAAAGGTTCATTTGGAGTTATACATATAAGAGTGGTGTTTAATATTTATATAGAAATGGATTGGAAATGTTCATAGGTGTATTTTAAATGGGTATTATGTAAGGCCCGATTAGCATTTTATTGTGTTTTTGAAATGATTGTGTTTTGGAAATTTAAATGTATAGTTGGAAAAATAATGTTCTTTGAGAAATAGTTTGAATTCTTGTGTGATATAAAGGCCTATTTGGAACTTGTCAATTTTTTATTGTAAGATATGTTCCCCTATAGAGTATTTCATTATATGGGTTATCATGTGGGTGGTGTTGGTGATTGGGGTAAGAAAGTGTTGTAGTGATTGGTAAAGTGAGTCACATGTGCAGAGGCCTCTCATTTTGCTATTTTTAATTACAATTACCATGGGATTCTTGGGCATCATTTAAAGGGTTCAGTGTTGGTTGTTTTTAAACCCTGTTTAGATGGGTTGGTACCCCTTGAAATTATACGACTTGGTGGGATGTGCCATTGTATTGGATAGTCTAGAGAAATAAGTTGATTATTGACTATGGAGCTGCACCGTATGCAGATTAGTGAGTCCGATCTGAGTATGTCCAACGATCAGTCTAGTGATGTATAAGAATTTCCAATTGTTAATACCTATAATTTATTGTTTATATTATGTTGCACTTGGTTTATTGTTTATATATCTTGTTATTTTTTAAAATTTCTTAGTAACATTAATTTTAGGTTTAGGTTATAAAATTGAAATTCATTTTGGAAAATAGTGATGTTGTGTCTGTTGTCTTGAAAAAAGGAATTATGCATTTTCTTATTAAAATTAGAATAACTTATTTTTATATATGGTTTTCAAACAAGTGTTAATGAAATATTTTCAAGAACGGAAATGTATGGATATTGTGGTATTTTCTTACTATCTGTTAAGATCACACACTACTTATACCTTTTTGTGTCATTAAACCTAAAATTTATCATAGATTCATGTTCATGGTACAAGTACTTGTCATTAGAGTAGTTTTGTCTTGTGGTTGGAGGTGACAAAAAGGTCACATGGAGATCAGGTTTACATGTTCAGTCTCATTTTTTATTTAGTTTCTGTTTTTTTCTCTGATTTCAGTTTATATTTCGGTTCAACATTTGTTTTATATAGATTAGTTTATATTTATTGAGATTTAGTTGTTATTGGTTATCCTATTTTTTCTTTTCATTTTTTTGATCCTTATTTTTTTGGATAGATCATTCTCACTGTGATTACTTTGATTATCGACAATACTTTCCTACCAATGGGGATCGAGAATGCCCTTTAGGCCATGTCTCAGACCAGGTTAGATGTTGGGTTGGATGGTATTTCAGCTTAGTTCATAAAACATTTACCTTGTGAATTTATCACCATTACATATTAACTTAGTTAACAGGTTTCCCAATAGGTAAAAATCTTGAACAAACCACTGATAAAAAACTTTCAATCCTAGAAAATAAAATTAGATATGGGTAATGTTTCGGGTGTATGAAATTATTTGACTACCATTTTATTTGAAGGGAAAAAAATATCCCACCCTTTGAGAGAATATGGACAAAAAAGAAACTTTGTTAGGATAAAAATCAAAATTACTTTTTTCCAATAAAAATCCATTTTAGGGTCTCTATAAGTATTTATAGATGACTCTTATTCTCTTAGTATATATTACAGTATTTCAAGATATCATCAATTAATACCACTGTGAAATTAATATGTTAATACTTGAATATTATATTCATAATATCCATGATGAAAAATGGTGTATTAGCCAATCCAAAATGATTTATTATAAAATCATAATGTCCATGTCATGTTGAAAATTCTATATTTGGTATATCATCCTTCTACACCAATATTCAATGATAACTAGAGTGATGATTAATCATTGAATAATTTTTTCCAACCTAATGTGGATCAAAAATATAATCATTTAATGTTAAAGGAAACAAATTCAATATTGAAAGGGCATTGATCTCCCTATAATCAATTCATAGTTTCATAGACCCCTTTATCTTTTTATGAATAAAACATGGGCTCCCCATGTTTAATCACTTGTGAGTATGAATCCCTTATCAAAAAAATCCTATAGTTATTTCATCAAATCTATTGCTGTTATTCTATATGTATTTTTTGGTATAATTATAGCTTCAAGAATGAGTTCAATGAAGAAATCATCTTCTTAGTTAGGTAGAAGACCTGTTAATTTTTCATGAAAAATATCTTTACTTTTTTTACCAAGGGTACATACTATGTTCTAAATATTTATTCATTATCTATAGATCACACTTTATCTTCCTTGATTCTCTTAATTTCATTAAGGAAATTACTGGGGAACGATCAAAACCTAATTTTGATAATGGTGATTTCCCAATAAAGATAAGATATTCTACCTCACATCATAGAATCATGATATCCTTCTCTTGGAAATAGGTTTTTTAATTATACAATAGAATCCAATCCATACCAAGGATTATATCAAAGTCAACCATATTTGTAAAAACCATCTTTACAAATAGGGTACAACCATGCATAATAACTGGAAGATTTTATCACATAATGAAATAGTAATTCCACTCTGTTTCTAAATTGATTACTTATTACTAGGGTATATGTAATTTGTTTTGGAATAAATAAAGGGTATACAAAGTGTGTGATGTTTTAAAGTCGAATAAAACATTAATTTTGGGACTATGATCAAATTTAATTTCTGCATATTAATAGAAATTCCAAATATAGCTGTGTTAACTATATAATCTTATCTTTTATCCCTTATACTTTTCTTAGGATAATTCCTTTAATGTTTTGTTAATTGGATCACATAATGTCCCTTATTCTTAAATTTAAATAATTGGACTTCAACAATGTTTTTATTTCCCTTCCATTCACATTCATAGTGATATTTTGTCGACAATTTTAACAAAATTGTTTTCCCTTCAAACCATCTTGAAGGTATTTGTTCCAGAAATCATCACATATGGGAAATCCCACGCCTTATTTGTTCCCTTTTTCCAAATTGTACTTCTATGGATGAACAACAAGACTCTTCTTCTCATGATTTTCATTGAATTCATTTATCCTAGAGAACATATTTTTAATATAAATTGTTCTTGAAGATATATCCATATATAATAAAATGTTCTGAGATACTAAAACCCTTAAAATGACCAACATTATTAAATAAAATAAATGACCATTCTTGATTTACAGTCAACCTATATAGTTTTTATTATGTTTATCCATCATTATAGATTTATCTTAATGAATATAAATATTTTTATAATAATTTTTTCTATGTTGTGGGAAGTTAATTTCCATTTCATTATTTTTATCAGAACGAATGTATTTTTTATAAAATAATTCTTTAAATGTTCTACATTCCATGCACTTTATCTCATATTACAATTTATACAATTGAATTAGAGAGAAACATTGTCCTACATCTCCCTTCAAATGGTAAAAAACCATGTTGGTGTTTCCCTTTCACTATGTTAAAAAGTGAAAATTACCATATATAGGGACAAGATTTATTTTTAGCTACAAATAGATTAGTAGTTCTACTGATTAAATGAGTTTTTTGTCTCAGAATGCAGTATAACAATGTAAAACTACATTTTGGATTAGTGGGTTTCTCTATACATGTGATATGATTTTTCATAACCTCAGTCAAAAATATAAATATGGTTTTTAACTAATTAGGTAAAATTATAGGTTCATTGACTTTTTTAGGGGAATTCTATGCATTAACTATGTTTGTTAATATGGTTCTCATTCCTCCCTCTATTCGTTAAATTTCTATATTGGGGAACACATAACATTCACATATAACTGAATTGCAAAATAAAATTTCTATTAATTTAATTATAGTTTTCTATAGAAATAATGAGGTGTTTTTATATTAATTGCGAAATATAACTAGGTTCATCTAAATCTAGTCATTAATTTTCCTACTAAACTTTCTATGATAAAAACTATAAGATCCTACAGTCTTGAAATCTAGAGATAATAGTTATATTAATTTATTGGAAGAGAAAAACAATAGTTATTACATGATCTGATAACTTAGTTTTGTTAAAATACTAGATAAATAAATATATTAAATTTGATATCGTAAGATACAACATGAACACATTGAGAGAAAATTACTATTCCATTAATCATATACTTGAAAAATAGGGATTGTTCTCCACTTTATTTCATGAGGAAATGAAAAATTATATGGGTGATCTAAGATAATATGTAAGGAATAACATACAATATAAGATATCATAACATAAACATGTATTATGTGATATGGTAGAAACAAATTAAAAACATGAATCTATAATCAGCAGAAACATAGGGCATTCTATATTAATGAAAATAAATAGAAACATGAATAACACTAACAATTAATATTATACTTACTGTATTCATTATAATAGATATCAAAAACAAATTCAAGGCCCCATTCCAAGAAATAATATTGATATGAATAGATATATACACTAAATCCTATGTTGTATTATATCATTATATCTGTTGATACATAGAGGGATATATATTGTCAAACCCCATGAATTATTATTTTGTGTGGAAGGAATTCTACCTTAGGGGAAATAATACCTTTCATATAATTCTCTAGGGAACCACTAGAAGAATAAATAACTAACAAGTTATATAAAGATAAATATGGGAAAAAATAATTCCCCATTCAGGAGAATAAAGTGGATGTGTTGGAGTACATCTCTTAATCAACTTAGAATCTATAGGTTATTTTCAAAGTAACATAAAGAATGTCCATTTGAGAAATATACTGGAGAGAGTAATTTAATAGTGCTATGTTATTCATGGAAGTTAATAATTGGTTCCAAAATTTTTCATTTGTCGGATACTAAAGAAATGGTAGGAAACACCATTTATCATGGTTCATAAAGCGTGTAACAATATTCCAAATAATTTACCCTATTGTTTATCTAGGTCTCCAGTCTTAGGCTCACTACTAGTGCATCTTAGTGATGATTTAATAAATTACAAACCAACCATTTTTTGGTGATTTACCTGAGGATAATCTATTCCATAGCTTCATGCACATGATAGTATCCATATATAGATTTATTTTCTGTAAAACTAAACATACATTTAATTTACTAATATATAAGATGATTTATCCAAAATGAAAAAAATTTAGAGTTACATCAGATATTACAACTCATGAATCAAATGATTATGAGGTAAGGATAAAATATATAATTTAGATTCATATAAATTTCACGAATAATGCTGTAAAAATTATTTTATATTAATATATTCGACACACAGAATGTAATAAGTAATGAATGCAACATTAGTCCCAAGGAATGGAAATTGGGAAAGAAACCACCAATTATGGATTTCTAATCAATAAAATAAAAACATCTTAAAAGGTAGGGATTGAAATATACCCTAAAATACCATGAATAATGAAAATTATTACATAATCACAAATTATGAGTTTATACAACACTGAAATGAAATTATATGCGTAATAAAAACCATGTCATACAGAGAGAAATTTGTGAAGCAAAAACATTTTCCTCATATCATGACTTATATGAATGTAATTGAACCTCCAATATCAAAAAAATAACTATATTAATAAATTAATATGTAAACTGATTAATATACATTTTCAATTATTCTCTTCATACATAGTCACTATCTCTATAAATTCTAGTTAGTTTTCCATTTTTACAATATTGAGTGTTTATTGTTTGAACTTTTGTACTTGTTTTGTCAATATAGTGTTTTTATTTATTTATAGTTAGAATTAAATATTTGAAAGATAATATTATTTACAAAATTATAAATCTTTAATTTATTTATTTTTCTTTTCTCTTATTTGGTTAGTGTTTTAGTTGCATGAAAGTGGAATCATTGTCAGCTTATTTAAATAATATTAGTAACTAATGATGATATTTTAATGTATATTATAAAATTAATATAAAAAATATAGAACCATATTGAAATTATTATCTTTTTATTAAATTTGAATCAAAATATAATTTATGTTCTCATATTCATCCATGATGTAGTTTTATAGATTTGACCAAGAAAGTAGTTAAATTGACCAAACAATTATCATACTATAATTAATGAATTATTTGGATTATGAAAGTTGATTCTCTTTATTGCAATAAAATTATTATAGAATAATAGTGAGACTATTTAGATAATTTTAAAGTTGTGATTAATATTTAAATATGTTTTAATAAATAATAATGAAATATGGTGAAAAATGAGATACGTTACATCATAGAGGTGGCTGTCCGTACAATGCATGGTTGACCATATTATTTGTAAAATAATTAGAAGTAATTAATGTATATAATAATTTAAAATTTGAAATTTAATTTTATATTAGAGATATTATATTTATTCATTAATCTCCTCACTAAAACCAAATATGTGTGGTGGTACTTAAAAAGAACATTATTTCATGGAGGCGGTTGTCTGCCCACCTGTAATAACAAGGCATTTGATTTTATCTTAATTGATGTAGGAGAATAAATAATGGTCCATACTATCTTATAATAAAATATTCTTATAATAACTAAATTTATGTACTTAATTTAATATTGACGTAAGAGGTTAATTAGATTAATATTACGCAGAAAAGACTAAGAGGAAGGTAACACTTATGAAATTTTTTGGTGTTTGTCACTAAAAATATCATAAAAATAGAGGGATAATGATAAATAATAGTGACTAGAGGACAAATAAGATTTTAAATTTTATAAAAATAAAAAAAATTGAAGAGTTTTAAGGAGTTAATATGGATAGAATAGGTATGATATATAAGAAGTGACTCCCTTTTATATGGGAATAAAAGGGAAATCTTATAAATGATATTTAAGTTTCAATGATATTAATACAATTTTAAAAATTCAATGAACCCAATAGTTTTAAATTTTTTGGCATCAATATGTTGATAAATCCCAAATTCATAACTTCCATGAATTTTTTAGACATGTTTTTTTTATTTTCTATTAGATTTGTATGTTTTCCTATTTTTGGTTTTTAACATGGAAACCATTCAAAACTAATTAATTTATATATTTATTATAAGTGTATGGTAAGAAATATTACTAATTTTTGTAGTGTTGATCCTAAATTCAAAATATGTATAATCCAATTAAGTTTCTATGTATTATAAAATTAATATTTAAATTAAATCTATTATATATATAAAAATAGATTTTGTAGAAAAATTAGGTTTTCGTAATTATGTATTCATAATAATTTATAATATTGATTAATATAAAATAGATAGTTAATATATATTTAAATCGGTCTGGGTATAATTTAATAACAATTTTCAAGAAATGAATAATTTTTTGTGTTGGATAAAAATTACTCAATTCTAACAAAATAATTATTTGAGAAAAATAGTTTTATCATTATCACACAAATTAACTATAATCCTCAGAATGATACTTTTAGACCTAATAATAATATTTTTTTAACATAATTAGGGAAATATAATTAAAATTTTAAAATCAATTTAAAATTATTGAATTTATTATACTAATAAGTTAATTAAGAAATAATAAATTATTAATTCACGAAAACGTTTTAGTAAAATATTTGACTTGAGATTTAAGATATGAAATATAGGTTTATTAATTAATAATAATGTATTAAAATGATTATTTTCAATTATAAAACCAATAATTTTTAAATATAATGGTTTTTTGAGTTTTAGTTTGTTATTGAATTATATAGATATTTTAAAAGTCATGGTTTTAACAAATAATAGACTCTTCACTATTCACCAGAAATCAATATTTTCCTAAATATACAATAATTTAATATTAAGATTATATATTTATGATGATCTCTGAAATAAATTTTATTTTTTAATAAATAATTTTTTTACCATAAAAAATAATCATTTAATTATTGACATGAATAAAGGCACTTTAGAGGATTCATTATGTAATAGTATATGAAATGGGGCTTACCTATTTATGTAGGGTCTTGGGTATTACATTGTATGATTTAGAAATAAAAACATACGAAATAGTGAGATATAATTCTTAGAAATGGTAAACATATGAGATATTAATCAATTAATGTAATTGGTAAAATACAAAAAAGGGTATGATAACATTATTATAATATTAAAAGGTATTACACAATAAGTCCTAGATCATTAATAATGAGTCAAGGAATACATATTTGTCATAAAAAATACCTGAGATATAAAAATGAGTAATCATCACTAATCAATCACGATCCATGAGAACATATCATGAGCTTGAGAAATAACATTATGGAATACAAATAAGTATACATAATCATTTCCTCAGTCAAGGGTCATTATCAAGACTATCATATTGAACAAATTCACATAGATAATAAGGTTCATTACAAATTCCCATAGTTTCAACAATAAAGACCAAGTAAAATAATATCATAATGAATAGAATACTGCAGTGAATTTATTTCACTTATCATTACCATTATTTCCTTAGTTATGCCTCATATACAATGATATCATAGTGGATAATGTTCTTTACTGAACTAAGTCAACTCCTCATTTGAGTTCATATAATCACATGAGAAATGAATATTTACCCAAAAAATTGTAGTGATATATAATTTGGGGCCCAAACATTGCATAATGAAAAAGATATATAACAGTGCTATATTGTCTAAAAAATATTTATAATTACATCATAGAACATTTAACCAAAGAGATAGAAACAGATTTCATGAAATCATCATTAAACTATCCTTATCAGAAGTCATCTATAGAAAGAGAAAAACTGCTATTATAGGATAATATTACTAGTGATGAATAAAAATCATTAAATTTTGTTGACATAGATGAAAAATAAATTTTATCAAATCATCTAATATATGCTTTGGAAATGAAGGGAAAAAACCCATTTACTGATTAAAAATTTTACAAACTAAAATTCGTCGAAAAATGGGAAAATGATTTATATTGTAAAACGTTTGAATCATATAAAATAATCGTCATTGTAAATAAAGAAAGATTAAATGGGAAAAATAATCGTTGCCATATATCCTAATAGAGAACATTATTTCCACACTTTTTTAGATGTCAAAAATGAATTGATTACAATTTTATTACAAGATTAATTGTTAGAAATTGTAAATAGAGTCAAAGGTAGAAATAATGAACTTTTTAAAACATTTTATTCATTGGTAAAAACATGTACACATAACTTTAAATAATAGAGATGTGGATAAAAATGATTATTTCCCAAAATAATATAAATCAGGTTGTATTTTCATAAAAACATATTTTATACCAATTTGAATACCAAAGAGAGGGGAATGGTAAAAATACATGAAAAATTGGAAATAAACATAGTTAAATAATATATTTTTGATTTAAATTATATTCATCATATAATTTTTCTCACCAGAAATTTAATATCTATAATTTCTAAAAGAAATGTGATTGTAACAGACAACTTATATCATTGGTAATATTTGAATCATAAACCTATTAAATTAATTAACATAAAATAAATTATTAAATATCATGAATTTATAGGGATTTCTGATATAATATATAAAATGGTTAATTATTTATACAATATGACCAGAAATAAGTTAAAAACATAAAACATATCTTAATAGAACAATATTGAAATCATGAAGCCATACCTCAAGTCTCGTATTTATTCATACACATTCAAAACTCCAATATAATATAAATAAATTTATTATAAATATATTACCAAAACATATTCATATATATATATATATATTACTCCATATAATTATACTATAATTTCATATTACTCTTTATATTTACAATTCTTCATTAAAACCATTATACCGGTGATAACCTATATGTTTCCCATTAAGGTCTTTGTTTGAGGGTTATGAGACCAGAACTTTTTTCATGATTTTATCATCTATATAATTGAAATCATTTAATTAATATTTTATTAAATAATTATAATATATTTTATTATCATTCAAAGAAGGTGGTGATGAAAAATTAATTAAATCACTTTGTGTGGATGTTATTTTGTACCTACGCATATGTGTTGTTCACATTTTTATATATTATGAATAAAATAATGGTAAATAATAGTTCACCGATAAAGAATAATAATTATAGAATAAAAATTATATATATTCATTATAAATATCCTTATTATCATCATTTATATGTGGAAATGAAAAATGAACCACCTTTGTTCATGTCGGTTTTAGTACATACTTAACAACGAGTGACATTATTATTTTCAAATAGATGTAAGGACATAAAAGTAGATAATATAATATTTTTATGGAATAGTTATTATTTTATAAATATATATATTTATTTAAAATAAATTCATTTTTTTTATCATAGAATAATGGTGATGATGAAAATGTAACATGGCACTTCTTGAAGGTAGTAGTTCACACATAAGCACGAGCGACATTTTCATTTTCCATGTGATGGAAATGAAAATGAAAATGGTGGGTACCATAAAAATATTGAATTTAAGTAAAATGGATATATTTATGTTATTATTAATAAATTTTTATAGTAGGTTGAAATGAGGTAAGATAATGAGTATACACAAAAAAATCAATTAAGAGTTGTTATACTCATTTGGAAAACATAAATGGGCTTTAACCTAAGCCTGATAGGATGGTATTTTGGTGAGACTAGGGCCTATAGGTCATGGAGAGGAAGAATGATAGGGTATTGAGGATATATTATTCAAGAAAATGTTCTCATGTGGTGTGAATAAGTGATATTGGGAGGATCCCTTTTATAGGAGATTGGAGTGGCACACTTGTGATTATTCTTTACTTTTAAAGATATAATGTTTCTGACTCAATGTAAAATTTCACTAAAATAATTAATTCTTGATTATAAGGTGAAAATTTTGAAATAACCCAATACGATTATAATTAAGATGATATTTTATGATCATATCAATAAAATATAACCTTAATTACCTTATTTTACCCTTTTTATTTGCTTTTTTTTATAAAGGCTACTATTCATAATGAAAAAATGGAAGTCTCATTATTAATAAAATTCATTATCATGATAGAAAATATGATGTTAATTTTTCATTATTATATTTTTAGATGTCAATAAATAAATTTTACAATAAGTGTACAAATTAAAATAATAATAGTTTTTAGTAACAAGTGTTTTTGAGAAAAAATGAACTTTAAATTTTTTTAATATAATTATGATTTAAATATAGTTAATTACATTATGTTTAATCAAAGTGTTATTATATCAACTCAAAAATAAATATAAATTAAATTGGGACTTTTATATTTAATTACATAAAAAATGAAATGATAGTTTTACAACAATTGGAATTTTGTATATTCTCTCAAAAACAATCTTTTCAGAAAAAACACAAAAAAATCACTCCTATAAAATTATAAAATGATGATTTCAAAAATTAATATTTTTTTAAATTAAAATATATTTTTGTTTTATAAGTTAATTATGTATGCTATTGAACACATCAATTTTATTTAAGATAAATTTATATTTTAAAATATTTGGGTATAAAAATATGTACTACCCTATGGACATTTTTATAATACCATTCACGAAATTAACAATATTAAAAAATCCATATAAATTTATTTTTATAGATTTCTTTTGACTCAAATAATAAAAAAGTTATAATGGTTTCTCTACATACTTTTTTTCTTTAAGACATATACCATATTCACCATTTTTAATATCATGTTTTGTGTATTCTATCAGAGATGTTATTCTATAATACATTAACAAAACATAAGGGATATAAAAATACACCTAATATTCTATATTTTATTGAATAGTGATTCTATAGATTCCTAGTTTTTAAGGGTTTCATATCAGATTCAATTCCCTGATACATATTTTTTATCCACCTATAATATTTTATATGGTGTGTATACATTCCACATTGAAATATTATATCATGAGTCACTCTTTAATTAATCATATGTAAAGTCTTATTTCATATTCTCTCTCTCAAGAGAGTTTGAATCAATTTTTAATCTATATTGACTGCTAAATTTTGTGGTCATTTTTTATATGGCCCATTATATATTATTTCAATTTAATAAAGTATCCACAAGGTTATAGTTATTAAATTCAATACATCACACATGGTTTCAAATAATGTTTTTTAATAACCTTGGGTTATAGATTTAGGAATATATAGAATATAGAACATATCCAAGGGCATACATTGGGTTTAAGTCTACGAATTGGGAAATATCATAAAAAATTAATAATTTTGAGATTTTGATGATTTATAGAGAAAAAATCTCTTCTTTGATTCCAAAAAATGGATGAAGGATATAAAAATGATTTCCCTAAGGGTAAAACCCCCAAAAGATTGGTAGGGTATTTTGTAAATCTTAATTTAGTCCATAAAAAAGAGTCCTAAATACACATCTATTTTGACACTCTCAGGTGACATATTATAGTTTATTAACCATATGACTATGAACAATTATGATAGATTTTAATATAATTTGATGAATTAATATACAATTATTAAGGCTATATAACCAAATAGGAATTTTGAAATGGATAACCTAGATCAAATAATTAAAATTTAAAAGATAGGTTATGAACATCATTTATGTGTTATTTATTACATGTTAATAGTTTTTCTTTTTCAAATGTATTAATACAATAATTTTATTCAACTATTCATAATTAATGTAATGAATAGATATTGGAGGAATCAAGATAATAATAGATGTTATGGATATTGCAGTGATTATCACAATTTATAACTAAATATGATATAATCTAGATAAATGAATCTTATTGTTATTCTAATCCATATAATAAAAATAATGATTATCACCTATAACATTATTTTGTTCCAAAACATAAAAAATGACACATATTGTGTTTTATGGAGGTCTTGGTTATAAAGGACCTCAAGGAAAAGAAATTCAATTTCAAAAGTGTCAAGAATATGGAAGAAGCACCCAATGAAATATATCCCAAGGTTGGATGATATTTTACATGTGGATCAGGATGTCCTAAATATAATAATATTCAAGGAAGAGTGATGAGTTATATTGATAGGATAATAGAAAATAACATTCATCATAAGTTTCAACTTATATATAAACTTATTAAATTATGGGAATATGGGAATTATCTATGTCATTTACCAAATACATGGGTATAAAATGATAATTATCACCCAAAAATCCTAGATAAAAGAGACAAATTTTGTAACACGATATGAAAAGTGATGAATTGGATTATGATAATTATGGTACATTTATCTAACACTTCAGAGTTTAGGATTAATTTATCATCTATCATTCAATGAACTATAATTTATCTTATAACTTTTCTAAGAGAATTCAAAAACTACCCCAATCAATTGGGGTCGAAATATCAAATACAAATTCTAGTTTTTCAATTATTATATAAAAATTTCATGTTTCTAGGAATTTTCCTCATGAAATAATAATTGTTCCTCAATTTGATGTACTTGATTTTATTTTTGGAAAAGGTTTGGTTCTCTCTAAATTTACGGAAAAATAATTTTTCAAATAATGAAATCAATTTTCATTTCAATCTATTGTAGTATATTAATTCAATGATAATTATAATCTCACTTTAGAAGATAATTATATAATATTTGTGTTGATACAAAATACTGAGTGAATCATAGCTCAAATGGTTAAAAATAAACTAAATATATAGTATATGATTTTAATGAATGAATGGATGAGTTTCATATTATTACCCATTCAAGTGTAATTAATATCCCTGTATAAATTATATCATGATTTTTTTTCAATATTATGGATACCCTTTACTATTTTAAATAGAAATAAATATTTAAAATTTTAAATATTAATTTTATTTATCATGTAGTTAGTGTAACACTATATGATTTGAACATTTATATAGGAATTGTTTTTTGAATATCTTAGTTTACATAAAACACCAAACTAAAACAAAACTGCAATACATTATATATTGAGATAACATTTATAAGTATTTAATGTGAGATTTATAATGTAGACATTGAATTAGTGGGTATAAATATAAGTAATACAATTTCTAATTCATTTTAGAAATAACAATATATGTAATTTTTCACACTAACTCATTTATAAAATTCAATTTGTAGAGCTAAATTAATAAAGAAATCATTTCATACATAAACATATATATTCATAAAAATCTATTTTTAGGTATAATGAGTTTTTTTATGAAACTAAATATTTTACAGTTAAAGGTTTATTTTGAAATAAATATTATACTAAATCTAATTTATTATGTAATTAAGAACAAATAAGAATAATAACTACTAATATTTAGAATGTCAATTTCTTATAAAAACATTATTTTTTGATTATATATTATGTTTATATTTTCATGGTAAACTACATAATTTTTGAATGTGAATTCAATTTAAATTAACTCCATTTATTTATTTAATATTTCAATATTAATTTAAAATTATTTGTTTTGAAAATATTGGTTTATAGGTGAATAGTGAAAAATACCATTTTTACAATTACAATGACATCTATGACCCCATTATGATATAATCATAAATATAATATTTTGAATTCTTTTCTAAGTAAAATATTTATTTTATAATTATAATTATATATTTAAAAATATTATTTTAAATTTAAAAACATATTTTTCTCATTTAGAACATATATTATGTTTTTCTTTATAAGTGTTTTGACATGTTATAAATTTATGGTTTTAGAAATAATATTTTTCAATTTTACATTTTTAATCTGTGAGAACAAATTTCTTTTTTGGAATCATATATTCCAAATTACCTAATGATTATAATTTCGTTTTTATGAAAAATATCAATTATTTCTGAAATTTTATTTATTTCAGTAAAAGTAAAAATGCAAAAAAGGTAAGAAAAAAGTGTAAATGACTCAATACATGTAAAAAAAATGACTCCAATTTAGTTTGTTAAATAATTATTCACATATATTTATACCTCATCCATTAATTTCATATTTTGAAAATACATTCTGTTGAATGTGACATGAAATTAAAATAAAGTTATCTGTGATTACAACATGCCATTGAATTATCTTATAAAAAAAGAAAATAAGAATACATTTATTTCTCACACATAAAACCACTTTGTTTAACCAAAAAAATATATAGTACCCCCAAAAAATCCTACCCAAATGAAAAAAGTTCTTCACATGGAAAAAGACCACCCCTTAAAGGCTTAATCCAATTTTCAAAGGAGTTATTCCAAGCAATAGGACCAAAAATATCAAATCACGCCTTTTCATTTCTATTTCAATCAAAATTATTATCCTAAATTTAATAACTATTACACCATATTATTTTAATAAAATTAGTATCCTTATTATATTGATTTTTTATTATATTTATTAAATAATCATTATCTACCTTATTTTATTCTACTTAGAAAAGTGGAAACATTGTTTATGAATGTGTGAAAACTATCACCAACATGAAAATCATACTTATTATTTCACCTAAAACATAAATATATATTTATTATAATTTAATTAATAATTGTTATTAATATTTTAAATTTGTTTAATATTCTAAAATTATGTTTTTGTTTTTAATTTCGTTTAATTATTTTGAAAAAGAAAACAATGATAATGTTTAAATGTGAAATACCAACACCATAAATTAAATGATAACTATATTATCATCACATTACAATGATGATGATAAAAAAATATTTTATTTTTTAATACATTAAACACTAATATATTTTATGAACATGGTTAAGAAATTATCATACAAAAACTAACAATCCTTATAATGTAATACACTGTTATCATTAAATAACATGACACCAACTGATACCTAATTTCATATTATTTAATTATGATCAAAATTATCATGCTATGAAATCCAAATATTCTAAATAATTCTCATGAATAAATTAAAATACCTTAATTTTTCTTATAATGATCAAAAATTATTCAATTAAATAAGATCAACATCATCATTTAAAATCTTGTGAAAAATAATCCAAATATATAGAATCCAAATATAAAAATTATCATAACAAGAGAATGAATTTATAATTAAATTTTATAATTTAAGTGTATAAAGTATAATATATTTTAATAATTTTCTAAAATGAGTTATTATAATTGTTATGTTTATTAATCAATAAGTTAAATCAATTTCACATAAGTCATTGTAAATGGAAAGGGTTTCTCATCCCACATTTATTTATTTATGAAATATTTCATATTCACCACTAATTGTATATTTCATGGTCTATATAATTCCATTTGTATGTTTTTATCATACTATTCCTGAAATTAATTTTTTTAAAATTCTATATGAAGTTATTTCTATCAATGGATTTTGAATCAATTCTGGAAAAATTTCAATGTGTTTATCATCACACATTAATTTCCTTAATAATAATGTCATATTAACTACTTAATTTATATTTTTTGGTGTATCTAATTACATATGGATGTTTATATTATAAATTCATGTAATTTAATGGATTTAAAAATCCAACTCAATTTATATCTTCTATGGTATTTTCTTTCATGTGATACTATTGTATTAGGGGTTTTATATCAATTTCAATTCCTTGAGACATGATGTCTATTATACACCTATTATATTTTGTATTGAGTTTCTAAATCCAATTTGAAATATTTTTTCATTATTCAATATGAAATATATTTTATTTAATGTTCTATTTACTATTCTCTATCTCAAGTGTTTTGTAAATAAAATTTTGAAAATATATATGGTTTTATTTATAATCTAATTTTCAAATCGAGATTATTATTAATGAATTTCCATTTAAAGAGAATATATGTTAACATGATCTCTAAAACCTTGACCATTTTTATCTCTGATGATTATTATTTTATTTTATCTTGTCATATCTCAATTTCATTTCCATTGGTAAATAATTTACCAAATGAATTTCTTGTAATTAAATCCGAACCCAGCTATTCTTTTCCATCAAGAATCATCATCTTCTCTATTTATATTGATTCAGTTGATTTCATAATCCATTATTCGATATTTTATTAAGTCCCTTTTCTACAATTTAAACATTTTATAAAAACTTGGTAAAAGAATGTTATCACATTTTCCTATTTCTCTATTTCAAAAATATATCCATTTTAATGATTTCCATATGAAAAAATTCATTCCCAAATAAGGTGATTATTATTTATGAATATTGGACCAATTGGTTTCAAATGTTTTTTCAAATTATTTCTAAATATTAAAGGGGTTTAATAGAAAATTGTAATTTTGTTTTAAATAAAAAATTAGAATATTTTTAAATGGTATTAATGACTTTAAGATATATTTTAATGGGATGTATTTGATTAAAATTAACTATTATTTTTATTCTCAAAAGTGTGTTTTTATGAAATCAAGGATAATTTTGAAAAGGTTATAACATTCTCAAAGAATTTAATTATTAAGAATTTTTTTTACGTATATCTCAATAACATCCCAAAAAATATATTTATTTTCTATATAATATTATATATCTAAAAATCATAAAAATGTGTTTTTATATATTTCTATATACATTTTATTTGATTATATTACAAATTTAATATTATTTTATTATACTATCCACCTTCCTTCCCTGTATTTCTTTTGATGTTGATCATTGAATGATGGTTTCAGGAAACCATCACCATCCCATGCGTTAATTATGATACAATTAAATGATTAATATTTTTATGATCATGTAATCATTTTTACTAATTGAGGAATATATTGAAAAGTAATATATATATATATATATTTCAATATTAATGTTTATTGATTTCAAAGTCAATATGATTATACTAGAGATTTTTATTAAAATCCTTCATATATTTAATTCATTGGACATAATTATGTGATTAATGTGGCCCATAATTATATTTAACCTTGATGCATCAGTTTTTCACTTGAGAAAAAAGGTTTAGGTATTTACCATCAGCCAAACCAGTTAAAAATATTCCATTTTTTTACATTATAGAATAAAATTATCTCATTATTTTGGCATTGATGTAAAGAAATGTCACTTGGATACATACATGTTAGGATGAAGGATCTCTTGGTTGTATCCTTTGTAGAAGGAATTATCTCTTAATTGCGGCCTTGATAGAAATAATGAAATTCTCGCAACAAAATTGAATATAAGAATGATTTTTTTGCACATGGCCTCTATGGTAAGAGAATGTTTTATGTAATTATTAATTTGATCACTTCGCTTATAGTAATTATTATCCATTTGGCCTTTTACAATGTTATGTCATCCATGGGTATATTCAATGCTCATATTAATGATCATATGTCACATTTATAAACTATTCAATATAAAATAATGTTCATTTTATTTTTTATCCCTGATATATATTTTTGGTATAATTACCATTACATAAAATCATCACCCACCATTTTATATTGTTTCCTTTCCACACATATATTATTAATAATAATCCATTATGATTAATAAATGTTTTATTAAATGGAATTTGAATTTTTTAAAAATGGTTTTTTATTTTAGGTTTACAATTTTACTATGTGATATGTAAAAAATTTATTTATATTATCTTTGAGTAATACAAAACTATGTGATTCATTGTGATGTGATCCCATGTATTTTGTGTCAATGTAATAAATTAACTACGAACTCTAGGTGAAATGAGTCATGGAATTACAACACTTTGCAACTTCTCAAAATACTTATTCCTAACAACATCCTAGTATAGTCACACAGTTAGACAATGATATCCACGTATACATTGACTCCAATATGTCATATGGATTCAAACCTGGTATATGAAAGTAGTTCTTTCAACTCTTTATTTATATAGACCACCACGTGACCACATGACTCCTCTACATCAACAAGTATCAATTACATAAACTTAGACAGAGTATTTTAGTTTTATTTATTCATCCAAAATTCCAACATGATAATCGATCTCTAGTTTTCACATCAACTTCGTATATCCTTAATATAATGGCTCACTAGGATATCTCACTAATTTATTCTCCTGTAGTCTTCTCAAATCATATAGCTCTCATTTTCCAAAAAGAATAAAACAAATAACAAACTCATCAAAAATATGAATAGTCTTTGTTATGTTGTTTATATTCTTCTTATTAAATTTACAAAATATCCTTTGATATAATTTCAGTCAAATTTTCAAATCATAAATTTACCTATAGCTTTTATTCCCTTGAAAATTTCTTTAGATTTTTTATATTATCTTTATCTTCTCTTCCACTTTAAGATCTTTTTAGTTATTCAATTTAGTTAAAAATATATACTTATGATCTATAAATTCTATAAATTTAAATTTTTATACATATGTCAACAACACTTTATTAAATATATATTTTAAATATAGAAAAGCATCATAAAAATTCAGTTCCCATGATCTAAGTAATATTTTTCAGACATGAGAGTACTCTATGATCCCATTATTAATTTGTCCCTCTTAATGTTGGTATGATTTAGATTTTTTAGAGTGCATGTAATATTTGTATTTTTATCATTTCTCTATTATCTTTTAGATATTCATGATTAACTCAACTTCTTTGATGTATGCAAATTTTCTACTAATAATTCTTCTATTTCAAACTACAACTCATAATTTTTTTTATTTTTTTTTACAAAAAAGTATTTAAACATAGAAAACATCAAAATTTTCAGTAATTATTACTATCTAAAACATAATTATGAAATATCCATCTTGAATCACATAATTTATATAACACCACATATAAATTCTCTAATTCAATTTATCTTGAATTAATGTCAACCATTATGATAATTTGAATATTGTACCTCAACTAGAATAACATATATAAATCTTTATTTATAGAGTAGAAAATATAATATTTAGAATGAATTTATATATAAATAAACTCATCCGACATTAAAAATATATTTACTTAAATATAAATATTGAGTCACATTCTTTTGTGACATTTAGATTAATGAATTACAACTCTTCCAACATTAGATCAAGGATTTCATATATTCCTTAATTTCATAATTAATTACTATATTTAATATATTATAATTTTGATAAACATTGACCTCTTTATTTACGAATTATTGTCATCTATAGATATTTGGAATTCTTGAATGAAAAAATATATCATGTATTCATTATGCTTGAATATGTGTAGAATAGAATAAAAATCATCTCTATTTGTTTGTTCATCAAAGTCACAAATTTTGGGGACATCATAATCTTAGTATTTAATATGACTTAAATGGATATATGATATTTTCAAGTCATAGACTTTACCCATCTCAGGTTTTTAAGGATTTAATGATATGTGAATCTAGAAAGTCAAATGTTTTGCTTGAAATACATTTAATACGGTGTTAAACTTATACATACTCCCCTATAGTTATTTTCCCAGGAGATCATCAATGTCATATGCAAAATGTTAAAGTTATACATGTCACCCGGAAGTCATAAAATCAAGAGATAATAGAAAATATGTCTTATATTATTATTATATGATGAAATTATATTTATAAGATAAATTCATACAATAGGATTGATGTCATACGATCTATATAAAAGTGTTATGAATATTACTAATCCTTATAATTCTAGATGTTTTATGATATTATATATTTTATATGACATTAGTTTCATCTGATTTTCTCTAATTATTTTGAGCTATATACTTCTCAATTTCTGAAAATAATAAATTCCATTTTCACTAGGGTTTCTTTATACTATTCATAACTTCATCTAAGGTATTTCTATACTCATTTCAATTACATTCAACTAAAAGAACATTTATAAAGTTTCATATTCACTTTTGTAAGCTCCAAAAATAATTTTAATCTATATTAATTTTTTGTAATTAATTCTTTTAATGATATAAAACATGGTAAATTTTTCTCCATATCCTTCTAAACCATTTTCTTTGAAAATCATCAATTAAAAATTAATGAATGGTTCCTTCAACATCATTGGTATTTAATATCCCTAACCAAAATACCCACTAATACTGATAAAAATTTTAATTAAAGAAATTAAACATATCCATCAAATTTAAAAATTATTTTAACCATTTTAGATAACAAGTTAAGAAATCATACATGTATTTAATATGGGGATATTCCCAATCGAGCATCTTACGTATGAGGTTGATATATTTTTTCTACCAAAGTTCTTCACAAAGAAGCAATATATATTCCACTAATCATATTTGGGAAGCCTCAATTCACACATTAGGTGGATAATTATATATATCACTATGATTCTCCACATTCCAATTTATACACTCATTGACATCCATTGAAAATAGTACACCCAAACATAGCTCTAGGTACTTCACAAAGACAATATTATAAATAAAAACCATTATGTATGAAAACCTATATGTGAATTTCCAAAAATTACATACTCTATCAGATTAAAATAATAACTACAAAATCATGTATAAAAATATAATAATAAAATTATATAAAATCCAATTTGTGTATTAGTGGTTGATGAACCAACCTAATAGGGAAAACTATACTGTAGGATGTTTACTCAGAAATAGACATCTAACCCTGGTTCTTGATGGTCTGTTTATCTGAAATTCTATTATTGATATGATCCATCATTAGTTTTTGTTTTACACCTTCTCAAATTTTGAACATGAATATATATATATATATATATATGTATAATTCGGGTGATTTTTTTTGCTTTAGAATATCATATTAAATAAATCATATCAACCCTACCTATACCTATATACCATAAGTCCATGTTCTTATAGTAGGGGCTTAATGTAATATGGTATTATAGAATTTTAATCAGGTTTATTAAAAAGTTATGTCTAAAAAAGCACAGCTTAAAATAAAATTAATATTAGATCCATGTGCCACCCAATGTGCAATAAAGATAAAGATGTAATTGGTTCATCAGTGGAAAAGAAATGTCCACTAATGGGATATAACATGATCACAAATGGGAAAAAACCCCATTCACTAATTGAAATATATTTTTTCTTTAATTTTTCATTATAATTAATTATGTTAAAAAATAACAACATTATTGAAACATGGGGGAAACCACTCACGTGTTTAATATCACAATAATATACAAAATTGAATTACATATTGAGTGTATTAGAAAAATTTTTCATCAACTTTAGACACTATAATGGTCTAGGTACTTGAATCAATTAAAAATAATATATACACATAAATAATCAATAATTGATATCAATAAAACACATATGTAAATGTATACCCACGCAGACACATGGTGACAAATACACAGTTAATCATCAAATGATATATATGTGACATAATACGGTTAACAAAAAATATATACATTACATATATGAATGAAGAATAAAAACACATTTTACAAGATATGGTAATTGTAGATTATAAAATTAAATTATAAAATGTTTTTAAAATGAATTTAATTTAATCTAAAATAGTTGTGTGTGTATATTCACTGAATCCCATGTTGTTATGACTATTAAACTTTCATGATATTTGATGAAAAAAGTGATGTGAACTGAAATATATGATGAACAAAGCCCTAATACTAGAAGAATTGACATAACACTAATTTAATGTTTATAAAAACATAAATATATATATATATATAGTTATCATTCTCAATTCTATTAAATATATTAAGTATTAAACATAAAATAAGTGTGGTTCCCTGGACTCTCTAAGATGTTTCTCAAGAAACAACATTATAGTTGAAATATTGGGAGAAATAATATATTAATGAATAAAAAATTGATTTATATATTGTATTTGGGCCACTGAAATGATAAAATATAAAAAATTGGAATTCTTACCATATAGGCACCAAAAGACCCCCCCCCGGAGTTCTTTAGTGATGAATACTGTCATAATCAAATGAGGTACAACCTTGAGAGAAAATTGAAATGGGGGAACTATTAGGGTGAACTATAGATGCAAAATAGGATGGAGAACCCAAACTTTAGATACATGGTATTTTTTTGTTGAGTTAAATAATTAATTTTACCCATCAATTTTTTATAGATAAATTCAAGAATAAATTGTCTACCGAGTATATGACAACAAACTATATGGTTTCTACAACAATTTACAACATATGACATAAAAAACCACCCATTAACTTATACCCCTACATCATGTACCAATTGTTACACCATCATCACAACCCTATCATCCAAATAATTTTAAATATCTTACCATCCACCGTAGACTTAATGTTCTAGTAGTATACACTAAAAGTGTAAAAAGTAAATGGATATGTTAATATTGGGGATGATGGCAGTTACAAACACCAAACTATATAATTTCATTAAAAATACACATGAGTTAAAGTTGTTTACAATTATATTTCATATCAACTAAAATTTCTCGGATTTTATCATGCAATCTCCCCGGATTCAATCATACATGATATAATGGAATATCCTATACCCCTGAAATATTTACACTAAAATCGATTATACATATAGGTCATTTTTAATTGGAACCGTTATCTTCTACCTCAATATCATAAAATTATTTAATATGTGTAGGATATGGTATATATCTATATTTCTTAGAAAATTCAAAGACATTATGCATAAAATTCAATAGAGTAGGTTAATAAATCTAGTAATTTTTTCCCTAATAAGCTCAACGATGTCAAAAGTATTTATGAGACTTAAAATTAGTATTCATTGTTTTCTTCATTTATAAGTGTTTTATCCATATATATAATTATATAAAGAATTTATCATATAGATTAAATCTACTGTATTGTTTTTTGTGAACAAAATAATACTTCTGGTGGATTTAAAAATTAATTTAACATATCCTAAATGATTTTACATTCTCAGATATGACATAAAATATACATTTCCCAATTAATGAATATTTCATAATTTAAATCTAAAACATTATTAAATGGTATGGTTGACTATATATTCATTTAATGACTGTCATATGGATATATGACTGATAACTATTATTAAAAGAATACATGTCATGTGGTTGGTGATCTTTCCACCAACAAAAAAATGAAGTATTTATTCTTGTAACATATATTAAATAATATGAATAACCTATATTAATTTACCATTGGTTTATGGGGAGATTACTTTTACTCAAGTTTATATGAGTCCCAAGATCCTATTTAAACCCCAATATAAAACTATAATTATGCCATAAGAAGAAATGTGAAAAGATGTTCCCACTATCACTTACTGAATCTTAATGATCTCTTTAATATATAATTTTCCCGCCTTACCCATAGAGAATGATTTTTGAATAGATCAGAACATTTTTATATTGTTTATATAATATATGATCACCTAATATATTATATTGTCCCTTTCAAAATATATGAAAAATATTTACTAAATATATCATAATTTTATCCCTTTTATAGGTTGATAATGGAAGTATCTATAAGACACTAGTAGGCTATTGCAGTTTCACTTTCACCCTATAATAAGTAAATCCTTCCGAAAAAACCAGAAAACTTCTATTCATATTAAGCCACCAAAACTAATTAAAAACATCATGAAATATATTTCAAATACCCAAGTGAATATCACTTTTTTTTTGAATTATTTAATTTAATAACTTCATCCCATATGTGGGTATAAACCAAAAGACATCCACAAATATATATATGAATTAATATGAATTCCAAGACCAAACATTATGAACCTCCAAACAATTTAATGTTTCCAAAATAATGAGACATTCATGATTTGAAATTTGGGATCTAATAACTTAATACACTATAGATTATTACAAATGATATATGTTTCTAATCATAGTACACATCAATATTATATTATAGTTTTTCCATAAAAAACAAAATCCCCATATTTTTTTATTCCCATACCATTTATGGATACATATTATAAATGGTGTATCATATAACAAAATATTTATTACCATGATATTTAAAATTTAAAAATCAAACCTCTATAGATATTTATTCAGAAAAGTTTCCTTTAATTTAATTTTACTGATAAAAAACATATACATATGGATCTTTTAGTCAGTATATACCATGAATAACCCACATGAAATAAAATTTCACCATAAATAAATATAATTCCCTAAAACATATATTATAATATTTTTATATTGGTAGTTACTTTCCCGTGTCCTTATATAATATGAATTATATTCTACTATGAGATTATTTTTTATAAGCACAAATCAATGTCTGTATGATGTTTCATAATAACAATAGTCAAATCCATCATCTAAACAAGTTAATATATTATTTAGATCAACATTAATCCTTTTATTTAATTCCTAAATTTCAATTTCACTTTTACTAAACCATATCAATGTGAATAAATTCTTTTCAAATTCATTTAATAGAGTAAAAATCATAAGAATTCCCCGGATGATTCCATGAAAATATCTTTCATATCCCAAAAAACATATAATTTTAACGGTATTATTTGGAACCTTCTTAGATATATATATCTCTACCATTAGGGGATAAATTGATATTCATTCCTTAGAGGCTCCATGCTTGATGAATAAAAAATCTTAATTCCCAAAATGAAGCTTATAAATTTTGAGTACAAATTTTCTTCTCTCATAGAGACTCTAAAAGAAATTAGAGATGAATGAAGATATCTTACATAGATTTAGAATATATAAGAATGTTATAAAAAATTACCATGATGAATTAAAAAAATCAATGAAATATTCTATTCATTATATCCATGAACAAAATAAGATCAACATTAAATCTGAATTCCATAATGAGATAATCAAAGTGATAATAATATCTTTTAAATGCTAAATATGAAATTTAATACACATTTACTTTTAGTTAACGATATACATAATGTATGTACGTCTCATGAAAATAATTTATTCCAATTAAATTGATCAAATAATTAATATATTATTGGAAGTGGGTATTGTTTTGTAATTTTCACCAAATTAAACCTTTATTAGTCTAAAAAATCATATATAGTATTGACATTTCTTAGTTCACGTGTCATGTGTAACTTAATGAGAATTAATGGGTCTAATAAATACTATAACCACCTCTTACAACTATATTTTAAATTACATAATATTATTTTGAACCATATGATAAGGAAGAGTTAGAGTTGGTTTGGATATAGGTAAAATGTCAATAAAAACATTACATTTCTCTTTAGAGGATATTTTATAAACATTGATGTAATATCTCATAGAAGAGGTCTATTATCCAATTAATGATAATGTTATGCATATCATTAACCAATAAAAATATCATATTAAATATATTTATATCGATAAAACCATTTTACCACATCATATCCAACATTAAACACATAGAACTCCCATTTTATAATAATTTACTACAAATTATTTATTTGAGAGAAGAAAAATACTTCTAAAAAATGATATTTTAAAATATATTTTTTTCTCTAAATTAATATTTTTTTGATAGTCAGTTTCACATGTAACACTAGGAAAAAATGAGATAAGGAATATTAGAGGAACATTAATAATAAAATATAAGAATAATATTTCCTTTATTAAATGAAAAAAATTAATCAGTTAGTATTTCTTTCAAAACAGTATTAAGAACAATTAGTGTTTTAAAGTGCAATTTTTATAATAAGTGTTGTTTTTATTTATAAATGGTATTTTATTTTACCATAAATATTCAAAAAAATTAGAATATATAATTCATAATATTAAATTCCATTTATAATTCCTCAATTCAATGTCAGCTTATGGTGATTCTTTTTTTTCTTCTAAAATAGATATTTTTAAATGAATTTCAAAAAATAAAATCTTTTCCGAAATTGTAAATATTATGAAATATAACAATATATAATGTAAAAAATGTATTAAAAAAATATTTTTAATAAAATATGAATATAAGTGGGAAAATTATTCATTTAAAATAATATTTAGTTATCAAAAAATGTTTATTTATTAGAGCTTTGTTCCCCTTTTATTCCATATTAAAAACATTTTTCAATCCATAAATTTAATTAAATATATTTGTTATATAATCTTATTTTTTATTACTTTTAAAATAGTAAAATAATTATTTGATGTATAATTAAATGAATTATGTCATCAAAATTAAAAATATTTATTATAATTTAACCAAAATAAAAACTTTATACTTGAAAACACACTTTTTTAAATGTCTTTTCACATGTCATGTTAATTAATTATAAAATCCTATTTTATTGTCTCAAGATATTTTTATTGATAAAATTATGACCATATTTTAAAAACCATGTAAAAATTTGTAAATATTTACAATTCAAATTCTTTTAATTGAAATTTATTACTAATAAGAAAAACGTTAGTTACCACAATAAAAGTGAATTTCATAAAAATTGTTTTGTTATATTTAGAAGACAAAAAACGTTTAAAATTTGTTCTGAAACATTATAGATGAGATGGATATTTTTAAATCTTCTTGAATCCAATATTTTAATATTTTTTTTCCTTTTACCTTCTAATAATGACATGTCATTATTAAAATGTAATAGGTTGTTCCAAAATTATACCTTACTTGACTTAAGAAAGGGAATAAAATCAAGAAATTCATAAAAAAAATCCACATTAATTTCATCATGAAACAATGAAATTATACACATTAAAGAAGACTATATCTCTTTTATTATCCTACAGTCTCAATTAGATATCATATCTCCCCCATTTCTAAAGAGATTTCCTTGGGAAAATTGATGTTCTCAAAAATAGTACTAATCATTCTGAATTCCAATTATTTTCTAGATTAACATTACAAATATAATTTGATAATTACTATATAATGAAATAATAACTATTTTTATAGTATATTTTATTATTCTATGATGATTATCATTATCCACACTCCGATTTTCCATTTAGAAAATAAAAAACAGCAGTTGTCGGATCCTGTGAACTACCGCCTCCATTTAGCGATGTATTCTATTTTTTTAAAACCAATTCGCTTCACTAGTTATAAGGACGAAGTTGATTAATAAAGGTTTTTAAAAAAACATAATTATTATTATGAAGAATAAAATTATAATCCTACTTCATTCCCTATCTTTCTTTAATAAATAAAAATGATAAACTTGTGTAAATGTGGACAACCACCCCATGAAGTAACATATGTCATTTTTTATACTGTTTAATTATTATTTATTAAATTATTTTAAAATATTACTCAATACCATAAAAATATCTAAATAAATTCATTATTCCTCTTTAATAATGATGTTATTCGAAAATAATGAACTTTAATATACATAATCATCCATTAATTATGGCATGTTCATCGTTCAGATGGTCTACCCACCAAATTCAGAAATGTTATAATATATTTTCATGGATAAAAATGAGAACATTATTGTTGGTAATAAATTATATGAATAATTTCATGCTAATTTTATTTTTTGTGAATTGATAAATTATTACTAAGCATATTTATTAAGATACTAAGGTATGTTCATTACAAATATCTGATACATCCACATAATAGATTTTATAAAAATTATAATAAAAATACCCTCAAATAATATTAAAACATTATAAAAAATTATAAATAATAAATGTTAGTAAATTTTATAATCTAGTAAATATTGAAAGTGGGAGAATAATGAAGAGAAACAATACTATTATGAAATAACATTAATATAATCAGATTGTTCAAAGTAGATATATAAAATATATAACTACCATATAATATACATTTAATAATAATAAATAAAGTTAATAATTTTTTTTAAATTAATAATTTTCTCGATTTGGGTATTTTTATTATTATTTTTTATAGGATATTAAAGTCCATTAGTCAATTTATGGAATTAATGAAAGTGGTTATTTGATAAGATATTAAATTCATAATACATAAAACTTATTTTGAACCAAGATATATTTAATATGTTGTGAATAAGGAATAATGAATATAATTTACTATGTTCAAGTAATTCATGGGGATTGATGAGATATAACATCTTCTTGTATGAAATGAATTTTTATTCATAAGATACCAATGTTTTAAGCAGTTTTGTTAACTAATATCTTAAATTTTCCTAAAATGAGAAATCGTGATGATATTTCTTCTAAGATAGGATACCAAACTATTATTCTATTTTTTGTTTCATTATATTCCCCTCTTATGTAAAATGACACATTTATTCAAATATTTCACCTTAAAAAGATTTAATTATCAAAATTTATATCATTAGTTTGAGTAATTCTCTTTCACTTTATTGATGAATTTCACTACTTTTTTATATTTTATATTTTTCCAATGTCCTCCTTTATATTTATAAACTTAATAATGTGTTTTTTATGTTACCTTAACATTTTAGTTTTCCTATTTTCAAAAGTAATTTATATAATTTATTTTTATGGTATGAGGTTTAATAAAGATATGTTTAATGGTTTTGATTCTATTACCATTTGTATTATATTCAAATATTTATTTCCTTGAAATTACATTTATGTATTTTCAAGGTTTGAATATTAATTATTAATTTTTAGGTAAATGTTTTCAAAATAATTCACATATCCTTCTTGAAAAAAATATATTTTTAATGATACTCATAACATCTTTCTTTATAAAAATTAATAATAAAATTTAAAATATTCTATAATGGTTCAATTTAATTTCCCTATTTAACCCAAAAAAAATTATTTCATTGGAAATATCTATTCATGAATAAACCATTAAATTCAATTATTCTATTCTTGGGGATGAAACTTTTTCGAAACCAATAATATTGTTTTACTTTGTTAGAAATTAAATATTTATGATTTTTATCACAATATGTTTCATCTATGAAAAATATGCATTTCATTAAATCCATTAAATGATGTTCACTTATATTCCATCAATTGATTGATTATGGAAATTATTTCAATAACCATATAAAAATAAATATATATGATTTAAATAGCATATACTTCATTAAAATGTAACTACCTATAACATTATTTACAATCAATGGATATGAACTAATATTTCATAGGTTTATTAGTTTTAGTGACGGAATTATCCATTTTTTCATCATTTGAATCAATTTTAAAGGGACATAAATCCCATTTTAATTTCATGTTTTCATTTTGATATTATGATGATTTATATTATGTAGAAAAATAGATATTGATGATCATAGTCAATTTTTTATACTTCCATATAATGAATTGGTTATGTTTGATATCTGATTAGAGAGTAAGGCAAGGACATAATGAGTTTGTTGATATAGGCATGCTAATAATGACTTCTCTCACATTTTAATGCTTGAAAATAATGAAATTATTTTTAATGGTGTGAGAATAATGAATTTTGTCTTAAGGTTTCCTAAACCTATGATTGTTCCATATTTACATGTTTCTATTCATTTCATGCCATGTTTGATTCATTATTTATACCTCTTTTCTAAAATATTCTTTATTCCTCCCAAGATTCTAGATTATTTTTTATGAATATAAGACATGTCAAAAAGTATTGGCTTCTTTAATATTACACAACTCTTTGAAATGTTTTTTATTTATTTTTCACGGATCATGATTATATTTTTGATCTATGCTTTTAGCGGTATCACACTATTATATACCCTAATCAGACCAAGTATTTAATCTTATAATCAATTATGATATTTAGTATTATTGAATATATTTAACCAGACAATGAATATAAGATCACCACTTTATTTGGTTACTATTTATCCCAATTATGAAGAAAAATAATAAATATGATGTCTCTATAAGAGTATATAGTGTGGTGATTTTGTGGGAGATTTTGATGACTTGATATTAATTAAGTGCTTTCTTATATATTGGGAGAATTTAAATTGTTTAAAATTTTATGGGATTTCATAGGTACTATTATTTCATGATTCTCAAAAAACATATGTCTAAATTATCATATGAATGAATTATAATGAAATATGTTATTTAATCCTTGTTATTATGAGATGGTTACAATTGTGGAGTCACACAATTGTTATCAATATAAGGCATAGATTAATTATGATGTTAGGATGTTATTGGTTAAATATTTAAATGTCATCAAGGAGTGATAGGATATGATAGATCATAATTTAAAAGGAATAGATAACCCATTAGGTTAGTTATAGTAGTATTGAATATTTAAGGTATTAAGATAATAAAAAAATATCAAATATCAAATGTAAAATTCTAATGGATAATTTTTTTATAAAGTAACTTCATAATGTTTTTATAAAGTAGATTTAGTGAGGTCCATATAGATATACAACCATGTCTGGATAATTGTATAAGAATTTGGTTGTGTAAATGATATACCAAAAGGGTTATAACCTTTAATGGGACGTATTTAAAATTCTATCAATCTTCACCCAATGTATAATTATTGGGACTATGAATGCACACCTGGATTGACACTATTAATAGATATACCTCGGTTAATATCATTCTATTTTCATGAAATTATGAAGGATTTATTCTATTATGGAATGAGGTTAAGGAATAAGAGTGAACACATGATATGTAAAACTATATTGAAATAAATGTGATTTACATTAATAACTATATTATGGTGGACTTATTCATGTAATTGTCTTATTATTAACAAAATTATGGTTTTATTTTTTCATAAATCAAATTAGTTCTTTTGATTTTAGAAATGGATCAATCCTAAAGAAATATAGTTAACAATGGATATCAAGGAATGGGTAATTATTTTCCCAATGAGAAACCTAACAATAAAAAAAATAAATAGAGGGACCTTACGAATTAGTTTAATCAGATATCAGGAATATTTTCAACTCTATGAACATAGTTGAATTCGAAAACAAAAACAATGAAGAGAAGGATGGATTCACATCAATATTTAGATGATAATGATTATAATGTATGGTTATTGAATTAATTTTCATTAGAAATTTGGTAAAAATCACCCAGGGAATGTATTAAATTAATTCAGAAATGTTTTATGTGTGTAAAATGGGAGAATATAGAAAAAACTTATTTATTAAAAGAAAAGAGTACCATGGACATGGTGAAAGGAAATAGAGTTGGTCTGAAGTTACCACTAATAGTTTGATGTCTTATATATGGGGAGCTTAGAAATTATCCGTGTTAATTACCTAGTCCATGAAGAATACAAGGATTATATGAAACAATAATATTGTATTAAAGAGTTATTCTATTCAACTACATATATGGATATGGTTTTCCATAATAATTTAGAATGGAGAAAACTAAACACCAACTCAAGAACTGTGAGTATTGTATTTGTATTTTGTTCAACCAACTCCTCTGTAAATAAACTTCTTGTATAAAACATAATAACAACACCTCCTGGACTAGATATTTGATTAATAATTTATTATATTATTATTGTTTATCAATGGTATATAGCTCCATTCCAATAAAATTTTAAATGAATTTTTATCATATAATATCTTATTGTCCTCTCATTTTTAAAATTATATACAATATTAGGCATTTTTTGTCTCTTCTAATATAGAGTCCATGGTAATTAGAAATATAGGAAAATCACATAAAAAAATAACCCATTACCACATAATAATACAATGCTGAATATTAAATCGTTGGTAAAAATTAATACCATTATATTTGGGTATTTACCATAATTGGTTATTGGAAAACTCAAAATAAGTTATATTCCAACCGTGAGGGAAAAGATAAGTTCTCTAATAAAACAAAATATAGAGAGGAAGAAACCAAATTAGAAATTATGTATGGATCCATTCTTATATTGTGGAAACACATACATATTTCATAATTAAGTATGTTTTACATTTTGAGGACATAATTTAATTAATGTGGGGAGAATATAACACCTTACAATTTTGTAATAAATTTTACTATAAATTATTTCTATATTCGATAGTTTTTTCACATGTAAAACCAAAACTAAAAAATTTAATCAATATTATATGAAAATTATAAACAAAATAAAAGAGTAATGAATCAATAACTAAATAAAAATATTATAATCAATTATAAATACATAAAAATTGAACCTGGAACACTTTCTCTTTTAATATCAGTATTTTCCAATAAAAATGGTTTATATATATTTTATTTAATTTAGAACAGAAATTTATAAATGTTAGAATTTTTATTTTTTAAAATAAACATTTTTTTCATAATTTATCATACCAGACTTAGATTATGTTTAATTTTTTGGGGTTTTTTCTGAAATAGTTTCTTTTTAAGTGAATTGTAAAAATAATATTTTTACAAAAAAATGGAAACTTTGATAACTCAATTTTTATACAAAAAATATATAGAAATTTGACAAAATGTTAAACTAATAAATGATAATTTTAGTAGGTAAAATTGATGGTTTTAAATACAAATATTATCTTATAAAACCTATATATATATATATATTTACATGTTAATTAAAATTCAATTCTAATTCAAAAATAATTTTTAGTATTTTATTTGAATTAAACTTATTTATATTAAAATTGGATTTTTTTTATTATACTGATATTTAAATTGAAATAATTTTTTTATAATAAACTAATTTATGTCATGGAAATTAATAAAATTGATAATCAATTTATCATGTTATTAAATTTTATGCTTGAAATAAACATTTTACGAAATTTTTTTTTACTCATCAAGTTTGTAAGTTAAGAAATTAACTATTTTAGACTATAGATATTTTTTTTGATAAAATTTTTCTAACATTAAAAATCATTACATTATAATTATTCAAAAAGTCCAATATTAAATTTTTTCATTAAAATAAGTTATTATTCTTAAAAAATTTATTAATTGTGGTAAAGACAAAAAGGGGAAATGAGTATCACAATGTGTAAAGAAATAAATAATTTAGAAAACATGAGTCCAAGTGTGTGAATGTGTAATTTCTTGTAAAAACATCTCCTCTTCCATTATTTTTTACTTATTTTCCATTTACCACTGAATAGTGACATACCATTATTGAAGTGAAATGACTATATCTTAAATTCATATTATATTCTCTTATAAAAGGGGAACAATTTTACAACATCATATAACACCCATTATATTTAATTTTAAATTTAAAATATTCTATTTTTATTTTATAATAGGCCAATATTAATTTCATAAGCCTATATTCTCAATTAGTTAGCCTATGGCCTCTATTTCTATTGATATTTAAAAGATAAAACTACAATACTTAATGTGGGTATTAATATTTACCTTTATAATTTAATTATAGTCTATTATTCTAAATACAATTTTATTATTCCAATATAATTAATTTATTATTTTTTATAGATATTTTTTTATTCTAATGGGAAAATAATTAACCACAATTCTATTTTTTCCATTAATAAAAACAAACATTTTATTCTTGCATTTATGTATACTACCACCTCCATAAAGTGACGTCTCTAATTTTTCGCCACCACCACCACCACTATTTTATGCTTATAAAAAAAGAATTTACAAATAAATATGACACATAGATATATATAAATATATAATATTATTAGGATAAAAAATATAATTTGACATTATTCCCTATAATTCATCCAGAAATGGAAATGTTAATCGAGTGTATGTGATGATTACTACCTCCATGAATTTAGACATATTATTTTTTGACATGTTTTTTTTATTAATTTTTAAATTATATTTAAATATTATTTATCAACAGAAAATATGTTATCTATAACATAATTATTTTTTAATAAAGATATTATTCCTAAATAATCAAATTTTATAAGCATACTCATCCATTAATTCGTGTATGTTCTTATTCAGGTCAATAAAACTACCTATATAAACCATGATATAAAATAATATCAATGATGAGAATGAGAACTTAATTAATAATAATATATGTTATAACTATGTAAAAATTATTTTATTTTGGTACTATATTAGTAGCATTAATATTTATAATTATATTAAGATACCAATGTTTTTAGTCAAAAAACACTAAAACCTAGACTGCTGTTGGTTTTTCATCAGAAATCATAAAAAAATTTTAAAAAAATATATTCCAACATTATAAATAAATATAATTTATGCATTAGAGTACCTTGTTTTGTAACACCCCGAGATTTTATGAAAAATATTCTTTTTAATTTCATTAATGTCTTGTTTTGTACGCTACACCAAAAGGAGCTTGCACAACACGCATCCTTGACTTGCCTTGCATTACACGCAATCACGACTTTCCTTAACAGCGTGTGTAGTACGCAATACCGAGTTTCACTAAACAACGATATACTATTAGAATATTATTAAAAATAGCCATTATTAATAGTAATAACCACTTTTTGAAATTTTGTAAATTTTATTTTTCAAAATGGACTTCATTTTTGGATTCGGAATATCGAAATTAGCTTAGGGTGAAATTTTGGTACTTTTCGGATAACTTTCATTTTCTGATGAATAGTGAAAATTACTAAATTTTAATTAAAAACAAACTTTTTAATTGAAATAATTAATAGTGATAAATTATTAATTTGAGTGGTTTTAAAGTATATTTAGAATATATTTTTACAATTTAATACAATGTTGTTCATTGGATGTAATTTCACATTTAAACCAGACATAAACATGTGTCAATCTTTTGATAGTTATTATCTCTCAAGAACATGCTATTTGTTTTGACGACGGGAATTAATTTTTAAATTAATTAATGCAATTGATATGTTTTGAATTTGGTAAAATAGACATCATTTTTGAGTTCATAATATCAAATATATCTTAGACCTAATTTTTAGTATTTTTATGGAAACTTTCATTTTTTGATGAATAGTGAAACCACTAAGTGGTAGTTAAGAAAAATGAATTTTTCATAAAACATAATTTTACTGCCTCTGTGAGTGGAATTTCAAAAATCCTAGAGACACGGTTGATGTCAGTAAGTAAAATGTGATTCAATAAGATGAGAATAATTTTTGGTGAATAGTAACTTTTTACTTTTTTTTACCATAGTTAAAAGTAAATAGGGTAATTAAGGGTAAAAATGTTATTATTATTACCATAAAACATGCCCTAATTCTATTGTATAAGTGTAATTCGACAGAAAACAACCTTAGGAATAAAATATGACCATTTAGGCCGACTTGGATTAGATTAAGACATTTATTATTATTTAATTCAAAGAAGAGTTAAAAGAGTTAAAATCAATGTTTATTTACTACAAAATTTTTAATATAGGGTTATAGATACAATAAATTCTATTGTAAATATTAATTAGAAATATAATAATATTTCCTACATAATTATTATTTATTTATAATTTTTAGACATTAGATACATTAATTTATTTATGAGACAATGATGATGCAGTAATTACCATAATAGTGAAAAATTAGAATAATTGATATTATAAATGCCCAAATAAATATAATTTGAGAATTTTTATGAATTAAACTAAATTTATAGGTTAATATGACATGTTAGTATTGATTTAATTAAATTTTTTCGAACTAATCATTCTGTTATGATTTTCACAAAAATAAATTACTAAATAGTGTCAAATTTGACATAAAATAGTTTTAAAAAAACATCATATTAGTAATTGTTATTTTATTCCTAAAAATATAAGTTTCAGTAAAATGACTTATATAAGGTTATATATATTAATAATAAACAATTTGGGGTTCTTTTGGCTGCTTATTGTAAGTTTATTAACCTTATAGTATAAGAACACAAGAAGACACGGTAAAAGTAAAATTATTTTACTTAATGTTAAATCAAAATGATAAGGTTAAAATAGGAACTTAAACTTGTCTAAATGATATTGGATGAGAGTATTTAGACCCATCCACACCTTAGATTCAAAATAAATCAATTTTGAGCTATTTAAAACCGAATTTGGCTTTATAATAAAATAATAGTTTTAGTTATTCCAAAGGTGCCCCTCTCCTCCCTTATAAAAGGGCACCTCCTCCCTCTCTTCCTCACACCACATTGAGCCTTCAAGCTCGGCCAACCCCTGCCAAATTCTCTTATACACTTCCCTAGAAACATCCTAGAGGTCCTGGTCTTCTTCAAAGACCAATTTTAGTGCCCTAATAGGAGGACTCAAAGAGGCGCTTCAAAGAAGAGGTAATGTCCGTTACCGATTCTTTCAACATTATTTATTCTTCCACTTCTTCTTCTTAGGTTTTTTCATTATGAAGTTATAACATCAGTATCAATAATATACTGATATGTTATTATAATTATTAAACAACCCTATTTCACCATCTATCCATCTTATGGAAAACGAAATCACCGCGCGTGCGTACGTACGGAATATCGTCTCCACACCGTGGAGTAATCAATTTTCCCCCACCACCTTAATTGGATGGATATAATGGTGTATATAATAACTATATATGATTATTGTAAAGTGATATTGATTCTGAAATATTATACATACACTCCAATACAATTCCACGATCATGAGAACGATATCATCGCTCGTGTGTACGTATGGACTACCGTCTCCACGACGCGATGAGATTCATTCTCCACGTTCACCATTCATGAGTGATTATAAAGTATATATAATAAGTAATCATGAAATAAATGAAATAATAATGATACTGTATTTATGATTATATATATGTATGTTATCTACTTAATTCCATTCAACTCAACAAGGAAACGAAAACAGCGTTCATGCGTACGTACGACCTACCGTCTCCATGAACAGTGTATTTATTTCCATTTACTGATCTATTATATATATGTATATTCTGAATATATATTATATATAAATAATGTTTTATATTCTGTAAATAAGTAATCATGACCTATGTAATCATATGAATAATTACAAGTCAAAACACGAATGACAAATGAAATGATTTTACCCAAAACGCTCTTTAACATGGAATTTACAAAAGAACGGGTAAAATAAAGTCATAAGTGAACCATATATGATATCATAACAATGAGTATGATTCTGGAATAAGTCAATGACATTATTTAAATCATTATACAGGAGGTTCGGACACTGATGAAGAAAATCAGACCTAAGGTAAGGGAAATATCACAATCTAATTTTTATCCGAGATTGTTTATACTTTGCTACTTACTGGGGTGTATTTTATCGTCCACATCCATGTTTCTTAAATATGTAATATTTAAATCCCTCTACAATTGTTTAAATCCAATTTTACCCTTTTGTGAGTATTTAGTAAAAGATATGAAAGAAATCTTTTGTCGTTTTTCGTACGGGGTACTTTTTTACTTTTCCGACAAAAGGACGAGAAACATGTTTTTTTAAACATATACGGCGTGAATGGATTTTTAAAACATTATTTCCAAGAAGTTTCCTTTACAAGTTTTCAAGTTTATTTTTAATCAACTTTTTTTTAGTTTAAAATTGTATGACATGTTAAGAAAGGAAAACTGTTTTTGAAGTAGAAAGGATATTTTCCTCAAGAATGGAGTTCAAGAGTTTTATCAAAATTATTTTCCATATAATATAATATAGGGTTCTATTTCTATCACTATTATTAAATGGATTTTATTATGTTGTGATGGAAATATTTTTATGAATTCCTTTATCTTATATGAATTTTTTTATGAGGTCACAATGTTTAAGATTCCCATTACATGGGTTATGCTATGATGTATGGTTTATGATTTTGTGGCACACATAAGAATGGTATAATTAAAGGATGGGTGGGACCTAAATCTCCCTACAATGAATTGGGTAAAGATTTTATATCTCATGAGATAGACATGGCTGGAACAGCAGGTTAAACCGGTTCAGTGAAACAGGCCTAAAACAAGGAGTGAACTCAGTTCAGAAATGGACTTTGTCCACTAAGATAGTCTTGGAAATGAGTCTTGACTAATAAGAAATGATTCCTTATGATTATGTGTGTATGCAACAAAGTATCATGTTTTATGTTATGATTTTTGGGATTATATTTCACTACTATGATTTATCCCATGTTATTATATTATGATCTCTTTTGCAGGTTAAGATTTCCAAATTGTTATGTTTTTTTGAATATGATGTGATTGATATTTATTTGGTTTACCCTAACAGAGAATTTTAGCTCACCCTTTTATGTTTTCTTTTCCACAGGATATAAAGAAAGGTTTTAGGTATAAAAAAAAGATCTTTATGGTAGATGTTGAAGATCTTTCACCATGATTAGAAGATTATATTCCGAGTTTCCAAAGACACTAAACTATTACGGTCCTTGTGTGTGTGTTTTTGTTATGTTCTAAGTATTCCGCAAAAGTAATGTAATGTCAATGTACGTCAAGCTTCAGGTCACTACAGTTGGTATCAGAGGAAAGGTTTAGTTAACCTTTGGAAACTAGGATGCGAGAACTTTAGTGAGATCCCTAGAGATATTTCTAAGGTATGTCTAGGGATGTCCCTAAGGTTAAGTATACGTATAGGTTATAGGACGAGAATTACGGTAACCTAAGATGTTAGATATTGAAGGTACTCCCCCTTTATTATATTGTTCTCCCTAGCATGATTTTTTCCTCTCACACTATTACTTTTGGGTTTTAGACGATGGCTGGAACCCGAAGGAACCGTGTTGATCAATGTAATGGACAATGCAATGATTGTCCTCCTGAACAAACAAATGTTATGGGAGATGGAGTGAAAAATATTATTACTATACTTACACAAGCTATGAATCATTCTGGACATCCAAATGAGCAGAAGAGGGAACAATATTCTATTGAGTCCTTCATAAGGCAACGTCCAACTTCTTTCAGTAGGTCTTCTAATCCACTTGTTGCTGAACAATGGATCAGTACCACGAAAAAGATATTTTCAGTTCTTCAATGTTCTGAACATGATAAAGTCATCTTAGCAGTATATCTTTTGGAAGGTGAAGCTGATAAATGGTGGAATCTTATCAAGAATACGAGTCCAATAGATGAAATTGAGTCAATGGAATGGGATGAGTTCAAGAACTTATTTTTCAATAAGTACTTCACTCATATTCTTTGAACAAAGATGGATAAGGAGTTTCTTGAACTAAAGCAAAAGGATGAAGAATCTATTGGTGTATACGAAGCGAATTTTACAAGGCTTGCAAGGTATGCATCTGGCTTTATCATCCAACCTGAAAGTAAAGTTGATCGATTCTTCAGTGGCTTAAAACCAAATCTTCGAAGGGCATTAGCTATAAGAGACTTCAGTAGCTATGAAGAAATTTTGCGCTGTGCTATTAAGGTAGAAATGGAAGTTGGTGTTACATATTCATCTCATGGTTTTGACAAGAAACGAAAGATGGAGTTCAAGGAGAAATCTTAGAATAATGGTGAAAAGAAGATGAATGTTTTCTTATGCTCAGAGTGTGCAAAGAAGCATGGTGGAGATTGTATTAAAGGGTCTAGAAAATGTTTTAAGTGTGGAAAAGAAGGTTATCGAGTAGCTGAGTGTCGAAGTAATGGAAAAAAAGTTTCTAATGATAAGAATATAGAAAAGACTACAGAGAACTCTCCACCAACACTTCAATGCTTCAAGTGCAAGGAAATGGGGCATTATGCTAATAAATGCCCTAATCCACGGGTTAATGATGATCAACGTGAGCAACCTCTAAAGGCAAAGGATAAAGGGAAGTCTCATGCGATCACTATTTGTGATGTTGAGTATAAAACTGATGTTGTGTAGTGATTAAGTGTTTATTTAATGGGATTTCAAAATAGTATCATGGAATCTCATGTATGGTATTGTGGAATTTTGGAATATCTATGTATTCATTTTCAATAATTATATGGTACTGGTTACCATGAAAAGGTGATTGAAATATTTTTGGAACGTAGATGATATGTTCATAATGAAGGGATAACAAGATAATGAGATGTTTGATTGTATTCATGAGCTCATGATTGATATAAGGACTAAGTGACATCATGGTTTGAGTATATAGAATTTTGAATATTTTGGTTTGTGGAAAGAGTTAACTTTAAACAGCATTCATGTTTTTAATAAGGTTCAATGGGTATTCATTCTTCAAGAGAACACATGATTAAGTTATTCAAATGTTTTTAATTAAACCAAGAAGATATATCTTATGATATATGGGGGATAAATGATGGAATTCATGTGATTGTTATGTGACATTTCAAGTAATCATTTTCTTTATACTATGATCTTGGACCGAAGTATTTTAGATAGGCCTAAAGATTGGAATGGGTTATGTTTGAAATAAGTTAGTATTGTTTAAGAATAGATGTTTTTTCAATATTATTTATGGGATGTAATAGTAATGTAGTTTTAGAAAAAGGACAACCTGCAGGATGTGCGACATCCCATCGCGTCGGACAAGGCTGTGGGAATCGAACCCACAAACAAAGTGCGACTAGCCTTTATCGCCTACCACTGGCCTACAAAAAGTCCTTGTTTTGTAGAAACTAGTTTTATTATATTAATCAGTATGATATAAGAAGTATAAGTCCATTTTAGGAACCATATATGATTAATCTCACTATAGATGGACTTATGTATTTTTTGATAACTTTTCTACCCTTTTGTTTGAGACAGATGAAATGACCCATCATTCTATCACATGATCTGCTAACACATCACAAATAAAAAATTAAACTTCATTTCATTAAGTTATGAAGTGGAAATTTTCCAAAGAGTGACCAACGGTGAGACTATACCAAAATAACGAAAGTATTTCTTTCAATTCCAATTTCATCAACTTTAGGGAAATGATCTTGAAAACCAAAAATGTTGTCCTAGTGCTCTTATATCTGATGAATCAGATGGTACCTTAGATAGTCACAAATTTATGGCTTTGTTATTGCTGTCTTTTCCATATCCATGTTCTCTACCACTCTCCATCAGAACATGATGGTTAGATTTCTCTTCCATATCCATATTTTCACCTATGTGGAAACCCAATGATTAGTTTATTTGGGTAACCGTTACCTTTCATACTTTTGTTTTTAAAGATTGGTTTTGGTATTCCTTTTTACGATGTGGGTTTCTATTAAAGAAACTTTCTAATAGTAAACCATTTATAACCCCAACGAATTTCGATGGCAAAATTCATTTTAAGGGGGGTAGAATGTAACACCCCGAGATTTTATGAAAAATATTCTTTTTAATTTCATTAATGTCTTGTATTGTACGCTACACCAAGAGGAGCTTGCACAACACGCATCCTTGACTTGCCTTGCGTTACATGCAATCGTGACCTTCCTTGATAGCGTGTGTAGTACGCAATACCGAGTTTCACTAAACAACGATATGCTATTAAAATATTATTAAAACTAGCCATTATGTATAGTAATAACCACTTTTTGAAATTTTGTAAATTTTATTTTTCAAAATGGACTTAATTTTTGGATTCGGAATATCAAAATTAGCTTAGTGTAAAATTTTGGTACTTTTCGGATAACTTTCATTTTCTGATGAATAGTGAAAATTACTAAATTTTAATTAAAAACAACATTTTTAATCGAAATAATTAATAGTGATAAATTATTAATTTTAGCGTTTTTAAAGTATATTTATAATATATTTTTACAATTTAATACAATGTTGTTCATTGGATGTAATTTCACATTTAAACCAGACATAAACAAGTGTCAATCTTTTGATAATTATTATCTCTCAAGAACACGCTATTTGTATTGATGATGGGAATTAATTTTTAAATTAATTAATGCAACTGATATGTTTTGAATTTGGTAAAATAGACATCATTTTTGAGTTCATAATATCAAATATAGCTTAGGCCTAATTTTTAGTATTTTTCTAGAAACTTTCATTTTTTGATGAATAGTGAAACCACTAAGTGGTAGTTAAGAAAAATGAATTTTTCATAAAACATAATTTTACCGCTTTTGTGAGTGGAATTTCAAAAATCCGAGAGACACGGTTGATGTCAGTAAGTAAAATGTGATTCAATGAGATGAAAATAATTTTTGGTGAATAGTAACTTTTTACTTTTTTTTACCACAGTTAAAAGTAAATAGGGTAATTGAGGGTAAAAATGTTATTATTATTACCTTAACACATGTCCTAATTCTATTGGATAAGTGTAATTTGACCAAAAACAACCTTAGGAATAAAATATGACCATTTAGGCCCACTTGGATTAGATTAGGACATTTATTATTATTTAATTCAAAGAAGAGTTAAAAGAGCTAAAATCAAAGTTTATTTACTACAACATTTTTAATATAGGGTTATACATAAGATAAATTCGATTGTAAATATTCATTAGAAATCTAATAATATTTACTACATAATGATATTTTATTTTTAATTTTTAGACACGAAATAAATTAATTTATTTATGACACAATGATGATGCAGTAATTACCATAATAGTGAAAAATTAGAATAATTGATATTATAAATACCCAAATAAATATAATTTCAGACTTTTTATGAATTCCACTAATTTCCTAGGTTAATATGACATGTTAGTATTGATTTAATTAACGTTTTTCGAACTAATCATTCTGTTATGATTTTCACAAAAATAAATTACTAAATTGTCTCAAAATTGACATAAAATAGTTTTTAAAAAAAATATTATATTAGTAATTGTTATTTTATTCCTAAAAATCTAAGGTTTGGTAAAATAACTTAGATAAGGTTATATATATTAATAATAAACAACTTGGGGTTCGTTTGGCTGCTTATAGTAATTTTATTAACCTTATAGTATAAGAACACAAGAAGACACAGTAAAAGTAAAATTATTTTACTTAATGTTAAATCTAAATGATAAGGTTAAAATAGGAACCTAAACTTGTCTAAATTCTATTGGATGAGAGGATTGCGACCCATCCCCACCTTATATTTTAAATACATCAATTTGGAGCTATTTAAAACCGAATTTGGCTTTATAATATAATAATAGTTTTTGTTATTCCAAAGGTGCCCCTCTGCTCCCTTATAAAAGGGAACCTCCTCCCTCTCTTCCTCACACCACTTTGAGCCTTCAAACTCGGCCAACCCCTGACAAATTATCTTATCCACTTCCCTAGAAACATCCTAGAGGTCTTAGTCTTCTTCAAAGACCAATTTTAGTGCCCTAAGTGGAGGACTCAAAGAGGCGCTTCAAAAAAGAGGTAATGTCCGTTATCGACTCTTTCAACTTTATTTCTTCTTCCACTTCTTCTTGATAGGTTGTTTCATTAGGAAGTAATAACAAGAGTATCACTCATATACTTATATGTTATTATAAGTATGAAACAACCCTATTTCACCATCTATCCATCCTACGGAAAATGAAATCACCGCGCGTGAGTACGTACGGAATACCGTCTCCACGCCTTGGTGTAATCTATTTTCCCCCACCACCTTACTTGGATGGATATAATGGTGTACATAATAACTATATATGATTATTGTCATGTGATATTGATTCTGAAATAGTATACATACATTCTAATACAATTCCACGATCATGATAATGATATCATCGCTCGTGCGTATGTACGGACTACCGTCTCCACGACGCGATGAGATTCATTCTCCATGTTAACCATTCATTAATTATTATAAAGTATATATAATAAGTAATCATGAAATATATTAAATAATAAAGATACTGGATTTATGTGTATATATATGTATGTCATCTACTTAATTCCATTCAACTCAACAAGGAAACGCAAACAGCGTTCATGCGTACGTACGACCTACTGTCTCCATGAACAGTGTATTTCTTTCCATTTACTTATCTATTATATATATGTATATTATGAATATATATTATATATAAATCACGTTTTATATTCTAGAATTAAGTAATCATTTTCTAAGTAATCATATGAATAATTACAAGTCAAAACACGGGCGACAAATGAAACGATTTTACCCAAAACGCTCTTTAACATGGAATTTACAAAAGAACGTGTAAAATAAAGTCATAAGTGAACCATATATGATATCATAAAAATGAGTATTATTATGGAATAAGTCAATGACATTATTTAAATCATTATACAGGAGGTTCAGACACTGACGAAGAAAATCGGACCTAAGGTAAGGGAAATATCACAATCTCATTTTTATATGAGATTGTTTATACTTTGGTATTTACTGGGGTGTATTTTATCATCCACATCCATGTTTCCTCAATATTTAATATTTAAATACTTCTACAATTTTTTAAATCCAATTTTACCCTTTGGTGAGTTTTTAGTAAAAAATATGAAAGGAATCTTTTGTCATTTTTCGTACATGGTACTTTTTGAATTTTCCGACAAAAGGACGAGAAGAATGTTTTTTTTAAAATTATACGGCATGAATGGATTTTTAAAACATTATTTCCAAGAAGATTACTTTACAAGTTTTCAAGTTTATTTTTAATCAACTTTTTTTTAGTTTAAAATTGTATGACATATTAAGAAAGGAAAACTGTTTTTGAAGTAGAAAGGATATTTTCCTCAAGAATGGAGTTCAAGAGTTTTATCAAAATTATTTTCCATATAAGATAATATAGGGTTCTATTTATATCCCTATTATTACATGGATTTTATTATGTTGTGATGGAAATATTTTTATTAAATCCTTTATCTTATATGAATTGTTTTATGATGTCACGATGTTTAAGATTCCCATTACATGGGTTATGCGACGATGTATGGTTTATGATTTTGTGGCACACATAAGAATGGTATCACTAAGGGATGGGTGGGACCTATATATCCCTCCAATGCATTGGGTAAAGATTTTATATCTCATGAGATAGACATGGATGGAACGGCAGGTTAAACTGGTTCAGTGAAACCGGACTGAAGTGAGGAGTGAACTCGGTTCAGAAATGGACATTGTCCACTAAGATAGTCTTGGCAATGAGTCTTGACTAATACGAAATGATTCTCTATGATTATGTGTGTATGCCACAATGTTTCATGTTTTATGTTATGATTATTGGTATTACATTTCACTACTATGATTTATCCCATGTTATGATATTATGATCTCTTTTGCAGGTTATGATTTCTGAAATGTTATGTTCTTCTGAATGTGATGTGATTGATATTTCTTTTGTTTACCCTTACTAAGCATTTGATCTCACCCTTTTATGTTTTCTTTTCCCCAGGATATAAAGAAATGTTTTAGGTATAAAAAAATGAAGATCTTTACGGTAGATGTTGAATATCTTTCACCATGATTAGAAGATTATATTCCGAGTTTCCAAAGACACTAAACTATTACGGTCCTTGTGTGTGTGTTTTCGTTATGTACTAAGTATTCCGCAAAAGTAATGTAATGTCAATGTATGTCAAGATTCGGGTCTCTACATGTATGATACTGGAATGATCAAATATTGGATATGAATAAATAACAATGAAATTATTATAAAACTAGTTCAAAATGATCAAGATTACTCACACCCAATTTTATGAAATATATAATAAATAAGTAATATAGATGTCATAATTATAAATGAAAATTATAAAATATTTCATAAATTAATATGGTATGTCATTAGGTGATTTAGATATTTATTTTTCTTTTTTATACGAGATTCATTCTCTTTTGTGGAAGTCATTAATTAAGGTAAGATATATTTTTCATTAAATTTAATTTTATGAGAGATAATTTTTATTATTAAAAATTATATATTTATTATGATTTGATAAATACCTAATGAATTTATTTTAATGTAAACAATTAATTAATTTATTTGATGAAAAATATCATTTTCTTATATCAAATGGATTTTGATTCAAAAGATACCAATTTTTTCGGATTTTTTAACTGAAATCTGTTTATTGAGATAAAATGATTATTCTTGAACATAATGCCCCCATGATTTTTTATTCCACCCTAATATTTTATAATAGAGTTAATTCTATTCTTATCATGTTGAAAATTATATTTTAAATCATATCATTTACATTGAAAAAATTTATTCCTCAAAATTATATTATTACTAAGAATTATTCTCATCTTCTATAATGAGAACATCCCCTCTTTATTAATATTTTACATCATATTAATGTTCTGAATTATATTTGAAAGCCCAATTTTGATTTATTTCATCTGAACATACAATTTCAATTTTTATATTTTATAAAGGAATAATTATTATTAATTTTTATGTTGGTTTTTATAATGATATTTTAAGTGTCTTTCCTTCACATATCATTTGTTTTATTTTACACTAAAAATTTCATTGAAATAAATTTTACATATTTTAATGTATTCATTGTTGATGCATATTTTTAGATTTGAATTTGATTTAAAATTTTTACATCACCTTTTTTAGAAAAAGTTGTCCTCTTAATTTTACCAATATAATCTTTATTTATGAAAATTTTAAAAATATTTTTTGAAAAACACTTTTAGCATTCACTTCCATTTTCTACGATGTATCAAAATGAAATATGTTTTTATAAATGTCTTCTTATGAATGTCCAAATAAATTCTCACATACTATATTTAGGATTTTACTCCTAGTAATCTAATATTTTCATTTTCTCCCATATACACTGAATGTTTATGATTCTACAAAAAAATTTCTTCCTCTCTAGACACCAAATATTTTAGTACATTTACTGATGTGTGTTTACTTAGTTTCCATAAATTTTTTAATTGGTGAAATTATTAATGGAATCATATAGAATTTATCAAAACAGTGTTAATAAATTATAATTTATTGAATAGTATCTACCTAGAATGTCATTGGGACTCATTTGATTCCCATGTGTATTTAATGGGTTTATTAACTTTATTTATTTCATTTTCAATGTTTTCCTTATATTATTCCATTTGAAAGGGATATGAAACACATTTTCCCTATGATTTATTTATGAAATTATGGAGATTGATTTTATGTGGTTCACATTTGAACAAGTAATGACGTTTTTGGACACATATCTCTCTACAAATAATTTGTAATGATTTATATCTCATGAGAATGTAAGGAATTGACATGATGGGTTTTTTCACAGAAGCATGACCAAAATGAGTATGCTCCCATGGTATCATATTATTATAACTTTTTAAACTTTCTATGTTACCTTTAATTTTACATTATTTTACTATCCATGCTAATTCTTCTTTTTCTATGATATTTTTCACATATCCTATGGGTTGGTATTATTATTTTTTGTATATAATCAATGTTTTTATTGGTGTTTCTATTTCATTGCGGAAATTCCATTATATGTTATTCTTTTATGTCATGAATCATGAATTTTTTTTATTATAATTTCTTTTTTGAGTATAAAATTATTATATATTTTCATTTTACCCATATTCTCCTCTTACTTTTACATTTCTTATTTGATTTTTATCACTATTTTATATGATTAATTTTAATATGAGACAACCCATTTCTTATATATACATTTACTTTGGTAATATATAAAAGTAAAATTTATGATGTGTCTAGAAGTGAAAATTGAGAGGATAATTTATAAGAGATGTTGAAGAAAAGTTATCAATTAATAAGTTGGTTTTATAGTGGAAAAAATCACAAATAGTCAAAAAAAATATTGGGTTTTAATAGTTAAAGCGTTATCCCAAATCACTAAAACCAGAAACCTAAAAACTATTGAGAATGTATTGCAATGAAACATTTTTTATAATTATGAGATAGTAACATCCTTGGGGAATGATAATTTTTATTACAGTATGGTTTATATAACATTAGATATTAGGAAGTTTGTAGTTGTGGATGAAGATTTCATCATGGTGTTATATGATAAGATTTATCCTAATTTAAATGGAATAGATAACCATTTATGTTAGTTGAAGAAGTATTGAATATTTTAGTAAATGTGATAAAAGAAATTTAGTGAAAACCCTACAAAAAATTACAAGTATATTATAAAATCTAGAACTTTTGGAAATGTTGAAATGATGTAGTCCTTCAGGAAATTAGATCCCTTTTAGGATAATGAAATGTTGATACGGTTATTGCACAAATAATCCTTAGGGTAGTAACCTGAAAAGTGGTAGATTGATTATTGAATCAATCATCATATAGTGTGTGATGAGTGGGCCAAGACTAAAAAATGGATTAAAAACTCACATTGGATATGAATTTATTAATAAAATTATCCATATAATACTTAATTAAGTTATAAAATATTACAGAATCCAACCTCAAGAAATATTGATTGAAGCGAGAATGGCCATTTTGTGCTAAAAACTAATGTAACAATATCTATGAGTAAGAAATATTTACACCAAAATTTTCTTTTAATTATCATATAAAAAATCTCTTATGATGTCACTTGTTAATTACTCAAGGTAACTTTTATTGGATTTAGTAATGGTTTTGTTCCAAATGAAACATGCAAACAACGAATGTCATGGATAATGTGAATATTAGTCCAATGAGAAACTGAATAATATATGAAATAAATTAGGAAACATTTGGATTATACCAATACATATATCATGATTTTCACTGAAATGGGGAACAATGATTAAATACCAAACAAATTAGAAGAGAGAATAATATAATCCCATAGAAGATTAGGTGAGATGATGAAGAAGGGAAGAAGATTCAACTTTATTAGTGAAATCAATATGGTAATAATAACCAAGGGACTTTCATAAAAGAACTATTTGATGTTTTATTTTGGGGAATAATGGAATAGAGAATTTAATTTCTGATGAAAAGTGAAGATATCACTTGATATAGTGAAATGAAATACAGTTCATATAGACATACCCAAAATAATTTGATGTATTAAATGTGGGGAACATAGACATTATTCATGCTAATTACCTAATATAAGTGGATAAAAAGGATTATAGTCACAAAAAATATCCAATAAAATTGAATTATTACTCAATGAAAACATCTCAAGTGGATACAAATAATTTTGTTGAATGAGGGGTATATATAACCCACTCATGAAATATGCCTATTATATTTGTATATTGGTCAACTAACTCCTAAATACCTATAATATTTTCATAATAAAAAAAATATTTCCAATCCAATGAATAAATATTGAATCATTAAAATATATGATTACTATTATTGTATTACAATTATATAACTCCTCTCAAATAGATGTATATGGTAATGTTATTTTTATAAAATTTTATTATCCTTCATTTAGTCAAAGATAATGTGATATTTGGAATGTATTGAATCTCTTGACATAGTGAGAATGATAATTTATAAAATAGGGAAATCATATATAAAAACAAAACACAATCATCTATTAATAATAGTCTGACTATGAAATCCCAATGAAAAATCAATTCTATTATATTAGAATATTAAGAACATATAGCTAATGGAATACTCAATATTTATTATATTCCTTTTATGATGGAAAAATGAGTTCCTTAGAAATACTAAGGACAATGAGGATAAAAACTCATTAGAAAATTAATCATGATTCATGTATATCATTTGAATATCTTCATCTATTTCATTATTCGGTAATAATAAAACTTTCTTTGACTAAATTTATTTAAGGTTTGAGAATGTAAAACCCGGATATTTTGGAATATATTTTTCCTCAAAATTTATACAATGATTGATAGTCCATTTCAAATGTTACACTAAACTAAAACCTGTCATTTCATGTTTGATTGTTACTATTAATAAAAAAATAAAACATATAGTAAATATATTTTTTAATTAATTAGATATTATAAAAATATTTTATTTTGAACACATGATGTGTCAAAAGGGTATTTTTCAATAAAATATATTTTTTAAATATTTTATTTTTTTATAAGACAAATTTATAATTTATAGAATTTAAATTTTATAAAATTATTTTCATTTTTGAGTTTATAATTTCATAATTATATTAGGGTGGATTTTTGGGTTTTTCTAAATAGTTTATTTTTAGGTAAATAATAATGAATATAGTTTTTAGATGAATTCTAAAATTTAATACATAATCATTATATAAGACATATATAGGATATTATTAAATACATAAATTAATGAAAACATTAATAATAAGAGTTTAAAATAGGAATTTTAAATATTATTTTCTTCTTACAAAACCTATGTTTAATTTGTATGACATAGGTAACATTATCTTCCAATTTAAAAATTGATTTCAATATTTTATTTGAATTAATAATTTTTATTATAAAATTGTGTTTTCAATTTCTTTTAAAAACAAAATAAAATTAAATTTCTATATTTACAAGATTATATCATGTAAATTAATAAAATTGATATAAATTTAACCTACAAAAAAATATAAATATTAAAAACGATCCTTTTATGGAAACTCTTTTAACACATCTTGTGAGTAAATTATTAAATTAGAATTTCCAAACCATAGATATATTATTTGGTAAAATTATTTTCATATTTTAAATCAAAATTTCTAAATTATTAAATAAGGGAAAATAAAATTTTTGTAACTAAATATAATTAGAGATGTGAAAGAACAATTTACCATTTTAAAAGAAAAGTGTAAAAAGACTTTGACTATGTTTAAAAGACATAAAACACATAAACAAGTGCCACCAAATTTGTTGATGAAAAGTGTCTTAGAAAACCATCCTATAGTCAATTATTTTACAATATTGGTTCCTTTTACCCTTTAATAATGACACACTGTTATTGAAATGTAATGTTTACATCTAAAATTACCCTTCTCTTCACATATGAAAGGAAATCAGTTACACTACTTCGTTAGACACCTATAATATTGAATTTTATCTTAAAAATTTACAATTTTCTCCTCATAGAACCATCACATTTTTTGATAACCTTTTAATCTTAATTATGTTTCATAAGGCCTAAATTTATAAGAAGAATTTTATTTTCAAACTCATGTTCTCATTATTAGTACTAATATTTCCTTATTATTTTGTATATCAAACATTTCCAAATATACATTTATCATTTCTATATAATGACTTATATATTTTTTTAAACTGTATATTATTATTCTAGGGAGATGATCATTGACCCCATTTCTCCTTTTTTATTAAAAAAAGGTAATTCTTTTACGTGATAGGACCACCTCCTCCATCAAGAAATATCTTCCATTTTTTTCCACTACCTCTTCTCAATAATAATATGAATAGAATTGATGAATAAATTTGACATATATATATATATTATAATTATTTTTATGAAAAAAAATTAGAATCTCATATTATTCTCACTCTTTAATTGAGAATTAAAAAATAACATTCAACTATAATTACAGATTACATCCTCCCCGAAGAAACATATCTCATTTTTCATTGAAATTATTTTTTATTAATTAAATAATCATAATATACGATTCATAAAATTAGAAATATATAAATAAAATCATTATTCATCTATAATAATGATATTATAATATAGAAATCACATTCTTAACTATATATATCGGTTAATTATGTTATGTTCACATTTGGGTCGGTCAACCCACCTATTTGAATAATGTTGAAAAATAATATTATGGATGGCAATGAGAACATAATTATAGATAATCTATGATATAAAATGAGTCATAAATATTTTAATTTTCCAATATAATTATAAAATTATTATTTAATCAATAATTAAGATTATAGTGTATATTTTCTAAAAATCATTAAAACATGATCACAATAAATTTCATCTATAAATATCATAACCAAAACTCACATAAAGTAAAATTATAACATTATAGTAACTGAAATGAATTATTTTCCAATCCTTTAATGATACGTGGAGGGGAAAACTTGTATTTTATTACAAAAACACTTATATTAAGAAACTAGTTCAAAATGACTAGGATTTGACATATCTAATATTAAAAATAGGTAATAACTAACTAATATACTTGAAATAATTATAAATTTATTTTAAAAGTAATTAAAAAATATAATTTTATGAAATATGTGATTAATGTAGTTCTTTTTTATACAGGTAATTCAAATTTTTTAGTGGAAGTCATGAATTATGTTAATTTTTTCTTTATGTAAAGTTTAATTTTATGATACATAATTCTTATTGTGCACCATTATATCTTTAATAGTTTCATTACTTCCAAGTGAATGTTTTTTTATACCCATTTGATTCATTATGGAAACACAGTTTATAATAACCCAAAATTGTTTCTATATTAAATTAATAGTATAAATGTCAAGAATTCTTTAAGGATCAAACAACTTAGTAGTCTTTAAATACATTATATATATATATATATATAATCTTTTACATTACAACTGAGAACATAAAATATAGTATAAAAATATCAAGATAACATAACTATCCCTTTTACTAGCACCTTTAAAATTACACATACGTTCCCTCTATGTTTCATGGGGAAATTAAAACAAAGTATGGTAGAGCTTGGACCCTCATTAAGGGGAAGAATACACTGGAATTTATCATTACATATACATGGATTAAATAATATGAAAAAGGAGATAAATGTTACAAATAATGATATAATCTAATAACATTGATGCTATACTCTACCCATTTTAATAAACAAAATCATGGATAAAAATTACTGATGTCTTGGAGATGGAATGTATATCTTGATGCCCCATAGAAATACCATCAATTACTTGTTCCAAGACATAATCTTTAACCATGAATAGAACAATTCAATAGCCTAGATAGTTTTCCTCATAAGGCCTAATGATTCATTGAGGGGCTATCTAAAAAAGGCCCCACCCCCAATTAGTAATTATGACTAATGCATTAATCAGTGAGAGAATAAATAAACAGTACATACCATACTTTTAAATTAATCTACTATAATGGAATGACTATATATGGAAAACCAAATCAAAACCTCGTGTAAATAAAAGGGATAACATGATCATAACTCATCCAAAAAAGTGGTGGATGGTTAAACAATATGTATTCAAATTGAATGAGTAATCAACCCCCATATATATTCATATAAAAAATATAGATATTTTTAATTGATCCCCAATCAATAAGTGTAATATATTTTTATATAATAAGTCAATAACTAACAATTTATATAATATAAATATCTATGGTTATATCAATAATTTACCCAATAAATCAATGTGTGGAATATAGTTTAACAACATTTATGTTGTGAAATAAAAAATTGGGTAATAACAAATTAAATTAATTAGGATAAAATTTATTCATTATCATAATGGAAAAACCATATCCACAATCTAGTATCTAGATAGGTATGTAATTTCTCGAAAAAACTCACACTTTTCACTTCCCAAAATTAATGATGTTTTGGGATTTATAGAAGTTTTTTAGAAGGGTTTAATTTTAAGAAATATCATTGTAAATATATCAAATTAGTGATAATTTTAAATAATTAAAAGCATTATGACATTAACATTAAGGTTTGAAATTAAAAATAAAATGGTTGAAATGAATACCCATATATTAGTATAATAATAATATATAAAATATTATTCAACAAGAGAGCTATGTAGTCGATCATTAATAATATATCAAATGGGAAAAAATTCTATGAAATTAGAATCAATAAAATATGTGGAAATTTTATTATAAAAAAATTTCATCTAAAAAGGAATTTTAAGTAATCCAAACCCTTATTGTCTTAAATATATAGTTAATGTGTGGGATGACTCTATAGAACATCATGAAATACTTCAGTTTTTATTTCTTCATGACCCCTTCCCCCAAAAGAACCCATACTTTGAAAGAAATAAAGAAATAGGGATTATGGTGTTTGAAACATACCTGAAATTGGCAATAGTTTGGTGACTAGCACTAAGGGTATATAATAAACAAAAATGAGAGGCTTTACCCTCAAAGAAGAATATGAAAAATATATATATATATAATATAAGACAAAAAATACTTGTAATAATAAAATGAAATTATGGATCTGAATACATCCATGAAATGAAAAAATATTTGAAAAACTAAAAAAAGAAAAAATTGGTACAAAAAACATATTTCCAGCTACCATAAAGACAATTAAACTCTTGAAAAAATTATTGAGATAGAAATGTATTCCCTGGTCACCAAATATCTCCCACAAACAAAGAAAAACATTTTATATTGACATAGGGTGAGAATTATAGGGAAACATAGTTGTATCCTCTTTGAAGCCTTCCATAAAAAATTAAAGAAATTAAACAAAAGTGTGGTGATTAAAAAATTAAACTAACTCATCAACTAATAAAGTATGTAAAATTTCATAGCCTCATTGGGGATCTCTCTCCACATATCAAATATAAGTAAAAATATAATTTCCAATATAATATAAGAGTAATGGTACCATGATACTTTTAGAACCCCAAAATTTTATGAGATAGATTCTTTTAATGTATGAGATGACTTGTTTTGTACTATACCCCATGATTAGCTTTCACTATACGAAACACCGTATTAGCTTGTAGTATATGCAACAATATTTTTGGATTATGTTGCACACAATTTCAAGTTCTTTTGATAGAATTTAATTCACAAAAACACTGAGTATAAATTTTTTTCAATGTATAAATTAACAATGTTTGGATTATATTATACAAAACACCAAAGTAAGCTTTCAATACATGCGGCACAAACATGTCTTGCGTTAAATGTAAGAGCGACTTACCCCGATAGCTTGAATTGTATGCAATACCGAGTTTCATTAAACAACAATATATTATTAATATACTATATAACTAGCTATTAATAATAATATTATGCACATTTTGAATTTTATATAAAATTATCATTCCTATTACAAATTTTCTAGAACATTTTATGAAAACAAAATTAATTTTTCAGATAAAAGAAGTATTTTTTATGAAATGCAGTTTTACCACATTTTGATGACAAACCCATTTTAAATCTAGTATTTGAAACCTTTATATGTTAAATTTGACAAAATAATCTTTTTAATTGCAAGAGTGACATAAAAATTTACTTTTTTGAAATATTTGGTATTTTTTTATAAAATTAGAATAATAAAGAGTAGTGAAAAATACTGCATTTTAATTCGAAACTATATTTTTATCTAATTTATTTATATAGTTAGATTATATTTTTAATTGTGTTTAAAGTGTAATTGTATTATATTTTTATCATTTAATTCCATTTTAGACTTTTTATGTAATTTAACTTTTAAATTGGACATAAATTAATGTCAATATTTTGATAGTTATTATTTCTAAAAAAATTCACTTTTTTGGTTTTGACAATGGGAATTAATTTTAAATTAATTACTGTAAATGCTGTGTTTTGAATTCGAAAAATTTGATTCTATATTGGGAATAATAAGGTTCAAATTGTTTAAATAGGTACATTTTATTTTTAGACATTGCGGATAGTATGTTTAGTAATTATTTTATTTACCATGGTTAAAAGGAAAATATGGTAAGAAAGAGTAAAAAATAATGTTATAAAAATATTAAACTATCATAACAAATGTCCTAATCCTATTTTATTATACATTTCTGACCATTGGTATTTTTGGGTCGATTTTGGTACCCCATGGATTCATGTTGATTGGAAAATGACATTTTATAGAATTAATTTAATGTTAATATAATTATTACCTAAACATATATATTTTACTACATAAATTTAAATATAGGGTTATATAACTGATATATATGTCTAAATAAAATAATTATAAGGATAAAAATATTTATTACGTCATGGTAGTTTATTTATAATTTTTTGACATTAGATAAATATATTTATTTATGACATAATTATAATGTAGTGATTACCACATTAATGAACTATTCAAATACATGAATTTATAAAGATTAAAATAAATTTAAGTTGAACATTTTGATTCCATAAAATAATTTTATAAACGAAATCTTCATATTATAGAGTCGTTAATGAATTTTATTCTAAGGATCATATTTTTATGAATTCTTTAAAAAAGTCAAGTATGTATAGTGTCCAAAATTGACATAATTCATAACATAAAACATAAAATAATTTATTATGTGATATTAAATTTCTAAAAATATTAACATAAAATGTTTACTATTTACTAGATATCATGGATATTAATGGTAAATATAACCCCAGTAAATAATTACATATAAATAATCTCTGATAAAAATGAGATTGCAAGATTTTCCATTACCTTAGGTCTGATTTCTTCTGTATGTGTGTGAAACTCCTTTATATTGGGTTTAAACATATTATTAAATTTTAACAGAAATATAATAATATTTATGATATCATATATGATTCACTTACAACTTTATATTACTTTTTCATTTCTCAATTCCATGTTAAACCGACATTTTGGGTAATAATCATTTTTTTATCATACGTGTTTTAAATTGTTATTCATGATATAATTTCTTGTATCATGATTTAATTACTTATATACTGAAAAACATTATTTATATATTATATATATTCAGTATATAAATATAAATATATAATAGATAGATAACTAAAATGATATACACCGTTCATAGAGATGGTAAGGCGTACGTACACATAAATGATGTTCTCATTTCCTTATTAAATTGAAAGAAAGTAAGTAAATGAAATATATATATATATATATAATGTATCATTATTATTTCATATATTTCATGAATATGTTTTATATATACTTTATAATACTTCTTTAATTTTTAACATAAATATTGAATCTCATCGTCTTATGGAGATGGTAAGTTGTATGTATGCACGAGCGATGATATCATTCCCATAGTTGTTGAATGGTATTGAAGTGGATGGTGTATAATATATCATAATTAGTATCATGTTATCAAAATCATATATAGTTATTATTTTCATCATTATACCTATCTATGTGAGGTGGTAATGAAAAAGAAGATTACACAACAGCGTGGAGAAGTTAAGTCGTACGTACGCACACGCAGTGATTTCACTTTTCGTAGGATGGATTGAAGTTGAAATAGGGTTGTTTAATATTTATGATAAAATATCACTATATTAGTAATATGTATGTTATTAATTTATAATGAAAAAACTAATTAAGAGGAAGTAGAAGAAGAAATAAATTTGAAAGAATCGATAGAGGAGATCACCTCTTCCTCGGCATGCCTCCTTTAATTTTCCACATAGGGACCTAGAGTTGGTCTTTTTAGAGGACCAAAAACTCAATAATATAACTAGAGAAGTTTATAAGATAAATGGTCCGAGTTTATTTATACGTAAGTATTTACTGGGGTTATATTTTTCATTCATCTCCATGATTTCTAAAAATATTAACATAAAATGTTTACTATTCATATCTATATATTTAAATTCATTTTTACCCATTTTTTTCTTTTACTACATGGTATGGAAGGAATCATTCTTTTGTTTACCATACAAGGTAATTTTAGAATTTTCCAGAAAAAACACTAGGAGAATGTGTTTTTAACTTATACAACATGAGTGGATTTTTATGGTTTTATGATGCCTTATTTCCATGAATCTTCTTTTAATCTATTTAAAGTTTATTTTCAACTAAATTCTTTTATTTTAAAATTGCATGAAATTTTGAGAAAATAAACTTTTTTAAAGAAGAAAGGATATTTTCCTCATGAACTAAGTTCAAGTGTTTTACAAAAAAAATTTCATATAAGATTACATATTGTTATGTTTATGTACCTTTTATTACTTTTAATTTGACTGATTTTATGATGGAATTATTTTTATGGAGTCCATTTATCTTATATGGATTATGTTATGATGAAATGATATTTAAGAAACCCATTTTATTTCTTGGGATATGATATGATGAATGAATTATGTTTTTGTGGAACATGTAAGAATGTTTTTCTTATGAAATGGGTGGGACCTATATCTTCCTCCAATGAATTGGGTAAAAATTAATATCTATTGAGATATATATGACTGGAACAGAAAGTAAATTCAATTCAGAAATACATGTCTGGAATGGCAAGTAATCCAAGTTCAGTAATAAACATTTCCCACTATGATGGTCTGGGCAGCAATGCCTTGGATACTATATAAATCATATTATGTTTTTATTATTTTTCCACAATTACATTTTTTATTCCAAATATATTCTATCATTTTTAATGTTCCTTTATGATCTATGCCTTATGTACTGCAAAGATTTATTTCTTGACTCATGATTTTGATGTTTAAACATTATGTTCATGTTTTTATTTTCAAATGCATATGGTTTGTTTTATGTTATCCATGTTTACCCTTACTGAGAATTTAAACACATCCTTTTTCTGTTTTATTTTTCCCAGGATATAAAGAAGGGTTTTAGGTAGGAAAAAGGGGAAGTTCATTATAGGAGATATTATATATCTTTTACTATGATTAGAAGATTACTATCTGAGATTCCAAAGACACTAAACTAATACAAACTTTAGGCGTCTATTTGTGCCATGTATTATATATTATGTAGAATGAAATGTAATTTCCATGTATGTAAAGAATGGATCTCTACAGTTGGTATCAGAGAAAAGGTTTACTCAAACCTTTGGAATCATGTATGAGAAAACATTAGTGAGATCCCAAAAGATATTTCTAAGGAATGTTGATGGATGTCCCTATGGTTAAGTATAAATATAGGTAACAATCCTAGAATTATGTTAACGATCATGAATAACCCAGGGTGACCCTATGGTGCCATGGATTAAAGAAGTTTTCATAAGTTAGAAATCCTATAAGTGACTTTTTATGATAATGTGGTTCCTCATTATTTTAATTTTTTCTTACACTATGGTTTCTGGTTTTAGTCAATGGAGGGAACCAAAAGGAATTGGGTTAACATTGAATCTGATGAAAAAATTGGTGACTATGAGCAATGAAATTGAGTAATTCATAGAAATAAGGATATTGTGATTATTCCAAATAATTCATTTCGATATATGATTAACAAGGTGAAGTTTAGTTGTATTCCTAAGTTGTCAAATAAGAGGAATATGGACTTTTAACCATGTTCTCATTTTGAGGAACATAGAGGAAGGAAGATTAAGCTTTATACATATCAATAAGAAGGGAAAAACATTGTAAAATACCTCAAATTGAGGGGAATATGTTATTTGTGCGGGGATAAGGGTCATAGAGTGACAGACTGTCATGGAGTTCAATGTATTATATGTAGAGAACATGATAATTACCCAACTCAATTCCCCTATATAAGAGGATACATCTAAATCAAGGAATTACCTATTCCATTCCAATCATTGAAGAGGTTGGATTGAAGTGTTTATGTATTGGTACTAAAGAATAATTTTGTTGTGGTACTTCTATTTTATTATGGAATATTAGAATATCTATGGTTCATTGTGGTTTTTCACTAGAATATGGTACTAGTAACCATGAAAAGTGATTGAATATTTTTAGAAATCACATGATATGCGCATAATGAAGGGATTTGAAGATAATGAGAAATTTGATAGTATTAATGAGCTCATGACTGATATAAGGACAATGTGATATCTTGGTTTGAGTATATAAAATTTTTGGGAGTTTTTTATGTGGAAAGAGTTAACTTTTGACAACATTCATGTTTTCACAATGGTTCTATGGTAATTCATGTCTCAATAGAATACATGATTAAAGTATTCACATATGTGTAATGTGACAACGAAGGACTTCCAAATGAGATATGGGAGACAAATGTTATGTCAGTTTAGTTCACCTCCTCCTAAAAGATTATATTTTCAGTTTTTGGAAGGATTATAATGTTATACATTTATTGATAGTATAAGTTATTTTACATTTTATGTTTGTTAGATTAATGTATTACTTAACTATAGGTGGACTTATTCATATTTGATAACCTGTTCTAACATTTTTGTTGAGACAGATGAAATGACCTATCATTCTATCGCATGATCTGCTAACATTTCAAGAATGAAAAATTCAACTTCATTTCATCTAAAGAATGATGAAGTATAAATTGTTCTGAGAATGATTGATGGTGATATTATACTTAAATCAAGTATGTATTTCTTCTCATTTATTAAACATAGGAAAAGGTTATTGAAACCAAAAAATTTACCATAGTAACTTCTTATACGATAAATTTGATGGACCCTAAAATCACCATAGATTTATGGGTTTCTGGTAGTTAATTTTCTCCAAACCTTATTCTCTATAACTATCCATTAGAACATGATGGTTATATTTCTCTTTCATATCCATGATTTCAATTACCACCTATGTTTTCTTATTTGGAAACCCAGAGATGAGTTAAATTTGTTAACCATTATGTTTCTAACATTACTTTTAAATGATGTTTTAATATCCCTTTTTACTATGCGGGTTTCTATGAAAGAAACATTCCAGTGGAAAACCATTTATAACCCCGATGAATTTCGAGGGAAAAATTAAATTTAAGGGGGTAGAATGACACTACCAGAGATTTTATAATATAGATTATTTAATTGTCATTGATTACTAGTGTTATAAACTACACCAAGATTATATTGTGCTATACACAACACCATATTAGCTTTCAGCATACACAACACTATTTTTGGCTTGGTTTGGACACAATTTCAATTTCCTTTTATAGAATTCATTTTACGTGGCACTGAGTATATATTTTGTTCAATTTATAAATAAAATAATATTGGATTTTGTTATACAAAACACTAAAGGAAGCTTTCACAACATTCAACCCTAACTTAGCTTTTGTTGCACACAAGAGTAACCTTCCTCGATAGCTTACATTGTACGCAATACTGAGTTTTACTATACAACAATATATTATTAAAATATTATATAACATTCCATTATTAATAGTATTATACAAAATTATAATTTTATATAACATTATAATTCAAATTACACATTTTCTGGAACATGATATGAAAACAAAATCAATTTTTTTGATAAAAGAATCATTTTTCAGGAAATGATTTTTTTCCACCTTCTAATGGCACACCCATTTTAAATATAGTATTTGACACTATTATAAGTCAAATTTGAAAAAATAAAATACTTATTTGGAATCGGGAGATAAAAATTTACTTTTGTTGAATTTTTAGTATTTTTCTAATAAAATTAGAAATTTAATGAGTAGTGAAAAACACTACATTTTAATTTAAAAATGCCATTTTATCTAATTTATTTATATAATTAGATTATATTTTTAATTTGTTTTAAAGTGTAATTGTTTTATATTTTTATCATTTAATACAATTTTTTTCATTGGAAGTAATTTCACTTTAAAAGCGGACATAAAAACATGCCAATCTTTTGATTGTTATTACTTATAAAAAACCCACTTTTTGGTTTTGACCACAGGAATTAATTTTAAAATAATTATTGCAACTTATGTGTTTTGAATTTGGAAAAATGGATTCCAAATTTGGAAATTATAAAGTTCAAATTGTGTAAATAGGTTCATTTTATTTTTGGACATTATGAATAGTAACTTCAGTAGTTATTTTAATTACAATGGTTAAAGGGTAAATCTGGTAAATGAAGGTAAAAACATAATATTATAATTGTAACATCCTAGGTAAATAAAGGATGTGATATTTTATTATTTAATAATATTTTTGAATGAAATATTAATGTTTATTTAAAGGGGATTCTTTTTTCTATGGCGTACCCGACACGCAACAATGAGTTTCTCCAAAATCTCAAGTTGCACACAAGGCTGAGTCATACTCAAAAAATAATAATATAATATTATTTTAAAATTATAGCTAACGCATAGCCATTGTATTGGAAATAATGAAAAAAACTAACTAAAATAAGACTATAAATGTATTTATATATGTTTACCTTTATCCAAAAATCTAGAGGCTTAAAATGTGAATGAATTAAAATTTAAGCATAAATACTCTAATATTGTTTAAACGGTCAATTTATCACCTTTTGATTGAGAAATTTTTTTTAATATAATTTTTATCATGTTTTTATATATTATTTGACAAAAATAAAATTCTACTTTAGAATCAAGACCTCAAAATTTACTTTGAATGAAATTTTGGTATTTTTCTGATAATGTTCCTATTTTAATGAATAATGAAAAATACTGCATTTTAATTCAAAACTGATTTTTAATCTAATTTATTTATACAATTAGATTATATTTTCTAATGTTTAATTAGATTAAATATTTATCATTTAATCCAATTTTTATCATTGGATGTAATTTCACAATGAAATTGGATGAAAATAAATTCCAATCTTTTTATAGTTATTATTTCTTAAAAACACACTTTTTGGTTTTGTCAAAAAGAATTAATTTTAAATTAATTGCTACAAATTCTATGTTTTGAATTTGGAAAAATGGATTTAATATTTGGATTGAGGAGGTCTAAATTTTTTAAATATTTAACTTCTATTTTTAGACATTATGAATAGTAAGTTCAGTAAATATTTTATTTACCATGGTTAAAGGGTAAATCTGTTAAAGAAGGGTAAAAAATAATATTATAATAACATTAAATTACCATAATACATGTCATATTCCTATTGGATGATACAGTTTTGACCATGGGAATCCTTAGGTCAATTTTGGGTCCCCATGGAGCCACTTGTAAGTGAAAATGACACTTTATAAAAATTAATTTAAAGTTATTGAAAATGTAACGTAAGCATATATTTATTAGTAAAACAATTTTTATAATATGATAAATAAGTGATATTTTAGACTATAAATAATGATTGGAAATTTAAAAAAATATTCTACATCATGGTATTTTATTTATAATTTTTAAACATCAAATAAAAAAATTATTTATGACACAATGATGATGTAATGATTACCTCATTAATGAATGTTTTAAATAAACAAGATTATAAATATTAGAATAAATTTATTTTGAAACTATTTATGATATACAAAAATTTTATGGATAATAATGACATGTTATATTTTAATTAATGGATTTTTTTTCAAATAATCAAGTTGCTATAGATTTTGTAAAAGACTTTATATGAATAGTTTATAAATTGACATAAATGAGTTTTTAAAAATATTAATATTTTATTAAATGATAAAATAATACTAAAAATATAAGAATTTGAAAAGTAACATATATGATGTTAAAAATTTCATTAATGATCTATTTGGGTTACCTATTATTTTATTGTACATATGTTAACCATATAGTATAAATATATTAGAGGACATGGTAAAAGTTAAATAAGTTTACAAAGAGTTAAATAAAAAAGATAAGTATTAAAAAATATCCAAAATCTTCCAATTATTATTGGATTATTTTATTTAATCTTATATGTACCTTATATTATAATTAAATATGTTTTTGACCTTTTGAAACCGAAATGAATTTTATAATAAAATAATACTTTCAACCATTCCTAAAGAGACCCTCCTCCCCCTTATAAAAGGTCGTCACCTCTAACCCATTACACACACCTCTAGATCCTCTTGGCTAAACTAAAATCTGATTCTAGAAGATCCCAACATCCCTATGATCTTCCTATAATCCATCCTCTAGGAATAATAAAATTCAATAAAGTCTTATTGTTCAATCCAAAGGGAGTTACCCAATTTAAAAGTAACATCTTCTCTCAAGTACATTTCTTTTATTTTAATTGTCAAACCTGCTAAACTCTCTTTGTTCAATTATTTTATAACAAAACCAGTATCCTAAATATATTAGTATGTTGTTACGAGAATTATTCTGACTAAATATCCACACACCTCCATCTAATGGATACGAACATACTTTTTTTGTGGAAGATGATATACAACCTCTTGAAATGATGATTGTTCAATTATCTCATACTACCTCTCATAGTGGCCATTATGATGGAACTGTTTTAATATGTGATATATATTATATTTATATTCTCTTTATACTTCTGTATTTTTCATTTTTTAGAATATCTTTATGGTATCCATAATGGGTAATAGTGATAATTTCATTTGAGGAAGTGCGGACTACCGCCCCCTCAATGTGATTTGACTCGTTCATTCCATAAATGGAACGTATAAAGGATGGAGTTAAGGAAATTGTATATGAAATTTTACTAGATTTATAATATAAAAATTCATCATTATGTTATCATTCCATTAAGTACTAAATATAAATTAAAGTAGCATTTATGCGTAAATACGACTTACTGTCTCCATGAACGGTGCATTCCATTTCATATCTCCAAATGTTATGTACTATAATAAATAAATATATATAATGGATATATATGATATCTAAATCATGAATATAATTCTGTAGATAATGGACTTTTTACCACATGGATGACTTGTAATTATAAGAAGTTCATTTTTGACTTAAGTATGAAATATCATCAACCAACTATTATTACCATAAATGATTATGTGATGTTTATAACATAGTAATAAGTTAAATAATTGGAATAATAAACATGAAAAAGTTTTTGAGTCTAGTAGAAATTTACTTTAGATGATTATTGAGGAGATTAAAGAATAAACGAGTCAAGTAGGACATGAGGTAAGGGACTTCGTCTCAATCTCCTTTCATTGAGGCATGTTTTGATTTATACACAACTTTATTTTATATGGTGTATAAACCCCTTTGAATTTTCCTTTCATTCAAAGAGAATATTTTTTATACATATCGTTTTACTAAATGATAAAGGGAATGTTTTTTTAACATACATGGTGACAAAGACCTTTCCGCCGCCATGAGAGTTATTTGATATTTGGATTCCTTAACAAGTCGTAATGTTTTTAAAAGGAAAATATATAACATATAATCTTTTTACGTATTTTGGTATTGAAAATGGTTTTGAGAATGTATTTATTATGTCAATAAATTCAAATGATATATTGTGATTTCAATGTGGAAATTTAATCTTTCCGTTATTCTTGTTAATGTGTTAAGGTGATGTTATTGTTCTCTGGAATTATTTACATATACAAGTGGTTCTGTGTTAAAACTTGCACGGGTGAGACCGAGATATATCTCTAATGCATTGGGTAATACACAGAGGTAAATGTTAATGTTTCTCCTAATAGATTTATGGGAATATACTGTGATGGGTATTCCAACATAACTCCCTAGGTAGCTGTGAAAGAAACAATGTAAGTATGATATAGATACCAAAAGTTACCTTTATGATTCTGATTTATATTTATTATTCATAAATTTTATGATTTCATGAGGTATGTTAAAGATATTATGTTTTGTATGTATTGATAAAGTAACATTTTCATTATTTATCTTATAACCATTATTGATATTTTTATGCTCATCCAATGTTTTTGAAATGTTTTTCATAGGGTATAAGGAAGGGTAATAGAGCGGAAGAAATCAAGATGATTTATATCAAGAAAATAATTCTTGTTTTCTTTTATGGGTTTTTATTTTATAAAAAAATGGATACTGAGTAGGAGTGTCTACTTTGTAATTTTTTATTTGTAATGTAATAGAAATGGCCTAATTCCTTAAAACTCTATACCTGAAAAGATCCTCAATGTAAATTATAAACTTAATTCAAGATTATGTAATGTTTAAGGTCGGGGCCTTATAGATGGTACTAGAAGTCAGTTTCGAAAACATTAGGAGTTAGGGTATTGTTAAATTAATATCCATAAATTAATTTATATTAATATTGAAATGATATAGAATTTACAGATTATCATGATGATTCTCCTAAGATATTTTTGTGTTTAGAATGGTTTTCCTTAGAGGAAATAGGGAAGATATGATGGGATGACATCAAGAGGGAAAAAAACCTTCCAAATCAGTAACCTGTGATGGTTAGAATTAGAATTGTACAATTTTTTTTTGTAGTGATGGCTTAGTTGACTCCGGTGATAAATGGTGGTTGTGTTTATAGATGATGTTTTGGTATATTCTAAAATTAAATTGGAGAGTGAAAGTCACTTAATGATTGTTTTTATAACCTTAAAAGAAAGGAAACTATATGGAATGTTTAGTAAGAGTGAATTTTTGTGACAAAAATTTTCTTTCCTTGGTCACATTGTTTCTAAGGATGGCATAACTGTTGATCCTGCAAAAACAAAATTTGTTAAAGAATGGCTAAGACACACACATATCGCTAAGATCCATAGATTTTTTGGTTTGGATTGCTATTATAGAAGGTTTTCTGAGAGTTTTTATGGTTATCTAGCCCACTAATTAAGTTAACTAAAAAAGGAGTTAAGTACATATGGGAAAAAGAATGAAATGATTTTTTTAGGAATTTAAAAGAAGATTGGTGAATGATTTATTTTTGGATTTACCATATAGAGATGGTGAATTTGTTATGTACAGTGATGCTTCGTTGAAAGGACTTCGTTGTTTCCTAATATAGAATGATCAGGTAATTGCTTATTCTTCCCTTCAGTTGAAACCTCATGAGTTAAATTACCCTACACATGATTTAGAATTAGCTGATTTTTTGTTTAAAAATTTGAAGGCATCATATATATGGAGTAAAATATGAAATATATACTAACCAAATTTTTTTGAATGATATATATTTATTCAGAAATAATTGAACATGAGAAAGAGGAGATGGATGGAATTAATCGAGGATTGTGATTGCACAATTCATTACCATCCATGAAAGGGAAATAAATGAGACGATTCTTTGAGTTGAAAAAGTAATGCTACATTAATTGTGTTACATTTAGAATAATATCCTTTGATTAATTATTTGATAAAATTTGGTATAGAGATTATTGGTGCAGGGAATTCCCCTATTTTGATTAATGTGGCAGTGAAATTATCTCTATCATACAGAATTAAGAAAGAGTATAAGGAATACAGTGTTTTGGAGAAAATATAGAATTGGTTCAGAAGGGTAATTTACCTAAGTTTAATATTGATAGAGACTATGTTTTGAGGTTTGGGAAGACATTATGCGTGCCTTGGGATTCATAGTTGAAGAAATATTTGTTATGTGAAGCTCATAGTTATCTATTTTTAGTTCATCCAGGTAGTACAAAGATGTATAGGGATCTTCAGAAGTATTACTGGTGGGATAGAATGAAAAGAGATATTGCTGACTTCACTATGAAGTGTTTGAATTGTCAACAGGTTAAAGCAGAGGGATAATTATTGAAAGGAATGCTTCAACCTTTACTAGTGATAGAGTTGAATTGGGAAAATGTGTCCATGGATTTCATTGTGGGATTACCAAATAATTCTCAAGACAACAATTCAATCTAGGTTATTGTTGATCGATAACATAAATCTTCTCATTTTCATTCAATTCAAGACACTCGGTCTCTAGATCAACTTTCTCGATTGTATATTAAAGGCATAGTCAGGTTACATGAAGTTCCCCAATCCATTGTATCTGATTGGGATCCGAGGATCACTCATAACTTTTAGAAAGGCCTTAAAAAGTCATTGGGAAAGAAATTAAATTTTAGTACAGCCTTTCAACTGCAATCAGATAGGAAGTCGAATGAAAAATTCAGAATTTGGATGATGCGTTACGTGTTTGCTCAATGGATTACCATAGAAGTTGAGAGAAATATATTTCATTGGTTAAATTTTCTTATAATAATAGTTTTCATTCTAGAATACAGATGGCACCATTTGAGGCATTATATGGAAAGCAGTGTCCAACTCTAGCTTTTTGGGATGAAGTAGGTGAAAGGAAACTGATGGGACCAGAATTTGTAGAAGAGATGAAAAAAAAGTTTAGTTGATTTAGAAGTACATGAGAATATCACAGAAAAGTCAGAAATATTATTTCGAAAATCGGATGAAGGATCTTCTATACAGAGTAGGTGATCATGTCTTTCTCAAAGTTTCTCCATCAAAAAATGGGATGCATTTTTTAGAAAGGGAAAGATGAGTCCGAGTTTCATTGAACTCTGTGAAATCCTTGAAATGTTGGTTCAGTTGCCAAAAAAGTGGATTTACCACCATGTTTATCTCAAGTACACAATAATTTTCATGTATCAATGTTGAGAAAGTATACACCGAGTGCATCTCATATTTTTAGTCTAGAGGTAGTTGAGTTGGAAGAAAATCTCTCTTTTGAGGAACAATCGGTCCAGATTCTTGACCAAAGAGAGTAGGTGTTGTGGAATAAGGTAATTCATCAGGTAATGGTTTTATAGAAAAACCATATGGTTGAAGAGGAAACATGGGAATATGAGAATGCTTTGAGGGATAAATACCCCCATTTATTAGATAAGTGAATAAAATTGCGAGGACACAATTTCTAAAAGGGGGAACAAATATAGAATCTGAGGTAAATAAAGGATATGATATATTCATACTTATTAATATTTTTGAATGGAATATTAATGTTCCTTTAATGGGGATGCTATTTTCGATGGCATGCCTAACACACACCAATGAGTTTCTCCGAAATATCATGTTGTACACAATGATAAATCACACTAAAAATAATCATATATTATTATTTTAAATTGTAGTTAACGTATAGCCGTTGTATTAGATAGAATTAACAGAACTCACTGAAATATTATTATAAATGTTTGTTAAATTTCTTTACCTTTATCCAATAAAAGTTAAAGGCTTTAAATGTGAATGAATGCAATTTTAATCCTAAATATTCTAATATTTTTTAAAAGATTGATTTACCGCCTTTTGATGGAGAACCCTTTTTAAATATAGTTTTTGTCACATTTATATATTTTATTTTAACAAATAAAATTTTACTTAGAATCAGGACATCAAAATTTTCTTTGGATGAAATTTTGGTATTTTTCTGATAATGATCAATTTTTAATGAATAGTGAAAAATAATGCATTTTAATTCAAAACTACCTTTTAATAAAATTTATTTATATTGTTAGATTATCTTATTAATTGGGTTTAAAGTGAAATTGGATTATATTTTTACTATTTAATCCAATTTTGGTTATTTTGAGTAATTTAACTATGAAATTGGAGATAAAAAAATGTCAATATTTTGATATTTATTATTTCATAACAACACGTTTTTGGTTTTGACGACAGGAATTAATTTCAAATTAATTTATGCAACCTTTATATTTTTAATTTGGAAAAATGGAATCCATATTTGGAATCAATAGTTTCAAATAGTGTAAATAGGTAACTATTAATTTTATACATTAGGAATAGTAACTTCAGTATATATTTTATTTACCATGGTTAAAGGGTAAATTTTGTAAATAACGATAAAAACATAATATTATAATATCATTAAATTACCCTAACACATGTCCTAATCCTATTGGATGATACAAGTCCGACCATGGGAATCCTTGGGTCGATTAGGGGACCCTATTGAGTAAGTTTTATGTGAAAATGACACTTTATAAAAATTAATTTGAAGTTAGGGAAAATGTAACCTAAACATATATCTCTTAGTAAAATAATTTTTATAATAGGTTATATAAGTGATGTTTTCTATTATAAATATTAATTTGAGAGATAAAATAGTTTCCTACTTCATGGTATTTTACTTATAATTTTTAGACATCATATTAATAAATTTATTTATGACACAATGTTGATGTAATGATTACCTCTTTAATTAATGTTTTAAATAAATGAGATTATAAATATTAAAATAAATTTATTTTCAACCTATTTATGCCATAAACGAATTTTAGGTATAATAATGACTTATTATCTTTAAATTAAAGATGTTTTTTTCAAAATAATCAAGTTTTTATAGATTTTTTAAGTCTTGATATGAATATATTATAAATTCACATAAATGAGTCTTTAAAATAATTAATATTTTATTAAATGATAAAATAATCCTAAAAATATAATAATTGGCCCAATGGTATATATGATGTCAAAAATGACATTAATTAAACATTTTGTGTCTCTTAACATTTTATTGTAAATATATTAATCAAATAATATGAATATATAATAGGACATGGTAAAAATTAAATAATTTAACAAAGCGTTAAATAAAAAAGATAATGATTAAAAAATATACAAAACCTGTCCAATTATTATTGGATGATTTTATTTAAAATTATATTAAACTTATATTCTAATTAAATATGTTTTTGACCTTTTTAAATATAAAATAATTTTATAATAAAATAATACTTTCAAACTATCCTAAAGATCCCTTCCTCACCCTTATAAAAGGCCATCACATCTAACCCATTACCAACACCTCTCAAGCCCCTTGGATCATCCAAAATATACTCCAAGAAGCTCCCAAAACTCTTTTATTCTTTCAAGAAGCCTTCCCTTAGGTATAAAGAAATTCAATAAACCCTTTTGGTTCAAACCAAAGGGAGTTACCCGATTTGATGGTGACACCTTCTCTCAAGTTCTTTTTTTTATTTTCCTTCTCCAAAACCTAAACTCTAGTTGTTCCATTTTTTTATTAAAAAACAGTATCCTAAATATAATATGATGTTTTTATGAGAATTATTCTAAATACAAATCCACACACCTCCATATAATGGATACCAATATACTATTTCTGTGGATGGAAAACTACTGCCTCACGAAATGATAATTGTTCAATTATCTCCTACCACCTCTCATGGTGGCTATTATGATAGAAATATATTTACATTTGATATATATTATATTAATAATATCTCTATAATTCTTTATTTTTCATTTATATCACACCTTTATGGATTCCATAATTGGTAAACGCGATGATTTAATTTGAGAAAGTGCGGACTACCGCCCCCTCAAAGTGATAGGACTCATTCATGCAAAACGTGGAACATATAAAGGCTGGAGTTAATGAAATTATATGTGATATTATACTGGAATTATAATATATATATGTATCATTATTTATTCATTCTATTAAATATTAAATAGAAATAAAAGTAGCATTTATGCATATGTACGACTTACCGTCTCCATGAACGGTGTATTTCATTTCTTATCTCCAAATGTTATATACTATTATTAATATATATATACTGGATATATATATATATATATGATATATATCATATCTAAATAATGAATATAATTCTGTATATAATGTAATTTTGACTACATGGACAACTTGTAATTATAAGAAGTTCATTTTTGACATAAGTACCAAATACTGACAATACACCCTTTATTAACTCAAAATATTTTGTAATGTGTATAATGTGGTAATAAGTGATATAAAAGGAATAATAAACATGAAAAAGGTTCTGAATCAAGTACAAATTAACTTTATTTTATTATTCAAGAGTTTAAAGAAATAATTAGTCAAGTCAGACATGAGGCACAAGACTTCATCTCAATCTCCTTTCATTGAGACTTATTTTTATTTATATATGAATTTCTTTTATACGGTGTATAAAAACCTTTGAATTTTCATTTCATTCAATGGGAATCTTTTTCCAACTTATTATTTAATATAAAAGAATGGGAATGTTTCTTTTAAACATACCTGGTGACAAGGACCTTTCCGCCACCACGAGCGTTATTTGATATTTGGCTTCCTTAACAAGACTTAATGTTTTTAAAAGGAAAATAAATACCATATACTATTTTTATGTATTTTGGTATTGAAAATGGTTTCTATAATGTATTTATTATGTAAATATATTGAAATTTTATATTGTTATTGCAATGTTGAAATGTTATCTTTTATTTATTTTTGTTCATGTGTTATGATTATGTTATGGTTTTTGGGCATTGTATACATATATGGGTGGTTCCGTGAAAAACCTAGGGAGGGTGAGCCCAAGATAGATCTCCAATGAATTGGGTAACATGATGGAGGTAAAATTTAATGTTTATCCTAATAGATTTAAGGAATATACTATGATGGGTATTCCAACGTAACTCCCTATGTAGCTATGAAATATACAATGTAAGTATGATATGGATGCCACAAGTTAGCTGTATGCTTTTTGTATTTCTAAATGTTATTCATAAATGTTATGAGTCCATGAGTTATGTTAAAGAGATTATGTTTTGCATGTAATGATTTAATAATGTTTTCTTTATTTATATTATAACTCTTACTGATATTTTTATACTCATACGTAGTTTTTGAAATGTTTTTCACAGGATATAAGGAAGGGTAATAGAAAGGAATAATTAAAGAATATTTAAATCAAGAAAATAATTATTGTTTTCTTTTAAAGGTATTTATTGTATGAAAAATTGAATAATGAGTAGGAGTGTATAATTTGTAATTTTTGAGATGTAATGTAATAGTTATAGCCTAATTCTTTAAAAAACTAAACATGGAAAAAAAATCCCCAATGTGAATTATTAACATAATTCAAGATTATGTAATGATTATGGTCAATGTGTTATAATAATAATATTTAAATATTGTAACACATGTTTTAATACAATTGGATGAGATATTTCTGACAGTGGGTATCCTTGTGTTGATTTTGGGCTTCCGTAGATTCACAAGGATGTGAAAATAACATTTTATAATAATTAATTTAATGTAGATATAATTATTACCGAAACATGTATATTTTACTGAATTGATTTAAATATAGGGTTATATAATAGATATATATATCTATATATATTAATTAGAAAGATAATAATATTTACTACATCTTGGTATTTTTTTTATAATATTTAGAAATTAGATAGATATATTTACGTATGAAAAAATATGATGTAGTGATTACCTCATCAATAAAAAAATGAAAAAAATGAATTTATAAATATTAAAATAAATTTAATTTGAAAATTTTAATGCCATACACGAATTTTATGGATCAAATTGACATATTAGGGTTGATTTAATGCCTTTGGTTCAAAGAAAGTGGGTTTTTATGAATTTTAAAAAAACGTTTAGTATGAATTGTGTCCAAAATTGACATACGTCATAACATAAAACATAAAATAGTTTATTAAATGATATAAAATTTATAAAAATATAGTCTTCATAAAAATGGTCAATATAAGTCTACAAATGTCATAAATATTTTTTTTGTGACTTTGGACATGATATGGTAGTTACATTAACCTAGAATGTGTTAATAACAAGATTTCATAGTTAGATTAAAAGGGTAAAATAATAGTAAAACCAAAAAGATATGGATAAAATAATATTCAAAAAATGTCTAAAAATTATTATATTATGGTTATTTGAACCAAAATAATCTTATATTTTTTTTAAATATGGTTTGGACCAATTTAAATTGAAATTAAATTTATAATAAATTAATATTTTGAGTGTTTACTAAAGTGCCCCTCTCCTCTCTGATAGAAGGTAACCTCCCCCCTCTCACATTCACTCTCTTTTGATCCTTCATGCTCAGCCAAAACCTAAACATTTCTCTTCTCAACTTACCCAGTAACATTTTTAAGACATCGTTATTCTCAAAAGACCGACTCTAGTGCCCTAAGAAGAAATTTAAAGGAGGCACATGAAGAAAGATGTAATCTCTTCTACCGATTCTTTCAAATTTATTTCTTCTTATACATCCTCTTATTTTTTTAAATATAAAGTAATAAAATCAGTATCACTCATATAATTATATGTTATTATAAATATTAAACAACCCTATTTTACCTTTTATAGATCCTATAAAAAATGAAATCATCACACGTACATATGTAGGACTTACCGTCTCCACACGGTGGTGTAATATGTTTTTCACCACCACTATACATGGATGGGTATAATGGTTGAAATTATAAATAGATTAGATTATAATAAAATGTTACTAATTATTATATATTAAAAACGAAACAATTCAAGACCATTCAACAACAATGGGAACAATATCGCCGCTCGTGCGTACGTACGACTTACCATCTCCACGACGCGATGATATTCATACTCCATGTTAACAATTAAAAAATGATTATAAATTATATATAATATATAATCATGAAATTTGTGACATAATAATTTTACTGAATATATATATATATATTTCATTTACTTAGTTCCATTTTATTCAATATGGAAACGAAAATAGCATTCATGTGTACGTACAACCTATCGCCTCTATGAACAGTGTATTTCATTTCATTTATCAATCTATTATATATATATATATTTATATATTGAATATATATGATAAATAATTAATTTTTTTTATTCTAGAAGTAATTAAATTATAAAATAATAAATAATATCAAGAATGAAAATTCAAAACACGTACGATAAATAACATAATTATTACCCAAAACGTGGCTTAAACATGGAATTGGAAAATGAATGGGTAAAATAAAGTCTTCAGTAAATCATATATGATATAATCAATATTATTATGTTCATATTATAAATTAATAATTTTTTAACCCACTATACAAGAGTTTTGGACACATATAGAGGAAATCAGACCTAAGGTAAGTGATAATCATTCAATCTCATATTTAGCTGAGATTATTTATATGTAAGTATTTACTAGGGTTATATTTTTCATTCATTTCCATTATTTCTAAAAAAGTTTTCATAAATTTTTACTATTTATCTATGTATGTTTAATGTCAATTTTACCTATTTTTTTTACTACATGGTATAGAAGGAATCTTTATTTTGTGTATAATAAGATGTACTTTTTGACTTTTCTGGAAAAAGTACAGGGAGAATGTGTTTTTAACTTATACAACATGAATGTATTTTTACGGTTTCATGATGCCTTATTTCCACAAAGCATTATCTACACTATTTCAAGTTTATTTTCATCTATATTCTTTTATTTTAAAATTTCATGGAATTTTGAGAAAAGAAAATGTTTTTGAAGAAGAAAGGATATTTTCATCAAGAACTAAGTTCAAGAGTATTATCAAAATTAATTTCCTTCTAATATGACAAAGGGTTCTATTTCTATCCCTATTATTACTTTTATTTTATTGAGTTTATGATAGAATTATATTTATGAAGCCCATCTATCCTATATGTGTTATGTAATGATGAAGTAATGTTTAAGAAACCCATTTTATTTCATGGGTTATGCTATGATGAATGAATTAGGTTTTTTTGGAACAGGTAAGAATGATTTCATTATGAGATGGGTGAGACCTATATATCTCTCCAATTCATTGGGTAAACATTTATATCTCATGAGATAAACATGACTGGAATGACAAGTAAATCCAGTTTAGTAATACATGGCTGGAATGACAAGTAAACCGGGTTTAGTAATAGACTTCATCAACTATGATGGTATAGGAAGTAATGACTTGGCTACGATAGAAATCATATTATGTGCATATTCGTTTTCCACAATTACATGTTTTATGACAATACTATTCTATCATGGTTAATGTTACTTTATGATATATTCCTTATGTACTGCCCAAATTTATTTTATGACTCGTGATTTTGATGTTTAAAAGTTGTGTTCATGTTTTTATGTTGAAATTTATATCGTTAATTTAATGATCTCCATTTTTACCCTTTCTGAGCAGTTGAGCTCACCATTTTTATTTTTTCCTTTACCTAGGATATAATGAAGGGTTTTGGGTAGGAAAACAAATGGGTAAGATCTTTATGGGAGATATTGAAGATCTTTCACTATGATTAGAAGATTATGTTCTCAGATTCCAAAGACACTAAACTAATATGAACTTTAGACATTTTTTTGTGTCATGTATCAAGTATTTTAAAAAATAAATTTAATATCCATGTATGTAAATATTTGTTCTCTATAGTTGGTATCAGAGCGAAGGTTTAGTCATCCTTTGGAATCTACGATGCGAAAACTTTAGTGAGATCCCAAGGGACACATCTAAGGTATTTCTAGGTATGTACATAAGGTTAAGTATAAATATAGGTTACAATCCTAGAATTATGTTAATGATCATGAATAACCTTGGGTGAACCTAATGTGTCATGGATTAAAGAAGGTTTCTTAAGTTAGACGTATTATATGTTACTTTTTATGATTATGTTGTTCTTTATTATATTAACTATTTCATACACTATGGTTTCTAGTTTTAGTCAATGGAGGGAACCAGAAGGAATTGGGTAAACATTGAATATGATGGCAAAATTAGTGACTTTGAGAAATGAAACTTTGTAATTCCTAATGAAAAAGATATTGTTATTATTCCAAATCAGTCATTGTGATATATGATTACCAAGGTGAACTGTAGTGGTATTCCAAAGTCATAAAATAAGAGGAAGATAGAAATTTAAGCATATTCTAATGGTGAGGATCATAGTGGAAGGATGATTAAGCTTTATACATATCAAGAAGAATGGAGAAAGAACCTTGAGGAATACCTAAAATGAAGGGGAAGATGTTATCTTTGTGGGGAAAAGGGTCATAGAGTGACATACTGTCATGGATTTCAATGTCTTATATGTAGAGAACACAATAATTACCCAAAAAAATTCCCCTACTTAAGAGGTTACTTCTAAATAGTAGAAGGACCTATTCCATTCCAATCTTTTAAGAGGATAGATTTAAGTGTTTATGTAATTGTATTTAAGAATAATTTGGTAGATATTCAATTATGTTATTATATAATATCGGAATATCTGTGGTCCATTGTGGTTTTCCATTAGAATATGGTACTGGTATCCATGAAAAGTGATTGAAATATTTTTGGAAATCACATGATATGAACATAATAAAGGGATAAATAGATAATTATATGTTTGATAGTATTAATGATCTCATGACTGATATAAGGAAAAAGTGATATCATGGTTTCAGTATATTGAATTTTTGGGATTTTGGTATTTTGAAAGATTTAACATTTGACTTCATTCATATTTACACTAAGGTTCTATGGTAATTCATGTTTCAAGAGAATACATGATTAAGGTATTCACATGTTTGGATTGTGAAAACCATGGAATTCCAAATGATATATGAGAGACAAATGTTAAGTCGATTTAGTTCACCTCCTCCTAAAGTTTTATATATTATGTTTTTGGAAGGATAATAATGTTTCTATATATGGATATTATAAGTTTGATTCCATTTTATGTTTGTTAGATTAATGTATTACCTAACTATAGGTGGACTTATGCATATTTGATAACCTGTTCTAACCTTTTTATTGCGACAGATAGAATGACCTATCATTATATCGCATTATCTGCTAAATCTTCAAAAATTAATAATTCAACTTCTTTTATTTGAAAGATAGATGAAGTAGAAATTGTTCAGGGATCGATCAACAGTGAGATTGTACTAAAATCAAGTAAATATTTATTCTCATTCATTAAATTTAGGAAAAGGATCTTAAAACCAAAAATGTTATCTTAGTACCTCTTATATGATGAATTTGATGGTCCCTTAAATCATCATTGATTTTTGGATTTTTGGTATTTAACTTTCACCAAACCTTATTCCCTATTACTATTCATAAAAACTTGATGGTTATATTTCTTTTCCATATCCATTTTTTCACATACCACCATTGTTCTCATATATGTAAACCTAGTGATGTGTTACTTTGGGTCACCATTATGTTTCTAACAGTACTTTTAAATGATGTTTTAGTATCCCTTTTTACAATGGGGGTTTCTATAAAATAAGCATTCAAGTAGAAAACAATTTATAACTTGAGGGTGAAAATCATTTTAGGGGGTATAGAATCTAACTCCCTGATATTTTATGAGATAGATTATTTTAATGCCTTTGATTACTTGTGGTGTACACTACACCAATATTATCGTGTTCTATAGTTGGTTTCAGAGCGAAGGTTTAGTCATCCTTTGGAATCTTGGATGCAAAAACTTTAGTGAGATCCAAAGAGGTATTTCTAAGGAATTTCTAGGGATGTCCCTAAGGTTATGTATAATTATAGGTTACAATCCTAAAATTATGTTAATGGTCATGAATATACAAGGTTTAACAAAAGGTGTTAGGTGTTAAAGACGTTTTCATATGTTATACATCCTATAAGTAACTCATTATGATTATGTGGTTCCTCATTATTTTAACTCTTTCATTCACTATGGTTTCTGGTTTTAGTCAATTGAGGGAACTTGAAGGAATTGGGTTAACATTGAATCTGATGAAAAAATTGGTGACTATGAGAAATGAAATCACATAATTCATAAAGAGAAAGATATTATGATTATTCCAAATCAGTCATTGTGATATATGACTAACAAGGTGAACATTAGTGGTATTTCTTTGTCATCAAATAAAAGGAATATGGACTTTTAATCATGTTCTCATGTTGAGAAACATAGAGAAATGAAGATTAATCTTTATTAATATCAAGGAGAAGGGAAGACTAACATTGAGAAATACCTCAAATAGAGGGGAAGATGTCATCTGTGTGGGGAAAAGGGTCATAAAGTGACAGAATGTCATGGAGTTCAATGTGTTATATGTGAAAAACACATGCATTTCCCAACTCAATACCCCTGTCTAAGAGGCTACTTCTAAACTGAGAAAAGAACTATTAAATTCCAATCATTGAAGAGTTTGGAATGAAGTGTTTATGTATTGGTATTCAAGAATAATTTTATAGAGGTACTTTTATGTTATTATGGAATATTGGAATATCTATGGTCCATTGTGGTTTTCCATTAAAATATGATACCGGTAACCATGAAAAGTTATTGAAATATTTTTGAAAATCACATGATATTCACATAATGAAGGGATAAGAAGATAATAAGATTATTGATAGTATTAATGAGATCATGAATGATATAGAGACAAAGTGATATCATGGTTTGAGTATATAGAATTTTGGGATTTTAGTATATGGATAGTGTTAAAATTTTATAGCATTCATGTTTTCACAAAGGTTATATGCCAATTCATGTTTCAATAGAATACATGATTTAGGTATTCACATGTTTGGAATGTGACAACCAAGGACCACCAAATGAGATATGGGAGTCAAACGTTTAATCGATTTATTTTACCTCCTCATAAAGTTTTCTATTTTTAATTTAGGAAGGATTATAATGTTATCCATTTATGAATATTATCTGTTATTTTCCATTTTAAGTTTGTTAGATTAATGTATTACCTCACTATAGGTGGACTTACACTTATTTGATAACATGTTATATCCTTTTTGTTGAGATAGATGGAATGACCTATCATTCTATCTCATGATCTGCTAACACTTCAAGAATGGAAAATCCAACTTCATTCATTTAAAATATAGATGAAGTAAAAAAATTTATTTGGGAACGATCGACAGTGGGATTTTACTGAAATCATGTATGTATTGTTTCGCATTCATTAACATTAGGAAAAGGATCCTAAAATGAAAAATGTTATCATAGGAACTTCTTATCTGATTAATCAGATGGTCCCTTAAATCATCACTGATTTCTGGCTTTCTGATAGTTAACTTTCTCCAAACCATATTCTGTACCACTAACCATCAGAACTATATAGTTAGATTTCACTTCTATATCTAAGTTTTCACTACCACCTATGTTATTTTATGTGGAAAACCATGTATTTGTTACTTTGGGTAACCATTATGTTTCTAAAATTCTATTTAAATGCTGTTTTGGTATCCCTTTTTATGATGTGGGTTTCCGTGAAATAAAAAATCATATAGAAAACCATTTATAACCCTGAAGAATTTTGATGGTGAAAATCATTTTAAGGGGGTAGAATGTAACTCCCTGATATTTTTTGAGATAAATTTCTTTAATTCCTTTTATTACTTTTGTTTTACACTACACCAAGATTATCTTGATCTATACACAACACCATATTAGCTATCAGTATACACAACACATTTTTTTGGCATCTTTTGCACAAAATTTCAAGTTTCTTTGATAGAATTCATTTAAAACAGCACTGAGTATTGATTTTGTTAAATGTATAAATGAAATTAGTTTGGATTATGTTATACTCAACACTAAAAAAATCTTGCAATTCATGAAACACTAACTTGTCTAGCGTTACACGGAAGATGGACCTTCCTTGATAGCTTGCGTTGTATGCAATACCGAGTTTCAATAAACAATGATATATTTTTAAAATATTATATTAATAGCCATTATGAATATTTTTATCCCCAATTTGAATTTTATATAACATTATCATCCATATTACACATTTTCTTGAACTTAATACAAGAACCAAATTAATTTTTTTCAGATAAAAGAATTATTTTTCAAAAAATTTTGTTTTACCACCTCTTGATGGAATACCCATTTTAATTCTTTTTTTGAATATTTTATAAGTTAATTTTTTAAAAATATAATAATTATTTGTAATATGGACATAAAAATTTACTTTTGTTGAAATTTTATTTTTTTCTAATAAAATTATAATTTTATTGAGCAGTGAATAATACTGCATTTTAATTCAAAACTGCCTTTTTATCTAATATATTTATACTGTTAGATTATATGTTTAATTAGTTTAAATTTTTATTTGATTTATTCAAAATTTAATAAAATTTTGGTCCTTGGAAGTAATTTCACTTTTAAATTGGACATAAACACATGTCAATCTTTTGATTGTTATTATTTCTAAAAAACTTGTTTTTTGGTTTTGACAATGAGAATTAATTTTAAATTAATTTCAACAAATTCTGTGTTTTTAATTTGGAAAAATTGATTCCATATTTGGAATCATGAGGTTCAGATTTTTTAAATAGGTACATTTTATTCATAGACATTATGAATAGTAACTTTAGTAATTATTTTATTTACGATGACTAAATGGTAAATCTGGTAAATAAGGACAAATAATAGTATTATAATAATATTAAAATACCCTAACACATGTCCTAATCCTATTGGATGAGATATTTCCGACCATGGGTATCCATGAGCCTATTTTTGGAACCCGTGGATTCATATAGATGTCAAAATGATATTTTATAAGAATTAATTTAATGTAAATATTATTATTACCTAAACATATATCTTTTACAAAATAAATTTAAATATAGGGTTATATAACTGATATATATGTCTATATATAGTAATTAGAAAGATAAAAATATTTCCAAAATCATGGAATTTTATTTATAATTTTTTAACCTTGGATAAATATATTTATTTGTGACAAAATTATGATGTAGTGATTACCTCATTAATGAACGATTAAAATAAATGAATTTATAAATATAAAAAAAATTAATTTGAAAATTTTGATGTCATACATGAATTTTATCGAATTAATTGAAATATTTGGGATGATTTAATTCCTTTTGTTCAAATCAATCATGTTGTTAAGAATTTTTTAAAAAAGTCGAGTATGAATAGTGTCCAAAATTGACATTATTCCTAACTTAAAACATAAAATAGTACATTAAATGATATTAAATTTATAAGAATATAATATTCGTCCAAATGGTTAATATAAGTCCAAAAATGTCATAAATAACTTTTTATTTGTCTTTAGACATGATATAGTAATTACATTAACCCACAATGTGTAAATAACATGATATCATTGTATGATTAAAAAGAATAAAATAAAGGGTAAACCAAAAAGATAATGTTAAAATAATATTCAAAACATGTATAAATATTATTGGATGATGGGTAATGGAACCATAATAATATTATATTTAAATTAAATAAGTTTTTGAGTATTTTTAATCAAAATTTAATTTATAATAAATTAATATTTTGAGAGTCTCTTAAAGTGACCCTCTTTTCTCTTATAAAAGGGAATCTTCTCCCTCTCCACTTCACTACATTTTGAGCCTTCATGCTAAAAAAACCCCAACCCATTTACCAATTAAAATTCCTTAGTAACATTCTATAGATTTTCTAATTCTCAAAATACCAACTCTAGTGCCCTAAGAAGAAATTTAAAGGAGGCACGTGAAGGAAGACGTAATCTCTTCTACCGATTTTTTCAAATTTAATTTTTCTTCTACTTTATATTATTTATTTGTTTAATTGTAAAGTAATAAAATAAAAATAAATAATATTATTATATGTTATTATAAATATTAAACAACCCTATTTCACCATCTATCCATCTTATGAAAAATGAAATCCTCACGCGTGCGTATGTACAACTTACCCTCTCCATGCCATGGTGTAATTTGTTTTTGACCACCACATTACTTGGATGGGTGTAATGGTGGAAATAATAACTATATATGATTAAAATAACATTATACTTATTCTGAGATATTATAATCAATCCACTTAAATACCATTAAACAATTATGGGAACAATATCGTTACTCATGTGTACGCACGACTTATCGTCTCTACGACACGATAAGATTAATTCTCCATGTTAACAATTCAAGAATGATTATAAAGTATATATAATAAATAATATTAAAATATAAGATATAATAATTATAATAGATATATATATATATATCATTTACTTACTTCCATTGATATCATTAAGGTAAGGAAAACCGCATTAATGTATATGGACGACCTACTGTCTCCATTAACGATGTATTATATTTAATTTATCTATATTATATATATATATATATATTTATATACTGAATATATATGATATATAAATCATGTTTTTTTAGTATATAATTATTTAAATCATGATATAATAAATAATATCAAGAATAACAATTCAAAACATGTACGATAAATAAAATGATTATTACCCAAAACGTTGCTTTGACATGGAATTGAAAAATGAACCTGTAATATAAAGTCGTAAGTGAATCATATATGATATAATCAATATTATTATGGTTTTTTACAAGTTTATAATATTTTTGAACCCACTATTCAAGAGTTTAGGACATAGATGGATGAAACTGGACTTAAGGTAAGGGATAATCTTGTAATCTCATTTTTATTAGAGATTGTTTATACGTGAGTATTTAATAGGGTTATACTTATCATTCATTTCCATGTTTTCTAAAAATGTTTTCATAAAAGGTTTACGTTTTTTCTATTTATCTTTAAAGTCATTTTTACCAATTTTCTCGTTTTTTCTACATGGTATAGAAGGAATGTTTCATTTGTGTACAATGTGAGGTACTTTTTTGACTTTTTTTGGAAAAAGTACAAGGAGAATGTGTTTTTAACTTATACGAAATTAATTGAAGTATAGTGTTTCATGATGCCTTATTTCTAAACAGCTTTATCAACACTATTTCAAGTTTATTTTCAACTAAATTCTTTTATTTTAAAATTTCATGGCATTTTGAGAAAACAAGACGTTTTTGAAGAAGAAAGGATATTTTTCTCAAGATCTATGTTCAAGTGTTTTATCAAAATAATTTTTCATCTAAGAAGACATAGGGTTGTGTTTATATCCCTATTATAACATTGATTTGATTGATTTTATGATGGAATTATTTTATGAATTCCATTTATCCTATAAGGATTATGTTATGATGAAGTGATGTTTAAGAAACCCTTTTTATTTCTTGGGTTATGATATGATGAATGAATTATGATTTTGTGGAATATGTTAGAATGATTTCATTATGAGATTGGTGGGACCTATATCTCCCTAAAAAGCATCGGGTAAAGATTTATATCTCATGAGATATACATTACTGGAATGAAAAGTAAATCTGGTTCAGTAATACATCGCTGGAATGATAAGTAAACCCAATTTAGTAATGGATTTTTTCCATTTTGATGGACTTGGAAGCAATGTTTTGGCTACTATAGAAATCTTATTATGCGCTTGTTAGTTTTCTAAAATTATTTGTTTTATAGAAATACTATTCTATAATGGTTAATGTTCCTTTATGATCTATTCCTTATGTACTACCAAAATTTATTTCATGACTCAAGATTTTTATGTTTAAACTTTGTGTTCGGATTTTTATGTTCAAATGTATATGGTTTGTTTTATATTCTCTATGTTTACCCTTGATGATAATTTAATCTCACAAGTTTTATGTTTTATTTTCCCTTTGATATAAAGAATGGTTTTAGGCAGAAATACAAAGGGGGGAAGATCATTATGAGAGATATTTATGATCTTTCACCGTGATTAGAGGATTACGTTTTGAGTTTCCAAAGACACTAAACTAATACAGTCTTTAGGCATCTGTTTGTGTTATGTATTATGTATTCCGCCAAAGAAATGTAATGTACATGTAAATAAAGGTTGGGTATCTACAATAATACTTTCCCACTTGTTTTTTTCTTTTCCCAAACATTTCACATCATGATATATATTTCTCTAATAATCTCCATGGATCAGAGAAAACAAAATAAAAAATCAAACTCTTTATATCACATAATATCATAAATAGTGTCTCCACATAAAGATAGTATCTAAGTAGATTTATAAGGGGCACCATAAGTCATACACCATATACTACACCTCATAACATTATGTCCCCTATAAAATATACCAATAATTATCCTTTGGATACTATAATAGGAGGTATAGGGATTTGAAACTACCATAATCTATTACCACAATCTATAAACATATAGAGGATGGTAATATCTATGTATATAAGAAAAAAACAAAAAAAAACAAGAAGAGAGTGGCAAAGAGAGGGTCATTATCCCTACATCCACACTAACCTGTATATTGGGGAAAACCCCCTAGAGTAAGTTATGAGTCTTTATTGTTTATTTTATGGGTGGGGTAGCATAAGAAATAAGATATCTTAAATAATATATATATATATACATCAAAAAACCAAACTACGGGAAACTAACTATCCATATCCTGAACCATAGTTATCATATCAATGGAACCCATCTTAAACTACTAATGACTATGTATTATAACATAACAAAAGTATTTTAATAGAATTTAAATAAATTATTTCTATTAAAAATTTCATATATATATATATATATATTTATCCCCCAATTATATATGGTATCCATCTATCTTTGATACCCACAGGTTAAATCATCTATTATTCATTTCCATTCTATAATTCATTGTACATTAAGATTCATCCTAATATAAAATTAAATAGGAAAAGAACAAGAACAATGAACTATGTCAACATGTAAGGAATAGAACATAGAAAGAAAGAAACATGACCATCAGGAATTGATGAAAATTTTATCAATTAAGAATATTAGATTTCATATAAACATCAATGTGAAATTCTAGCCTTAACCACCGCCATTTGTCTCAGTTCTTTCCCCAACAAAACTATGAATCTCACCAACCTCCACCCCATCACAAACTCTAACTATTTTAATAACCTAGAGAACCCTCTTCTATTTATCATGTAACCACTAGCTATCCCAAGCACACATAATGTCTCATATAAAGGTTCAAAAAATAGATAAAACACATGAGGTTCCAAGTAAACAACATATATTTTACAAGGATTTTATTACCTAGAACCAAGTCATCCATCCTTCATAAGGAAATGAGATCGCTCAACCCCATGAAATTATCATCTTCAAAAACCAAATTTGTTCCTATATTTAATTAAAAAATTAATTTAACATATATTATAATCATAAAGAAGCTAAGAAATTAGTTATCAGCTATTAATAATCAAATTTATCATGATTATTGCATGACTTCGTGTTTTTCTAATTATATGAACAAATAATAAAAATTCAACATTCCTCTTAAACATTTTAGTTATATAAAATTGATGATTTAAGTTATTAATGCAAGCTTAAAGAACATAAAACATCCAAATTAATCGTTTCACTAGGATATGGACCATTATCTAGAAAATCAAGTGGTGAACCACAAACCAAGAATAAACACATGTAATAACTTCCACCCAAAACCAAAAATCATTGTTTAATTCTTTTTAAATCAGTATAAAGGTTAATTCCACCATTACTTATTGAGATAATGAAAAATCACCCCATAATATCTCATAGTATAAAATAGAATCTGTAAATTCTATACTTATGGATTTCAGTAGTCTTCAATCAAGAAAAAATATCCAATCACATATCCCATAATGAATATATAGTCCCCATGGACACTGCATCATGAACATACCAATAAATACTGAAGAAATTCCCATAAGGAATAAGAAGACAATAAGAAATAGCATTGAAAGATAGAGCAGGGGGAAACAAAATCAAAAAGATACTAATTCACAATAGAAACTTAAAAAACTCACATCGAGTCATAATGGATCAAAAATCATAAATGCGGATTATATCCCAATCAAAAGCAATTTGAAACACCATGAAATATCAACTATGTGGTTCAGACATCAAAGATTATTAATATTATTTCAAGAGAAATAGAGGGTGTGATAAGAATTATTGGAACACTAATAGATGGAACATCAAAGAATAAATGTCTCATTCATTTCATGAATGGATATATTTCAAAGATTATTGAAAAACGTATCTCCCAAATCATATAAAAACAGAATTAATTCACCCTATGAAATGTATGTTCATATTGAGAAATGTAAGGTACATATTCACCAAACCTGAAACATTATCAATTTTTTTATCCTTGGTTTCATATCATGAATTACACACTACAATAGAACGTCAGTCATATTGTGAAAAAATATTTTGGTTGTGAACCACTAAATAAATCCGAAATATAATTTCACATCATGAATTCCCATTATATCAATATTTATGCTCTAAAACTCCACTAAAACTACTATATGATCCCCCCCACGCACCTCATACTTTAGAAAAATAGAAATTAATAATCATGAAATAACAATATTAAAGAGACACAATGAAACGGAATTCATGATCAATACATTTATAGTAGAGTGTAATTATATAATGGGTGGGATTGATATCCTTTTATTAGTAAAAAAGATGGTTGAGTGCGTAGAAAATAAATTTATGTAAGGGGAATTAATGAAATCATATGTATGTTAAGTTGGTTAGGTGAGTAATTTGGTTGAATTATATATGATACATATTGCGTCCCAAGACTTATAACAATATTATTAAATGATTATTAAGATAAATATCTATTAAATACAACCATGTGACCAAAAATAATCATTTATTTTGAAGACTAGGTTCATAATAAATAAAAAAGTAACCAAAATAATGTAAAATTATTTCAATCTCTATAATGAGATCTTAAATCCCACTATTCTTCTAGAAAAACATAGGATAATATGGGGAATAAATAAATGAAAGGCGTGAGCTAAAAAATTTGTGTAAGGGAATAAAAATGATAATGAATCATACCATATGATTCAAATGAAATAAAATGATATCATGAAAGAGAATTATTATGAATAATCACAATGGAGAATAACATAATTAACAACTTATAATATGATCATGGAAACATGTAGTTGGGTATTGTGTTAGTGCTATGCACCCCATAATCATACATGAAAAATGGGGGTTCAAAACCCATTTGGTGTAGGTACTTTAGTAGTACTGTCACGAACTGCAGTAATGGATGAACTGCAGTGGTGACATGTCACTGTAGCGGTGGCAGGGCACAGTAGTAGCTGCGGTACTATAGTAGTTGGGTACTGTAGCATTACAATTCATAGAATGGTATTTGGGCCAAAACATTGGGCCTAAAGGCCATGTAATGGGATAAATGCCCACTGGGCCTTCAGGTTATGTAATGGGTCTCCCTCTACCTAGTTAAAAGAGGTCTTTTGTTTGCTTTAATAATACATGAGGCTTAAAACCCAAACATTCAAAAAAATGAGAATAGAAACATAGGAATGTGAATACAACATATGACATGACAAAAATATTTTTCATGGATATCCCCTAAGAATACCTAGCATTACAGAAAAAGTCCTACAATTGATTATGTTTACTCTCTAATAACATACATAATTTTTCATGGGAAAATAAATATTACCTAATTAATTGGAGTGATTTATGTGTTCACCCATTATAACATGTACATTATTATGGGTTCCATAAAATTAAATCAATCTTAAGGCATAGACAAACAATTACCCATGGAAAGAAATGTGTTTCATTTGAGAAAAGAAATTATGGAGTTTATTTTCTAACTGAATATAGGGAGAATTAACTAGGGATATATGTTAGATATATATATAAATAATTTCGAATAATTTCCTAATACTAAGTAGAGTGTGTGTGTGTGTTAGAGTGATAATGTTCATAACCCAAAGAAAACATTGTTCTTGGATAGATCCCTTGAATTATTTCTTTATCTATTATGTAATTTCATATATCTTCCTAGATAGTCAAATTAGATTAATCAAGTACTTAATTCAGAAACATTTCCATCTATAATTGACTTATTATTGTTATATTATTTTTATTTATTATCATTATAATGCGATATAATTTTTAAATTTGGTGTTTGAGGAGGATTCGATACATGGTTCCAATTTCAAACTACTTGTTAATAATTACTGATGTTATTTTCAAATGGTACAACAATTACATAAGTTAGATGAAATGGTATTTATATACTTCATGAATTTATAATTTTCCCAAATACCCATATGTTCTCTTATATAGGGATGTCTCTTTTAGTAAAAAAGATAATGTTAAATGTTTAGTTCATTTAGGTAGTTTTACCAACAATCATGAACTAGTTTGTTATATTCAATATTATGGTTATTTATTCATTACAATTATGAAATATGATATAATATAATAAGTATCATCTTATTTAAATATGATATTATTTTATGATCATCATTGGAGGAGGTGTAGAAAAACGAGGTTCGTTGTACATGACGGCGATGAACAAACTATACAGTAAAACAATGCTTTCATTTAAATAAGGTAGTGAGTGTATAAGATGGATCTTAATCCATAAAAATAATATATCAGTATATTTAATACAATTCGGTTATTGGGTTTCTTATCTGCATTATATGAGTGTGGTAGAAGAAGAATAAAATTAAAATTTATTGGTTGAGATCTGTACCTCTTCCTTTTGTCACCTTATATAAAGATATCCATTAATGCTCCTTAAAATGGCCTTCAAATGAATCTAGAAACACCATGACCTATGGGAGAATAATTGGAAGAGACTTGGATAGAAATTTTTCAATCCTAAAGGCATATTTGGTGTGAGTATACTGATTTTTGAGGGTGGTATTTATAATGTGAATGTAGGGGAATTTTGGAATATTATATTCATTTTTTTGATTATTTTGGATCATGAAGGACAATATTATTGATTATTTTAAAAATATAGAGTAAATAGTGTAACTTATATTGAAATATTATCTAATACATTATTCAGGACTCAAAAATTCATGTATTTTACTTATAATGGTAGCTATTATAATTTACCTTATTTCAATATTCATCAAACACTCATGTAATTTTAAAAAAATAAAAAAATTCATCATAAATATTTTTTGATTTTTAAAATCCAAAAATTACATCCATTTTATAGATTTCCTTTTTAAAATGTGGTAAATTTATTTTTATAATAAAATTCTCATTTATTCAAAAAATACCAATTTTAATATTATGATGATGTTCAAATCATTGTTCATATCTTTTTGGGCATTATAATCTATGATGATGTTCAAATCATTGTTCTTATCATGTTGGAGACTTTTCTTAAACATAGAGGTAAATCTCATGTCTATATTTTGTAAAATATATTGTACTGTTCTATGAATCCTCCACAATTCTCTACTGTATTTCTTTTAAAATTTACCACGTGAAGAAAAATCTATAATTTCAATAAATTTAATAGTATTTGGATCAAATACTTGTTGATGCAGAGGTATGTAATGATCACATATGAATGACTTATTTAGGACCAAATGAGCACAACTACTAGACTCATGACTTGGAGATTTTAGTGGTAGTATTCGATCTAAATATGTAGAAGCACAAACTTCTAGGAGATGAATTTGTTATTTACCTAGAACATCATAGTCTTAGTTATATATTCAAAAAAATGAACCTAAAGGAGTTTAATTCGATGGAGTTCATGAAGGAATATAACATCATGATTTTCTATAATTTTGAGAAGAGAAATGTGGTGGGAAATTCTCATTGTAGGAAGTCTCATTGTCATTTGGTTGAGGAAAAGTCTGCATATTTGGATTCTTTTCATCTATCCTTGTTGAAGTAGAGGGGTGGATCTTATCATCAGTAAATAGGGTTCACTCATCCACATCTCAAATATGAGAGGGAGGCTCAGTTATGAGATATAGGCTAAGAGGATCTCTATGAAATGATTTATACAAGAGACTCACCAAATTGATTTTCTAATTTATGGGAACACATAGTCATTTTTTGAGGTATATATGGTGGTTATGATCACTATGAAAGAGGAGTTGATGAGGTAGTTTCACACATCTCCTCTATCTATAATTTTCGGTGTATGGAATATGTATAAGATCTTTTAGTGGAAGTCTTTTTGTATTGATATATGGTAGAGTGTTTTTTTGTTCATCTCTTAATATCTCACATGGTAGAAGGTGAAGGTAGAGCACCAGGTTCTATCAATATAAACATATCCTACTTAGAACATGGAGTGTAAATCACATGGAATTTATATGGACTTTGTGATAGGTATTTTTTGGGAATAGAGAGGCCACAATTCCATCTGGGTGATAAATGTATGACTTGTGAACTTAGCAAACATCATTTTTATTAGGGCGTAGAGTTTAGTGGAAAGTCTGGTATAGTTGTACATGTGGAAGATCATGCAGCTTCATGGGTACCCTCAATGATTATTTATTATTGTGATGCAAAATTTATATCACAATTGTTGAGAGACCAACATGAGGCATTCTAGAACCAGTTATAGAAGATTTTAGCATTTCACTCTTAGATGGATGGGTATACCAAGAACACTATCAAAGTGTTGTATGATATTCTAGGAGATTTTGTTTTAGACTTCACCCATATCTAAGAGGATCGCATTCAATTGGTATAATTTTCATATAATAACATCTATCACTATGTTATCATAATGAAACCTTTTGCTACCTTTTACAAGAGACCCAACAAGTCATCCTTGTGCGTGGATAAGATTGGGGAGGCATCACTTATTGGGAAATAGATGGTGCAAGAGATGGAGACTAAATTTTTAGTGATCCGTGATCATGTGAGGATATACTAGAGTTGATATAAATTTTATGAAGATCTACATTATCAGACTTTGGTGTTCATTAAATGATATTACATTTTATTTAGAGTCTCATCATGATTAGGATTAAATAGTTTTGACTGGGGGAAATCTATCCTTTAGGTTCTTCGGTTTATTCCAGATCCAATGAAGGGTTGGAGGGGTTTCTTACCAATTATCCCTAACACAACATTTAGAGCTGTTACATGATTTCTGGAATGTGTCTTAGATGAAGAGATATATGTGTGGTCATACACACAATATTGACAAGGGAAATCTAAACATCAAGAATATGGCGACCTTCATGGAGAACCATGTGGAGATCGAGGATTGGCAGGAGATGATCCTATAAGGATGTATCATTCCATTGGTTCCAGTTTAGTGACACCATGAGAGCATTTAGGAGAGAAACTTGTGAGGGAAAACTTAATCCATGTTTAGTATCCACACCAATTTGTTTATCTTATGATTTTTGGGGACGAAATGCCTTGATGGGGGAGTAATGTAGTGAAACTATTTTATCCTTGTAAGACGTTGAAATATATTGAGGAATATTTTTTGATCCAGGCCCTAAAAAATAAAATATTTAAAGGAATGAGGAGACTAAAGCTGATATTTTATAAATATTAATAATCCTCACATGAATTTTTATTGAAATTATAGAGTAACACCTATATATAGTTTCATATTGCAAACAAGATACCATAGTTGAGTGCAGAACATGGAATTTACCTGATTCATGACCAAATGTTAGTTATCACCAAATGTTTGGTTAACATGGTTCTTGGAGGTGAATCTAAAAGAAAAAATATATTAAATAATTTATTTTTTTATTAAATGAAAAACATAGTTAATTAACTCGTTTTTAAATTCTATAATAATCTTTAAACAGGGTTATTTCTAAAACCCTGGGAGATATCAACTAAGGAGCTTCATTATCTATTATTGGTAGATTACATTAGAGTATAGAGAGAGACTAGATCAAGGTAGATCAGCAGACATCATATTCTAATGGAGACCCACATCACTGGAGAATGTGTTCATCACCAATGATCCATCCAATTCGAGGCTGGGATCAACAATTAGTGATTTAAAAAATTTATTAAAATAATATGTATGAATATTATACATGTTTTTTATATGCTTTTGATTTCCCTTCACATGATCACTTAATTTTTTATATCTTTTGTTTTTGATGTAACATTCATCTCACCCTGAATTTTCTTAATTTATGATCATTGGTCATGAAAACATTGGTAATGAAATTTTTAACCTTTTTCTTATGCCTTTCCCCCAACCATTCTTAGCTATATTTTCCATTGTCCTATGAGGTCATGGTTCAACATTTATGAGGTTGGTTTATGTAGGATTGAAACTTGGATTGACACCAATATAGTGAAAAAATAATGGATCAGTGTTTTATGGGTGGATCATGATGGATTGTGAGTTGTTGGTGATAATATATGGAATTGGAATTCAGATTGATGATTGGTGATTGAAAGGGTGGGTCATGTACTATGTATCTTCCTGTGATTATCTTTATTTAGTATTCGGCCATCAGAGGTCCCAAAATGATGGTTGTATGTGATTCCCATAGGATCAGGGTGGTCGATTAATTTAAAGTGTGGTGGAAATGGTTCATATTGAAAATGTGTGAAGGAAATAAGGTTTACATAAAAAACAAGATAACACTCCATGTACCCGATAAGAACACGAGGATTATATCCCCCCCTTATTGTGGTGGTATGTTTTCAGAAAAATTAAGGATCACACAAAATGTGGCCAAACAACACACTATCTTACCCTACATAGGAGGCCAAGTCATGATCTATATTCCACACTCCTATGATCATGTATGGTAGGAAATTATATATACTCTAGTTGTACATAGGCATGATCTTTTACCGAGGTATGACCTAGTGCACATCCAGGTACATAAGAATATACTAATGAACACCAGCACAACCAATAGCACATGGATAGGAATCAGGCGGCTGAGACACGTCATGTGGTATATTTACATGACATCTACATAGACATGGACATAGATTCAAGTAGATAGGATAAGATGGACTCACATTAGAGAGTTATCACATTTTTTGTTGACTCCATATATTCCATTTATTACTATGAGAAACATCTCCCGTGTTTGTATCCTTCATATGGGTTCATCTGTTAGACCTTGACTAGCCTATCTAGAAAAGTCTTCCACACAGTATGGGTTGATTTCATTTGTAGTGTATTTCCTGATATTGTGTAGAATATTCTAAGAATGATTATTATTCGGGAAATTCTAGATGATTGTAGTGACTAGGTAGGACCATCCAAGATATGTATGGGTCTGTACTACCCTATCATACCAATTCATGGTATAACCATTTTATTATAGATTTTATGGGGTGAGTACTCGCTGATCACACTAGGGCGTGAGTTCAACACATTTTTTATAAAGATAGAGTTAGTAATCCTCCATAATACATAGGTAATGGGTTCTCTATGTAGGGAGAAGTACTCAATTGTTTACAAGATTTGGAAGGGTCTTGGTCCCCTATCAATGTTCAGTATCCCTCATATATGGAGTGCATGTTTGGGGTACATGCTAATAAAATAATATTCTACTAAGGTTACATGGGATTCCTGGTACATATTTGGGGCACCATTAGTTTTTATTTGTAGTGGAGAGGCATGGGCCCCTCAAAATGGTTTTGTAAATCTTTGTGAATGATGATGGCATCAGAGATCATCTTTTAGAGTTTCAGGATTATTCCTCAATTTTAGCTGGTTTGTGAGATGAGAATCCCATTCCTCTCTAATCATGGTTTATTTATGATATATATATATATATATATATATATCTTTCATTTACCAACTACTTTGGGTTGATCTCACTATAGATATATATCTATATAACTCCCATTCATTTTTTGGGGCATCTTATTAGGTATGTATTAAATAACCTCTGCATGGGATTTTCCCCCTGTGTTTCATGTCTTATACAAATGAGGTGATAGGTCGAAAATGATTACGGTGGAGCATAATGATAATTGGGAACATTTATTGCATATAGTGGTAGGTCTTGGAGATCAAGAGCCGGTATCTCTTAAAATTCTTCATTTCCCATTATTGTCAGGTCGAAAATTAATTTCTTGGTGGGTATATATTTTTTCCCTTACAATTTTGTTTAATGTTTTTATACTCTGATGTATTACCCAAAGTTTATTGCTTGCATTATTTAAATCTGGATGTTATAATCTTTAAATTATATTCATATTCATTACTTCATGGTCATGGTTGGATGTGTCTATAATGATTAATTAAGAAAAGGCCTCCCATTGTAGTTATGCCTTCTCCGAGCTTTTTTACATCCCCTATACTATTTTAGGCGAGTTTTGGGTTGTGATTTCATTGTATTTTAAAGGAAATGTGTTCCCTAGTGGGCCGGGACCTTATAATTAGTACCACTACCAATAGTCCTTGATAGGATATGATGAATATTTACATTAACCCAACCTAGACTATAATTTTACCAAAACATAAACTCCACAGGTCTTCATGTGTACCTAAAAATAACCATAGGTTGATATAGTAGTTAAGGTAACAAGGGGATGATGTGGGAAATTATTTTACATAATTTCTAATAATTTATTTTATTCATGGGATCTAAAACAAAATAGGAATGACCCATTCATAAGCTAGAAATTTATAAAATAAAAATAATCATATCCACCATATAAGGGAAATTTTTTTGTCAAAATATACCTACCAAACCATTACAATTGTTTTTATATAATTATATATATATGACTATAAAAAAATTATATAAAATTATACAATCCTTCAATTTAAAACATGCATTATAAGACCTATATATAAATGAATAATAAAAAGAACAAAAAATAAATTTAGGAAATAATGGTTGAAGTCACACACCATGGATGGATAACTAAAGATCCTATATCACTATACAAAGAGATGTCCAAAATTATCTCATGATGGCATTTCTAACCATAAATCTTCTTTCCTTATAAGGCCTCATGATCTTGTTATTTCCAATTTCCTATATCATGAATGGGTATATCTACACACATCCCATGGGACATATATAGGTTGTGAGAATATCATACATCGTAGTAAATCACCACATCAGCCCTTCCTATATACCATAAGTCCAATTCCAAATGAGAAAAACATAATATATGCATGATATATAAATGTATAATATTAATTATTTTATAATATAAAGATAAAAATAAAAAACCAATGTTTCATTAGTATTAGTCCCATGTTCTAGAAAACCCATAATTTATCAAAGATTATTACATATTCATAAATGGAAAAAATATTTTAAATAATGGTATGGGACCTAATATCCAATGGAAATAAACATTTTGGTTTAAGGACAGCCACATGTTCATCAATTTACTTTTATAATAAATCATATACTAAAGGAACATTTTTTCAAAATGAAGAATAAAACAATTATATATTATAAAGGAAAAACATATAAAAAATAAAATAACACATTTAGCTTCTAAGAAAACCAATTTAAAATTTATATAGCCACCATCAAGGCATGTCTACCTCTAATAGTTGAAATATCTTACATTGCCTCTCACATATTTTCTCAATTTAGGAAATAAATATAAGCATTCTTTAAAATATATACAGACAAATTCATATTTTTTAACAATTAAAGAAAATAATTTTTTTCAATAATTTACATGATATTATAAACAAACTATACATATATTACAAATATGAATAAATTATAATTAATAATAATTCATATCAAGGAAATAAAAATTTATCCAAAAAATTTAATCGACCATATTGTTTATAATATAAAATGTAATGGAAACTATTTTGGGTGTGACTTTACAAATCTCATGCCACTAAAAAAACCTTATTTTAATTATAAGAAAGAGTGAATAACACACCTTTCAAAAATATTGTAGCAACAATTTCATAGGCCAAGAAGAATAGGTATTCTTCAATACTAAAGATTAAATTAACATAGAAATCTATAAATTCCAGTATTATTATCACTACCAAAAAATAAAATGCTTCTCAAAAAGAAAATATGGTTTATTTTCCTTAGATCATCATAGAGAAATGTCAAAATAATAAAAGTGAAATATTTTTTAATGAAACTTGTATAATTGGATAGACGCTATCTGATTTCCTACCATGATAAACCATAAAACATGGAAAAATAGAAGAATTCCTTCATTATAATAAATGATAGATGAAACTCATAGTTATTTAGTGATATATTTAATCAATATTGATATAGGATATTCCATTATATGATGGTGAATAGATAATGTACTATTAGGGTGAGGTAAAAATAAATAATTGACATTAAAACCAATTCAAATAATAAAATTGTCTTAATTTTTGTGTAAAAATTAACATTTTCCCTAAATTTATTTAAAAAATTGTAATTTTATTGAGTGCTTGGTAAAAGACCTTAAGATCTTCAATGGATATAACAGTATAAATTATAAAACGAAAAAAACCATGATGAACAATGTACCCATCCACTATGAACCTACTTTAGCACCTTCATTATAACACAAATAATTTTTATTCAATAATTATATTAAATAACTTGTTTCATACATAAAATCAAAATAAAATAAAATAGTGGTGAATTTTTTGAAGAAAAAAAATACTAAAAACCATTTTGAAAATTAATTTTTTATGATAATGACATATTAAAAATCATTATAAAAATTATATGCACTATAAAACCAGAAAAAATAATAAAACTATAAACATGAATTATTCAACCTCATGTTATTAAATGAAGACCAACTCACTGAAACTACATTGGGAAGGAAGGAAAATTGTTATAAATATATTATGATTTTTTGGAGTTGAATAAATAAATAGTATGAATAGAGTTTCCTGAAGCATGTTTGGTTATATATTGAATTGTAATATGACCATTACATATATTTTCATTAGTTAGATTTTCATTGTTATATGTTGTTGGATATATGGTCATTCACTATACATGTATCCAGTAGATATATTGATTATTTTATAATATGAATGTAGAAGATAGAAATTGGGTATAAATAATACATTTTTAATTAAATAAAATTAAAAATATATTAATTTATTACTAAAAATCTGCTTATTTTATGAAAAAATGTACTAAAAATGGATAGTGGTTAAATTCATTAGATTATTACAATGATTTAAATAAAATGAATATATTATTTTTTTAATTACTATTAAAATATAAAAATAACATTTAAAAATAATTAAGTTATTATATGGAATAATAATTTAATGTTTCATGGTTAGTGAACAATGTTTTGAATAAATAGATTATTTTTATCAAAAAAATATATTTAAATTAAAATTTACAATATATTGATTAAAAATTTTATTTTAAATTTTAATATAAAACAATAATGTAACGTATATAATGTCATAATTACTTGATATGAAATAGTAATACTATCACATTTATGGATAATCATTTTCAATAAAAAAGTTTTCTTTTATGATTTACATTTTTAATTTATATTTAACAATAATCAATTTTCTAAATTGAGCTTAATAAAATGGATTAAAATTTTAGAATAATGGAAATAAATTTTTTTAAGAGGGAACATTTAATTTTTTTTAATAAAATATGTTTATGTGGTAAATAGTGCGTTACAACAATAATGTGTAGAAATATTTTTACGAGTCCAAACTAGTGGATAAAAGAAAATAATCTCTCTATCCTTGTATATTAAATTTTTATTATGGGATTAATGAAAATTATCCATTATATTTCCACTTTTTCTCCACATCCCTTATAAAAATGAAAATCCTTAAACATTAGGGAAATCATATTTGTGGTAATTCCACTCAAACACTCATGTACCCCTCCTCTTACCACTTTAATAAAAACATTCCTTTAGTTCCATATTTAATATCTACCTAAATTACTTATCCTAATTACATGTCATTCATTTTCAATCATCTTCTTCCAAGAAAGAGTTCTAAATACATTATTATAATGAACTCATTTTCATATGGATTGAATTTTTCAAATTAAATATCAAGTACTTCTCCTATATTTTCTATTATCCTTTTTATGAAACTATTCTCAAATCACCGTGAAAACTATAATTACTTTCTCTCAACATTATTTTTTTCATTTAAAATTATTTTATTTTAATATAACTCTATACTCATACATTTTTATTATTATAACATGTTTTTGAGTTTTTTTGACAACCTTCATGAATAATGTTATACTATTGTTATAATTTTAATCCAAGATGTGTCTTATAACATAAAATATATTGATATACGATATTTAAGGAAAATTTATGTTATCATTATGGCTATATATGGATGAATCAATGAAGATCCCTAGAATGTGATGTATCAATGAGAAGATAGGGTAAAATCACTGATACTCTTTTACAAATTATTATAAATAAATTAAAATGTGTGACATGTCATATTCTAATCCTCTCAATCATTGAATCCCACATATACCTAAACTAAGAATAAATATAAATCATCATAACACATAAAATAGTATTACAACATTTACACATGAAATGGGTGACTACATTTTTATTGTTTTATGGTCAACTTTGAGACACATATTTCCCCCTAAAACTCAAAATAATTACTTGTGGGATTGGAAGGGATCATAATAGACCATCAATATTTTTAAAAATGTTTATCTTCTAAAACTATTTAAACCATTTCCCACCTATTAGTAATTATTATCACCAAACACTATTATTAAGACATTTTAAGGATCCCCAAGTTGTCACGACATCATCACACAAGATCTCCATCTCTAAATTTAAGAAATATGACTAACATAAACTTATAAAAATCACTTTCTTCATTATGTTTTCAGTGCATATAAAATACTATAAATATAATATTCTATTCATTTACCTAACTTTATCTTTCTTCGTTTGCATCTTTTATACATTAATTATTCACCTTTAGTGTTTTCCCTCTTTGATACTGTCACGACCTGTCCCCCAGGGCCCGTGCCATGACTACCCCAAGCCCGCCTTCCATAGGCCAGGGGCTGGCCACTAGCACCGAAAGGCGTATTCCCAATAATAGGGAAGGAATTTCCATTATATCTTGTAAACACACACGACCAAGCACACATCAAGAAAAAAACATAAGTAAACTAAATAGTAAAAAGAGTGTGTATAGTAAGTACAAGCGGCCAGAATACAAGCCCTACTAGAAAGTACCAGAAAACTGGAAAGTACAAGTACACTGAAACAACTCATGTGAACACCCTCCAAGGATCCTACCTGAAGGGTAGGTATAGTTCTTGAATGGTCATCTCTACGGTATGCCTCATCTGAGGTCCACCTCCGAGCTACCTCCAGTCCTGGAACACTCGTCCTCAGTCAGCGATGTCCGTCGTCTACACCAAACACATCAAGGTGTGGGCGTAGACCGTGCATGGTTGAGTATAACGATACACAGTAGGGACCCCGAGACCCTAAAAGGTCTCACAAAATCCACAAAGGATAAACCAATAGAATAAAAACAACTATCAACCATAATTAGGTATATTCCCATACATATACCTAATTTATCAAGTATACCCATATCATTCATGAGGAAACACAAGGCCCAAATCATTTTCTCAAAGTTCAACTATTCCACGAAGGAAAGAATACCATGAAGGTAACACCACAAAGGTAATTACAAAAAAAGTAACACCACAAAGAAGAATACCACAGAGGTATCACCATGAAGGAAAGTAACACACAAGTTTTCCATATAGGAGAATACCACCGAGGTATCACCATGAAGGAAAGTACCACCCAGGTATGCCACACAGAAGAATACCACCAAGGTTTCACCATGAAGGAAAGTACTGCACATGTACGCCACACAAAAGAATACCACAAAGGTATAACCACGAAGGTAAGTACCACACAGGCACAACACACAAAATAATACCACAAAGGTATCACCAAGAAGGAAAGTACCACAAAGGTGTGCCATAAAGAAGAATACCACCAAGGTATCACCACAGAGGAAAGTACCACACCAGTTTTCCACACAGAAGAATACCACAATGGTATCACTATGAAGGTAAGTAACACAAAGGTAAGACACATAGAAGAATACCACAAAGGTATCACCAAGAAAGAAAGCACCACACATGTATGTCACACAGAAAAATACCACCATGGTATCACCCTGAAGAAAGTACCACATAGGTATGACACACAGAAGAATATCAAAAACGTATCACCATGAAGGTAATGACTCAGCTCAGACCAGATATAACTTAGGTATGGTTGTAAAGATGATTAGTTTTAACTACTGAATCATCTTACTCTGTTAAGAGGCAGACCCACATAGGATCCTAAACCATCAGACCCACATAGGATCCTAAATCATCAGACCCGCATAGAATCCTAGTACATCATCAGACGCACATATGATCCTAGTACAACAGACCCACACATGATCCTAAATTTTTCCCACATGGATTCATAGAGTGGATCCATGTGGGATCCTCAGGTATAGACCCATGAAGAATCCCAAAGCACAGACCCACATATGATACCTTTCTCATGTTACAGCTAGATACAGGGTTCCCGCACTAAGCTCTCTTGATTCTGGGTGGGTATACTCCTCAAGCCACATGTTGATACTCTAACAGCCATGAAGTCTCATGAAGAAGTATCCTACAGTATTTTCACGTAAAAGGGGTCTCAACACAGCAGATGGTGCATCAATCGGATGCCCGGTCTGTAAGTTATTAGCCTTTTAATCCCGAGGGCCCAGTTGGATTCGTATCGCTCCAACCCAGCCGTACCCCCAAATTTAACGAAAACTCATGTGGGGTATACCAAAATTACCACCTCGATCCAAGGTTTCCGACGCCATAGATAGTTCGTCAAACAGACGCCCATAGCTCAAGATATGGCCGAAAGAGCGAAAAGGGTCGAAGTTAGTCCAGGTTCGGTCTGACCTGGGTCCGGACCCGGGTTAGACCCGGCCCGCGGGATCCAACCCATCCCACTGGGTTCGGCTCTGTCTACTGGGTCTGGGCCATGCCGGTGGTGCGGCCCGTGGTGTGGTGGCCAGTGGTGCACCGGCCCGCATTGCGGCATCCTCTTGGCTCGTGGCTGGATGGTCGGCCAATCATCCTCCTCTGTAGGGTGCGGTCGCACGTCGTGCCTTCACCAGAAGTCAGCGTCAAGATGGACCCACCTCACCTCGCTACCGTAGAACAAGGCCCCGACTCTTCTCCACCGGGCATCGCGGGCACACAATGCCGGCAGCCACCCTTGCTCCGTCGCGGCCGACAGGCCGCATCTCTTCTCAGGCTGTGCGGTCGCGGCGCCGCCTTCACCACTGTTGGCCGGAGTGCCATCCACCACTCCCGAGTCCTAGTAGTGCCAAAATCCAATATCAGTCACTATCTTCCTCTATCTCGAAGATCACACCAATACCACATAGGTTGCGGAGAGGTCGGGCCGTGTTTGTTTAGCCCGCGCCCTCCACGTTAAAACGATAGCAAGTGGCTTTTTTTTCTTGAATTATGAATAATATCAAGAACGAGGTAAGGGGTATAAAAATAACAAACCCCAAAAGATACCCCCCAACATCTTCTTTCAATGATGAAGTAATCGTGGGTCAAACTATTAGTCGGTTGACCGCATTCTTCATATAAATTCATGAATGGGGAAGAGGAAGTCAAAAACAACCAAACAAAAATAATCCCCTACCATAAGCTCCTTGGAGGGCTTCCAAGTTTGAGGAAGTGTCGGCATTCTTCATCCCCTGGAAGTACCCTCCAACGACATCACCCATTCGTCGATATCCGGTTCGGGGTTTCTGTGCCGCTCGTCACCTCTCGCTAGTACCGACTCCGTCCTCTAAGGGTTTGGCATCACTAAACTTTGTCAGCACTTAGTTGCTTGGCGAAGTAGTGCCAACACCTCTACCCAAACTCCATATAATTAAAAGAGGGGAAGGGTGTGAAACTTTCATAGGATTAAGGGAGGCCCATTAATTAGGAACCTTCCTAATTCCCCAATGGTGCAGTTTCTTAGAATTGAATGGTCAAGCCATTTATTGGCATGACATGTCATCGGTCCCACCTTACCGCTCGTCCATTGGAGGATTAGATTAAAAAAATAAAATAATAAAGTTATTATATTTATTCTATTAAAAAGTTCAAAAAGCGAAATTTTTTCTCTACACCTACGGTGGTCAAATTGAAGGCCTCCTTAAGAAAATATCGACACTGCAAGTTCAACAATGACCTCAGATTTCAATTCTGAGCAACAGTTCAAATGTTATATAATACCGCTCGCGCGTTTACAGAATGTACACAAAAAAAAGTTTAGAAAAATTATAACAGTCACCCTTGACCCGTGCCGGTCGAGGTTAGGCTCTACTTAAGTGAAAAACGCCCCAAAGAACCCAACAGTACTCTCTGATTTTCAATCCGAGTTACCATTTAAAAGTCATGAATTTTTCAATAAAATAATTTTCACTTAATTATTTTATTTACAGCCAAAAACTAACTTTTATTGGTGGCTCACACCGACCAATGTTAGTATCTAACTAAAGAGAGAATAACCTCACATGTTCATCTTTGGTCTCAGATTTTTAATTTGAGTTACCGTTTGTGAGTTATAAGAATTTAAAAAATAAAAAAAATTATTTAATTATTTTATTCACGATTATACCATTTTTGGGTTTTCCCACAAGATGCTCGCGCAGACTAAATGCAAGTCACGCCTAGGGAAAACCCACCATCCAGAATGCAACAATTCCCTCATATTTTTGAACCATGTTACCGTTTATGAGTTATTCTAATTTGCTAAGAAAACTACTTACACACACTAATTAAAACATAACTAAACTTTAACGGATCATTCAGGGATCTCTGGGCCTCGGAATCACGCGCCGTCAGATTTTATGGTCTCAAAATAATTCCATATAATTAAAAAACTTATATGGAATTTCTGTGATATTACAGATACTGTAGGTGATTAGTAAAATTCCGTGTCTGATTTCCCCTTACTTAATACATTATTATTTCTCTTATTATTTACATTATATATATTTCACAGTCTTATGAATTAACTAATTACTCAGAATATATAATTTCAAGATATACTAGTTGATCATGATATTCCATGAAATTATGAAGGCCAATCTTCTCTAATTGGTTCCCTATTAACCTCCCCTTCTAAACTGTTCACAAATGATTGTATGATATGATCATTAAATTAATTACAAAAAAGTTAGGCCTTAAATATGTGTTTTTATATAGAAATATCACCTTGGTGAGGGAACTCATACTTTGGAATAAATGTTTTCATGTAAATATTGTGCGAACCACTATGGATTAAGCCATATAATCAACGAGAAAAGATATTTCATATAGGGACATGTGCCAAATTATACTACTTATCAATGTGTCATTACAAATAAAATCTTCTTGTTTCCTAACCATGTTGTTTTTTCATTGCATATTTAATTATTTAGGTTTATTCCATAGACATTACCATGGCATAATATTCTTCCCCATTTAGTTAATATCAACTTCCCAAATTATGTATGAATCATAATATCCTTTGAATCACTATGATTTTTTATCAATTAGAGAATATCTTCAGCATCACCTAGGTTAAATTATCAAATTTTCTTCTAGACAATTTTCAAATCATAATAATTTTCCTAATATATACAATTATGTATGAACTAGATATCAATTTTATACCAAAACTAATTGAAGACATTACAAAAATCTATAGAACAATCATTATGTAACTGTAAGTGTAACATACATTTCCATGCTTGTCCATTCCTTTTTGACTTGTCAAAATGACTAGTGACCTTTTTGTAAGAATTATGTTTCTTATTTAATGATTAAAATACCTTTATGTATTCCATTGAATAATAATAATTGGCCAACATTCATATTGATTTCTATTATGAACCCATTGTGATGAATCTTACATATTTGAGAAACCTCTTTTAAACGTCCCAGTAAGCTTCAATACATTGATAATTGGATTTGCATTCACTATAGAAGTGAAACATATATATTTTATAATATTTAATTATCTATTAAAATTTATTTAACAATTTTAAAGACTTCAATTTAATTATATTAACTATTTCTACATATTCCCATGTTTACAGATAATAATTCAACATATTTTCAATTTTTTGGTCTATATATTTTTAATGGACCCTACATATACACCAATGTTATTATTATGTATCCCATGAAGATATATGAGAACATTATGAAACATAAAATTTTCTTATTTTTATAAATACTATAAAACACGTAATTTATCAAGACAACCTTCATCACACTCATAAGACTTCTCCAACGACCCAATTTTATCTCAAGAACATTCTAAAACATCTTAAAAAATCTCCATAAATTAAATAAACATCACTAATATTTTAAAAAAGATAAAATACTTAACTGTAACACCCCATTATGATATTTAGGTACTCCATTGTATACAATTTGATTATCATCATTGTTAGGGTGTATTTGTGGGAATCTCAGGAATAGAGAGCCTATCATAGATAAAATGATCTAATTTTTAGGGATGTATGATTATTTTAATTAGTGGAGTCAAAGTATAAATGTGTAAGAGACTTATTAGGGTCCTTCCCATGTTCGATGAACACCCGAAGTTGGGTTTTATGTGTTTTTTTGCTTAAATATATTGATTCAGAAGCCTGCTGGATATTTACAAGATGTGTAAGTAGGTTTCATGATATGTATTCATTACCAGATATATTTCATGAACTGATATTTTTTGTAAAAGAGTTACACGTTGTATAATAGGTTCACATTGTGTAATCACTAATATAATGTTTTCAATAAAATGGAGACACATTTTTTAGTGTTTTCATCCTTCATGTATTACATGATGTGTAATGGTATTACACCCCATGAAATTATCAAAAGTTGTAATTGTAGGGAATTGAGAAGCTGTTTTTTCATTCAATCCTCATGAAGCATTCATATCTTGACATATAGATCACCCTAGGAGATTTTGGAGATCTACGCTCCATCCAGATTATTCCTTCGGCGATCGATCATCATGGTTGTTATGGGGTTCCTTTTTAGGTATTAATTTCTTCTAGTTCATCATTACATTAGTTTGTTCCATTGTGTTGTTTTTTGATAGGATTCAGATTAATGTTCAGATAGTGTTTTTAATTTTTCCTTTACAGCTTCTTTTCATGTCTTTTTTGGAAGGCCGATCTCACAATTTACATTCACCGTTATCAAAGGAGGATAGGTTAATACCATTTTGAGGTAGGTTTTTATAGAAAATGGTTTAATTATATTAATTTCACATCATTCTTGTTAAATTTAATAGGTTTTTTCAATTAATATAAGTTGTTTACAATTTCAATGTTTTTCTTTAAAAGATAAATGTTTTAAAGAGGTTTTGTTTATAAATGAATTTGTTTGACTTGGAAATGTGTTTTGAAACATCGAAGTGGATTGGATTGGATTTGAAAATGTTTTATAAATCCAGAGAAAGGTTATGAAATGTATTTGAAAACATTGGATCTTTAATAACTTTTTATGAATTAAGAAATAGAGATAGACAACATTAGTGTGTTTGTCACCACTAGTGGTTGTTTTTTTGATATTAATAAATTGTGGTAGCACTCTATATTAGTTTTATCCAATGATTAGACTAGTTTGGACTCATTTTATATCTGTTACACATTTTATCATTAGCCCAGTTTTCTTCCACTCCCTTCATTCCCTCTTTTTTCTCACTTACATTCTTTCATTAACCCCTATATTTTCCCCAACATCACATTTTTGACATCTTCCCTATGGTTCATTCCTTTTTTGATGGAGTCCCTATAGTCCTAATTTATTCCCTAGTGTTCTCACACACCTCGGAGATGATGGATCTAGCACTATTGGAAATATTCATAAAGAAGTGACCATTAATGAATGTCTTCAATAATTTTGTGTTTTCCTCATGGAATCTTAAAGGAAAATAAATTATTGGACTCCATGAGCTAAGACATTTCCTGATTTGATTATCAACTAAATTTGACCTAATCTCTTCTTTTGTGAATAATCAGTGTGTTATTTCAGGTTCTATATTTTTCATGTTTCTATGGTATTTGGAATTCCATTTGAAGCATGATCCACATACCAATGTGATTTGGATCTCCCTTCCTGGAATCCACTAAGACTTCATAATCTGGAGAACCTTCAGATGATTAGAAATATGGTGGGTTTATATCTATACTCTAATTATCATACTCATGTAGTTTTCCATCTGATATATCTAAGAATTTTTTTCAAAGATGATGTCACCAAGAATCTGAATGATTTCATCTGCATCAAGATTGAAGGTGAGTTGAAATGGAAGAAAAAAGTCTACTATTTATTAGGGATTTTGTTATGTTCCACCTATATGTGTCTTGATTATAACACTCATAATTAGTGGGAAAGATAACTTGAAATATCTAGGGTGTCCATCCCACCAAAATCCATAGTGACCGAACATCTTGAGAAGGCTTTGTTGAAGGATATGTTGATTTTCCTAAATTGTGGTTCACTATGTAATAACCCGAAAGAGGTTCTTCAGGGTACTAGTGGGAAAGAGCATTCTTCTATCATCTATAAACTAGAACACACCATGAATCCTGAGCCGAGGATTGTGGAAATTTATGCTTTCGTGAAGTAGGAAATGGATATCATCATATTTTCATGAAATGTTGAGGATAATCTGTGGGAGAATGAAGGGGCACTTGTGGCCCCAAACAATAACATATATAAGAGATCCCTCATCGGTTTTCTATGATACAAGGGTTAATTTTGATTTGTATCAAGAGGGTATATTTCGGACTACTGGTCTAAGTAATATAACCTTCTTTATTAATTAGGTCCTTGTAGAGCTAATGATTCTCCCATTTCTCACTTACCTTATCAAGGATGGAGTTATGAACTATGGTTTAGGTCAACAAAACCCATGAATATCAATTCATGCACTATAAAATAAATTTAAGGATTCCTCGAAGGACGTTGATTTCTAGAACTACTTCATAGTCCTCTATGTTGGTTTTCTATTCACATATGAATAATGGATTGTTGAGGAGGAAGGAGTCGAATATCATCATCCATCATAATGCATTACTAATGGGAAATAAGAGGATATTGATCCTATTTCTAAAATTTGGTCATATGAGATAAAGGATATAGAGCGTAAGGATGAATACCCCCAATCACCATCAAATACTGAAAAGAAACCCATAGTGGATTCAAATGGATTTACTTAGCATGCACGAAGGACATAGAGATATAAGGATTATTCAATCTTTCCAATTCCTCCCATTACAATGTCATCTTGATGAGGTAATCTCCCTCAACAGAGATTGATTGCAGCTAAAAACATCCCAAAGTGCAATTCTAAATGTCTTGATATGCATGTGGAGCATATTTTTCATCAACCTGATGTTAATTTTGTCATTATATCTTTATAATTATATTCCATTATTTAAGGGAGTGCAATTAAAGAGGATATTGTCTATGATAATAGTCAGAAGATCCCAATATATTCTAATGAATAAATTCCAGAGGATTTTCTCTAGATAAATTTATAATTGGAGGATGTGCATATAATGTTTAAAGTACAATTATAAGTAGATTTAAATGAATAATTGTTTTCGATTGACAAACCGAACATGATTTTGATACGGGGCTTCAATGAGGGGAAAACAAGCATGGATGGACTTTTGCAGACATTGGAAAACATTGAATTTAATTTTAAGGATCTCCTCAAAGGAAATCTAGATATGGAGGTATCCTACATGGAATGTCATTTATTCATGGTAAATAATTATAACCTCTTTAAATTCATTTGGAATGCTCTAAAAACATCTTTTGAGGTCTCACTCTTATTTCTAGATCTATGTTGGTTTATCACTTTTCCTTAAAAGAGTATTTGAAATATAATAAATAATGATTGTGAACATTATTACTTTATTATAATATGATATTATTTTCTATTTAATAATGTCTACGTTTCATTTTTATGGTCTCAATAATATGAATGTATTAATGAAAACCAAAGAAAAAATGTTTTAGAAATGGATTTGGATTTTTGAAAATTATTTGTAAAACTGTTTTAGATATAAAAGATATAATTGATTTTTTATATTAGAACATGTATATAATTTTTTGTGTTATCCTACTAGGATTTTTTATCATACAGTATTTTTTCCTTTGGTATGTTGTAGATGTTGAATTATAGTATACAATTAATGTGAAATGAATCTTGTAGCATGCTAGCTTCTCTTTTTTTCCCCTTCCTCATTTTTAGGTTAATTTGGTGCTGTAAAATAGTCACAAGGATACATATTGTTCTTTATATATTCATACATTAAGGTTTTTTCTACTTGAATTGGATTTTATGGATCTAGTAGTATATTTTTCTTCAGCGTAGTATTCTAGTTCTTTATCCTATTTCATTATATTCAAGATTTGTTATATCTCCTTAATTAAGCTAACCTTGTAGGGGTCGGCTCTATTACATAGTTTGGTTAAACTTGGTTGTTCTATTAAAAATGGTATTATAAAGAATTTTCTAATTAAATTGTGTAACACTTCCAATGATTGGTTCTTTTCCTTGGGTATATAGGAGTTGGGACTATTAGAATTTGATAGTTATTATAGAAAAGGGGAATAGATAGGTCACTTAAATGTTTGAGACCATGTTACTATGGGTGTTTATGGACTATTTCCATGATTGATACTTGGATATTGAGTCTATATAAATTAATTTTATGGTATGTTTATTTAAATTGAAATATTAGTTTTAGAAATTTATTTAATGGATATAATTATTAATTTATATAAATTCTTATTATGTTAATGAATTATTTTGAATTATTAAAGTGTTCCTAGGATTTTGGAATGTTATAATGATATAATTTCAAATTTAATTATGTTTAGTAGACAATGGTTATATGAATATCTGTTTCAAATATAATAGAATAATTTTCGAGACAAGTTCTGATGGCGAATCCTCTAGTGAAACATTGTTTGGCAGAAGTTGTAACATGCACTATTCAGACTCAGGTCCATGTTGGTGTCGAGAATCAAGTACATGTAGTGGATCATGGATCTGATTATACTAAGTATCATCCACCCATCTTATAAGGTGAAAATTAATGAAGGAATCTATGTTTTGGCTTGATCAGAGTTATAATATCTTCCACTTCTTATAAACTCTGGAAGACTCAAAGGCAGTTTTTTCAATGTATGTGCTCAAGGTGATAGTAAGGAGATGGAAGAGCATTATTTATTAAGATAAGTTATACAAGGAAAGTAGTTGGTATCATTTAAAAAAAATTAATCCATTGTTCAACTCATAGATATTACATATATCAAAGTCTTGGGTGTCTCTATACTTAGAGTAGGGGGAGCATACTATTCTAGTGTATTCCACCCATTTTTTTGAGTTGGTTCACCTAAAAACATAGCTTATAACTAATGATTACCTGATGAATAAAATGTGTGAGTAAGATATGGGGACTATTATTAGATTGACATTGATTTTCATGTTCCATCCAACCTTTGTAGAGGTATTTGAAAAAGAAGCTTTGGATGAGGTAGATATAACAAGGTGGAAAGGTTTGGTTGAATATTCAATTTCTTTAGTTATTATCTAGGTTATATTTTCTGTCTAGAAAATAAAGAAAAAAGGTAGCCAGTTTTCTTCGGGACTTGTTTCAGGGGATTCGTTAAAAAAATAGATTTTAGGAAATTACTGTGGTTGACCATGTTATAAAAAGACACATTTTATAGTGGCTCAAATAATTTTCATCTTTATGGAATATATGGGAATAAAAAATTCTTTTGTGATTAGATATCCTAGGGTAGTAAGGCATGATTCATATTCACGAAGGGTTCACAATTTTTTACAAAAGATTCTTAAAGTGGAGGTTCCTGTCCTTATGAAAAGGGTGACGTTCTATAAAACCTCATGAAGGAGCTAATCCTAGTTTTCTTTATGAACTGTAGTATTCACCAAAGGAATTTGAATAATTTCTTAACATTACTAGAGATAAAATTATTATTTTATATTCTATAGTGCTAGTTTTTTTTGATTTAGGTGGTTCTAATTATTTTATATCATTAATGTTTGTTAAAATGTTGGGATTTTTTTCTAAGAATACATAGAACTTGTTAGATATTTCTACACCATTTGGAATGAGGTACAAACAAGGATTTAAGTGCCCCTTATGCTAGGTGATGATGGATGAATTCACGGTGGTATGAGACATTTTAGTTCTGAATATTGAAATATTCAAATTTATTGTCAACACGGATTTGATGATTCATGATATGTCTATGATAGAATATTATTACTGTCAAAGTCAGTTCTTATCTTCTTTTTGGGTCACTCATGTTTTCCAAGGTGATTGAGAATCTATATCGAGAAGGGCATTCCATGTTGTTCCGTATGTTGGGGTAATATCATGCTAGTTAATAGAGATGTTTCTTGATGTTGTAGTCCCTTGATTGGGTGGATGAATTATTCTAGTGGTGTGTGTACCCTGAGGTCTTTCCAGATGATTACTCCAGTATTCCATTATAAATAGTGGTCACGTTTACTATCGACCTAACACTTTCCATGATTCCCATTTCATTTCCATATAATATAATGTCAAATGCGGAGTTTGTGGAACTTAAGGTCCATCTTAAGGACCTAGAGGATAAAATAATTACTTATCATAGAGTGTGACCATGGGATTCATCTGTTCTCTTTTCTAAGAAAGGATATGGGAGCCTTTATCATTTCATTGAATATTGGATATTTTATTAGGTTACCCTTATAAACAAATACACATTTCATAGGATTGATGATCTTTTTGACCATCTTGTAGGGGAATGTTAGTTTTTAAAGATTGAACATCGATTAGGGTACCAAAAGTTGAGGGTCTAGGAAAATGAAATTCTTTTGAGAGAATTTAGAATCTGGTATGGTCATTTTTAGTTTTTCATTACTCCACTTTGTTTGACTAATGCTCTAGAAATGTTTATGGACTGGATAAAATGAATCATTCATTGGTTCTAGAACTCTTTTTAGTTGTTTTGGTGGATGATATTTTGGTGTAATATAATTCATAAGAGGAGAAAAAGGACCACTATGATTTCATTATTTAAAGCATGAAATGACATCATTTATATGAGAAGCTCTCTATTTGTGAGTTTTAGATCCATGAAATGTAATATCTGGGGAATTTGATAATTGTGAGGGGAGTCTTAGTGGATCATGAGAAGATATAGTGTATTATGTATTGGTAGTATTGGTAATATATCTTTGAAATCTATATCATCTTGGGTTTGGCTTGTTACTATAGATGATCTGATCATTATTTATTCACGATATAACCTTAAATTACAAATTTAACCTATAAGTGCGTAAATTTTTAACGGTATGATACATTTTACAGATATTTTATCGATCTAAAGATGATTTTGATTTCAGATCTAGTTTTTATTCATCTGAAACTAGGTTTGGGTTGTGATGTTTTCTACTATGCTTCTACTATAGGTATGGGATGCGTTTTAATGATGGTGAAATTGTTTTGGGAATTTTTGTAACTCAAATTACTCCCTCATGTGAAGAACTACCCTACCCATGATCTTGAAATGGAATTTATTATACATGAACTCATAATATTCTAGGACTACCTCATTAGAGAATAGTTTACTATATATTATTATCCTAAGATCCTAAAATAAATGTATTCTGTGAGGGATCTCGACTTAACATAGATATATTGGGTGGAGCTTCACCATAATTTTGATTTTGATATTACATACACTCTTGGGAAAGGGAAATTTGGTTTTTGATGCGTTGATAAATTTTTTTTTACACAATCCATGAAGGAATTTGTTTAGGGATGGTCTTTAATGATTATGTTTATAGAGAGGATCTAGGGGGTCGAACATGTTTTTGGATAGGTGTTCTTGAATTTTATTAATGTTTACATAGTTTTTTTGATTAGTGATTTTGGGTCTATTAAGTGATTGACTCCGAGTCCCAATGATTTTTTGAAATCCATTATTATGGGGAAACCTCAGTTGGGTGGTTTGGCCTCCCAATGTCACATTGTATATCTGCTGTAGGTTGGTTGTTTTGTTTTCTCTGAGGTAGGAGTTGATGGATTGTGGACACAGGTCTTGTTGGTCCAGGCATGATGGGGATACCAAGATGTAATAAAACATGGTATGTATGTATTTGTGGAATAGGATGAGGTGGGGGATTTTACATTTTTTATTGAGTCTTCTTACCTGTCAGATAATTAAAGTAAAAACACGATACTTGAAAGTTTGTTTCATCCCTTACCCATTCATATATGAAAGTGGTATAAGATTTCGATGGGTTATTTCAGTGTGTTTACAAAAAACATCCGTGTGAAGGATGTGATTGTGATGATAATTTAATGACTCATGAAATCAGTGTGATTCCTCCGTATTGTGGAGATGACAATGATGGAATTCCTTAGGGGATTTTATGTCCGAGAAAATTGTGAGTCTTCATAGGTTTCCCTCTCTGTTTGTATTTTAAAAGGACCCGAGTATCACATCCTGATTATGGAATGGATTATAGGTGGTGATGCATCCCCATATATTATTGATCAAATATTATATTATTCCAACATGTGTGAAAAAATAGAGTGACATTTAGGTTCTTGAAGATATTCTGTAGGATTATGCATATGATTTTGGTGGATCCTGGGAAAATCATTTACATCTAGTCGAGTTTTCCTATAACAATAATTATCAGCCATCGATTAAGATTACAACCTTTTAAGATTTCTATGGGTGGAAATTTTGATCTTTATTATGTAGGAAGAGTTGGGTGAGTGTTCCCTAGTTGGGCTAATTCTTGTTAATGAGATGATGGAGATGGTGGAGTTTATCCAAAGGAGATTGATCATGACATAGTGTTTTCCAAAAATTATGTAGACCATCTTCATCGGATGCTGGAGTTTGAGGTTATTGATCATGTTTTTAATAGAGTTTCACCTCACATGGTAAATCATCAGTTGGGTACGTAGGGTAAATTAGAACTGTGTTTTTGGGCCCCTTTGAGACCATTTGATAACTAGAAAAGGGGGTATATAACATTGAATTACTACAATGTAGGACTTCTATCCATGACTTGTATCATGTTTCCAAGATGATGAATTATGTACCAGATATTTTGCATTTGATTGGATGGGAAGGTATAGATATCTAGATGGAAACATCCATGGTTGAGTATCCATTTTATATTATGGGTCAATAAGAGAAGTTATTTCATGGTAAATTGATTCTTCAATGAAGGGTATTATGGTAGTGCATATGGGATAGCCATGAGTCATGGGTGATGTATTTATTGATAGGAAATTAGTTTCCTTTACTTTTGTAATATCTAGGAATCAGGGGGCTTTCTTAGGGAAGAAATTATTTTGGGTTGGATGATTGTAACACCTCAATATGTTTTTTTGGTACTCCCTAATTCATTCAATTTTTATTGTCCGTATATTAGTGTATTTGGCTAATTTTTGGTGATGAAGATCCATTAATGGGTAAAAAACATAAATTTCATGGATTAATGTTCATTTGAACTAATGGAGTCTGGGTATAAACATGTAAAAGACTTGGTAGTGTTCTTCCCATGTTAGGAGAACACACAATGTCGATTTTTTAGTTTTTGTACTTAAACCTATAGTATAGGTAGTATTCTAGGTATTTACATGCCATGTAAGGGGGATTGAAGACATGTATTCATCACATGATAGATTTCATGAAATGATATTTGTCCTAAAAGAGTTACATGTGTGTAACATGTTTAAGTCATATAATGAGTAAAATTGGGCTTCAAATAAAAGGATGACACATTTTTAAATGTTTTCTTTCTTCATGGACTACATGATGTGTAAGGGGATTATAGATCATGTAATTCTCAGAATCTGTTCTTCTACGGAATCGAAAGAATATTTGTTATTTCATTCTACCTTCAGCTAACCTCTCCCTACCAAGTGCCCACCCTTGGTGATTTTAGAGATCTCTTCTACTTCAATAACATTTTATTAATGATCGATCAAATGGGATATTTTAGTTGGCCTCTTCAGGTATGTGTACCTTTTGGTTTATCATTACTTTGTTTATGTCCATTTCATTGGATATGGTTAGTTTTTACATTAATGATTGGATTGTTTTTTCTATTGATCCATAACAATTTCATGTCATGCCTTTTCTTTTGAAGATCGCTCACAAAGTTTCCTAGCACTGTTGTCTAAGGTGGCTAGTTCTATTCCATTTTGAGGTGGGTACTTCTATAAAATTGGTCAATTTAATGAATTAATTATAATTATTTATAAATTCAATTTTATTTTTCATTTAATATAAGGGATTTGTGGTTTCAAATTATTTCATGTAAAGATAAATGTTTTAAAGTGGTTTTCCATAAAAATAGATTTGATTGAATTTGAATTTTTTTTAAAACACAGATAAAGATAAGATTAGAATTGAAAATGATTTTTATAATTTGATCATGGTTTTGAAATGTAATCTTGTTACATTGGTAACCTTGGGTGCATCATGAAATATACATAGGTAATATTAGACTGTGTGTAAAAACAAGTGTTTGTTTATTGATATCGACATATTGTGGTAGGACTTGTTATTAGTTGGATCTAACAGTTAGCATGTTTTAGTCACTTTTTATTTATATAATGTATTTTTACTTATAATAGATCCCAAATGATATTTTCCTTGGTAATTTATGTATTTATTTTTTCACATGATGGTTTTTATCATGGATTTGTTTTTCATAGGTTTTTATATGTGGATGTATCACATGACCTCACATGGTGGTATTTCATGGATATGTGTTTACTTTATTAAATTATGATTCATAGTTATTTATTCGTGTTTTATCACATATACTTTTAATATTTATATCCCTGATAACACGGAAGTCCTTTATGAAAAACAATAAGAAAATTATTTATAAATGGATATGTATTTATAAAAATTCTATGTAAAACAGTTTTGTTTTTAAAGCTAAAAATGTTTTGTTCTTGATATTAGAACTTCTGTAGAATCTACGGTGGTATCCTACATGGGACATTTCTTACACCCTACTTTTATATTTGGTATGTTCTAGATTCTATATTTCAAGATATAGGTAAATGGAATAGAATCTTAGGGCATAATTACTTCTCTTGTTGTCTTATTCCTTCAGTTTGGATAGGTTTGGAGGTTTCTTAGAGTTACATTGAGAATTATTGGAATTGATTTATTTATACTATTAGTATTATCCTATTTGGATTATATTATATGGACCCTAATATATCTTTTAATTAAATATATTACACTTTTTGTATTTCCTATTCTATTATAATCAAGACTTTCTCATTCTTTTTGCTTCACCTCACCATGTGGTGGCTGGCTCAGGTATATGGTATAGTTTAACCCTGTTAGATTGTTACATCATTAGTGCCAAGAAGTTATTCAATATTTCCCACTTTATTTTTTTCTTAACTTTTAATAATAACACAACAATTCATCAAATCTTCACCTTCATTAATGATGTGTTTCTTAACATGAAATTTGTGTATAAATAAATTTATTTTATGGAATTAAATACCTTGGTTATATGAAATTTGTGCCGATTTCCATTTATGATCTCCCCCTATTTATATAAATCCAATAATCTAACCCTTTAATAACAATAATCAGCATTTTATAGAATATATTTAAAATAATTTTTTTTACATTTCCCCTAGACTAATTGTAGAATCTAAAAAAATATAGGGGCTACCAATAATACTCCATGTTATAGAGAAGGATTAAACATGAATTATCATCCTTGAATCAAAATATATGACATTTGGATTGGATATAGAGAAAATATCGTAAAGTGTTTTCTTGATAAAAGTATATTTTACCTCTTAATCCATATTAGAAACCTCCTAATTTTTGAACTCATATTTGATATCAATATGTATGGATCTATAGTGTTAGACTGATTTCTATATATATTAATTTCACATTGATTTTCACATGAAATTATCAGAGGACTATCAAAATTATCCTTAAAATAAAATAGTAATTATTTTATACATATCATATGTGTATATATATTTATATCATCCACATATTCTATATCTAGTGTGATTAAAAGTACAATGGTTTATTTCTCAAAATACTACCTTACAAAGGATTATCTCAAAAATGATGTTCCACTTGAGTTTGATTTTATATTATTTGGATCTCCACCTAATTTTCATTAGTTTACCCCAACAAATTTATATTCTCAGTTTAGATATATATTGGCACATGTTCAAAGAATAATTTATAAATTGAAGAACACTCTTAGAAGATACCATATGAATTCATTTAGATGAATTTGATATGGTGAACATTGCGTACCAGTATAAATGATTCTATTACAGGATGGGATAAGATAAAGAAATCCAATATTTATTTTCAGAAAGTCATTGTAATTATAATTTCATCCACTTTCTACAAGGCCACAGCCTTAAACATTACTTAATCTTGAGTTATGTCAAGAATTCACATTGATGATATTTTCAGGTTTATTGTTTTAGATAATTATTCCATAACTATTACATTACATCTCAAAGAATAAAATGTAGACACTTATACTCTATCCATATTTTTTCAAAAAAAATTAAATCTCCTTAAATAAAATAGAATTATTTTCTTAATATAAAACTTCTTGAATTCTTCCTTTCTATTACTCATCCTTATACCCCATGAAAAACATTTTAATAACATGGTATGAGCATAAAAAGATCAGAAAGGGATATAAAATAAGGAAATAAAACATTACCCATGAATACATAAAAATAAATGAAATCATACTTTTGAATAATAAAAACTACAATATTTAACTTACTTCACGAAATCAAAATATTTATGAATAACACATATAAATCAAAATTCATAATGGTAAATTTTGGTGTCCATAACATACTTACATTGCTGCTTTCATAGCTACATAGGGAGTTACATTTGAAAAACCAATCATGGTATATTCCCTATGACTCTTAGGATAAACATTAACATTTACCTCCATCACATTACCCAATGAATTGGAGAGATATATTGGGCTCACCTGTCCTAGGTTTATCACAGAACCACCCGTATACATGAATAATTCACAATAACCATAACACAAACATAACACATGAACAAGCATAAATGAAAGATAACATTGGCACATTGAAAAATAATTATTATAATTCAAGGTATTGAAATAATCAATCCATTATCAAAACTAGTTTCAATACCAAAATATGTAAAAAGGGTATATGGTATTTATGTTTTGTTTTAAAAAGTCTACGTCTTGTAGAGGAATCCAAATATCAAATAATGCTCACAATGGTAGAAAGGTCATTGACACCACCTATATTAAAAATAAACATTCCCTTTGTCATTTAGTAAAACACTATGTAGAAAAAATATTCCCTTAGAATGAAATTAAAATTCAAATGGGTTTATACATTGTTTAAATGTAAGGCGTGTATAAATCAAAATATTCCACAAAGAAAGGAAATTGAGATGAAGTCCCTTACCTTGAATCTGACTCATCATGTACATTCATTGTTCAACCAGAATAACAAACTTGAGTTAATTTCTACATGATTCATGACCTTTTTAAAGATTATCATCCCTTTTTGTCACTTATTACCACATTATAAACACTACATAATTATTTAAGTTAATATCTATTATTTTGTCAATATTTGGCACTTTAGTAAAAAAATGATCATGTTATAATTACAATTTGTCTATGTGGTCAAAATTCCATTATATATTGAATATTATATATATATATATATCATATATACTAAGTATATATGTATTTATAATATTCCATAACATTTGGAGAAAATAAATGAAATGCACCGTTCATGGATACGATAAGCCGTACGTACACATAAACGTTACGTTCATTTATATTTCATATTTAATGGAATGAAAACATAATGAAACATAGGTATATTATAATTCCAGAATAATATCATATATAAGATCATTAAACCCATCATTTATACATTCCATGTATGGTATGAAGGAGTCATATCACTTTGACGGGGCGGTAGTCTGCACTTCCTAAAATGAAATTATCATATTTACCCATTATGGAAACCATAAAGGTATGATATAAATTAAAAAAAATATAAGAATAACGAAAATATAAATATAATATATATCACATAAAAATGATGTTCCATCTTAACTACCACTGTGAGATGTGGTAGGGAAAAATCGAATAATCATCGTTTCGTAAGGAATTAGTTCACTATACACAGAAATAATAGGTTAATATCCATTAGATTGAGGTGTGTGGAAGTGTATTTAGAATATTTTTCATGAAAACATCCTAGTATATTGATGATACTGGTTTTTTTTATTAAATAATAAAATAAATATAGATTAGGGGGTTGGAGAAGGAAAATAGATGGATGAAGCTTGAGAGAGGACATTGCCTCAAATTGGAAAACTGTTATTAATTTAAGCTAAAATATTTTCTTGAATTACCTTTTCCCAAAAAAAGAATTCTATATGGTATATAGGGATGCTGGGATATTATTTGGTCAGAGGATGGATGATCCAAGGGGGCTTTAGAGGTGTGAGTAAGGGTTATAGGTGGTGGCCTTTTATAAGAGGGGGGAGGGGTACTTTTGGAAGGCTTGAAATAGGTTTTTATTATATAATGATTTTCAGTTTCAAAAGGCCCAAAACACTTGTAATTCAAAGATATGTTGATTATTTTCATAAATCCTCTCAACCAATAGATTTTAGACAAGTTTTGGCTTCAAATTTTACCGTATCATTTAGCTTTAACCCTTAGTTAACTTATTTGACTCTTACTATGTCTTCTTGTATATTCATAATATATGGTTAAAATATATACTAAAAGAATGTCAATTGAACCTCAAGTGGTTCATTAATGACATGTTCAACCTTATCTATGTCATTATATCAAATGTTATATTTTTAGGACTGTTAAATCATATAATAAAAAATTATTTGTTTTAAAAACTCATTTATGTCAATTAATATTCTATTCATATCATTACATTTAAAAAATACATAAAAATTTGATTATTTCAAATAACCTTCATTAATTAAAATATAAAATTCATAATCATCTATAACATTCATGGTCAGCATAAAATGTTTCAAAATAAGTTTTTTTTAATTTTTATAATCTCATTTATATAAAACATTCATTAATAAGGTAAACATTACATCATCATTGTGTCATAAAAAAATTCAATTATTTGGCATCTAAAAATTATAAATAAAATACCATGATGTTAGAAATTTAATTAGATTTCAATGAATATTTATATTCAAAGATATCACTTATATTAACCCATATACGTTTTTTTACTAAAAGATACATGTTTAGGTTATATTTTCCTTAACATTAAATTTAATGTTATTAAATGTCATTTTCACATCCAAATGGCTCCATGGGGTCCTAAAATAGACCCAAGGATGACCATGGTCTAACATATATCATCCAATAGGGTTATAACTCATGTTAATGTATTTTAATATTATTATAATAATGTTTTTCCCTTATTTACCAGATTCTCCCTTTAACCATGGTAAATAAAATATTTACTGAAATTACTATTCATAATGTCAAAAAATAAAAGGTACATATTTAAAAAATTTGAAACTCATGATTCCAAATATGGAATCCATTTTTCATAATTCAAATAACAGAAGTTTTAGAAATAAAATTAAAATTAATTCCTATTGTTAAAAGAAAAAAATGTGTTTTTAAGAAGTAAAAACTACCAAAAGATTGACATGTTTTTATGTCCAATTTTAATATGAAATTACATCCAACGACCATAATTGGATTAGAGGATAAAAATATAATCCAATTATACATTTAAAATATAAAAATAAAAATAAAAATATAAAAATATATTAGATTACAATACAGTTTTGAATTAAAATGCATTATTTTCCCTATTCATTAAAAATGATCTTTATCAGAAAAATATCAAAAAATTACCCAATGTAAATTTTGATGTCCTTTTTCTAAAGAAGTAGTTTATTTTTTGAAATGGAAAATATAAAAGTGAATGAAACATGATTTAAAAAGGGGTCAGTATAAAAAGGTGGTAAAACTACCTTTTAAAAATAAAAGAGTATTTAGGCTTAAAAATGGATTCATACTCATTTTAAGACAATAAATTTTATCAGATAAATGTAAATTTTTTTAACAAACTTGTTTATCCATATTAAATTTAGAACTATTCATTCCTTCCAGTACAACAGATAGGTGTTAACTACTATTTAAAATTATAAAACAATATATTTTTCATTAGGACTCAGAATTTTGTGGAACATAAGATTTTGGAGAAACCCATTTTTATATGTTGGGTATTCCATAAAAGATAACATCCCATTTAAAGTAAAATTAATATTAAATTCAGAAATATTAATAATTATTAAAAAATTTTATTCTTTATTTAACTGGGATGTTACATCATTCTCCCCTTTTGGTAATTACATCCCCATAATTATATCCACTTATAAAATAAGTGGGGGTATTTATCCCTAATATAATTATTAGATTCCCATTTTTCCTATTCAACCATATGGTTTATCTGTAAAACCTTCACATGAAGACTTACTTTATTCCAGAACACTTTCTTTCTTCGGTCAAGAATTTAGACTAGTTGTTCCACATCAGAATGATTGTATTCCAACTGTAATACCTCTGAACTCAAAACATGAGATGGATCTGGCATATTCTTTCTCAACATTGAAACATGAAAAACATTGTGTACATGAGATAAACATGGAGGTAAATCCACTCTATAGGAAAATTATCCAACTTTCTCTATGATTTCATTGGGTCCAATGAACCTTGTAATCGGTTTTCCCTTATTACAAAAAACTCGTCACACTTTTCTATAGAGAAACATTGAGAAAGACATGATCACCTATATCGAAAGAAAGATCCTTCCTCCAGTTATCCACAAAACATTTCTTCCTTCTCCGAGCTGTTCTCATGTGGTTCTAAAACAATTGAACATTTTCTACCATCTATTGTACCCATTATGGTCCCATCAACTTCCTTCCACCCACTTCATCCCAAAAAGCTAGATCTTGACACTGATTTGCTTATAATTCCTCAAATAATGCCATATTTATACTGGAATGAAAGCTGTTATTATAAGAAAAATAAACCAAATAAAGATGTTGGTCACAACATATATGGTAATCTAGTGAACAAGCACGTAGCATATCTTCCACTGTCTGAATTATTCATTATTAACATCCATCGGATTGCAAATGAAAAGCTCTACTAAAATTTAATTTAGTACCCAATGACTTCTAAAGGCCTTTCCAAAAGATAGAAGTGAACCTTGAATTATGATCTGATATAATGGAGAGGGGAACTCCATACAACATAACTATATCTTTAACATACAACCAAGAATGTTGATCTAGAGACAATGTATCTAGAAAGGGAAATAAATGAGCACATTTAGTCAATCGATCAACAATAACCCAGATTGTATTATTACCTCTAGATGTCCTTGCTAATCCCAAAATTATATATGTGGATATATTTTCCCATTTCCACTCAAGCACTGGTAAAGGCTGAAGAATCCCTTTCGGTAACTTCCATTTTTCTTTAACCTGTTGAAAAGTTAAACACTTCATAGTAAAGTCAGTAATAACACTTTTCATTCCATACCACCAGTAATTCATCCAAAGATCTCTGTAAATTTTAGTACTTCTAGGATAAACTGAAAATGGTGAACTATGGGATTCACATAATATCTCTTTATTTAATTATGAATAAAAATGCACACATAATTTATTTTCAAACCTCAAAACACAGTCTTTATCATTGTTAAATTCAGGTAACCTACCTTTCTGAACAAATTCTACCTTTTTCTTCTACTTAAATTATTTTTTCTAAACATGATTTATTCTACCTACCAGAGACAATTACTCTGAATCCTAAGACAAAATAGAGGAATTACCTACACCAACAACATCAATTCCTAAATTCATCAAATAAAGAACCAAAATATCTTCTTCCAAACATAGAATGGTTAATATTTCATTATTCTTTCAGCTCAAAGTGTCAAAAAATTTCTTTGCCTTTCCTAGATTGTAATGGATCAGGCAATCATAATCCTTGATTAATTCTAGCAATCTCCTCTCTCTCATGTTTAATTTATTCTGAGTGAATTTAGACTTCAAAAATTTTGTGATAAGTATATATTTCACACTTTACGCCATACAAATGATGCCTCAAAATTTTTAAATCAAAAGAAACATTAGCTAATTCCATTTCATGGGTAGGGTAATTTAACTCATCAGTTTTCAACTGACATGAAGCATAAACAATAACCTAATCATTATGAATTTGGAAACAACCAATTCATTTCAATGAAGAATCACTATAGATAACCAATTCACCATTTCAAGAAGGCAATTCCAATATTGGAGAATTCACTAATATTCCATTCAATTCTTAAAAACAATCATCACATTATTTTTTTTCATATTAATTTAAAACATTTTCTAGTTAACTTAGTTAGTAGGCTAGATTATCGTTAAAAATTTTCAACAAAAATTTGGTAATAGCTTGCCAAACCAAGAAAACATTGGATCTATGTGATATTGTTAGGTCTTGGACACTCTTTATAAACTTTTGTTTTAGAAGGGTCAACAGTTATTCCATATTTAAGTAAAAAAATAACCAAGGGAAAAAAAATTTTGTAACCAAAATTCACTCTTACGAAACATTCCATATAGTTCCTTTTCTTTTAAGATATGAAAAAAACCCTTAAATGACATTCATTATTCACTTTAATTTTATAATATACCAATATATATTCTATAAAGAGAACCACCATTTAACACATGAGTCAACTGATTCATCATGAAAACCAATTGTTCAATTATGATTTTGACTATCTCAGGACACTGATTCAGAAGGTAATTTTCCTATGTATGCCTTCCCAGCACAACTGCCTTGTTTCCTCTATGAAAAACCATTCTAAACACAGACATATCTTATTAAAAGCAATATAGTAATCCTTAAATTCTATATCAATTCAATCTTACCATAAATTAATATATGGATATTAATTTAACAATATCCTAACTCCTAATGTTGTTTAAAACAACCTTTTATACCAACTATAAGGTCCCAACCTTAAAAATTACTTAATTTTGAGTTATGTCAGGAATTCACATTGAGGATATTTTCAGGTTTACATTCTTTGAGATTAGGCCATAACTGTAACATTACATCTCAAAAAATATAATGTAGACACTTCTACTCCAACTAATTTTTCTCAAAAAAATTGAAAGTCCTTAAATTAATAAGGATTATTGTCTGGATATAAATCATCATAAATTCTTCATTTATCTTACTCTTCCTTATACCCTATAAAAACATTATGATAATATGGGATGCACATAAAAAGATCAACAACAGATATAAAAGAAGGAAAGAAAACATTAGCCCATCAATACAAATATATAATGAAATCATATTTTTCAATAACAAAACATATGATATTTAACTTAATTTTGGAAATCATAAGATTTATGAATAACACATAGAAATCATAAATCATAATGGTAACTTGTGGCATCCATAACATACTTACATTGCAGCTTTCACAGCAATATAGGGAGTTACGTTTGGAATAAAAATCCTAGTATATTCCCTAAATGTCTTAGGATAAACATTAATGTTTACCTCTGTCATGTTACCCATTGCATTTGAGAGTTATTTTGTGCTCACCCACCCTAGGTTTATCACATAACCACCCGTATATATGAATAATTCTCATGAACCATAACATACTCATAACACATGAACAGGTATAAAGAAATGATAACATTTCCACATTGCAGTCACAAGATATCATATCAAGATATTGACATAATGAATCCATTATCAAAACTATTTTCAATAAAAAATTACGTAAAAGGTTATATGGTATTTACTTTTCCTATTAAAAACACTACGGATTTTAGAGGAAGTAAAATATCAAATAATACTCACGGTGGAGGAATGGTCGTTGTCAACAATTACGTTAAAAAAATATTCCCTTTTTGTTTAGTAATACGATACGTAGAAACAATATTCCCTTTGAATAAAATTGAATGTCAATGGGTTTTATACACAATATAAAATCATGGAATGTATAAATCAAAATATAACTCAATGAAATGTGATTGATATGAAGTCCCTTACCTTGAATCCAACTCATCACATATGTTTCTTATTCTTCCTGAATGATAAACATAAGTTAATTTATAATTTCTATAGAACCTTTTTAAAGATTATCAACCCTTTTATATCCTTTATTACCACATTATAATCATTATATTATTATTTAAGTTAATATCGGTCGTTTTGTCGATATACGGTTCTTTAGAAAAAATGAACTTATTATAATTACAATTTTTCAATATGGTCAAAAGTTAATAATATCCAAGAATAATATATATATATATATATCAAATATATCTAGTATATATGTATTTATATTATTCCATTACATTTGGAGATAAGAAATGAAATGCACTATTTATGGAGATGGTAAGCCGTACGTAGGCATGAACGCTACTTTCATTTATATTTCATATTTAATGGAATTAAAACTTTATGATACATAGGTATATTATAATTCTAGTATAATATCATATATTTGTTTATTAAAACCATCATTTATACATTCCATGTATGTAATGAATGAGTCATATCACTTTGAGGGGGTGGTAGTCCGCACTTCTCAAATGAAATTATCATATTTAACTATTATGGAAACCTTAAAGGTATGATATAAATGAAAAATACAGAAGAATAGAGATAATATAAATATAATATATATCACATATAAATAAAATTCCTTCATAATGTTCTCTATGAGAGGTGGTGGGGAATAATCAAATAATCATCGTTTCGTGAGGCAGTAGTTCAATGTACACAGAAATAATATGTTCATATAAATTAGTTGGAAGTGGGTGGTAGTTTAGTTCGAATAGTTCACATAAATATAGACTAGTATATTGAAGATACTGGTTTTTGTATTAAATAATAGAATAATGAGATTTTAGGGGGTTGGAAAAGGAAAATAAATGGATGAATCTTGAGAGACGACATTACCTCAAATCGAGTAAATTATTTTGATTTAAGCTAAAAGGACTTCTTAAATTTCCTTCTGCCCAGGGTAATCATTTTAGAATTAATATAGGTATGTTGGGAGATTATTTTAGAAGAAGTTGTATGACCCAAGGGGTCATGAGAGGCGTGAGTAAGGTTTAGAGGTTGTGGCCTTTTATAAGAGGGGCGAGAGGTACATTTGGAAGGCTTTGAAATATTATTTTATTATAAAATGATTTTTGGTTTCAAAAGGTCAAAAATTCATTTAATTCTAAGATAAGATTATTATTTTTTGATATACTGTCAACCAATTAGTTTTATTCAAGTTTTTTTTTTCAAATTTAACTTTATCATTTAGCTTTATGCCTTAGTTAACATATTTGACTATTACCATGTCTTCTTCTATATTCATACTATATCGTCAAAATAGTAACTAAAAAATGAATATAGAACCTCAAGTGGTTCATTAATGACATTTTAAACCGTATATAATTCATTTGGACGAATCTTATATTCCATGGACTATTTAATCATTTTAAAAAATTTATTTGTTTTAAACACTCATTTATGTCAATTTATATACTATTCATATTAGTAGTTTTAAAAAATCCATAAAAACATTATTATTTTGAAAAACCTTAATTAATTCAAATATAAAAGTCATAGTCATCCCTAGAATTCTTAGATATCATAAATAGTTTCAAAATAAATTTAATTTAATTTTTACAATCTCATTTATATAAAACATTCATTAATAAGGAGATCACTACTTCATCATTGTTTTATAAATTTATTCATTTACATGGTGTCTAAAAATTATAAATAAAATACCATGATATAGGTAATTTATTTAGATTTATAATGACTATTTTTAGATGAACAGTTCAATTATATAACCCTATATAAAAATTGTTTAAATAAAAAATACATGTTTAGGTTATTTTTCCGTAACTTTAAATTTAATGTAATTAAATGTCATTTTCACATCCAAGTGACTCTATGGGGTTATAAAATAAAAACAAGGATTCCCATGGTAGAAAATATATCATCCAATATAGTTATGACACATGTTTGGGTAATTTAATAATATTATATTATTATTTTTTACCATTCTTTACCAGATTTACTCTTTAACCGTGGTAAATAAAATATTAACAGAAGTTACTATTCAGAATATATAAAAATAAAATTTACCTATTTACAAAATTTGGAAAACATGATTCCAAAAATGAAATCAATTTTCCAAATTCAAAACACAGATGTTTTAGAAATTAATTTAAAATTAATTATCGTTTTCAAAACCAAAAAGCATGTTTTTAAAAAGTAAAAACTACCAAATGATAGACATGTGTTTATGTCCAATTTCAAAGTGAAAATATTACCAATGAACATAATTTGATTAAATGATAAAATTATAATCCAATTACACTTTTAAACCAATTGAAATGAAAATATAACTATATAAATAAGTTAGATTAAAAGGTATTTATGAATTAAAATGCAATAATTTTCACTATTCATTAAAAAATGAACCTTATCAGAAAAATTCAACAAAATTACCCAAGTATATATTGAAATCCCAATTCTAAATATGATGTTTATTTTATCAAATGAAACATATAAAAGTGAGAAAACTAGGTTTAAAAAAGGGTCACCATCAAAAGGCGGTAAAATACCATCTAAAAATATTATATTATTTATGTATAAAATTGGTTTCATTCTCATTTTAAGTTTCTTAATTTTACTGGATCAATGTAAAAACTTTTAATAGACATGTTTAATAATAATATAGTTGGTTCTGTTTATTTCCTATAGTAAAGTGTCTATGCATTACCTACCATTTAAAATAATAATATTATATTGTTAGTTTGTTTTCAGTATGACTTAGTATTGTGTGCAACATAAGATTTCGGAGAAATCCATTATTGCGTGTCAGGTACACCATCGAACATATCATCCCCTTTAAAGTAAAATTAATATTTAATTCACAAATATTAATAAATATAAAAAATTTATATTCCTTATTTACTTGGGATGTTACATTTTCGCCTTTAATAAGGCACACATATACTCTCATGGGTGTAGATACTTCAATTGAGTCTTATGTGGAAAATATATACAGTAATTCATTAGAGTATTTCTATTGGGGAAAAATGATGATATTCATTTTGTATAAATTGTAATTCCATGAATAATTAATTTTTTTCCGAAATTAACTTTTTAATATTACCCTTTATTTTCATTGAAAATTCTTTTAAATCATAATATATTTCTCCATTAAAGATTTATATCATCGACATAAATAATTATTTATGCCTTAGAAATGATAATTTTATTCATGAAAATATTTTATTCAACCATCCAATTTTTGAATTTCATGATTCTCATGTATGTGCCTAGTTTCATATACTAGGATCTAGGGGAAAATTTTATCTCATAGAAGTATTTACTAAATATTCATGCACTGGTTATATCACATACAATCATAAATCCTTCTGGTTTATCAATAATAACATCTTATTCAATAAATTCTTTTATGAAAAAAGTCATCTCCACTATTTGATAAATTTTTTATTTCAGGTGATAAAATATAGCCAGATGCATTCTAATAGCTCCATGTCTTATAATTCGTAAGAATAATTCCATAATATATATTATTTATATATAATAATGACCTTTTCAAAACATTAAGGACTTTTTTCATAAATACTCAACATTTTAATTGAGTTTATTTATGAATACCCTCTTATTTACAATATCATTTGAAACATTTTGGTTGGGAAAAAGATCACATGTTGAATTATTTTCAATAAAATTGGGAACTTCATTCATATAATTTATTCAATCCATATAAAATATATCCTCAATAAATATTTATGGTTCATCATGTAAAAAAATATAACTGTTTTTCAAGTCACAAAATTATTCTTGTCTTTATAAGATAATCATGATATCCAATCATATTTTTTGGTTCAACCTCATTTTTTATCCTCTAATGTGTTATATTTAACATCTCTAGAATATATATCTGTATTATTAGTATAATTTAAATTATCTTTAGAATTATATAATTAATTATTATATCTTTCTTCAATGGATTTTAGAAAAATAATGATGTTATCTACTTCAAAAATTTAAAAATTATCTCCATGAGGATTATAAATAATAGATTAAGTTTCTATAATCTTCCAATTATAATAGTCAACCGTAGTTTAAAAAAAATTCCTACTTGGAAAATATTTTATTAGATGAATTTCTAATCAAAACACCTTCCATAAATTTTTCATTTGCATATTCTAGATTTGAGTTATTTACCCCAAATATGAACGGACTTCCTATAATTCTAATGTAGTTAAAAACATGTTTCGGGTTTTATTATTTATTATAAGAGTTTATCATTGATCTGGTTCTCAGTAAAAAACTATTCTAAATATAAAAAAAACTCAAAATTAAAAAATCAAAATTAATTTTGAATGTTAATCACTATCAAATATAATTCTCAACATTTCAAACAAGGCCCTATTTTTTTCTATCTAAAACACCATTATCAAAGGCATCCCTTTACAATTGTATACTTACACTATTTTAAAAATAGGATTCAAATTAAAAACATGTTAGATCACTTCCATTATCAGTTATAATCTTATTGATATATACTCTTTTTCCTTTAACAATCTATATTATAACTATTTTGAACATCACCAGTACATATAACTTCTATTTCACAAACATAACATTTAAAATTCAGGTGAAATCACTAATGAATGTAAAATTATCAAGGTCACCTCTTTTTTATTGATGTCTAACATTCCCAAATAAATAAATAAGAATAAATTATACTATCCTAGTGGACATTATATCCACTTGTTTGTGAGTTCCATGAAATATATTCCCTTTTTTAAATGTTTCATAGTTACATAACATTATCACTTCAGTTAGGGTTAGAATATCACTAATTATTTCATTGATAAATTTTTAAAAAATTATTGAAATAGATATAAATCCTCATTTGGAACAACTTATATTCATCCATGGAACTCAAACCACCCAAGTTTCTTAAACTTGTCATTTGTAATAGGTTACCACTTGCTCTTTCTCCCATGATGACAAATCATCTATCATTTTGTTTATATAATGATACAATATTATTTTTTGTTGATAACATCAAATAATATATACATTATTAGATAACACAACATAATATTTTTATGTCTATCAACAAAAAATATTTAATTCATTTTCTTGAGATTTTATATAAAATCTAAAAACTCATATGATTTTTAATCATTTTTATTTCCAATTTAAAACTCACATCCATAATTTACTTAAAATTTTATCAAAAGATTTTAATTATGAATAATGAGAGTGGAAAAGACATTTTCTTGTATTTTTTGATTACTTATCTTGTTATATTTCAAAAAAACAACTATAATATGGGATTTTCCTTAAAACATTTCTAAAAATCCTTTAAATTTAATCATAATTAATAAACCCTATAAATTTTTTATGTAGAATTAATTGAAATAACCCTATTGGTTATATCTTATAAAAATATCTTCGATCACCTAAAATAAATTTACAGTCATTAGACTGGATAATCACCTATTCATTGAATTTATTTTTATCATATTCTTAAAATTTAATCTTTTACTATCTGTTTTTCTCCCCCTTGATCCATTCTAACGCCAAGGAAGTGAAATGTTTTACTAGAATTAATAGTAACTATATATAATAATTTCATAGAATGAGTTGTAATTTTTATATCATGATATTCTATATTGAAAAAACATATCAAGAAAACAATTATTGTTGTCATTCCATTTATTTTACGTACACTTCCCTTTGGAAGGTAGTTCTTTTTTATTCAATCTTTTCATACCATCATATAGAAGAATACTACCAATCAATTTTATTGGAAAAAACATTCCCAATTTTTTCATTTTATCTACACCATTAGTAATAATAGATTTTCTTTAAAGTTAATAAATGTATATTTAATCTTCCATGTTGGGAAATCATTCTTAGTAGCATCAGATAATTCATATTTAACCCATATATATTGGATGTAATATTCTCTCATATTTTTTGAGTATTTTTGGATTCAAATAACCTAGGTAGGGATATATTATTACTCTTTTTCATATCATGTGAGGTTTTCATCAATATCATTCACCATTTTATATTTCTCGATAATCATCACCTATAGCTATTAAATTTTATCAATATAACAAGCTTCGTAATTGATAATCCATTATATTACGTTATTGTTTTTTTATTTATCTTTATTTAATTTTCTTAATTAATAAATTATTTTACTATTATTTTCAAAAATAATTATCTTTTTCTTTTAGCTTATGATCAATATAATTCTCTTAACCTTTCTTTTCACAAATTGATGTTTCATAAGTCATTTTTAGCATGATCTATAATTTTCCAAAAAAATTTATGGACTACTTATTCTTAATGAAAACATGAAAATAGGGTTGTATATGTCTTATTTTCACAACATATTTCCCCTTTTTTCTAGGAAATCATTTTTTACTATAATCAAATTTTTATACTTCCTCTGAGTTTTGACCCAATTTATTTCTCTCGGGCCTTTATTTTTTAATATAATCATATTTATCACTACATTTATTCACTAAAAAATGATTTAAAAAATACCAAATTTATCCACATTTAATGCAATTCAATGCGAATTTATCATTGTGGGTTCATTTTCAATTGATAATTGTATTTTTGATAATAATCATAATAATCTTATTTTTGTCATACTTTTATTTATTATCATCAACTTCACATGATTACTCATATTAATGTGTCTTGAATTTTTTTATCATGTATTTAAATGTGCCCACCTTATTGATCTACTTATTTAACATTATATCCTTTTCATCTTATAAAGAATATGTATATAGTCAAATTAATCATGAGAAAAGTCATCATTATCTTCTAGTGTTGACATTTTGGCATAAAAATATTTGTAATATTATACACTAATGTCATATCAATATTAGAATCATATTTTTATATCTAAATCCTACGATAATATTGAAAAACCCATTCACCGAAGAGTTGTAATAATATATGGGACTTCATTGTCCCTATTAACATATTTAAACCTACTAACATATATCTGTTGATGTTATTCAATGAATATTAAATTACCTTATAAAATTCTTCCATGTTTATAAAAAATATCCATACTAGTTTTACGATGTATTAATTTTTTATAAACATTAATATATCAAAAAAAGTACATTTAATTATTTTTTGTTAAACACCATGTTTCCCTAATTAATAAAATATCATGGGTTCATATTTTCGGATAAAATGATGTTGCATAGTAGTAGTATAAATATTTTCGTAAAAATTTTAAATAAGATGGGTTATTATACTATTCTTATGTCAAGTATAATTGTTTTTATCAATTATAAGTATGAATATACAAATAAATAAATTTATTTTCAATAATTTACATATAGAGAAAATATAAAATAAGGATCATTGGTTGATCTGATACATGATTATAAACCCAAAAATTTGATATAACATAGAGAGGGGGGGGGGATAATTTAGGAGTACTATTTTTATTTTTCCCAATAAATAAATATTTAAATATTTTTAGTGTCCATTGATATCAATAATTGGAACTCACCTACTCCCCAATGTAATAAAAATAAAAATCAACTCAGAGAAAATAATATTTTGATGAGGTTCAACCTATACTTGAGTGACTATGTTCTTGTTGTGTTTAGGTCATGTATAATAAATAAATTTTCCAATAAAGTCAAAAGACAATAAATTTAGTTTGTAAAGGTATCATCCCTGACCCATTGGTGCTTTATATCATTTTTTTCTTTTGAAAGTAATTATACTAGTTCCTACCAATTAATTTTCATGGTCTTAGAGAAATAGGGAAATGGTCTTAAAATGAACACCAATATGTCATAGAATCACAATATGAGATATATTATTTAAAATATAATAACACGGATACCCTAATATGATATGAAAAAAATATTTATGTATATCTTGATAGAGATAAAAAACTATAAATAACATTTGTTATTACAACTTTATAACTTTCTACCCCTTCTTCTTCAACTTAAATAAACAGATACATGCTATTAGTTATTTCTCTCTTCAATACTCTAGAAATTTAGTATAGTAAAACATCAAATCAATTCTCACTAAATATAGATATTTGTACTCTTCAGAATCACATTACATAATTAATATAGTATCATTAATTACACTCTAATTAATAAAACTATAATTTCCATAGATACTAATTAATTGTATTATTACGTAATGTTATAGCAACTGATCTTCTCCACTCAGTTCCCATGAACTTATTTTTCATAATAATTCATATGTTATTGTCCACCAAGATCCTAAAAATAATTTTCAAAAAAATTACAGACTAGGAATCCATGTGTTCATAAAATAATATAATCAGAAAATCATGGTTGATACCAATACATGACTTTCTTCTTGTAAAAAATCCATTATCCATCACACCCAAAACTATGATATGAATATGTCTCATAGTTTCTCAAATGAAAATTTATCAAAAAGACTCTTTCTAAAAAGAAAAATTCCAAATATAATTTCTATATTTCATCAATATTTCATGATCAATAATAAAAAATTATGTAGTTAAATATTAATCCTAAGACTACTCTATGATGGAGTCTTATTCTATGGGTTGTGACAATCATATTTGAAATTTTTTATTCAATATAAAACAATATTGATTTGTTGAGATATATTATACATTGAATAGTAGCTTGAGAATTATTAGAGTTAGAATAAAAATTTATGTTAGAGTATATTAAAATCAAAAAAAATCATCATTGTACCCATACATATCAACCAGCTTACATTTATGTGTATAGTTTGGTCTCATACCAAATTTCATGGAATAAACCTCATGTAAGAGTGAATTACTCTTTTATTTATGTATTATACATTGAATTTTATTATTTTTAAATTTAATTTGTAGTCCATGAATAAGATATATTAATAATACATATTTTCTTGAATACCCTTAAACTCTTAAAAAGACTTGATACATGACCCAATTTTATGCTTAGTACCTTTATTGATCCAGTATCATGACTCGTGCATATTGGGAAGATAATATTTAGAATCATAATGAACATAATGACATTTATACTATTAGAATAAATTATTTTTTATGTTACTATTATGTATTGGTCAATTGACCATTATGTATTATAGTGTCTCCTATACATTTTAAGATTTCCATTTAGTTGTGAGAGCTAATTTTACATTAAAAGTGTCCACTCTTACGAATTCATGGCCTTTTATTATTTTGGGTCTATATATTTTGATTGAAAACTTCATATTCCATAGATTTACCACTTTGTATCGCGTCTAGATATAGGAGTACCCTTATGAACCGAATACTTATGAAATTTTCATTAATATTCATCAAATGATAATTTCATCAGAATATCTTGAAAACCCTCTCAGGGCTGTTCTAGCCACCATAGCTTATCTCAAATACATTATAAAATGTGTTAGAATAAAATATAAATAACATTCATAGATAATAACTTACAATTGAAAAAAATAAAATAATTTATAAATTTTATTGGGTTATTCATACAAAAATGGAGAATCATTAACTCATTATTATCAGTAGAATTAAAAAATTATTCATGATATGAATTCCATTATGATGAAAAACCACAATATAATACATAAAAATAAGTTGGAATATATAAATAATTATAATACTATAGTTTTACTACCTATACTAATCAAGGTATGATGATCATACTCCAAATGAATGAGGATCAATATCTCAATACCAAAACATATATACGATAATGAAATCTATGAGCATATGATTATGGATATAAAATCAAACTAATAAATACATATATAATAAATAAATATAATTGAATTTTATATTGATATCAATTAGTATCTAAAATTAGTGATTATTATTGTTATGTGTTTTATATTGGAGATTAATCACTTTTATGGGTGAAGGGAAAACTGGTGTGGGTTTCCTTTCTTACTTTCCATTAATTGAGATTGGTTCTATATTGAATGAAATTTTTTTGTATATACTATCCAATGGTAATAAATTTTCTTAATTTTCAAATATTTAATGGTGTTTATAAAATCCATAAAATATATTAAATTTTAATCTATTTTGAAAAAAAAAGTACCCACGTCATAAGGGGTTCTCTTCTAATCAGTCTTCTTAATTGATATTGTTGATTAATAATTTTCCATTGGGAGAATACATATAAAATTTCTGTAAAAAAATATTTTTTATTATTCATTTTTTAGGTCAAGGGTAAACATGTCTTCTTACCATTTACCCTCATATTGATTCATAATTTACCTGAAAATATTATTCTTAGTTGAATTTTCTTTGTTTATTATGTTTAGATAGAAAAATTTCTCCTCTAGGTCAATATTTTTTATATTATTTTATTAATCTCATTATATGTACTTATATGGATGATTATGGTCTATATTAAATGATTTTTAATTATTTGAAAATTTGTGAAATGAATATTTTTTATCTATCATCAATCATGTAATCTGTTCATCACATTATCCCGCTATTTCATTCGATTTTCATTACAAATTTTTCTATTAATGTTTTAATGGATTTCAATTTTTATTTATATTTAATTTCAACTATTATTTTTGAAAAATTATTTATAAATTATTTACAATGAAATTACTATAAAATATGCGTGGGATACTTAATATTACTTATAAGTAAAATTTTAATTTACATGGAATGTGTTTTTCTATCATAATATCCTTTAATATTTCAAATATTTAAATGAGGATACGATTTAATAAAATATTCTATATTATTTCATTTTTTATTAATTTCTATTCCTTCTGATTATTCTTATGAAAAGCATTAATTCTTGTAGGTTAATTTTATTATGGTGATGTAATGATTTTTTTGTGATCATGTGAAACACACACACACATAGTTATATATATATATATATATATATATATGTTTTATCATTATGTTGCAGGTGGGTTAAGAATTATTTATCTTAATGGTTTTCATAATTTTCCAATTATTTTCTATAATAAAGTCTTTATAGAATTTTTTATTTTTATGATTAATTAAATAAATATATATATATATATAATGTGTTTAATTGTTTTAAAAAAATTATAATTAATTATTTTTTTTGAAATAATATTTAAACAATTAATGAATATTTATTTACAACTGAATATCTATTATAAGGTTGTTATTTTAGAAATTTAATATGGTTATTTGTATTATTGAAATAATTAAATCAATAAATTGATATTATAATATAATAAAATAATTTTTGGAAATATAAAAATTTTATATTTTAATAAATAATATTTTATGAATAAATTTAATTACTATGATAGTATGCATTATATAAAATAATTTGTTTTGAAAAACTGTGATATACTATTAAAATTTTATTATCACTTAGATTTGGGATTATATGGTATGAATAGTAATAATTAAATTATTAAAATTTAGGTTTCAAAAATTTATAAAATTAATGCATTATTTATAATTTAATTATTAATTAATATTAAAATCATTTGGAAAGAAAGAAGATATTTTTTTCTAAAAAACTGTTTTTTACATAATTTTTTATCCTAAAAATTTTAATTGATCGATATTAGTGATTGATTTTAAATGAATAAATATATAATATATTCTACAAAATGTTTTAGCATTCATCTAATATTTTTTAGTTTTAATGGGATAATAAAAAATCTTTTTTACTCTTGAAAATGTATTTTTCTAAAAAAAAGTATTCATAACATTGTGCTAAAATTATTTAACAAAATTTGCAAAATTTATAAGAATTAAATTACATAAAATTAATTAAATATTTTTAATCTGATGTATCAAATTTGGTTAATATACCCCTTTTGTTTTTGTCCCCATGAATAGTAACTGTGGTAAAATTTATCACCTTTGTAAGGGGTTAATCATGTAAATATTGCTTAAAACTGAGTGATAGGGCTATGATTTTTCATCCTAATTATTTTTTATGAAATTAATTAATCTAATATCACCATATAAATTATTTTTATTTTTTAAATGAACACATTTCTATGAAAAATGACTCATATCATATTTAAATATATGAAATTTAAAAAATGACACTCTCATTGTTTTTAATATATATTATGTTTCAAAATAGGTATAAGAGAGTTTTATGGATTAATATAAGTGTCTATTTTTATTTTAATAAAATTATTTTCATGATATAAGAGTAATTTTAATTTTTAGTAATTATATAATGTTCTTAATTACTTACGAAACAATGATGAAATATTTGTCCATTTAACAACAAAATTTAAAAAATAATTTTAAAAATATTAAAAGTGATATAATTTGAATGATATAATGTGTCTCAAAAATTTAATAGATCTATATGAAACACTATATAAGGTTCTAAATAAATATATATTAATTCATCTATTTTCATTATGTATTTAGGGTTAAATTAAACCAATAGTGTTAAAATTTTCATTAATGACATGTTATGATAAATAATACCTTTTAAAAGATATGAAATTCCAAAAATTATTATATTAGGAATTATTATTAATATATGGTTCTAAAAATCATCCATTTTTAATTTATAGGTAGTTTATTATTTTTAGTGAGATAATGTAACTATAAATAGTTGAGAACATTAATATTACAGTAATTGTAAAAAGGGGAAATGGTTTGGTTAAAACTAAATGATATATGTAAAAATTTCATCCAAATTAGTAAAACTTTTATTTTATGAGATTAAATTGACTCATAATCATATTATATCTTTATATTATCAATGTTTTCCATTTGTAAGAAAAAAGTATTATATATTAATATAATATTTTAATAAATTTCTAGAGTTCTCCACCACTCAATTATAGATGGGAACCGTCATGTCTCTTATTCACGCCAAATTAAGCCTTATAGATCAACCAAACTATGAGAATTTATTTTCAAATCCTTATTGTACACAAATTAGTGGTCTTTTACTTTCTAATAGACCAACCTGATATCCCGTTAGAGGAGATCTAAATGAGTTATTTAAAAGAAAAAGTAATCGCCTTAGCAGAACACTTTCTATATACTTTTATTTTACCTCATCTAAATATTTTATATTATTCATAAAAAAATTTATATTATTTAAAATAATTTAAAATTTTAATCTGATTATAAAAAAATACAAACTCTTTCTAATAAGAAAGGTAGGGAATGTATCGTTCATGCATACACACGACTTAACATCTCCATGTAACGACACAATTCATTTTTATCCCTATATTTTATAAAAGGGTGGTATGATTTGTTTAATATTTACATATGAAACTTGTGAAACTATTAAATGTATGTAATTATAATATCATTTCAAAATTCTTACCATCCAAACCTTTCAGAAATTATAACATCACTCATGCATATGTATAGACTACCACATCCATGAAACAATCTGATTTTTTCAAATTTTGTTTTACATGGATGTAAATGATGAATAATATTATTAATATAAATTATATATATCATATAATTATTATCTTGAGTTGTTTAGTTAATATTTACATTTCATTCATTCCATATGTTAGAAAATAAATATAGTGTTTATGTGTACGCATGGTTTGTCGTCTCTATTAATGGAGTAAATTATTTTCCTATCTATTAAAATTGTAGATGAATATATATATATATATATATTGAATTTATTTTATATTTATACACTTATTTCCATTTTGGATATAATGTATCTATTATCAATTAATAAATACTAAAACTAACTACAAAAAACACACATGAAAAATGAAGTAATTATCACATGAGATTTTAATTTTTAAGAAGAATTGTTAATTGATGGGTGATAAATGGTTTAATGTAATAAATATATGGATTTTTATATATATTTATGGATCTATAATATCAATTATAAAAAAACATTTATTTATTTTACAATCTTATTGAAAATTTTCAAAGGATGATACACCCGAGTTAAATGGTAATATGTTATAATCTCATTAATTATCAGTTTATATATGATTAAGTTATGATGTTTAAATAATACCTCAAAATATACAGATGAGTTTTTTTCTCATATGTTTAATTCTTGAAAAATTATTTCTCCATTCATTTTACCTCCTTATATACTTAAGAGACCAAAAATAAGTTCATAATTAAAATCATTTCCATTCCTATCTTCAATAGAAAAGTATTTTTCTTACATATCCATGTTCGCTAGAAATGTTGTAAAGAAGGTTTTCACTCTTCTCTTATGATTTTTAAAGTAGTTTTCACCTATGATTTAATTTTTACAAAATGATTTTAAACGAATAGTGATGATGTTTTCCAAACATGGTAATTTGTTATTTTTCTTATAAAAGTATGGGGGAAAGATTTTATTATCTTATTTAAAATGAATTATGTTTCTCTACATATGGTCCCAAATTTTTTTAATATTTATTCATAACATCCCATTCTTATTTTAAAATAATTTTTTATATAATATTTCTTATATTATTTCTTTTTGGAGAATATATTTGAAAATAGAAATTTTATTTTCCTTGAAAATGTCTTAATGAACATTTTATTCATCAATGAAAACAATTTTTAATGTTTACAATACCTTACTAATAATATGATCCAATAATACCATTAGTATTCTATCTCTAGATTTTTTATGTTAGTGATGAAATGATGTTTATGAAACCCATTCCTTTTCCATGGGTTATACTATGATGAAATGTCTATGAATCCCATTTCATTACATGGGTTATGATACAATCGATGGTTTATGATATTTTACCACACATATTATTTATTTTTATTATGTGATAGGTGGGACATATATCAGTCTCCAATGTATTGGAAAAATATTGACATATGATGACATAACCATGACTGTGTTGGGTAGTAAACCCAGTTTAATTTGGGATTTTTTGCACTACGATAGTCTTTAGAGTGAACCATGAGTACTATGATGGTTTGGGGAGTGAACCCATACAACTCTAATAGGCATTAAAAAGTGTATTAAATACTAAAGAATATATTTTCTATGATTATGTGTGTGATACAATTCCATTTCATATGCCTATATTATGATCTCATGTCTCATGTTATTTGATTCCCTTATTATTCATGTCTTATAAAACTAAATTATTTATGACATGGATCATGATTATTATCAATGATATGGAATTTATGGTCCTAAAATGTAAATCTCATGTTCTCATACCTTTTTACCTATTTTATTCTTATATGATAATTTATATCTCTCTTGTTTAACCTTACATAGAATTATTTCTCTACATTTCTTAATATTCATTTATAAGGTTATAAAGAATGGATTTATGAATGATATAACTAAGACATGTGATAGTTATGATGATTTAATTTGAAGATTTTTTAGGTATATTATGAACTAGTTTTTTATGTTTCCATGTATCTTAAGATAGTAAACCTATATTATATTATAATGGATCATTATGTGAAGTAAAGAATATTTTATATATAGATTAAATATCTATGTATAAATTTTTTTTCCAGATTTATTAGTATCAAATAATGGATTAGTTAACCATTCAAAACTATAATGAGAAAACTCTAGTGAGAACCCATGGGATAAGTTCTAGTGTAGGATTGAATTAAGAGTTTTGTAAATGTTCATGAATGGACTAGGTTAAATAGAAGGTTTCATATATTGAAAATAAAGTTTCATAATTTAAAAATCCTATACAATATTTTTCATAGTTATTTGTTTTACCTTATGTGTATTTTCCCCAATACTTGGATTTTGTTTAATAGGAATAACATGAATTAATCGTGTTAATATTGAATGATAAAAACAATGAAATGATTATCCTCATGAGTAACTAAATTTTATAGGTGAGAGAATGTGAAATCCCATTATTATGATCACACAACATTCAGAAACTATTAATCTTACTACGATTCTAAATAACCAAAGCAGGTAATAATGTTCTATAGATTCATTCATGAGGAAACAACCACTATATTTTAGATATTTATATGATCCAGGAATTTTTGGAAATTGATCAGCACCATGAAAAATATATTTTTTATTATCTAGTATTCATATCATGAAAACTATATATTTTTTCTCTTTATTTTTTTGTAGGAAAAATAGGTTACTGGTGGAATATTTTCAAGAACCAGATGGAACAAGATGAGATTGACTCCATAGAGTGGGAAGTATATAATATTTTTTATCTCTCAATAATAAATTTATTCATATTCATTGAAAAAATGGGAATAAACCCTCCATGTTAGAGGATAATTATGATTAATATGCTGGTACATATCAAATTGTTTTTATAAAACATTCGACATTAACTTCTATAATTATAATACAACCCAAAGATGTAGTTTTTAGATTCATCAATACCTTAAAACCAAGAATCTAAAGATAATTATCTATAATAGATTAAAAAAAACAAATAAATAATTTTATATGATACCATGGTGGATATGGTGATTAGAGTTACACATCAATATAATGGTTTTTGAGTATAAAAAAATAGAATTCAATGATAATTGTAAAACAATGGATATAATAAGATGAGGATTCTTTTATGCTAAATTTTTGGTAGGAAACATGGTGGAAATTGACTTAAGGGGAAAATTAATTATTTTATGTGTTTAATGGTTAAACATCGAGAAACTAAATGATGAAGTGATAAGAATAAGTTTTATAATTATTTGAATAAAGATAATTATCCATATAATTCACTACCCATAATACTATTTTTCAATTTCTATGGTTACATGAAATATGAAAAATTGATCACAAATATGATGGTTAATGATGATGAAAGGTGTAAACAACCTCTTATGCATAGATACAAAGGGTTGTTTCAGGCGTTCACTCTTTCTAAAGGGGGGGTACACTTACAGTATAAGGGATGGTTCACCAACCATCAATTCTATAAATACTAAGGTATTATTTAAATTTTTTTCTATCCACAATTTTATATGTAATGAATTTTCTATGGGGATCACAAAATAATATAGAAAATTTATTGTTTACTTACATTTTAAGAGACTTGATGGTATAATGATGGAAATAAAAGTTTATGATTCTCTCATTTTGAAGTTTGTAGGAATGTGTTTCATAAAAATGGTGTTATTCTTCCTCATGGTGAATTTGATATTATTTTGGGAATTTATTTTCGTTCTTTATATAAATAACATAAAAATTTCAAAGGAATATTTTTTATGTTACGTATTATAAACTAACCTCTGTTCATCTATCAGTGCAACAAAAAAAAATGTACTACTGAATGAAATAACATACATCATATGGGTCATGATTCATATTAAGAAGTTGAATTTATTAATGATATTTGTTTAGAAAATAAAAAACCAATATATGTCTATTGTAAAATATTTTATTAATGACTTTATATAATAATTTTATTGTATTATACAAAATTCTAATGTTTAGTTTTCAAAAAAAACATAGACCAATTTTTACATCGATTTCCAAGATTCCATAAATAATCAACATGATTATGTTGCATGAATTGATGAAGAAACTCCAGGAGAATCTAAAAATTGGAATTATTTATCATTTTTTGTCACATAATGGTTCACCTATTTAATTTTGTAAGAAGAATAATGGATCAATTATAACAAAATCACTATCAAGATTAAATATCCACTACCCTTTATTAATGACCTATTCAGTCAACAGTGGTGAGATCAATAATTTTCTAGGATTGAAAATCATTTTGGATGTTAGCAATTTAGGGTTAATAAGGAAGCTATACACAATATATCATTACAAACAATATATAGAAACAATGAATATATATTGATTATTTTTTGTCAAAAAAATTATTCTATTATCTTCATAGATCTAATGAAAAGAGTATTTATATAATACCATGATTAGTTTGTGGTAGTATTTGTAGATGATATTCTCGTACATTAAAAGCAGAATTAATAGAATGATGATCACAAAAAGATTGTCCTGAAGACCCAGAGTACGAAAATGAATTATGAAAAATTTATGAAGCGTGAATTTTGGATTTGGAATGTTTCATTAATTATTCACATAATCTCATGTGAGGGTATATTAGTTGACCCTTGAATGATAGATGTTATTGAATATTTTCCTAGAAAAACAACATTGACTGATATTTTTAGTTTTCATGGTTTCAATAGATATCATCAGTGCTATGTGGATAATTTTATATGTTTATTGTAGGGACCCTGTTTTTTCCCTGTAAGAATTTGGAATATTTCTACATATAATTCCAAATCTAGGCAGACGACGGCGTGCGATTCCAAGGCCCACTGTTCCAGAAATAAATTTTATAAAAAATTTAAGCATTGTTGTACTATGCACATGGCAGGGTTGTGTTTCCTCCTAAAAAGTAGCTCGGATCGGAAATCTGAGGACACGGTTGCATCCAGAGCATGCCGTTTATAGTAGGCGGGGTGTAAAAGTTGCAGGTGCGGGCCTGTTGTGAGAGATGTCACCCAGGGGCGAAATCGTCATTTTGAAATAATGCCTTAGTGATTTTTATCACTGAAGTTCATTTCAAATAACTTCCGAAAGAAGTCTTGGAATGTAAATCTGAGACTTCTGTTGAGTTCTAAATGGGGCGTTTTTCCTAGGTGTGATATAAAATAGGCGGGCACGGATGTTTCAGAATCCTATCCCGTTGGTAGAGTTTCAGAGAGAGTTTATAAATTTGATTGTGGAATTAAGGGAAATACCTAATTTCCCTCCTTTCCCTCCCTCTCTCTCTCTTTTGAGTGTTCTTTGACTTTATTTGGCGTTCTTCGCCGGATTGAGGAACGAACTCTGGTGGATCAAAATGGGATCGCAGCGGGCGCGTCGCCAACATCGAACGGCCGAATCGAGGTAGGATTCTTGTTAAATTTTACACCTCTATTGATTTCTTAAATTTTTCATCAAATTTTTCATTTAAAATTTGATAATTTTAAAATTGGGGCGTTGGCCAAACAAACACGGCTATCACTCAAGCCCTGTTTTAATTGTCATTCTTGGGCGTTCTTCGTCCAAATTTACCAACGTGCCAATTCTTGTCAGATCGACTATCAAGGGTAGGAACTACGAAGTCCTTGCCCTGAGGATTCCAAATCCTCCTTCAGATTTGGAATCGGGCCAGCACAGCGGGGGCAACAGACGTCGGAAGCCCCGGATCCGGCAAGGGCAGTGGTCGGAGGTCAGTCATCAGGCAGCGGGTGTGGCCAGGGGGTTTGGATGAGGCTCCAACGTCGAGTGTTTTTGGCATGGCCGGGGTAGCCCTGGGAGGAGCCGAGGTGGCACGACTGGGGCTTCTAAAGGGCCGGTATCGGGTGTTGCCAGTGTAGAGCACGGAGGACAAGGTGGAGCGGCGGCGCGCTCCAGGAGGCCGATGCGGTGGGGCGCCGTCCGTCGAAAGAGTTGAGCCGAGGTGGTTTCCGTGTCGACGGTGAGCAGGGGGGTCGCGGGGCTTTAGTGGAACCAGTGGTGAGAAGGGGGCGTGAGCGGCTTGTCCCGCTCGACAGGGGGAACCCGAGGCACTGACCGCCTCGGGTGTGCTGAGGAAACAAGGACCTGTGAAATGAAGGTCCTGCTAGGTGATGAAGACCAGCCAAATGGAAGGTATTCTTGATGAACCGGACCCAAGGGAGTCCGGTGTTGATGGAGCGGGCCACGACCGACAGGCCGCGGGGAGTCAGGCCGAACGGGGTGAACCGGCCCGGTTGGGCCTCCTTGTGTGTGGGGGGTCGTAACTTCGAAACGGCGTGGCCGTTTGACGCGCCGTCTATGGCTGCAGGTTCAGGTTAGCGAGGCAAACTATTTGAAGTGGGTTTTGGGGTTTTGGGTTCTGCACCAAAAGACCGGTGACCCAAAACGCTTCAATTTAATAATATTAAATTATAATTAAATTTGCAACGGACGTACTCATGAGCGGGATGTCTGTTTGACGCACCATCAGAGGTGATGTGGCCGTGGAGTTGTGAAGGACCTTCCAAAGTTGGTTTAGACCCATTTTTCCATTGGGTTTCGTTGCTCGGTGGCATGAAACACTTAATGCGATTAATTAATTAATTAATTAATTATTCTTGCGTTAGACCTATCTCCTGTTTGGGATGTCCGATTTACATGCCGTCAACGGCAGCGTGACCGTAGTCCTCGTTTGGAATTTTTGAGATGCTTTCCGAAGCATTTGGGTTAAAGAAAAGGCGTGGTCCCCATAGGGCCGGGTTCACATTTTTTACTATGAAACACCACTTTTTCACCCGACATCCGTTTGGGGTGTTCGAGCCCTCATTTCTGAGTGTTCGTTCCGAGGGGATTGCAATGGTGCAATCTGCCCGCCTAAATTCGGGCCAGAGGCATGGGCCCCACGAGGCAGATTTCGGTCGTACGCTCTATTTTTACTACTTATGCTTCATAAGTCCGTTGAGGGAAAATGAATAGCCTACGACGTGTGGATATCTACAATGAATGCGATGGTACGATCTGCGTGACGTGTTTCGGGGTCGAGGTGTGGGCCCCACGGGGCCCCATTTACAAAACATGGGGAGTTGTATCACCTACATTCAGAGTCAGTTTTAGGTGCCATCAGTGGCGTTGTGACCCTGGCATTGAGACGAAGTTGACCAGGGTGGTTTTAGGCGTTGAAGCCAGACTTGAGGTGTGGTCCCCATGCGCCGTCTTTTAAGCTGTGTGCAGCGTACTACGAATTTTTCATCAGGCATCCATTTGGGGCATATGAATAGTCGATTCAGCATGTTTTTTCAAGAGAATTGTGATGGTGAAGTTTTCCTGACCTCTTTCAGGTCTGAGGTGTGGGCCCCACAAGATGTCGTATGGGCATAAAGCGATGTTGAATAACTTTTCCACCGGGATACCGTTTCAAGCGAGTAAGTAGTCTATCTCGTGTTTTTTTCCATGAGGATTACAACGGTGAAATCTTTTTGGGCGTGTAGAGCCTCTTTATAGATCTCATTAAATGTGGAAACCTGAAAGGGCATTGGTCAGACTTTACTTTGACGCACTCCATACCTATGCATGGTATTAGTGTTAGTGACACCCAGTGATGGCACGTGTAGTGCGGAGTTATCTGACCGGTTCTAGGTTTACCCTCCAGCAAGGCTGGGAAGTGGGTTACCCATTGACCTTAGGAATTAACCTCTAGTGGGGATGAGAATTGTGTTACCCATTGACTTTTAGGGTTTACCCTCTAGTAGGGTTGGGCAGTGGTTCACCCGATGACCTTTTAGTGTTTACCCTCCAGTAGGGATGGACAGTGGGTCACCCGAAGACCTTTTAGGGTTTTCCCTCTTGTAGCACTGGGCAGTGGGTCACCCGACAACCTTTTAGGGTTTACCCTCCACAGGGCTGGGCAGTGGGTCACTCGACGACCTTTTAAGGTTTACCCTCCAGCTGGGCTAGGTAGTGGGTTGTACAATGAATTCTTTTAGACTCATCCCTTTTTATGAGGCTGGTCAGTGAATTTTCTCTGTGATTACTAGAGAGGGACCCTTGGTGGTACGGTTTAGCGATGCAGCAGCTTTGGCTTGCTGGACAGTTGGGCATCAGTGATAGATATCCTTAGAATTGTGGGTGAGTTTTGTTGGGATGATCGTGGAGATAAAGATCCCCTTACAAACTCGTTCTAGTTTCTTGTTGAGTGTGTATATATATACACCCTACTTTTGTTCCCACTCTTTGGGTTTTGTTACTCTCCCTCTAAGAGGGGTAAAGATGTGCGAGGTATGCCACATGCTTCCAGTGTCTATCTCCTCTTGGATTGAACGAGTCTAGTTCCTTTATTTCTTTGGGTTGAGATACACTCTCACTATTGTAATCTTACACTATTCTTTGTTATTTCCACTACCCACCATTTTAGTATCTCCTTTGTTGCTCCCTCGAGCTTTCTAGGAATCCTACTGAGTATCTTTATACTCACCCCTTCTTGGGCTTTTCTCGCACTTTTTGTGCCCTTGCAGACGTCGGACAGGTTGATCGAGACTACAGAGGAGCATAGAGGACACAGGAGCATGGGCTTCATTAATTGGTTGTATGAGGATTTCCGGGTGTGAGACTCACCAGTTGTTTAATTTTGTTTTACCTGTTGCTGGGTTGTAGAACCTTTCTATTTGGGTGTGTGTTTTTCCTCTTTTATTATTCATTTTACATGTACTGGTTAGAGGTTGATGAACGTATGTTGGTTTCCCTTTTGTAGTAGTGTTTTATCTTGCTTCCCTTTCTCTGCACTTTTTCATTGAGTTATCTGTGTGTGTGTGTACAGTTTCTTAGGCAAAGGCCTCCCCTAGTATGTTGTACCTTCGGCACTAGTCTCCATCCCCTGGACTATGGAGGTGGGGTTGGGGTAGTTGCGGCTTGAGCCTCGGTACGGTCAGGTCGTGACAAAGTGGTATCAGAGCTGGTTCGTTCCTTGGGGCATTGTTCGGATGTCCCAAAAAATGAATTGGTTGAGTTTTGGGGAAATAGTTTCAATGTTTCTTGAGAGCGGCTCTTAGGAAAGGGAGTCCAGTGATGGTGCGGTGGCCGAAATATCCATTCACCATGACCCTAATAACCCGCTTGTCAACTCAGCACACTGAGAAACTTGTTATAGGGAATTTGGTTCATGCATCATATAGGATTGAGTCTTTGACTGTCCTTCTTGAGTCAGCACCCCATCATTGTTGATTTATATATACCCATTTGACAGCGGTACTCATTGATCGGATTCAGGATGTCTCTGTGATGATAGCCAGCTAGGATACTAGCTCCGGTTCGTGATGACGACTCTGTGATCAATGATGCATCAATTCAAAATACATCATACGATTACCCTTTCTCCAAGAGGACAAGAAATAGAACCCCCACCTATGGAGTAGCAGATAGTACCGGTAGCATGGGCCGATGATGAGCATGGGCTGGGCATTCTACATGAGTTCCAGTGCTAGAGACAGTTGAGGATCCATGGTGAGACATACCCTCAGACAGTGAAGGGGTGGCCAGAGTCGGTGGTCCACCTATTTAGGCTTGTTCGGACACTAACAGGGTTGATGGTGGCTATGACAACCAGTCTTTTTTTCCACCAATATGTTTGGCATAGTAGAGCCTGGGTTTATCAGATGCATGATGAGTTGGTACTCTTGTGGTATGATTTATAGAAGCAGTTTTGTGAGGAGTACTACCCCTCCTTCTTATGATTTATATGGTTTCAGGAGCTGTTGGAGTTTCAGTGGGGAGTGATAGCAGTGGCTGAGTACGTGAATGGGTTCCCAGACCTTAATCGGTACTCTTTGTACGTGGTCCATGACAGAAACTTCCTATCACATAAGTTTGAGTGAGGCATCTATAGAGGAGATTTATTCCAGCATAGTGCCCTTGTGCATCCTCACCCATCTCAATGTGCTAGAGAAGGCACTGGTGACAGATAAATATCTGTAAGAGGGATGACAATTGGCAGGGCCTCGACGCCAGAGGTCATCCCTTGATGAGACTTAGGCACATGTCCGGGGATAATATAGATTACCGAGACATCCTAGGGAGAACTAGTTCTATAATTGTGATGTGCGAGGTCACATGGCGTGAGACTAACCGACCAAATGTGCTGAGTTTTCCAGATAGTTGGTAGATGCACCACCATGATAGAGGCAGTGTTGTGATTAAAGAACTCCCAGGTGAGGACATGGTGATTCCTAGGGTGGCGCTGCTGGCAGAAAAGAAGGATGAACTATGGTTGATGGAAGAGGTTTTGAGGTCCTTTCACCACCACGAGGCGGCCCATGTCAGGCTCAAGGAGCTGACGGACAGGGCCTCAGGCGGCTGTGTTCTATGGATGTCTACAATCCTACAACTCATGAGATGATAAGAGGTACTCTCTTTGTCTTTTTATAATTTACTCAGTAAAACCTGTTAGACACTGCGTGAGGTACTCTTTTTGTCGAACTCTTTGTTCGAGGGGTTACTGCATGTGACGCAGGGCATCGGTGTAACCCCGTGTTGGAGTTGTCTAACGTAGATTTGAGTGCACGGGAGAGAGGGGCTTTCCCCCACTGAGATGCATTTTTGTGATGCCATAAAAACCACGAGGGAGTGTCAATACCACCCAAAGTGGATAGTATTGAGGTGCGATGGATGAGTCCCTCTGAATTGTGCATTCATGGCGGGGTTTTGCAGTGGAGTGTCAGAGCAGGTTATGGATTTTACAGAGGGGATTTTCTCCTTGACCTCCCTTTATTGAGGTGCCACTAGTGGGTTTGGAAGAGTTCCTATTTTGGGGATTACTCTCCTTCAAAGAGGGGCAAGGACACCTGGGGTATGCCACGTGCTTTCCGTGTCTAGCCTCTAGTGGTTGGATGAGTTTTCTCGCATGCCTTGTTCGTTTGTACCTTGCGTGCTAAACGTCAATCTTGATACCATTATCAATTACAGGCCGAGGTGATGGAATCCTCATAAACAAAACTACATGATTCACTTTGTGGTGATGGTGGTGGTTCTCCTTTTGATGATAATGAGAAGACACTATCTTCTAGGAGAGCGCTTTGTGGTTTTCTCAAACGGCTAGTTTCTCAGGTGTGTCCTCATCCATAGAGACTTGAACCTGAGGTGACGGTGCTGGTTGAAATTTTTGTAGGAATATAACTTCATGGTAGTCTATGTTCTGGATAATGGCAGTGTTGTAGGATGTTCCCTTAGCAGGAATTCCTAGACATGTCAGGTGCGGGAATTTTCGTAGTAGTTAGCTTCCCTACGGCTGACCTTAGTGGAGTAGGAAGGTACACCTTTTCTGCAGTTGATGGTGTTGACTCATCCACTTTTTGAGCATGTAAGAGAGTCTCGGTTGTGATACATCGACTGTGAAACTTCTGTGACTGGATATCCTTGGTTGTTTCACCCGATGGGTATTTTGAAGGATGGAATCACAAGACCATGTTCCAGGAACAAACAATGATTTTGGTCACGACGTAAAAATTAGGGGTTCGACTGGATATGTCCCCCAAGTTTCATTGGGCCCTTTGGGAATCGTGCAAGCGATTAAGAGGTTTCCTACCGCCTTGCCCTACCCTCCCAACAGAAGTGGTGGGCACACGATGTCTTCTATGCGTCGCAGCTGATGAGGTGCATGTGTATTCCTACACATATCCTCAAGAGTAGTAGACCTTATGAGTATGAACTTTCCCTTTAGTTCGTGTGTTGTGCCAACATGGTCTTGTGCAAGTTTTCTTGGGAGTGAGAGAGCTAGGTGTGAGCTCTGTATCCTAAGTTATTTTTCATTGTTTTTCTTTTTGAGGACGAAAATATTGAAGGAGTAAATGATGTAGGGACAAGGATTTTTCCCTATAAGAATTTGGAATGTTTCTACATATAATTACAGATCTAGGCGTGAAGACGGCGTGCAATTTTGAGGCCCGGTTTTTCTGGAATAAATTTTATAAAAATGTTTATTGTTGTTGTAAAATTCACATGGAGGGGTTGTGTTTCCTCCTAAATGGTAGCTCAGATCCGAAATCCAACGGAACATTCGCGTCCGGAGTGTGTCGTTTACCCTAGGCGGGGTGTAAAAGTTTCGTGCACGAGCCTGCTGTGAGAGATGTCACCCAGGGGAAAAATCATCATTTTGAAATAACGACTTAGTGTTTTTTATCACTGAAATTATTTTCAGATAAATTATGATCAAAGTCTCGAAATGGAAATCCAAGACTTCCATTGAGTTAGAAATGGGGCGTTTTTCATACATGTGATATAAAATAGGCCGGCGTGGAGGTTTCAGAATCCTCTCCCGTCGGTAGAGTTTCAGAGAGAGTTTTTAAATTCGTTTTTGAATTAGGGGAAAGCCCTAATTTTCCTTCTCTCTATCTCTCTCTCTTGAGTGTTCTTTGACGTTCTTCTCCAGATTGAGGAGAAAACTTCAGTGGATCAAAGCGGGATCACAGCGGGTGCGTCGCCAACGTCGAATGACCAGATCGAAGTAGGATTCTTGTTAAATTTCACACCCTCATTGACTTCTTAAATTTTTCATCAATTTTGTTCATTTAAAATTTGATAATTTTAGAATTAGTGAGTTGGTTGAATGAACACAACCAACGCCCGAGCCCCATTTTAATTGTCGTTATTGGGCATTCACTACTACAAAAATGGTCTTTATCAGTGCTCAAAATGGGCTTTATCAGCGCTAAAAAAGCATTGTAACGATTGGCACTGATAAAGGGGGATCCCCTTTATGAGTGCTTACTGAGCACTGATAAAGGGGTACATTATCAGTGATAAAAAATAACTGATAAAAGAAATCTTTTTCAGCGCTAAAAGGCACTAATAAAACAACCCTTTATCAGCACTAAAAGATCTCTGATAAATGTGTGTTTTATCCGGGATTTTTTAGCGCCGATAATGGTGGAGTTTATCAGCACTTTTTTAGATATCATAAAAGCTCCCTTTATCAGCACTAAAAAAGTGCTGATAAATTCCATGTCTACTGCTACAAAAAAATATAGCAGCACACCCAAACACCAGCTAAACATTCAGCATCTCAATAAGCTAATTAGACCTAGTATACCCATACAAAATTAACACATAAATCATAAGATAATTATACCAAGTATACCTATACAAAAAGTATGCCCATACACTATTAACACATAATTCATAAGTTAATTAAGTACATAAAGAATTCAATTCATAATTCAGGGGGTTGGGGGGGGGGGGCTGTTCGGGGGTTTTGGGTGGCTGTCCAACGGGGGGTAGGGGTGTCCGGGGGGATGGGGGTGTCTGGGGGGAATGGGGTTTCCAGGGGGTGGGGAAGGTCCAGGAGGTTGGGGGTTGTCCAAGGAGGGTGGGGGTGTCCAGGGGGTGTCCATGTGGTGGGGTGGTGTCTAAGAGGGGGGGGGATGTCCAGGTGGGGGGGGGGGGCTGTCCATGGGGGTGTCCAGGGGGTGGGCTGGTGTCCAGGGTTTCAGGGGGAGTGGGGGCTCTCAAGGGGGTGGGGGGGGGGGTGTACGGGGGATGGGGGCGGTCTAGGGGGTTGGTGGGTTTGTCTAAGGGGGGTGGGGAGGTGTCCAGGAGGGTGGGATGGGGGTGTCCGGGGGGATAGGGTTGTCCAGGAGGTGGGGGTGTCCAGGGGGGTGGGGGCAGTCCAGGGGGATGGGGGAGGTCCAGGAGGTTGGGGGGGATGTCTAAGGGGGTGGTGTGGTGTCCAAGGAGGGGGTGTCCTGGTGGGGGGTGAGGGGGGGGGGGTGTTTCTATCGGGTGTCCAGGGGGGGCTGGTGTCCAGGGTGTCGGGGGGCTTTCCAGGGGTGGGGGTGTCGAGAGGGGTAGGGGGTGTCCAGGGGGTGGGTTGGTGTCCATGGGGGGTGGGGGAGGTTTAGGGAGTTGGCAGGGATGACTCGTACACGTCACTAAGGAACTGTGTATTTTTCACTCAAAGGATCAATATAGTCTGAATGCGTTTGGTCATATTTTTGCAAGTCGGTTGTTGTTTCCACTTAAAATGGTGTACATTTTAAACAAAAGAGAGACCTTTTGAGTGGTACCGGCCAGACCATGCCTCAGATTGAGGCAGGGATGACTCATACATGTCAAAAAGGAACCATGGATCGTTCTTATAAATGATCAAGGAAATCTGAATGCGTTTGGTTGGATTTTCATAGGTCAGTTGTTGTTTTCAATTAAAATTGTCTCCATTTTAAACAAACGAGAGACACTTTGAGTGGTACCGACCACACTGTGCCTCAGATTGAGGCAAGGATGACTCGTAAATGTCACAAAGGACTTGTGGATCGTTCTAATAAATTATCAACACAATCTGAATGTGTTTGTTCCAATTTCTGTAGGTCAGTTGTTGTTTTCACTTAAAATTGTGTCCATTTTAAACAAAAGAGAGGCCCTTTGAGTGGTACCGGCCACACCATGTCTCAGAGTGAGGCGGGGTTGACTCGTACACGTCACAAAGGACACTTGGATCATTATCCTAAAAGATCAATACAATTTGAATGTGTTTGGTCATATTTCCATAAGTCAGTTGTTATTTTCACTTAAAATTGTGTCAATTTTAAACAAATGAGAGACCCTTTGAGTGGTACTAGCCACACCATGCCTCGAATTAAAGTAGGGATGACTCATACACGTCAAAAAGGACCCATGGATCGTTCTTATAAAAGAGAGACCCTTTGAGTGGTACTGGCCACACCGTTCCTCGGATTGAGGCGAGGTTGACTTTTACACATCACAAAGGACTCTTGTATCATTCTCATAAATTATAAAAACAATCATAATGTTTTTTTTTGGATTTCCCTAGGATAGTTGTTGTTTTCACTTAAACTTGTGTCCATTTTAAACAAAAGAGAGACCCTTTGAGTGGTACCGGCCACACCATGCCTCAGATTGAGGTGGGGATGACTCTTACACATCACCAAGGACTCGTGGATCATTCTACTAAAGGATCAACACAATCATAATGCGTTTGGTTGAATTTCGGTAGGTCAGTTATTTTTTCACTTAAAATTGTGTCCATTTTAAACAAAAGAGAGACCCTTTAAGTGGTACCGGCCACACCATTCCTCGTATTGAAGTGGGATTGACTTGTATGCCTCACCAAGGACCATTGGATTATTCTCCAAATGGTTGAACACAATATGATTGCGTTTGTTCCAATTTTCTTAGGTCAGTTGTTGTTTTCACTTAAAATTGTGTCCATTTTAAACAAAAGAGAGACCCTTTGAGTGGTACTGGCCACACTATGACTCGGATTGAGGCGAGGATGACACATACACATCACCAAGGACTCGGGAATTGTTATAATAAATGATTAACACAATATGAATTCATTTGATTGGATTTCTGTAAGTCATTTGTTGTTTTCACTTAAAATTGTGTCCATTTTAAACAAAAGAGACACCCTTGAGTGGTACCGACCACACCGTGCCTCAGATCAAGGTTTGGTTGACTCATACACGTCACCAAGGACCCTTGAATAGTTCTACTAGAGGATAAACACAATAAAAATGCGTTTGGTTTGATTTCCATAGGTCAGTTGTTGGTTTCACTTAAAATTGTGTCCATTTTAAACAAAAGAGAGACACTTTGAGTAGTACCAGCCACACCGTGCCTCATATTGATGCAGAGATGACTTTTACACGTCTCGAAGGACTCTTAGATCATTATACTAAAGGATCAACACAATACTAATACGTTTGGTGAGATTTACATAGGTTGGATGTTGTTTTCACTTAAAATTGTGTCCATTTTAAACAAAAGAGAGACCCTTTGAGTGGTACCGGCAACACCGTGCCTCAGATTGAGGATGGTATGACTATTAAATGTTAAAATGGACCCATGTATTGTTATAATGAAGGATCAAGACAATCCGAATGCGTTTGGTTGTATTTTCATAGGTCAGTTGTTGTTTTCAATTAAAATTGTGTCCATTTTAAACAAAATGGAGACCCTTTGAGTGCTAATGGCCACACCGTGCCTTGGATGGAAGCGGGGATGACTCATACATGTCACAAAGGACTCTTGGATCGTTCTACTAAAGGTTCAACATAATCAGAATGTGTCTGTTCAGATTTCCATAGGTCAGTTGTTGTTTTCACTTAAAATTGTGTCCATTTTAAACAAACGAGAGACCCTTTGAGTGGTACCAGCCACACCGTGCCTCAGATTAAGGTGGGGTTGAATTGTAAACATCTCCAAGGACCTGTGGATAGTTCTAAAAAATTATCAACCCAATCCTATTGCATTTGGTTGGATTTTCGTAGGTCAGATTTTGTTTTCACTTAAAATTGTGTCCATTTTAAACAAAAGAGAGACCCTTTGAGTGGTACTAGCAAAACCGTGCCGTAGATTGAGGCGAGGTTGACTCTTACATGTCACCAATTACTAGTGGATCGTTACACTAAAGTATCAACACAATCCGAATGCGTTTGGTCAGATTTCCGTAGCTCAGTTGTTGTTTTCACATAAAATAGTGTCCATTTTAAACAAAATAGAGACCATTCGAGTGGTACCGGCCACACCGTTCCTTGGATTGAGGCGTGGATGACTCATACACATCACCAAGGACCCATTTATTGTTCTTATAAAATATCAAGACAATATGAATGCGTTTTGTTGGATTTTCATAGGCTAGTTGTTGTTTTCAATAAAAATTGTGTGCATTTTAAACAAAAGAGAGACCCTTTAATTGATACCGGCCACACCGTGCCTCAGATTGAGGTGGGGATGACTCGTACACATCACGAAGGACCCTTGGATCATTCTACTAAATGATAAATACAATCAGAATGTGTTGGGTCAGATTTCCATAGGTCAGTCGTTGTTTTCACTTAAAATTGTGTCCATTTTAAACAAAAGAGAGACCCTTTGAGTGGTACCGGCCACACCGTGCCTCGGATTTAGGTGGGGATGACTCATACACTTCACTATTGTACATGTCCCCATGTCAGATCTTCATTCTATTTGTGTACAATCTTCCATCAGGTATGCAACCCACTCGTTTATGAAAACATCTATATCGTCTTGTGAGTATGAGGTTTTCTGCAGTCAGAGTAGTACTACAAAATATAAAAAATAATTAATGAATAAATAAATTAAATGAACTAGTAGTTATTTTTGAAAATACTTCTTTAGGGATGCTAGTTTGTTGATGAAAAATGATCTCTTTCATAAATTTACAAACATAATAATCACAATCATTATCGTTTGTTTGTTTTGGACACTGCAAAAAAATGATCATTAGGAGAATAAGTAACTTGTGTTGAGATGTGTTTGGATAGTTAAATTTTATTATATATAACCTGATATTTTTCCATACATAGTACTGTCTCGCCTCCTTATGCTTAACCCCTATCCTCATTCCTTTTTTAGATGATAATGATACACTGCCCTATCATAATAGAATCCTCGGTAAAAGATAATATAATCTATATTAGTTGATGTTTAGACCTAAAATGTAGGATTCAGTGTCTTAAAGTTTCACAAAATCCATCATGTGTAGTTTGTTTGATGGATATCCTTGCTTTGAATCGAGAAATTAAATCTTTGGAGTATCCAAGTTCACCACAGTTAGCAACCAATGTTGACTAAAAACAAAAAAGGAATAATTAATAAAAGAAGTAAAAATATAATTGATATGCTTTAATCGTAGAGTTTTACCCCTACATGGTTGGTATTAGGAAGAGTATGTCATCTGTAATATTGATTTCAAATGTTTTCAGCAAGCCTTTCACTATTTCATTCTTTTTTGATGGCTGTAATTTTTTTTAGGTGTGTTGATGTGGTATGAAGACTAACGAGTCGAAATCTTGGCTCATGGAAAAATTCCTTCAATTGTTTTTCATAAATGCATCGGTCAACAATATAAAATGCATTTAGTCATAATTTTCACACTAGATCATATTTTAGAAAATCAATTCATGAAAATATAACTCATATAAAAACTTACAACTGTGATGCTTAGCCAAATGTTTTCAGGGATCTCATTTACATTTTCAGTAGAAACGAAATCTTAACTTTTTCCTCCTTATATATTGTTTTCGAAAACCACTATATAACTAATACCATCTTTTAGCTTCGTATCCACATGGGTCTTCAATGCTAGTAAATGTGGATAGAGAACATGTGGTGTTATTGTTCTTTTAGTAGCTCCTTGGGATCGGTTGGTCGATCTTTTAGTTGGTTTTGAGCCGCCGTTTGTCACCACCTTACCTTTCTCTATCTATAATAACAATAATTGTTTCAGAACCTTTTTTCATTAATTGTTAAAAGTTTAGCTTGAAAAAAAGGAAATAAATACCTCTTTTCCCGCATGTACTTTTACATGTTCTGATGACCATGCAATGAATGTCCCAATAGCCTTTTAGTCCATATGGATATCATCGTTATTAAGTGGAATAGTTAGCTCTTCATTTGGCTCATGAGCTACAGTAATCGTCACTTTCAGATGATCTTTCGGAAGTGGACTATTATGCAGTGTGGAATCTGGGATATTGAACACTATAGCCCTTGCTACAAGGTGATATGTGGGTGATGACGGATATAAATCACAATCATTATCACCCTATAGAAGATCAGAAAATAAAAAGTATCACTGTTTTTCGGATTCACATTTCATGGGAACAATTATTAGAATGTTGATTACCACAGCTAAGACAGTTCTTTGAGGGGAATGGCTCACCTCAAAGATGGTGGAGGTGGGGTGGGATGTTCACGCGGTGGTTGTTCTTGAGTTGCATCTTCTCTTTTCTTCCCACCCAAAAAAGTTGCTAGCAACTCTCCCTGCCATTGAAATCATATTTCAAGGGTTTCTATTTATTTTCTCAATTTTTCCAATTTTCCATATGTATCATCCGTTCTTTTTTCTTCTCAAAATATACTCAGGGAGTAACCCCAAACCCCACACCTCTGACATGACCATATTTTTCTGACTACTTTAAAGCCGACGATAATAGGTCTGAATCTCTTACAAGAGTAGCTGATTCCTGTTACTGTTGGATATAGGAAAATAACTAATTATTTTTACATAATAACTATTTAAAAAAATCTTTTTATCTTTGTGTCATACATACACATATTTCCGAAACTTTTTGTGTGTTCTCATCTACTATCTTCCCTTCCTTATTCAAACGTGTCGTCTTCCATAGTACATGACGTGGGATGGAAGTGTATTTTGTTTTAGACTCATCAATCTACATATAAACATAGAAAGGTAATGATGATGTTGTTTATTGGAACCTAACAATATTACTGTAAATTTAAAATACGTACCATTTTCTTTTCTAGTGAAGCATACCCCATCCTTGCTTTACGATAAGGGGTATGTTGGTTTTGATGCACGTTCCTTATTTTCAGTACAGAGTTTCTGTTTCATAAATGAAATATTGACAATCAAAGTGATGAATACACGTATCCTCAAACAACATATTTTCACCCACAATGTACCATAAACTTCTTATCCCCACGATGGCCAATAAATGAATCCCATGCTTCTTGGGATATCAGGTGAGCGTAGACAATGGGTGGGTGTGGGTTTATTTTACATTTGGAATCTTTCAGGTGACATCTTATTAAAATAGTGCAAAAACCTCGATGAATCCCTCCTTCAAGCCTTAGTACAAAATCCTTGTGTGAATCATCTACTATAAATGTACTCTACAAGAGATTGAGAAGAGTAAGACATTGTTTCATTATTTTATTTACTAGTAAATTAAAGAAATAAATTCATAATTTTACCGTAATTTCTTCCCATATCTTAGCCTTCAGCCCTGAAACAACATGGTTCCATGAATCTATTTCAATCGGCACGCATTGACGAGTGACAACTTCAATGTAACTAAAAAACATAGTCTTGTTGGGATTCAAATATTGCCCTTGTGCATTCCATCCAACATCAAATTTGATGCCTTTTCTTTTTGCCTTGAGAACATTGGCTAACACCATCAAACCACGACGCACCTGTTTTTTCTTCGACGTCGGTCCCTCATTCCCAACCATATCATCGATATCAACATCCCTTATATGTTCATCTGAAATGGTAGCAATGACATGTGATGATGGTTGTTGGACCTCAACACTAGGAGTAGTAGAAGCCGCAACAGCAGGAGAAGGAGAAGCCGCAGCAGGAGTAGCAGGAGCAGCAGGAGTAGCAGGAGCCGTAGTAGGAGTAGTAGCAGGAGCAACAGAAGCTGCAGCAGAAGCAGCAGTAGGAACAGCAGGAGTAGTAGGATCCGCAGCAGCAATAGCTTGAGAGACTTGTTCATCCTCAAGGATAGGAGCACCAGAATGTGCAAAAGTCATTATCTATAAAAGTGGTTGAAAAGTTAATTTAGATTACATAAATTCAGTAATGATAAGATAATAACATGAGATAACAAGATCTATATTACAAAAAAATATATAACCTGTTTATTGAGGTATCGTTATTTTTTTCAAAAGGTTGAAGGGATTTTACACCTCTATCGATTATCAAAATTCCTTTATTGTGGTCTCCTCTAACATAAAAAATATCATATACATTGGGACCGCTTAGAAATGATTGAGACGTACCACTGAAAGGATCATTCTCAACTAAATTTTCATTGGAAACTTTAGTAGTTTTGGACGATAACAGAATAATCGACCACTTTCAGTTTTTGAGATCTGGAACATAAAAAACATGTACCGCTTGTGATTCCATTATAAACTACTCTTCTTTGTACCCTTATTTACTAAAATCAACTTTCACAAATCCCTATTCATCTATTTTAACACCAGTGTTGTTATCAACCCATTTTCATTGAAAAATCGTCAATTGTAATGTCATATAATCCAAATCCAATATTAGTTTGATAATGCCAAAGTATGACATATTTTCATAAATTGGATTTCTATCACTACTACCATAAACACGCATCGATTTAGCCACTAGTATAAATCCACTAATTGTCATGGTACTATCTTCATAATGTTCATCTGTATAGAATGTATAACCATTAATTTCGTAACCACTATAAGATAATACATACACACTTGGTCCAGTGGCTATCCATCAATGTCATACAGAAATTGAATTGGGATTTTCATCCAACTGTATAAAAATATGGTTCAGAAACCATCCTATAAAGTGGTGATTATGTGTATTTGATAACCATTTTTATTCCCTTGATGGATTCAACTACCTAAGAATTTCTTTGTGGGTTTCAATATATAGAGAAACCTCCTAACTGTTATGAAAAACATAAAGGTGGGCCTGCTCCAGATCAGTAATACTGATTGTCACAACTTATCTTCCAGAAATTATCTCACCCTCAATGTGACCAGTGTAATGAGATTTCAGGATACCAATGCTTTCCACATCAGATAGGTATTCGGTACAAAATTCAATGTCTTCCTTAACAATATATCGCTCCACTATACAACCCTCTGCCCGACATTGATTTTTGACATACCCTTTCAAAATATTCATATAACGTTCAACATTATACATCCATATATAGTGCACATGACCAAAAAGTCGAATCTCTCTCACCATGTGAATCATCAAATGAACCCTCATATCCAAGAATGTTGGTAGGAAGAACATTTCTAATTCACATAATTTTATGACAATTTCTTTTTCCATAGCTGGAAATTTCACCGGGTCTAAAACATTGCTACAAATAGCTTTGAAAAAGAAACAAAGTTTGGTTAACGTATGACGAAAATTCATGGGTGAAATGCAACGTAAAGCTATAGTAATTAGATCTTGCATCAAAATATGGAAATCATGTGATTTCAACACTTTTAACTTCAAATCATTCATTGACACAATGCTCTTGATATTTGATGAATACCCTTATAGAACCTTCACATCATTGAATATGTTTCAAAACTGATATCTCTCCTCCCTAGAAAGAGTATAAGTAGCTGGAGGAAGAAACATTTGATTTTTACCCTTCACGGGAGGCAAATCTTCTCGTATTCCCATGTCAACCATGTCCAACCTTGCCTTAATTCCATCCTTTGTTTTTCCAGGGGCATTTAGCAACATTCCAATAACACTATCACATACATTTTTTTATACATACATCACATCATTAAAATGTCTGACGTATAAACAATTCCAGTATGGTAATAAAAAAAACTGATCTCTTTTTCCAACCGATTTTCGTAAGGGTTTTCAAAATTGGTTTACCAAAAATAGTGTTTACATATTTTACTTTCCCATAAAGTTGATCACCTGTTATTGGAGACGGTGCTGCGTGTTGTTCTGAACATCCATTGAATGATGTCGTCCAAGATCGTTACTTATGCCGATGAGGTAGAAATCTACAATGTCCTAGAAACACAGATTTTGATGAATGTTTTATCCTAATTGATTCTATATCTTCTTCACACATGGGACACCCTAGATTTCCCTTAATGCTATAGCCTGAAAAATTTACATAAGTAGGGAAATCATTTATTGTCCCATACATCATCGCTCTCAATGTGATGTATTCCCTTTTATAAGCATCATACAACATAACACCTAAATCCCACAATAACTTCAAATCCTTGATCAAAGGATCCAGATAAACATCAAAAACATTACCTGGTTGTTTTAGTCGTGATATATTCCTTGATAACATGATAAATTTATGCTTCATGCATAACCAGGGAGAAAAGATATAATTTACCAACATTATAGGCCATGTACTATGAGTGCTGGTTTGAAAACAAAAAAGATTCACTCCATCTGTAGATAACGCAAGACGAAGGTTTCTCGACTCTTTTCCAATTTCAGGATACTCATGATCAATTTTCTTCCATTGAGGATAGTTGGTCAGATGACATAATTTTCCATCATTATTTCTTATATCTGCATGCCACGACAATTGTCTTGAAGTTTCTTCACTTCCATATAGACGCTTAAACTTGGAATGATTGGAAAGTAGCATACAACTTTCATAGGATTGGATTCATATTTCTTGTATCGAGAAGCACCACACTTTGGGATTTCTGTAAGGGATTTTTTCTCCTTGAGAAACAATATACAGTCTTTCAAGAAGGCATGTATTCTTTCAAAAATCATACCCATCGAGCATAGCATTTGTTTAGCTTCATATGTCCGGCTTGGGAGCTCATAATCTCCCGGGAGCATTTCATTCAAGAGAGCAAGTTGTTCCGTAAAATGGACAACACTCCATCCATTGCCTGATTTAAATTTATACAACTTCAGTACAGCTGAAAATGTTGTATACTTAGTGCAACTAGCATACAATGGAATCTTTGCACACATATTTAACTTCTCAAACAATTTTGGGCAATCACGGAGTTCATCTTCAATTGTCTTTGTCATTTCCTCAATACGATTTTCATCATCATTGACATCTGTAATCACATCCTCAATACGGTCTTCTTCATTATCCATATTTGTATTCATATCTGATGATCCATAAAAAGCAGTTTTATCCCATCCAGTAGCTACATTTTATTTTTCTCCATGTTTATTCCAACATTTATAACTCCGATCTATTCCGTGACATATCAAATGTTCATCAACTCCTCTGAAGTAAGTAGTCTAGAATAAAAAAAATGTAGACATGGAAAAAGGATTTGATAACGATCCTTTGCGTTCTCCTTTGCAATATTGATGAAATGTTTCACTCCGTTTTCGTACTCTATTGTCAAATGATTAGCATCCATCAAATCTTTATTCATCGTCATCCCATTTGAATCTCAAATATTAGTATTTATAGTTCATGTACAGAAAAAAAGACATCCAAATATAGTAGAAGAGAACCACTTTCTTATAAAAATAGAGATTAATAGAGCCTAACCATTTCCAATAAATATTTGGAAATCAACAGAACCAGGATAGACCCCCCATAAAAATCAACACAGTTTCCAAACACAAAGGGGTTCGCGGGGATAATCACATGTGTCATAGACGGTAAAACTCACACGACATCATCCTCTATGGTTTATCCTCCTCTATCGGGTCAACCCATCTATTTTAAACTAGTCCATCCTTTTATACCTCACCAACCTAAAATAGATATGGATGAAAACCAATATCCAACTCTATAAGTAAAGAAATGATTCTCATAATCCCTACAATATGGATATAGGTCTGGACAAGGAAAATTGGATTTTCTCTTGATTTTTGACAACTTTCTTTTTGGGTTTTGAGCATAGATAGGGGATCAAGAATGCGGTTCATAATGACTATGGGAGCCTTTACTTGAGTCTGTAATTTAGTTGTTTTCTTGTATGGCCTTCAGCATGGCATTTTGGTGGCATAAATTATGGAACGATGTGGTTCATTATGTTTTCATTGATCGACTACATAATGGTATCAGATTCCATTAAATAATCTGAAATGAGTGGAGGACCACACCCATACCAAGACTTTCAAGATGGAATTGAGGAAACCCAAATTTGGGATTGTAATTATGTTAATTACAATAAACAACAATAATAATATCAACAAACTTTCTACCCACTAACACCAATTCAAAACAAAAAAACCAAGCAGTGTTACTATCAATAGAGGAGTGGAAAAGATCCACCATGAAATCAGAGACCACCTGGGTTCCCACCTCATAATCCATATCCTCAACCACAAAAAACATTCACACAAAAACCATTCCCCACTACGTATCATCATTGTACACCCCCTCATCAGCAAAAATTTCAATAGGATATGATTATGAAGCCACAAAAATCCCAAAATCAATTGTCAAATATTGAAAATATTCTTATCTCATTCATCTAAAAAGTGGACTAGAGAATGAATACATAATAACTATAGATGCATAATCAAATGGACGCTCTCTGAATCCAAAATCAAAAAGTATGGAATATCTCTAGGAATTTATTTGATAGACTACTGGGTGCACTACCTAGTAAAACTAGGACACATACAAGGGAAGAAGAAAAATTTGTTGTTTTTCATAGTGAAAACAAGATAATATTTAAATAGACAGAAAAATAGATGAAAATAGGATTGGAGAGCTTTAATCACATGCCATAGTCATCAAAAAAGACAACAATGAGAGCACACACAAAGCTGATAAAGAAAAAAAATTAGAAGCAGATAAAAATGAAAAATCTCATGTCTAAGACCAACCCTTCAAAAAATATTACTATGTGGAACCACTACCATACATAACCCTTCTTCCATTCCAAAATAGAAAGAGAAATGGGAAAATTTAGGGACAATATTGTAATTTTTTGGAACATTTCAAGAAACTCTATATAAATATCACCTTTGTATAATCCATTTACTCAAATATTTGAAATAAGGAATTTTACCACAATCTATTACCAAGAAATGAAAAAAAACATTTGGTAATTCATTATTCCAAAGGAAGTGATTAACATTCACCCCATTATTTTCAAGACTATCAGTAAATAAGTAGAATTCATGGTATGAATGTGTGATGATGTAGTTCAGGTATGAATGAATTTCTAATAATTCGATCAACCTAACATCGATTTTTCATAAAGGATGAATATAATCATTTCTGATCGACTACATGATGGTAGTAGAGTCACATTCTATCCACATTTAATTCTAAACTCATTTACACTCTATTTTAACTACATTGAGCATGCCAATAATTTCAAAATAAAGAGATGAGACAACTACACATGGTCTACAAAGATATCCTAGGACATTTCCATTATGATTCCTAAAGACTACTCGAAATACCAAAGGTCCTAGATTCCCTCGTCATGCCCTATCCGAGTTGCATTGGATCAATCCTGGAAATGAGGGAATATATATAACAACAAAATTTTCAGAAGGAGGTCATAAATTACCTATAATTTCAAGATTCGTAAGAACTAAAATGCCAACAATAGAGTTATTACAATGAACATTTTTAAGGGAGTTCAAATTTATTGTTGCTACCATAATATTTATGAGGGATGATTGAATATTGAAGAAAGAATACCAATGATTCATATTATTTTTTTTGTTACAAATAATATAAATCAATTATACACTAGACAATTGAAGTATTGTGAGTAGTTTATGAGGGAGAGGAATCCTATAGAAATATTAGAGATTCCCCTAGAAAGAGGTTTTCTTGGGAGGCTAAAATTAAATAATATCGAAGAAAACATGCCATATAACTGAGGAAATGTAATATATTAAGAACATATGATTGAATTCCTTCTTATTATGGTTTCATAAGACACATTTGGATTAAATATCAAAGCCTACTGATTGAAGGAATGAGTGAATATGAATCTTAGAATCTTACAGCCTCCATAGATTTATAACTTTAACACCATTGGTATTACACTTTCATGACCAAAACACATCGATGAGATATATCAAATCCTTGGGATTAAATTACCATAGTTTCTAGAAGAGTATGTGTAATAGGGGATGAAAAAAACATTGGACACCTGGTCCGTCAATGCGAATATCGAGGGCGGCGGAGGTCTGGAAACACAAAGATCAATTGTGGTAGAGGTCTCGCAATGCAAAGATTGAGGGTGGCAGGGGTCTGGTAAAGCAAAGATTGGGGGCAGCAGAGGTCTAGAAACATGAAGCTCAGGGTGCAGTAGAGGGGAGTTGCAGGGTTTCAGTACCACGAGAGCTTTAGGTCGCAATAAAATGGGGACACTGTGCAACCAATTTAATAGAATATGGGACTACGAATTTATCAGCGCTAAAATATCTCTGATAAATCCTAAATTTATCAGCGCTGAAATTTGAGCGCTTATATAGGTATCCATTATGAGAACTTTTTTAGTGATGATAAAGTTCCTCTTTATCAGTGGTAAAAAAGTACTGATAAATCCTTCCTGTATCAGCTCAAAAATTTCAGTGCTGATACAGGGCTTCTTGATCAGCGTTTTTTTTTGCGCAGATAAAGGGACGCTTTATCAGCACTTTTTTAGAGCTGATAAATGTTACCCTGTATTAGTGCTAAAATTTTATACCTGATACAGGGTTTCTTTATCAGTGCTTTTTTATCACAGATAAAGGAATTCTTTATCAGTGCTAGAAAAGTGCTGATAAAGAACCACTGTATGAGCGCTAAAATTTTAGCGTTGATAAATGGCATCTTAATCAGTGATAAAAATTTAGCGCTGATACAGTGTTTCTTTATCAGTTCTTTTTCTTAGTGCTAATATAAGGTGGCGCTTCCCTTGCCCATTTTTTGTAGTAGTGGTTATTCGTCCAAATTTTCGGACACTCCAATTCTTGTCGGATTGATGATCAGGGGAAGGCGCTGCTAAGGCCTCACCTGGAGGATCCTGAATCCTCCTTCGGATTTGTAATTGGGTCACCGAAGTGGTAAAGACGGCCGTCGGATGCCCCGACTCTGGCAAGGGCGGTGGCCGGAGGTTGGGCATCAGGAAGCTGGTGCAGCCGGGGGGTTCGGACGTGGGACCGGTGTCAGGACTTTCCGGTGCTGTCTTGGTAGCTCCGGGAGGAGCTAAGGAGGCACAGTTGGGGTTTCAGAGGTGCCGACATCGGGTGGCATCAGTGTGGAGCGTGAAGGACCAGGTGACGCGGTGGCGCGCTGCCGCAGGCCGGTGCGATGTGGCGGCATCCAGCAAAGGAGCCGAGATGAGGTGGATGCGGCGTCAGTGGCGGGAAGGGGGGGGGGGGCACGGGGCTTTAGCAGAGCCGACAGCGAGAAGGGGGCTTGAAGACCGGCCAAATGCGGGCCCTAATGGGCGAAGAAGACTAGCCAAATGGCTGGTCTCCGTCTGCGGCTGCGGGTTCGGGTCGGTGAGGTAGACTATTTGAAGTGGGTTTCATGGTTTTTTGGGTTCTGCGCCCAATGAAGGGTCACCCAAAACCCTTTAATTTAATAATATTAAATTATTATTATTGTTTCAATGGATATACTCGTGAGCCAGATGTTTTTTTGACACACCGTTAGAGGCGTTGTGGCCCTGGAGTTATGACAGATCTTCCAAAGTTTGTTCGAACCCCTTTTACAGTTTGGTTTTGTTGCTCGGTGGCACAAAATGCTTAATGCGAATAATTAATCAATCAATTAATTAATTAATTATTATTGTGTCGGACCTAGCACCTGTTGGGATGTCTGATTGACGTGTCGTTAGGGGCAGCGTGACCCCAGTCCTCGTGCGGACTTTTTGAGATGCTTTTCGAAACATTCGAGTTGGAGACAAGGCATTGGCCCCACAGGACCGGGTTCACACTTTTTATGGTGAAACACCAGTTTTTCACCCTACATCCATTTGGGGTGTTTGAGCACTCATTTCTGAGTGTTCTTCTGAGGAGATTGCAATGGTGCAATCCGCCAGCCTAAATGCGGGCCCGAGGCATGGGCCCCACGAGGCGGCTTTCAGGGGTATGCAGCGTTTTTACGACTTATGCTTCATAAGGCAATTCAGGGAAAATTAATAGCCTATGCTACTTGGTTATCTGTAGAGAACACAATGTTACAATCTGCGTGATCTGTTTCAGGGTAGAGGTGTGGGCCTCACATGCCCTAGTTTGCATAACGCGGGGAGTTGGTGCTCCAACATCTGGAGTCCATTTTAGGCACCGGCAGTGGCATTGTGACTCTAGCATCGAGGTGAAGTTGACCAGTGTAGTTTCAGGTGTTCAAGCCAGACTTGATGTTTGGGCCCCATGGCCTGTCTTTTAAGCTGTGTGCAGCGTACTACGACTTTTTCATCAGGCGTCCATTTTGGCCATATGAGTAGTCTATTCGGCATGTTTTTTTAAGAGCATCGTGATGGCGTAGTTCACCTAACCTCTTTCAGCTCTGAGGTGCGGGCCCCATGAGACGTCGTATGGGCATAAAGAGTTGTTGAATAACTTTTCCACCAGGAGCCCGTTTCCAGCGAGTAAGTAGTATATCTTTCTTGTTTTTCCACAAGGATTACAACGGTGAAATCTGTTTGGGTGTGCGAAGCCACTTTAGAGTTCTTATTAAATGTGGAAACATGAAAGGGCATTGGTCAGAGTTTTCTTTGATGCACTCCGAACATAAGCATGGTAGTGGTCTTACTGACACCCATTGATGGCACGAGCCATGCAGAGTTATCGAACCGGTTTCAGGTTTACCCTCCAATAAGGGTGGGCAGTGGGTTACCCGTTGACCTTAGGGATTACCCTCCAGCGGGGTTGGGTAGTGGGTTACCCATTGAATTTTAGGGTTTACCCTCTAGCAGGGCTGGGCAGTGGGTCACCCAACGACCTTTTAGGGTTTACCCTCCAGCAGGGCTGGGCAGTGGGTCACCTGAGGACCTTTTAGGGTTTACCCTCCAGTAGGGCTACACAGTGGGACACCTGACAACATTTTAGGGTTTACCCTCCAGGTGTCCTGGGTAGTGGGTTGCACGAAGACTTATTTCAGACTCAGCCCTTTCTATGAGGATAGTCAGTGACTTTTCTACATGATTACCAAAGTAGGACCCTTAATTGTACGATTCAGTGATGAGGCAACATCAGTATGCATGACTATTGGGCATTAGTGATGGATATCCTTAGAACTGTTGGTGACTTTTTTTGGGCTGTTCTTGGAGATAGAGATCGCCATACACACTCTTTATAGTTTTTTGTTGAGCACATATACATATATATACCCTACTTTTGTTCCCACTCCTTGGGTTCGGTTACTCTCCCTCTAGGAGGGGTGAAGACGCGCGGGGTATGCCACGTGCTTCCCGTGTTAAGCTCCTCTTGGATTGGACGAGTCTAATTCCTTCCTTTTTTTGGGTTGAGTTGCACTCTCTCTATTGTACTCTTACACTATTATTTGTTTTTTCCAATGCTCACCATTTAGTATCTCCTTTGTTTCTCCCTCGATCTTTCGAGGCATCATACTGAGTATCTTTATACTCACCCCTACTTGGGCGTTTCCTGCACATGGTGTGCCCCTACAGACGAAAAACAGGTCGATCAAGACTACTGAGGAGCATAGAGGACAGAGGAGCTTGGGCTGCATTCAATGGTCGCAGGAGGATTTCCGGGTGTGAGACTCACCAGCTGTTTACTTTCATTTTACCTATTGTCGAGTTGTGGAACCTTTTTGGTTGGACGTGTGTTTTTCACCTTTTACTATTTGATTTACTTGTACTGGTTAGAGGTCAATTCATTTATGTTGGTTTCCCTTTTGTAGTAGTGTTGTATCTTTCTTCCCTTTCTCTTCACTTTTTCATTGAGTTAGCTGCGTGTGTTTGTACAGTTTCTTAGGCAAAAGCCTCCCCTAGTTTGTTGTGCCTTTGGCGCTAGTCTCCAGCCCATGGCCTATGGAGGTGGTCTTGGGGTAGTTGCAACTCGATTTGTGGTATGGGTCGGGTCGTGAAATCTATCGAATCCTCTCAACATAGAAACATGGAATGTATCCATGTTCCTTTAGAGATATGAATGTCGGTAATGTTTTATGGAACTGAAAAGAAGGCTAGTCTGTACACATATGATTAAACTACCCTACACTAGAGTGGATTTTTATTGTATAGTGATGCATCATGGAAATGAATATGAGGAATTATCATGAAGAACAATAGGATTAAAGCTTATGCCTCATAAAAAATTATCATGTATGAGAAAAATTACACAACACGTGATATAGACTTAGTTGTGGTAAAAATTTCATTATATATATAGAGGAATTATCTATATGTATAAGGTTGTGATATATATACTCATAAATAAATTTAATGTATATTTTCACTCCAAAAATCTAAATATTCTCCAATGAATATTGTTGGAGCTGATTAAATATTATTCCTACTCAATACATTACCACTATAAGAAATAAAACTAGGTGTAAAAAGTTCTAAGTTGAAATGATTATTCTATCATATCTATGATTATGATTACAAAATATCTGATATTTTTGGACTTGTATAAAATGTATCTTATATTATTGAATATAAGGGAAAATATTATCAGTTTCAAATGGGTGTTACACAATAAATCAATGTCTTTACTAACGAGTTATAGATAATAGATATAGATCTGAAAAAAATACGAGAAATATTCTTGAGTAAAACCTGGAATATAAGGGAATAATAAGCTTTTTTATCCATTTATATGTACCTTTGATAATAGATTTGATGAAGTATTTATTTGTTGAAGGTCATAGTTTATCATTTACTATTCAATCTAGAATTAAGAAGATTTATAGATGTCGGAAAGTATATTTTTTGTGGGATGGAATAAATAAGGGTTTGGTCTAAAATGTTCCTTGATTCTTAAAATTTTAAAATGTTAATACTAAGGGAGATTATTTTTGGGGGATTTCACTACCATTACCCACATCAGAATTAAAATCAAACATCATTTCTATGGGTTTTGTACTCGGAATCCCCAAAACTTCTGGAGGGCGTAATGCATTATGGGTTGTATTTAAAATCTGTAATAAGTTATTATAATTCATTACAATTTGAGATGTTTTCACTCTTCATCATATTACTAAGTTACAAATTAAGGATGTGTTAATTTTTCATGGTGTACCACTATAAATTATATCTGATTGGGATCTGAGGTTTAGATTGAGATTTTGGATATCTATTCTACAGGATCTACATATAGAGTTATGTTTCATAACTGATTATCATCCTCATATAGATTGTAAATATGAGAGGACTATTCAAAATCTATAATTTGTTCTGTGATCTCACTCTATGGATTTCAAATGTGGTAGGTATCAACACCGTATTTTGGTTGAATTTTCTTATAATAAGAACATTCTCTCCAGCATTCAGATGGATCCTTAGAGGGACCTATATTGTAAGAAGTTAATTGATACAAAGTGAAGTAAAGAATATTTTTAAATAAAACTAATAGTAACTGATCTATCTCAAAAAAATGATGGAGTATGATTAATCAATTCAGAACTACTTAAGAGCAGCTCAGATTCAACAGAAAATAAGTTATCACAGTCATTTAAAGGATCGATATTTTAAAGATTATGAAAAGGTATTAATATGAATATCTCCCAATAAGAGTATGAGGAGATATGGATGGATTGGTATCCTAATCCCATGGTATATAGACTAATTTTAAATTTTTATCATATCGGGATGGTAGTGTATCAATTTTCTCTCACGTCAAATCTCTCCCATGTTCAAGATGTGTTCCTTTTATCTACCTTAAAGAAGTACATATCCGATCATTCACATATAATAAACAAAAAATTCATAACACTGAAGAATTATTTTACACATGGGGAATAGTAATAGGATATTCAATATCATATAAATAACATGATATGAAATATGACCAGTCACCATGACAATTTTTTGTGGTGAAACTACCCATTTGGGGAAGCTATGTGGGACCCTAAGGATATGATGTTGTAGAAGTAACCTTATTTAATTGTATAAAATTAATTAAATTTAAAAGGTGAAATTATTTTTAAAGAGTCATATTGTATTTCCCCGATATTTTTGGAAATATTTGTTCTCAAATAAATTTAATTTAATTGATAACTTTCACTACATGTAACAACAAGTTTATACAAACTGTGATAAACTCTTAAAATATTTTTATCACCTAGCAATTGGATTGGTGGGTTTGAATAGTTCTAAAATAATTATTAAAATTTATGGTTTACCCATGTATAAATTTATTTAATTAGATATTATTTAATTAAAAATTAAAATAGAACTCATTTGAAAATAAAGGAGATGTTTCTCTAAAAACATGTTCTTATGGGTGTAGTGTATTTTTATACTAATAAATTAAATTTATCACTATTGATGAATTATATTAATGAAATTTATATATTATATATTAAATAAAATTATTTAATAATAATCTAATATTTCTTTTTTATGAATATGATAATAATTAATCAAATTTTATGTTTCAAAATCTATTTTAAAAAAATAGATTCAAAAAATTTTTTCACACTTACATTAAAATTTATTTATAATATTAATAGGTAATGAATTAGATTAATTTAATAACATATTTTAAATTATGAGGTTAATATATGGTAAATAGTCTCAATTTATTTTTAGTCAATATGAATATTCACTATTGTAAAATTTTTCACCTCGGTAAAGGCTAAATTAGGTTAATCTTGGTTAAAACTAAGTTTTATGGTAATAAATTTTCTACATAGATATTATATAATGAACTAAATACTACTACAATGACCTTATATTATAAAATTACTAATTTAATATAAACATTAACAAGATAATTACTTATATAAGTTTTAAATCAATGAATGTTACAAAATGTCACTTTCTTTGTTGTTAATATATCTTATAACTCTACATAAGGAAAAAATAAATTTATGAATCTATATAAGTGTATATTTATAGCATAAAAAAACTTTTTTAATGGTATATATTTATTTTAATATTATAATAATTATATAATGACCATAGTTTCTTATTCAACATTGATATCGTATTTCGCTATTTAATAAAAAATTAAATATACGATTTAAACAATATAAAAACTTATATGATGTGAACTAGATAACATGTCACATGTATTATATATTTATATATATATGACATATTTTGGAGGTTTTAAATAATTATATTCCACTTAATCCTTTTCATTTATGTATTTAAATTTAAATCAAATACATAGAGTTAAAAATGAACTTAATGATACTAATGATATTTTCTAATAAATAATGTTTTATTAAATAATATAAAACTAATAAAAATATTATATTAATAACAATAAATGTAATAATATTTTTAACATCAATAATGTTACATTTCTTTGTCATTTTTCAATTAATATAAACACCATTCTCTTTTAAATGACAGAAAAATTTAAAATTATAGAAATTGTCAAAAGGGTTAACAGGTGGTTAAAACTACAAGTAATTGGTAAACATATAATATAAAATTGTACAAATTTAATTGAATGATATTTTTTCCAATAATATTTATCTTCTTTTTAAATTATAATTTTTTTTTATCCAATATGAAATCATATTCATTTTGTAATAATTTAATCGTTTATGAAATTATAAGAGTACCCTCCCAAAAATTATAAAAGGGAACCCTTATCTATCTTATTCACACAAAAGTTCCCATTATATATTTAAAAAAATCTAACAATTTCTATACGGAACTTCCATAGAAACATCCTAGTGTTTTTATCTTCCAAAAAATTTAACCCCAGAGCCCATTTGATGATATCCAAAGGTGTATTTTTGAAGAATATTTAATATTCTTAACCAATCACTTTTATTAAATTTTCTCACTTCCATAATATAAATCTTATAAAATATAATTAATATAATTATAAAATAATATCATAAAAATAAAAAAATATTATTATTGGTATTATAAAATTCCATTATAAACCCTCTTTCCAATCAAATGGAATGTGAAATTATTACTTTTGTATATGTACGGATTATAATCTCTACACAGCAATGTAGTTCATTTTTCATCCCCATCATTTATGGATAGGTAATATTATGAGCTAATTATTTATATATTAAATTTATTTCCAAATTATACTTCAATAATGATACTATCATGTTTTCCTTCTTAGAACACAATCATTTAAAAAACAATTACTGCACTCGTTCTTTCATGTGGACTACCACCTCCACAAAGCGATGTGAACATTTTTCATATACATTTTACATTTATGGTAATGGGGATATATATTATGACTATATATGATATATATGATATACTAATTCTATTTTATGCGGTGAATTAATAATTACCTTTCTTTTTATCCATCTGTTGAAAACTAAAAATAGTGCTCATCCGTATATATGACTTACCATCTCAATGAACGATGTAATTAATTTTTCTATACATAAATTTTTTTAGATGACTATAAATATATAAATATTTTTATAATATTTTATTTATAACATCATTAACATTTTTTAGTTAATGGAACTAAGATCATAGAACATAGACTGAAACTACCAAACCAAAAATTACAAGAAAATGAAGCAATTATCACTCAAAATAGATATCATAATAAAAAAATTATTAATAAATGCATGAAAAAATCTGAAATTAAATAATTTATGGGTATATAAATTTATAAATAGTTCATTAATTTTAATTTTAATAAATCTATATTTATTATATGGGAGGATAAAAAATTATGAAGAATGTTAAACCTGAGGTAATGGGTTTTTTTACAATCTCATTGTTTGATGTGATTGTTTTTGATTTAGTTTAGATGATGAAATTTTATAATCAAACTGTAAATATAGTCATGGATATTTATATCATCTATTTATTAATTTAAAATACATATTTTTATTTATTTTTCATTTCTTATGTACTTATGTTACTGAACATACGTTTTTATGTAAAATTGACATTATTTTTCTATTAGTTTGAAGATCCTATTCATCCATATAATTGATTTATAAAAAAAATTCCAGATGTTTTTTACTATTATCCTACAATGATTAATTTAATTTTTACCCATCTCATAAATTTTACAAAATGGATTGAATATAGTATTCTTGATGTTTTCCTAGTGATGTACTTTTTGAATTTTATGAATAATGTATGAAAAAGATCTTTTTATCATATACAACAAGAATGGAATTTCCCAAGATCTTAGCTAGTCATTTTTTTGAAGACTAATTTACAAATTCCCATCATTATTTTAAAATAAATTTATTTTCCATAATATTTTTGATATATTTTTATATTGAAGAAGTGATTTAAAAAACTAAGGGTTTTATTCCTAAGAAACGTTTTAATGATATTTTGATTCAAAAATGAAAACAACCTTAAATATTTCAAATTATTTGTTTGGAAAATAATTCAAGGATACCATACCTATTATTTCTTTGGAAGAATTATTTTATGATGTAACAATTTTTTGGTAACATTTCCTTTTTTCCATGAGTTATGCTACGATGAAATTCTTATGGAACACATTTATTTTCATGGGTTCTTATATGATGTATGTTTTTATGATCTAATGGAACACATATGTAGTATTTTCATTATAGGAAAAGTGGAACAAATATATCCCCCCATTCATTGGGTAAATATTTATATCCTTCACATAGGACTATAATGTGTAGTGAACTATGTTCACTAAGGGAATTTGTCTACTCTGATAGTCTTGAGAGTGAACCCTGACTACTATGATTGTTTTAAGAGTGAACCCATTTTACTATGATAATCATGGAAAATATATTCTTATTATTTGAAAATTATTTTTGATTCATATGTTTATGCTACCATTCCACATCTTATCCCTATATTATTCTCTCCTGGATCATGTTTTTTTATTCATTTATTATTCATATCTTATAAAATGCCCAAATTTATTCCTTAACACAAATTTATAATTTATGATATGCAGGATATGGGTTTTAAGCATTAATATCATGTTACCATAATATTTTTCTCATTTTATTATAATATTATCATTAGTATCTCCCTTATTTAACCTTAGTTAGAATCGAAGTTTACTATTTCTTATGTTTTTTTTAATAGGTTATAAAAAATAGTTTTATGTAATATTTCTCAAAGAACGATGATAATTATAATGATCTAACTAGGATATTATGTTCAACTATTATAAACCAGTAATTTATGTTTCTATTATTCTAATTATATAATACAATTATGATTATAGCATGGTTTTTTATTTTAGTTAAATAATAATCATCTATATAAATTTAATATTTATGTATGCAATGTTCATGTAATTATAGTGAATTTTGTGCGAGTTTAAATAAAAATGGGGATGATCTATCTGTATAAGATTAACTCAGGTGCATAGACCTCTATATTAATATAAATTTCATAGATTCTAGTATTATGAAGTGTAAATTAATCCTACATGAGTCCCTAACTAAAACACAACTTTGTATGAGTATAATATGTGTTTGGACTAATATTTAATTTTAACCCCATATACCTCACATTTTATCAAATAAATTGACAAAATAGAATGGAATCTTGGAACTTTTTCAATAGCATTCCATTTTTTATAAGAAAATAACTAAAGGACATATATCAATATAGTGTAATTGAGGGTAGTGATGTGATATTTAATGGGTGAAACATACGATTAAATAGAGGATATAATACACTTCATGAAAACATATTAAAACCCCTAAGGTTGTGAAATCAAAAATTTTTGTGTCCTCACCACATAATATTGAAACTCTATTATTCAACACATAGACAAAATTACCCAATACCATATCAGTTTTCAATTATAATGAAATTTCCATTTACCAAACCTATTATAGTGACTTTAGAAAAGAATTATCATTCTTATAATCTTGGGGATATTATAAAGATTATATTTGTTGAAAATTGGTTCATAACACATACATGAAAAAACCATTGATTAAATTATTGGAACATCCAATTAGTCGTAAATTTTTCCCTCGTAGAAAACTATCACAAAATCTCATGGTTTATTTTCCTATCATATATCAATAATTTTGATCATGAACTCTTCTTTGTCCTTATTCAGTCTCAAAACACTATTTAAAACATTATAAAATGAGGTATGAGGAAACAAATCATATAAAAAGTTATGAATGAAAGTAAAAAACCCAATAATTAATTAAAATTTTCCCTTTTCAAACATCTTCTTTATAGATAAAAATATTGTTTTTCTTAACCAAATAAATTAATTTATCTACCCAAAAATTTTAATAAAATATTTAAAATAAAATTAGGGAAAAATTTAATAGGTAATTGCTTCTTTGAAAATATGTTATACTTATGAAAACATAACCTAATAGTTATACCTTTCACCCTTAAGAAGTAGTAAATACCTTACAATGAAAATAATATCATTGCTTACCATTTTTGTAATCACATGATTACCATAAACAACATTAATAGCATAGATAACACATAAAAGTATATTTTAAAATCATTATACTTCTCATTTTTATAAATTTAATAACCATGAAGTTTAATTCTATACATGTTAGGATTAAAAATGGAATACTCATATAATCTACTTCTATAACCAATGCATTAGATGACTATCATGGACCCACTAGTCATCTATTTATCATTGAACCACCCTTCATTTGATTTATAACATAAAAATCGATTATAATTTCTAATAATGATAAAATAATTATAGCACATAAAATAATGAAATTTGCAACATGTCAGACATAAAATTTTATTTTCACTCGTAAGAAAACATTTCATGTTATTGAAATAATCAATCCATTTTTGAAATCCATTTTTAATAAAAAAATACCCAAAAAAAGAGAAATTGGTGTTTCTATTTCCATTAAAAACATAAAAGAATATATAAAAAGAGAAATATGAAATAATTTTCATGATGGTAAATAAGGTTTTCTGACCATATATTATAATATAATTGTCTTTAAACCATATGAAAATAACTCCAAATGTTCCACACTAAAAACATAAAAAGATACCTTCTTAAAATCCATTTAATGATAATCAAAATAGACAAAAAATTTCTTTTTATTTGTTTTATATCAATATAAGTATAAATATAAAATAATATCATTAATATTTTCATGGAGGAAATTATTTGGAAATAAAATTTTTAAACATTTAAAACTAGATTTTGAAATCAACGTGTCTCAAACCACATTAAATCTATTGAATCACCATCCCCCTAAAAGAATAAAATTTTAAAAAATATTAAATAACTTGATAATATATAAATTCGTGATATAATATGTCAACAAGGATATAGATACACATCATAAAATAATGTATGTGTAAAACATCAAAATATGCCTTAAGGAATGGAGATTGAGAGAATGTCACTTACCTTGAGTCTGATAACACACTCGTGTATTTATCATCATCAATAATAAAATATATGTTAATTATTTAATTTATTTAGAACTATTTTCATGATTTTTATAAATTTAGTTATATTTATTAAAAAAATTTATATAAATAATTAATCAATTAACATTAAGTTGGATGTTTCGACTCTATTTGGTTTCGGTGTGAAAAACAACTTTGGTAGGTTGACAATGGTCAAATGAGAAATTATTTAAACATATAAACAATAATAATCATGAAATAATAATCATATTTATGTATACATTTTAATTTAAAAAAATGTGAATGGATGTTATGAAAAATGAACTAATTTTATGATCATCGAGACAATAGGCTATATGTACGCATGATTAGAAATTCTATATTTCCAATGATCAATATTAAAATAAAGTAAGTTAAATTTATCATAAATGAACAAATATTATATCTTAAGAACCACAATATTTAATTATATATATATATATATAATTCTAGTGACGTGAGGATGAAAAAAAGAATAATCACAACACCTTATTATGGAGGTAGTCTACACATCTACTGTAATATCTCATCCCAGGATACCCTTGAACAGGTAGCCAGATCTGTCACCACATAACCTCAAGCACATCTCCCTATACACCAGAGGCTACTGACTAGTAGTGAGGGTCTAAGGATAGTCATTGGGGATACTATACCATCACATTCGGAGTGCACAACCGAAATAGATAATAAACATAGACAACAAAAGAAGCTGATATAATGTAATAGTCAATTGAGTAAAGAAAGTGGGAATTCCAGTTTATACAATGCATGTATCTCATGGGGATACATATATGAAAGCATTCAAGAAAATAGAATGATTTACATCTCATTATAGAAATAAGGAAAGAATCAATTCCCCAAGGGAGATGTCCAAGAGCATCCCAAACTCCAGTCGGTCCATTGATCCTAACTACCATATTCATGAAAACAACAACAAGAATGATATAAGGCCCTGCAATCAAGTAGAGTCTACTCAGGTACCCAGTGTAATTGAAGCCTAATTAGGGTGTGGGTTATAAATATCAGAATGAAATTACCACTAGTATCTAGCTCAATTTTGAAAATTAAATATAATTAAATAGTTTACATGTATGACAAATTAATAACAAAACTGAATAAGTTAATTACAACCCATCCAGGTTTCTAAGGGACACCTGATTGAGATACCTGCTTCCACTCATAGCCAGAAATAAGTGTTTGGTCAAGAATTGTATATATAGGATCAATAAATAAATTGTTTAACACATTATTTGATATTCTCTATTTAATTGGAAATATCCTCAAGTTCCCCCAGACACCTGTATCTCAATACCCATCTCAACCGTTCTAGAGTCTGAACCATTTCTCATATTCAATTCACAATTCATTACATCACATTATCTTTCATTAATAATTTAATTCAATTAATGTATGACCAATAGGACCCACAGTCCCATGTCAATTAATGGGTGTAGAACGTTATATTTAGCACCCTCACGAGTATTTAGAGCATCCGTCCTTGTCTCACAACCCATAGATATTTGGAGAATCAGTCTGAGTCCCATAAAAGAAAATTTTCATGAATTATGGATGTAGAACACTATGTCTATCACCCTATGAGTATTTATAGTATTAGTCCCTATATCACTACCCTTTTAGAAATCATACAAATATATATATATATATATATATATATATATATATATATATATATATATATATATATATATATATATATATATCGTGGGTGTGTAATGTCATGTGTAGCACCTGTTGATTATTTCGAGCATCAGTCCCTGTCCCACAATATATTTATCAATCAGACAAAAACATAGATATATATATATATATATATCACATGTATAACATCATGTCTAGTCCCTCCCAATATACTATCCACTGATTAATTCATAAATTAATTAATTGAGTTTGTTAATTAATTCAATAAATAGCTAACAACATTGCATTCACTACTAACTCAACAATTAGTTAAACCTAGAAATTACATTAGTTAACTTGATAATTAACTAATCCTAACTATAACATTAATTAATTTAACCATTGATTAATCTAACCAATTTATATAGTTAATTGGGTAATTAACTAATCAAATGGAAACCATCTCAATATCACATAATTTATTCTACATTTAATAATCACACTACAACCATCTCCAAATTAAATAATTATTTCACAAAATAATTATATCAATGAAACCATCCTAATATGACATAAATAATTCACAAAGTAATTATCTCTTAAGAAACTATTTCAAAATCACATAATTAATTCACAGATTAATTATCTCAAGGTAGTCGGTTGAATAAAACATAATAAATTCTCAAATTAATTTTGTCAACTTAGTGCAAATCAATATCTCATAATTAACCCCCAAATTAATTATCTATATTATAATATCTTAACAGACAATTAATTCACAATTAATTAACTCAACTTAACCAGTTTAATTTATCATAATTAATCCCGGGATTAATTATCATCTCAAAGAACATAATTAAGTCATAATTAATTATTTCAACATAACCAATTTAGTATATCATAATTATCCCTCGATTAACTACCCTCAAAAGAACATAATTACTTCATAATTAATTATTTATAATCAATGAAATTAATATCTTGTAATTAATTCCTCGATTCATTATCATCTCAAGGAAAATAATTAATTACCACAACTTAACTGAATTAACATATCATAATTAATTCCTTGATTAATTACCATATCAAAGAACAAAAATAATTTATAATTAGTCATCTCAACATAATCAAATCAATTACTCATAATTAATCTTTGGATTTATTATCACATCAAAGAACATCATTAATTCATAATTATTTATCTCAACTTTAGAAAAAATTATTAGCCATGACTAATCCCTCGATTAATTATCATCTCAAAAAACATAATTATTTCATAATTATTTATCTCATCATAACCCAATTAACTACTCATAATTAATCGCCTGATTAAGTAACTATTTTACAACCTCAAATAATATTATTGATTCATAAATAATTATCTCATTCCCTAACAAACAATTTAATATGACATTGCAGTCAACATTATCAAAAACAGTAAATCAATAAAACTACTTTTTATTAATTATGCAACTTTTATAACTCTTCCTCAATGAATTTGACCTAGGAAAATCTTCCCAAATAAACTGTGAAATGCTCGTATACGCACACTTCATCAAAAGCGCACATGCACTCGGAATTTATCATCCCTCCTAACAACCATTAACCAGCACCCATAATTAGTGTAGTGGGGACCAACGCACACCAAAAACATTAACCAAAACACTAAACAACCATAAGTATCAAAATTAAGGAGTGTGGAACCAATTATCAGGTATATAGACTTACCCGAAAATGATAACGTTGAACTATATTGAGCCTAACTACATTATCTTCATGGAATATCATTAGAATATGAACCAATGGGTCCCGAGACATCTTCCACGCCACCTAGAATCGAGAGAAAAGATGAAATAGAATTAAACTTAATATTGGGTTGCTGCCTAATGAAGTCTAGGAGAAGAAGAGATGAGATGAATGATGTGAATAATGAAACATTCGGATAAGGACATACCTTGACGAGACTGAAAACGTCCATGAAAAAACCACAATGATCCAATGTGCAGAGAGAGAGCTGGGAGAGGAGGGTTGTGTGCCACCCCTCGCGCCTCATATAAGAGAATGGACAGGTGTGCCTCCCTCATCTTTTCTCCCTTAAATAAATTAAAATTATAATTCAAAAATATAATAATAAATATAATAATAATAACAACCATCATATTATTATGATTTCCCTATAATATTATACCATTTTGATGAACTATAAACACTAATTTTTTACATGATTAAATTGAATTCTCCTCAACTAAATTTAATTAAATGAATTCTCCACATCATTCTATTTAATTAGATTCTATCAAAATTTAATTTAATTACATTGAAACCCATGTTTTATATTAATTAATTAAATTTTTCTTAACATTTAATTTAATTAAAAAGCCCCGATTTCACATCATTAAATTAAATTCCATTTAACTCAATTTAATTAAAAAAACTATTCATCTCACCTCATTTCATTAAATTCCTCAAACTCAATTTAATTAAATAAAACCACAATAAAAATAACCACTAATATTATTATCATTTAATAAAAAAATTCTTTGATAACACCCAAACTCCCAATTTAAACATTTTTTAATTAAATTATTTCTCAAAATTTTTAATTAAATAAATTCACCAACACATCATTATTTAATTAAGTTATCTTAATGCAACTTAAGTAAATAAAATCCCCATTTTTATCAAATAATTAAATTCATCTTAACCTTGAATTTAATTTGATAAAACCCAAAATACATATTTAGCACATCATTTAATTTAATTCCATTCCAAAAAATAATTAATTAAAATTTCTAACACATTATTTTTTAGTTAAATTATATCCATAAAATTTAATTAAAAAACCCTAACACCTCAATATTAATCATTTAATTCAAATTTTTCCAAATTAATTTAATAAAATAATTTCACTAATTTATATTATTTAAATAAATTCCTTGAAACAAATTTAAATAAATTAAAAACTCTAACTAATAAACATTATTGTGTTAAATTATCTCACCCTTAATTTAATTAAATAATAATCCCTCATTTTTGACATACTAATAAATTTTTTCTTAACCATGAATTTAATTAAATAAAACCACCATTTCTAATTAAATAATTAAATTACTCTTTTCCTTGAATTTATTTAAATGAAACCCTAACTTGTAATTTACTAGTCATGTAATTAAATTCCTCTCATGTCAATTTAATTATATAAAGACGTCACATCATCATCTTTTAAAATTAATACAATTCTTTTCATCTCAATTTAATTAAATAAATTGTCCATCTAAAATTAATTTAATTAAATTCTATCAAATTTAATTTAATTAAATGAATCCCCCAAGAGCTCATTATTTAAATTCATTTCAACCATAAATTTAATTAAATTAATTTTACCCAAAACTCTATACTATGTAGACAGCAAGGTTTGACGTGAATGATATGATAGGTTGTGCATAGATCATGCATCCACTACTGGACACCTTATTTATTATATATGGATAACCCACACAGTTTTGACTAACCATGCACAAATCGTGCGAACGTCACTGCCTTGCCTGATTCTATCGAAACCCATATTTCCATATGAGAAACTCTTCAAGCCTTTACTGAAGACTGTTATCAACACTTTAATATAACCCAACTCACAAAACTTCTTTCTGAAGCTTGGTTTTTTAAAATTGAACCTTGTAGTAAATGAAAAAGATTAAAAACATTAATATTTTAGCCCAGTCCAAAAACCCGAGACTTTACAATTTACACACCTTAAAAACTTATCATCCATGAGAATCTATCAGGAGATACTACAACACTATCCAACCCACCAAGGTCAAAGATGTCTCATTTTAATTACCACATTGCATTCCTAAATTCCCAACTCACCTTTATGGTGTCCATATACCTAACCATAGAAATTTGGCTCCCATTTATCACATCAAATTTCTATTTAACCTTTTATCTTTAGTATCCCTTTTTTAACTGTTTGAAAACATATGTTACCCTTTTCCCAGTTACAAGGTTCCCATACACCTTACAATTGAAACTGGGCCCTGTTAGAAATACAACAAATCAATGTTCCACTCATACAACCATATACATATCAAAACATTTCTTGTATTTCATCATAAGATGTTACACGACAAAATGTTATAACATCGAAGCTTGGAACAATATCAAAATATGATAAATAATAGACAACATGAAATATAAACAGCCAATAATGTTATATATATATATATATATATATATATATATATCCCTAAAACATGCTATCTAAAGGGACTTGCTTAATCAAATATAAATATGGTATTCAATTCGAGGAACACAATAAAAATTAGTCAGAAACATACTAATGCAACGACATGGAATGTCATATGTATAGAATGTGAATCTCTAAATTACGAAGATTATGAATGTAGTGCAACATCCTTTCCATAAAAAGCTAAGGAAAATTATCAAAATTCTTAAAATCGATATGTAGTAGAAAGTACACCAGTCTCCCAAGGTGAAATAATATCAACAATAACATAAAATAATATCCACATGAATTACCAACCGTAGCCACTTAGTTATTTACCATTTTTGGGGTGATCAGTCCCAGTCATAGATATTAAGTATGCACTAATTCTTTCAGAGTATCATGTCAACCATCCTAAAATATAAGGACAAACTAAAATATAAAGAAAACTCAAAACCTTTGATAACACTTTATAACTTCCTAGCATGGCTTAACAGTGAACAGGTAGCCATACCGGATGACACAGGACCTCAATCACATGTCCCCATACGCCAAAGGCTTTTGACAAGGAGTTATGGTCAAAGGATAGTCAGTCGGGAGACTATACCCTCATATTTATATTTCCCAACAAAAATACATAATAAACTCAGATAATAGTAGAAGTAGATATAATGTAATACTTAACTGAATAAAGGAAGTGGCCAACACCATTTTATACAATGCATTCATTACTTGGTGACACATATCTGAATGTTTTAAAGAAAATAACATTCTCTACATCTCAGTATAGAAATAAGGAAAATACTCAAATCCCCAAGGGAGATCTCCATGAGCATCTCGAGCTACTACTCGGTCCTCTAATCCTAATTTCTAAGTACAATCAAACAACAAAAAGTAATATCCAAGGGCCTACAATCTAGTAGAGTCTCCTTGGGTACCCAGTGCAATGGCGGCCCGAGTACGGTGTGAGATATAAATCTTAGTACGTTGGGACAACCGGTGTATAGATCATTCTAGATTATTCAATATAATTAAACTATGTGCAATTATGAAGAAGTAATAAAAGAACTGAATAGGTAAACTACAACCCATCCAAGATCCTACGGGTCACTTGACAAAGATACCTACTTCTACTAATAGTCAGAAATAAAATTCTAAATAGGAACTGTATATATAGAATGCATAAATAAACTATTTAACACATTATTTTATATTCATTATTTAACTGCAAAAATTCACAGGTTCCCCTAAAGACCTGTATCATAATACCTGTCTCGGCAGTGCCGAAGTTTGAACCATTTATTATATTTATTTCACAAATAATCACTTCACATTAGCTATAATTTACCATTTAATTCAATTTATGTGTGCCCAATTTCACCCATAGACCCATGTCAATTAATGGGTGTAGAACATCATGTCTAGAACCCTCATAATTATTTGGAGCATCAGTCTTTTTCACAGAACCCATGGGTATTTGAAGCATCAGTCCTTATCCCATAAAAAAATTGTCAGGCATTCTATGTGTAGAATACCATGAATAGCACCCTGGATCATTAGTACCTCTCTCACAACCCATTTATCAATTGTACACAAATTTATATCATGGGTGTAGAATGTCATATCTAGAACAATGTGATTATTTGGAGCATCAATCCCTATCTCAAAATACATTTATCAAACATTTATATATATATCATGTGTAGAAAGTCATACCTAGGTCCCCAAGACCCCATCCATTAATAAATTCATAAATTAATTAATTGAGTTCGTTAATTAATTAAATAATTAATTAACAGCATCACACTCACTATTAATCAATGTTAAGTTAAACATAGTAATTCGATTAGTTATCCCAACAATTAACTAGTCATAACAATAACGATAATTAATTGAACCAATAATTTACCACATCAATTTCTCTATTTAATTTTACAATTAACTAATTAGAATGAAACCGTCTCAATATCATGTAATTAATTATACAATTAATTATCACATGATAACCATCTTAATATTACATAATTATTTCTCAAAATAATTATATCAAGGAAACCATCCCAATATCAAAAAATTAATTCACAAATTAATTATCACTAAAGAAATCGTGTCAATATCACATAATTAACTAAAAAAATTAATTTTCTAAAGGAAATTGTTGCAATATAACACGATTAATTCACAAATTAATTATCTCAACATATCCCAAATCAATATCTCATAATTAACCCCCTGATTTATTATCTATATTATAATCTCATAACACATAATTAATTCACAATTAATTATCTCAAATTATATATATTAATATCTCATAATCAATCACCTGATTAATAATCATCTCAAAGAACATAATTAATTTTTAATTAATTATTAATACTTAACCAAATTAATATCTCATAATTAATTCCTTAATTAATTATCATATCAAAGCCCATATTTAATTCATAATTATTTATCTCAAGTTAAACAGTTAATATCTCATAATTAATTCCTCGATTAATTATCTTCTAAAATCACATTATTAATATAAAATAAATTTTCTCAACCTCACCAAATTAATTACTCATAATTACTCTCTTGATTAATTATAATATTAAAGAGTATAGTTAATTAATAATTAATTATCTCAACTTAACCAAATTAATTATTAATAATTAATCCCTTGATTATTTACCATTCAAAACACGTGATTAATTCATAATTAATTACCTCAACTTAACTAGATTAATTACTCATAATTAATCACCTGATTAATTATCTAATTTACAACCTCAAAGCATATAATTGATTCATAATTTATTATCTCATTCCCCCAATAAAAAATTTATTCAAAATTTCTGTCAATTTTATCAAAAGAAGTAAATATTGAATATTTCAGTTTATTAGATAAGAAATCTTTAGAAACCTACTTAAATGAATTTGAACGAGTCAAAGCTTGATAACTCAAACCGTGACCCGCTCACATACACGTACCTCAAAAATAGTGCACGCACACTCAGAATTTATCATCTCATCTAACAACCATTAATTGGAACACATAATTAATGCGGAAAGGACAAACACACACCTAAAAAATTAACCACCGCAATAAAAAACTATATGAATTAAAATAAAGGGGTGTGAAACCAATTATCTGGTATATAGTCTTACCTGAAAATGATGGTGGTGAACTATATCAAGCCGAACCACATTACCTTTAGTGCTGGTCAATGGAATATAGACCAATGGGTCCCAAGACATCTTCTAGGCCACCTAGAATCGGGAGAAAAGAAGAAAATTAATTAAACCTGAATATATGGTTTCAGCCTAAAAAAGACAAGGAGAAGAAGAGCCAAGATGGCTAATGCGAAGAATGAATCATGTAGAGAAGGAAATACCATGAAGAGATAGACAACTTCCCTCAAGGAACCACCATGATCTAGCTCGCGGAGAAGGATCCGAGAGAGTATGGTGGATCACTACCCATGGATGCTGCACTATGGGTGTATAACACATCATGTAAGAGAAGGGAGAGGTGGGATGCCCTCTTCTTTTATCGCTTAAATAAATTAAAAATCTAATTTAAATATATAAGAATTAATTTAACAATAATAATAATAATAATCATATTATTATTATTATTACCCTTTAATATTATAACAATTTGATAAACTCCAAACTGTAATTTACACATTATTTAATTAAATTGTCCTCAACCGAATTTAATTAAATGAATTCTCCAACTCATCATATTTAATTAAATTATCCCAAAATTCTGTTTAATTAAATTAAAACCCATATTTCAACTAAATTAATTAAATTTATCTTGACCTTGAATTTAATTAAAAAACCCAAATTTCACACATTTAATTAAATTCCATTTAACTCATTTTAATTAAATAAAAATCTTCATCTCACCTTATTTTATTAAATTCCTAAAAATTAATATATTAAATAAAACCACCCTAATAATAACCATTAATATTATTATCATTAAATAAAACACTTTTTTGAAAAAACCCAAACTCCCCATTAAAATAACATTTAATAATTTATTCTCAACAATGTTAATTAAATAAATTCCCCCAACACATCATTATTTAATTGAATTCTGTCATTACAATTTAATTAAATAAAACCCCCATTTGTATTAAATAATATGATTTATCTTATCCTTGAATTTTATTATATAAAACCCAAACTCCACATTTTACACATCATTGAATTAGATTTCTTTCCATCTGAATTTCATTAACTAAATTTTCCCACTCATTATTATTTAATTAAATTATGTCAATATAATTTAATTAAAAAAACCCTGACACCCCATTAATCACAATTAAATTAATTTTTTCCAGCTAAATTTAATTAAATAATTTCTCTCATTCACGATCTTTAATTAAATTCTATGAACACAATTTAATGAAATTAAAATATCCAACTCATCAACATTTTTTTTAAATTCTCCCAAATCTCAATTTAATTAAATAACAATCCCCCATTTCACAGTGACTAATTAAATTATTCTTAACCATGAGTTTAATTAAATGAAACTTCTATTTCACATTATTTAATTAAATTACACTTTTCCTTGAATTGAATTAAATTAAACCCTAACTCTTCATTTACCATTCATTTAATTATATTAAATTCATCTAAATTTAATTAAATAAAGTGTCTATCTCATCATCATTAAAATAAATTTAATTCTCTTCATCTTATTTTAATTAAAAATATTCCTTATCTCAAAGTCATTTAATTAAATTTTCTCATCATTAATTTTATTTAATGAAACCCGTAATAGTTAATTTAATTTAATATCATTCATCCATAAATTTAATTAAATTAATTTAATCTGAAACATAGAACTGGGTAGAGTGAAAGAATTGACTTTCACGGTATGATAGAGAGTCTACATACTATTCATCCACTATTGGACACCTTCTTTATCATGCATGGCTAACTTCCATTGTTTTGTCTAACAGTGTGTAGACCGTGCGAACGCCACTGCTTGGTATGATTCTCTCGAAACCAATCCTTCTATCCGAGATAAAACTCAAGCCTTTACCCAAACCCGTTATCAACACATTAAAATAACTCAACTTTCAAAACTTGTTTCTAAAGCTTGGTTTTTAAAATTTAACTTTGAAGTAACCAAAAAATTTCAAAAACTTTTGTTTTTTAGCCTGATCCAGAAACACATGAATTTACAATTTACCGAGCTTAAAAAAATCTCCTCCCTGAGAATCCATTAAGAGTTACTACAATACTAGCCAAACCAGTAAGGTCAATTAATTCTTGTTTGAATGATTGATTTGCATTCCTAAATACTTAAATCACCTTTAAGGTTACCATACATTTTACCACTAACATTTTGCTCCCATTTATGACATCAAATTTCCATTTATCTTTTTAACTTTAGTTGAACTTTTTTAACTATTTGAAAACACTGGTTAACCTTTTCCAAGTCATAAGGGTCTCGCACACCTTACAAATAAATCTAGGTCCCATTATAAAGACAACAAATAAATGTTCTACTCATGTAGCCATTTACATATCAAAACATCTCAAACATGTTTTCATAAGCAGAAACACAACCGAATGTTATAAAATAGAAGGTTAGAACAATATAAAAACATGAAAAATAATAGGCAAAAGGACATATAAACACTGTATAATCTTATATCTATCACTAAAACATGATATTTAATGGGGAATGAAAAATAATTTCTAAACATGGTATTTCATCCATGGAATACAACCAAAATTAGTAGGCAACCTACTAATGAAACTCCATGGCATGTCATACGTATAGAATGTGAATATCTATTTTCCTAAGATGATGCATGTAATTCATCTTCCTTACTGTAATATGCCGAGATTTTTTTTGATAATTCTCAAAATTCATAAGTAGTGGAAAATACACTTATCCCCCAAGGTTAAATAATATCAACTATAACAAAAAATAGTGTCAACATCAATTCCCAACCCTAGAAACTTGGTCATTTACCATCCGTGGGGTGACCAGTCCCAAACAAAACTATTAAAAAATCATCGACACTTTCGTAGTCTCCTGTCTACGATACCAAAATATAAAGACAATGAAAAAAAGAAAGTAAACTAAAACCTTTGATACCAATTTATAATGACCCAACCTGGCGTACCCTCGAACTGGTAGCCGGACCAATAACCACATGACCTCAAGCTTGTCTACATATATGTCAGAGGATGAAGACTAGGAGTGAGGGTACAAGGATAGTCAATGGGGAGTCTATACCGTCATATTTATAGTGCAAACAAGAAATAGATAATAAACTCAAACAGTAGCAGAAGCAGATATAATGCAATAGTCAACTGAATAAAGAAAGTGTCCAATGTGATTTTTCACAATTCATACATGTCATGGTGATACATATATGAAAGTAATAAACAAAATAGAATGTTTTAAATATCAGTACAAAAATAATGAAAAGACACAAATTCCCAAGGGTGATCTCCCTGAGAATCCCATCCTCTCACTCGGTCCTTTACTCTTAAATCCCACGTATAAGCAATCAACAACAACCAAGATACAAGGTTCTGCAATAAAGTAAAGTCACTTGAGTACCCAGTGCAGTGGCATCTCGAGTTGGGCATGAGATATAAAGCTCAGTAGGCCGGGACCATCGGGGTCTAGCTTAATCTAAACAATTCCATATAATTAAATAATTGCAAGGTATGAAGAAGTAATAATAGAATTGAATAAGTAAACTACAACCCATCTAGGTTTCTATGTGACACCAGGTAGAGATACCTTCTTTCACTCGTAGCTGAAAATATGATTTTAAACTTGAACTATATATATAGAATTCACAAATAACTCTTTAACACATAATTTGATATTATTTATTTAACCGCAAAAATCCATGGGTTCCCATGGACCAATGTATCTCAATACCTATCTCGATCGTGCTGGAGTCTGAATCATATATCATATTCAATTCTAAAATCATTACTTCACATCAACTTTAAATAAAAATTTAATTCAATTCAAGTATGACCAACTAATCCCCCTATCCCATGTCAATTATTGGGTATAGAATGTCATGTCCAACACATGAGTATTTGGAGCATCTGTCCTTGTCTCACAACCAATGGGTGTTTGGAACATCAGTCCTTATCCCATAAATGGAAATATTCATTCATTCTGTGTGTAGAAGGTCCTTTTTGACACCCCATGAGTATTTGAAGCATCATTACCAATCTCTCAACCCGTTTATCAAGCATAGACTCACACAAACACACATATCACGGGTGTAGAATATCATTTCTCGCACCCCATGATTATTTTTACCATCAACCCCTGTTTAAAAATCCCTTTATTAAACACACACACACACCCTCCCCACCTGTATATATATCACAGGTAGAACATTATATATAGAACCCTAAGATACCATCCATTAATTTATTAATAAATTATTTAATTAGGTTTCTTAAATAATTTGATAACTAATTAACAACATCACATTCACTATTAACTAAACAATTAATCAAACATAGCACTTCCATTATTTAATTTTACATTTATCTAATCATAACTATAAAATTGATTATTTTAACCCTCAAATAATCTCATCAATTTATCTAGATAATTTAACAACTAACTAATAAAAAGGCTAACATCTCAATATCACACAATTATTTCTACAATTAATTACCACACGATAACCATATCAATATTACATAATTAACTCACAAAATAATTATCTTGAGGAAACCATCCTAAAATCACTGGTGGGCGCTCGAGGAGATTAGTTTTATGGTTTTTTCAGCTTTTCTGATGTTCATGTTTCCTGGTTCATGGTTCCTCATCCTTCTCATGATGTTTTCATCTCCAGCTTTGATGGTTTGTCTTATTGAATGCTTGAATGGATTGTCTATCCATTGTGCTTGAATGTTGTTTGTTGTGAATACTTGTTTGTTTGAAGTGGTGAAGTGGTGAAGTGGAGAAGTTTTGAATTCATGTTTGGTTTCTCACTTTTTCCTCAAACGTGTTTGCATTATAATAAAAAACAATTTTCAGTCAATTAGTCATAATTTATCACCTAATAATTTATCTATTTTACTACCTCAAAGAATATAATTAATTCATAATTAATTATCTATTTACCCAATAAATAAATTAATCTAAAATAACTGTCAACATTATTAAATGTAGTAAGCCAACAGAACATTATTTTTTTAATTAGGATAAGTTTATAACCCTACCTCAACGAATTTAACTGAGCCAATGATTCGTAACTCAATCCACGATCTGCTCACAAACACGAACATCAACAAAAGAACACACACACTCAGAATTTCTTGTCTCACTTAAAAGCCATTAACTGGCACCCATACTTTGGGCATCGGAGATCAACACACACCCAAAAAATTAACCACAACACTAAACAACCATAAGAATAAAAATAAAGGGGAGCGAAACCAATTATAAGGAATATATCCTACCCGAAAATGAAAGCGGTGAACTGTATCGAGCCAAACTTCTTTACCTTCAGTAGTGGTCATTGAAATATAGACCAATGGTTCCTAAGATATCTTCCACACCACCTATAATCAGTAGAAAAGAAGAAACCAAATTTATCCTAAATGTAGGACTTGGGCTTAACAAAGACCAGACATAGAAGAGCTCAGATAGTTAATGCAAAGAATGAAACATGTGGATGAGGACTTACCTCAATGTGACAGACTACTTCTATGATGAAACCACTATGATCTAGCATAAAGAGAGGGATTTGAGAGAGGATGGTGTTGCACCACCCATGGGTGGGTCTCGCCTCATGTATGAGAAATGATAGGTATGCCTCACTCTTGTTTTATCCCTTAAATAAAAAAAAATTTTAATTTAAAAATTTTATATTTAATATAATAATAATAATAATAACCATCATATTATTATTATTACTCTCTAATATTTTACCCCTTTGATAAACTAAAAACTCCAATTTACAGATTATTTAATTAAATTCTCTTCAACCAAATTTAATTAAATGAATTTTCTAACTCATGAAATTTAATTAAATTATCTAAAAATTCAATTTAATTAAATTAAAACCCATATTTACCATTAATTAATTAATTTTATTGTAGCTTGGAATTTAATTAAAAAAACCTCAATTTCACATAATTTAATTAAATTCCATTCAACTCAATTTAATTAAGTAAAACTCTTCATCTCATCTCATTAAATTAAATTCCAAAACCTCAGTTTTATTAAATAAAACCACCATATGATAACCATTAATATTATTATGATTTAATAAAATGATTCTTTGATAAAACGAAAACATCCCTATTTATAAAAAATATAATTACATTATTTTTAATAATTTTTATTAAATAAATTCTCCAACACATCATTATTTAATTAAATTCTCTTAACACAATTTAATTAAACAAAACCTTCATTTTTAATCTAATAATTAAATTAATATTTACCTTGAATTTAATAAGATAAAACCCCAACTTCATATTTAACACATCATTTAATTAAATTATTTTAAAAAAATTTAATTAAATAAATTTTCCAACCCAGTATTATTTAATTAAATTCTATCCACATAATTTAATTAATAAAACCCTCACACCTAATTAATCATCATTTAATTAAATATGTTCTAGTTGAATTTAATTAAATAATTTCTCTACTTAATGTTAGTTAATTTTATTCTCTAAACAATATTTAATTAAATTAAAAATAGAAACTCCTCTACATTCATTAGTTATATTCTCTTAACATAAATTTAACTAAATAATAATCCCCCATTTCCAATTGACTAAAAAAATTCTTCTTAACCTTGAATTTAATTAAATAAAACCTATATTTCACATTAATTAATTTTATTCTACAATTACATAAATTTAATTAAATAAAACCCCAACCCATCTTTTACCATTCATTTAATTGAACTCCTATCATATAAATTTACTTAAATAAATATTCCAGCTCATCATTATTTAAAGTATATTTAATTATTTTCATCTCAATTTAATTAAATAACTTCTCTATATGAAATTCATTTAATTAAATACTCTCAAATTTAATTTAATTTAATGAATCCCTGAACTTCTCATTTAATTAAACTTTTTTCTACCATAAATTTTATTAAATTAATTTTAACCAAAACTCAAAACTAGGTTGACTGGAAGGTTTGATTTTCACAGTCTGATAGTCTATGAGTAGACCGTGCATCCATTACTGGACACTTTATTTTTTATGATCGACTGACTTGCACAATTTTGACTAACCGTACTCAACCCATGTGAATGTCACTTCCTAGTTAGATTCTCCTAAAACACATCTTTCCATCTAGGATACTCCTCACGCCTTTACCCAAACCTTTTATCAACACTTTAAAATAACCAAACTTCTGAAACTTATTTCCAAAGATTGGTTTTTAAAACCGAACTGTGCAATAAATGAAAAATTTCAATGACTTTCATATTTTATACCGGTCCAAAAAACACAAGACATTACATCCAAAAATAAGGTTATCATGTTTTTAGTGTGTGAAATTGTAAGAAGAAAAAGATATATTATATTTATAGAAATTTTATTATGTCATTAATACCATAATTATATCATTTTTTCATATATATTTCTTATAGTTAGACTCATTACCTTCCATGTAGACATTATAGAAAAACACTTCATATCGATTCACAAGATATTGGTCTTTTATACACATGAGTGAAATTTTTGTAACCCATATGATTTGAAATTTAAAAAAAATATAATAAAATTACATAATAATTATAATTTTGTAATAAATACCATAAATTTCATATAGAAATAGTATTCCTATAATTATTCCCACCCTTGAAATGTGGTAATGTAAAAAAATGACATTATTTTGCAAGGAGGTAGTCAACCATACACATGAATAATGATTTTGTAACCCATTTGATGGATGTTCGTCTGTTTTAAAATATTAAATATATATATCATAAAATATATAATTGTATGTAATATATTAAGTGTGTTATATAATAATGATATGAAAATAAATGAATGGGTTCTATTAATAAGTAAAACAAAAATTTTCATTGGTGAACATTACCTCTTCTCTAAGTATCAACTTTTGGTTTGCACAAAAGGAATTAATATTATGAAATTATGAAAAAATTGAGGCTTATAGGAAGATATTATAGAATTTGGTTTTTGGGGTTTTGAATTTTTTCATGATACAAATTTATTGAGTGGTGTGTATAATGAGGGATGTGAATACCCTTTTATATTGGAGGATGAGTGACATTCATGTAAATACAAAAAATAATACACTATTGGGATGTCTCTCTAATGTAATTTTCCTCCAATAATGAACCCTTATCTATAAAATAGTTGATATGGGAGAATAGTTCTTCCCATTGAATTTTAGATAAGCTTCTAGGTCATTTTTACCCCATAAGGGTAAAGTCTATTGATTATGTAAAATCATTTTATCCTTAAACAATGTGATTAATTTCTATTGATTTAACTAATATTTTTAGTAAAAAAATAATTTTTCCTTAATAGAAATTATAAATTATTCTGATTTTATATTTGAGATGATTTTTTTTTCAAATTCAATAAATATAAGTCACATAATCTCTTTTAAAATTAATCTCAAAGACGACATGAGAAAACATGGTTTTGAAGTGAAAATGTTTTAATTTTTAAGATGTTTTAATATCCCAATCCAATATCAAAAAGATTCCAATAAACTAAATTAGATTAATAAATTTATAATTTAAATAATTTGACATTAAAACAAATTAAATATATTATTTTATATTATAAAACATTTATATTAAAAGGTACTTTTCAAATAAATTTCTACAATTTTCACTATTCATCAAAAAAATGAATCTTCTCTGGAAAATAAAAAAAAATCACCCAAATAATATTATGATATTATAATTTCAAAAATTATATTTAATTTTTAAAATAAATTGTATAAAAATTTTAAAATTTATTTTGAAAAAAATTTCTCTATTAAAATGTAGTAAAACTGTTTTTAGAGAAAAATTACGATTTTTAAACATAATACTGGATTTATTCTTATCTTACTCTAATAAAACCTAATGCATGAATAAAAAAAATTATTTAATATAAATAAATTCCATTAATATAATTAAATAATATTAATTATTTTTATTTATTTAAATAGAACTCCTTTGGGCTCATAAAAATGGGGGTTTTTAGGAAAAATTTCACTTTATTTCCCAATGGGTTTTATTTTCATTTCTAATTACATGGTCACCAATTTTTTTTATAAATGTATGTAATATATTTTTTCATAATACAATTACTCATAATCATACCCACCAATATATTGGCTAGATGATAACTTACATATTAAATAATAATATTAATAGTATTTTATGTTTTTGCATAACTCAGTCTCGAGTGTAATCACATACGCTATTGAAGATATCATCATTTTTAATTTAAAATTTATATATAATTATTAAATATTAATAATTATGAAAATTACCTATTATATCATTATTGGGGTTGTCACATTCTTCCCCCCTTTTGGAAATTTCATTGTTGTAATTTTATTCACTTATTAAATAAGTGGGCAATCATTACCTCATATAATTTAAATATTACCTTGTCTATTCTTCAACCATATGGCCTTTTCATATTACATTAACCTAGTAAATTACCTTTTTCCACAATAATTGATATCCATGGTGAGTAATTTGAACCATTTTTTCCTCAAAATAAAGGTTCTCTTCCAACTTAACATATTTGGAGCTAAAAACATGGGATGAATTTGGTACGTACTTCCTTAACATTGAAACATGAAATATTTTGTGTATATAGAAGAAACCAAAGGCAAATCCACTCAATTAGAAACTATCAAAAAACTATCAAGGATTTTATATCATTCAATAGACTTTGGACTAAGAATCCCCTTTTTACCAAAGTTCTTAATACGATTTTATAGAGAACATTTTAGGAAAAACATGATCTCATACCTCAAAATAAATATATTTTACCTTATTACCCACATATATTTCCTACCTATTCTAAGAATTCTTTTAAAATTTTTAATTAACTATAACTTTAAAACCATTTCCTCTACCAACTCTAGTCTTAAAATATTGTTTTCTCTAACTTCATTCAAAAAATCTAGTGTTTGATTGTACATTACTTATAGTTCCTTAAAAGGTTAAATATGAACACTAGAATGAAAACTATTATTATTAGAAAAATAAATAATTGAAATTTGTTGATCCCAAGTACCTTGTTAATCCATTTAACATGACCTAATAATGTCTTACACTATCAGAATGTTCATTCTGATGGTCTATCTTATTGGGGATTAATTGAAATATTGAAATTCACTTTTGTAACCCATATAATTCTAAAGGGATTAATAAAAATTAGAAGCGAACCTATGATCACAATATGATATATTATAGAGGGGAATTCCATGTATCATAATAATATTTTTGATATACAATAAATAATTTAGATCTACTAACATAATTTTTTAGATTATAGAAAATGTTAAGATTCAGTAAGTCGATTAATAATATCCTAAATCATATTATTACGTCAATAACTATCTAGTAATTGAATAGAGAAATCCATTGATATATTTTACCATTTTCACTCCATCACTGGTAAAGGTTGTATGTTTTTAGAATTACTTCATAGAAACCCACATCATAGATGTGTTAATAAAACATCCTCTTGATATAAAATAAAAGTATATATAAAGATCTAATAGAATAAAACATTAAATATTTTAAAATTGGATAACATAAGTGAAAAATTATGATTTACACATGCTAGAAATTGATAAATAATTATAGAGAGTGATTTATGTCCTTGATCACAAGTAAGTAAATATTTAATAGAATGTTAAGAGCCTAAAATCTATAAGTTCATGATTAGTTAAAAGTCCATTGGATCTTTAGAACTGAAGTTATTATGAAACTTTTTTTTCAGTATAATTTTCGTAGATTTTAGGAATTATTTGACTATCAATGAATATATAAAATATATATTTATTTGATATATTTGTATTTCATTATAAAAAATTTCATTCTCATAACATTTCCAAAAAAATGATTACCATCCATAAAATCTATCTTAATAATAAAATATCATATAAACCTTAAATGTTATTAATACCTTAAAAATCATGTCCAAAAGTAAAGGCTTAATTCTCATTAAACCAAATCCTTGAATAAACATAAATGAAACAATACATATCCAATAATGTCTTAATTTAATTTATGATCTCATATATTTAAACCATTGAATTGGTTTTTAAAAACTTGAACATATGGATAACCATAAAAAAATATAAAACTTCATTGATCTTCCATCACCTGACTATATGGACCTACATCAATTACAGTAGTCACAAAATATTTTATTATACCTTTTTTTAGATCATGATTATTTCCACCCCAAGTGTGTAACATTATACATAAGTTATCATAATGTCCCAACACATTTCTACTAAAAAAATCTTCAAATAGTCTTTTTTATTGATTTTATGATCATATACCATGCAATCATGAGTAATATGAACACTATTACCACATTGAAACCACTTCCTAGACTTTGAAATATATTTTTTAGGATTTCTTATACCACACTTCTCACATAATGTGAATTTGGGTTTCTTAACTCTAATCTTATTTGAGGAATTATTTTCCAATTACTACCGACTCGACCCCTTATCTTTGTTATATTTATGTGACACATGATCATTGGAAGAGTCCAATTTTACCATAGCAGCATATTGAACAATTTTATCATCACTTTTGAAATCATTATAATCCAATTTCCTTGATAACTTGGAATTAATCCTATATAAAACCAATTTATCTTAATATCATGATCCTAATGAAAATTTGGGGTCTACCTTTACAATCATGTGATGTATTAATCATATAAATCCTATGAATCTTCCTCATTTTTCTCAATTCCATGAATTTTATTTATCCTATATAGAATAACCTTTTGAAAATATTTTTCATAGAAAACATTCATAAATTCATCCCATTCCATGGATTCAATCTATCCACATTCTCTGATATTTTCAACAATTTTCCATCATTGGATATCTAGAATATAAAAATTTTAAATTTAAATAGTTAACATTTGGTGACTTGAAGTACCCATGACATTGAATATCATTTCTAGGTATTTAAATAATCCATCAACATGCACATAATCAAATTATGATCATAATAATGGGAGTGTTTTCTCATAAAATGATACACTATCATCATGTACCTATATGGTAGATCTAATTTCTCTCTTTCATGGAAACCACCACCATTTAAAACAAGTTTAAACAGATCCATGAGTACAAAAAATGATCATTTCCAATTGTAACAATCTCAGTATGATGGTTCGGACTGATATTTTCCATTCAGTGCCTTTCCACTACAACTTCCATGATTCCTTGGTGAGAACCATTCGAAAAAATAATAATTTAGATGATGCGACCAGGTAATATAAAAATTCTATGTTAATTAAAATTAAATATAGGGTGAAATATTTCAATTTCATTCTACAGAAAATAACCTAAACTCTAAAATTATATAAACAATTCCTTTGATATAATCTATAAGTACCCATAATTAAATATGACATATTATAGTCTTTTTATACATAAATTATTATTGTTAAATCCCTAATGATCTTTTTAGGTTTACATTTTTAGGGAATTATTTCATAACCCATAAAAAACAAAACCATTGGTTAAAAAATGGACACTTCATATTAGAATTCATTTTTAACAAAATATAAATCTTTTAAAAAAATTCATGTTTCCTTTTCACATCACATCACAATAATTTTGATCTTTACCTATTTTTTTATCATTATTCTAACATAAAAACCTTTTAATAACATTATAAAATTCAGAATGGGAATAAAAATCATGGTAAAGTAAGTGAAAAAAATAACGCATTAGTTCATGAAAAAAATTCTTTTTTTTTGAGATATAATCTTTATGGTTTAAAATAATAATTTTCACACACAAGAAAATTTTATAATCTTTCCAAATATTTCTGTAAAATATTTCATAATAAACTTAAGAAAAAATGAAACCCATAATGGTTTCTTGTTAACCATGGTAGACTCATGAAAACTTTATCCTAATGAAATATGTTTCACCCGTATGAAGTAGTAAATACTTTCCTTTGAATATAAGAAAACTACATACCCTTTTTATAGTCACAAGGTTATGATAAATGTATTAGATATAATAGATAACACATAAAATTTTCATGGAATATCATTATACTGGTAATTATTATAAATTGAATAACCGTGAATTGACTTTCATATATCCCATGATTTTAAATTGATTAACAATAACATCCACTTACATACCCAATTCATTGGAGGGATATCTTGGACCCACCAATCATTAGATTATCATTGAACCACCCCTCATTTGGTTTATAAAATAACACACCATTATAAGGTCTAAGAAACATAAAAAAATAATAAAACATAAAATAAGAAAATTTTAACTTGTCACTCATAAAGTTTCACTTTCACTCATAATAAATAATTGCATGTTTTTTAAAAAATAAATACATTTCCAAAAAAATCAATAAAAAATATCCATAAAAATGAAATGAGGGTTTTTTTTAAAAAACATGACAATTTATAATGTATCCAAAATTAAAATAATTTCCACAATGGTGGAGATGTTGTTTTTGATGTATATTTTAAAAATAACATTCATTTCTCTATTTTTAAATAAATTTAATCGATCTGTATAATTTTTTTTGATATGGTTCCATTTAAAATTTAGGGACATAAAAAAAATATACAAAATTTCCTTTAGAATCCTTTTATATCAATATAATTAGAAATATTAAATAATATCTATAATATTAACATAGATTATTATTTTTTGTAAATTTAATCATTAAAAATTTAAAATGATACTTTTAAATAAAAATTCTCCATGACACTCTCAAAAACATCCATCATAATCCCCAAGAAAGAAAAAAACTTTAAAAAATATTAAATCACAAGAGAATAAATTAATTCTTGATATAATATATCAATTTATTTTTATATACACCTCATAAAATAAGGTGGGTGTATAACATCAAAATATGCATCATTGAAAGGAGTTTGGGATGACATCCCTTACTTCAAGTCTAAATTATCTGGTGTGTCCTTGATTTAAGAATAATAAAATTATGTTTATGATTTACTTTCATGAGAAAATGTTTCATGTCTATTTTAGATTTATTTTAATTTTAACATGTTATACACAATTACTTAATAAATTAATATTGAGTCGTATGTTTGGAACCAATTCGACTTATGTGTGAAAAATGAATTTGATATGTTATCTATAGTCAAATGGGACATTATTCAAACATTTAAAGAGTCATAATCATGATATTATTATCATATTTATACATCAATTCTACATTCAAAAAAATTGAAATATGGTTATGAAAAATGAACTAACATAATGATCATGGAGATGGTATGTCGTACATACGCATGGGTAATATTTCTATTTTTTCCCATGATCATTATAGATAGAAGTTATGTAAAAAATATATTTTCTATAGTGATAATTATATCTAAAATAATGAATTATTTAATTATTTATACATATATGTATAATTCTTGAGATTTTGTGATGAATATTATAATAATCACATTATATTGATGAAGCGGTATTCCATACGTCCACGAATGACGTTATCACTTCTTTAGTGTGTGAAGTGGTAAGAATAAAATGTTATATTATATGTAAAAAAATATTATTATTTAATAAATATCATTATATTTCATTTATATAATATATATTCATTATAATTTCCCTTATCTGTTTCCATGTACAGGTTAGGGAAGAACGCTTGACCATACTTCATGAGGTATTAATCTTTCGTACACATGAGTGATGCTATCGTATCCCATATGGGTTGAAATAAAAAATTGTTATATGATATAATGAATCCATATATATAATAATTATATAAATATAATAAATATTATACATAAATAGTTTGTTCATCATTCTTCCCAACCTTGAATGGTTTTAATAGAAAAACAAATGACATTAGTTTTTGAGGCGGTAGTCTGTCGTATACATGAAGAATGTTTTTGTAACACATTTTGTAGAAGTGTGTGTGTTTTTAGACAGTAAAATTAACATAAAATCATATCATTATATGTAATATAATAATTTTTTTATATAATCATAATAAAAAACAAATAAAGGGATTTGATGAAGAAATAAAATAGAAACGTTTATTGATAAACATTACCTCTTCTTTAGGTATCCCCTTTTGGTTTGCACCAAAAGACATCCTTGGTTTGATTTCATCCAAATTAATGTTTCTAGGAATAGTGGAGTAAACTATGGATTGGATATTGGAATTTTCTGGATGAGACATAAGGTTCAATAGGTGTGTATAATTGGGAAGTGTAAATGACCTTTTAAAATAGAGGAGGAGGAGAATTCTTATAAATACACAAAAAGTAAACAATATTGGGAGGTCTCCCTTTTATCATGTTCCTCCAATAATGACACATTTTCATGAAAATATGGTCTATGTATGGCTCTAAAATTTTCTTTTATAAATGTATATATGTCATTTTTCCTATAATGATTAATTTTTTCTACTATGTAAACTCATTTCACATTAATAGTTGTAGTTAATTTTTAATTTATTTCACTAATATTTTGGTAAAATAAAATTTTAACTAAATTTGTAATATTTATTATTTTAATAAAAAATATGTACTCTATTTTTTAATAATTCAATTCACATTAGTGATAGAATTTAATTTAAAATTAATCTTTTATATGGCATGAGAAAGCGGGTTTTCAAAGTAAAAATGTTCAAAATCATACAATGTTTTTATATTCATATTAAATAATTACAATATTCTAATGAAATAAACTGAATTATTATAAGTATAATTTATCTAATTTTACTTTAAAAAACATTAAAAATATAATTTTACATTTTTACTCATTTAGATGAAAAGAATGTTTTTAATTATAATTTTTCATTTACACTATCATTCATAAAATAAAACTTCTTAGAAAAATAAAATCAAATCACACAAACTCCATTATTATAATTTTCATTCAAAAATGATGTTTACATTTTCAAATAAATTATTTAATATTGTGATTTTTTTTCAACAAATTTCCTCATTAAAAGGAGTTAAAACTAAATTTTACAAAAAATAATGTTTTTAAGAATAAAATTTGTTTTTTTCTTATACAATACTTATATTAGTCTTTAAAGAATTATTTTTATAATTTTTTTTAATTTATGACTTCATTATATATTTAATACAATTAATAACCACCAATTTAATAACTTAGATAAAAATGAAATACTAAATACTAACATTTATAGTATATTATTGTTCGGTATAACTCAGTGTAGCGTGCAATAAAATATTTCAAAGAGACTCATTATTGTGTGTCGTATATACCATTGAATATAACGTAACTTTTAATTTAAAATTTAAATCTAATTCATAATATTAATAAATATGAAAAAGACTTCCTCTATTATTAACTAGTTTGTTATACCAATGCTCTCTTGGGATTTTCTAATTTTATTGGGAGTAATAAATAATTCTTAAGCCTGTAAAATTGACTCTCAAGTGCCAATATATCCTCAAGATGTTTCTACAGATCCTCATTCTTTAGTCTACACAACTATATTCTATGATCCACAAATCATAATATTTAAACCCATTATAGTTCTATCACCTCAAGATAATAAGTTTTCAACTTATTACATCCGAATTACTTGTGGGATACATGTAAACACGGATGAATATTTTATAGAAGGTGATTACATAAATTGGGAATGGCCTTTTTGTTGGACTCACCTATTTTGATAAGCGCATATCATGTTTCATTTATGTAAAGAATCTTGTTTCTCTTTTAGGGTAATAATTTATGCGAAAATCATATTTATATCAAGTAATAACTATGTACTTTTAATCTTACAACTTTCGTGTTTAAGATCTCAGTGAAAATTTTCTCTAAGGATGAATGGTCACCGATGCAAGGTCCCCGATGTAAGGTCACTATTGAAGGTCTTCAATGTTGGTCATCGATTAAAGGTCACCAATGAAAACTTATTGTTGAAGGGTACCTTTTGAAACCTACTATTGATAAGGCTACTTCTACCAGTCTACCGATGCTCACACTTCTACTCCATACTTCATCAAATTCTTAAGATTATTCAAACTATCATATTTGGTAACTTTAATGATTTTGAAATTATTTAATATTTATTGTAGACGTATCAAGAGACCATATCTGGGGAATGTACGATGTGCGAGGGGGACCGAATGTGATTTCTTTATTCCTTTTGTCGTACCTTAGGTATAAAAGAGAAGACCAAGAAAAATAAAAGGAGAGGAAGCACGAAATATAGTTAGGAATGCCCCAAAAAGAAGTTACCCACTAGATCAAAGAAAAACCATCTAGTACTTACGTACTAAACCCAAGATCATCAAAAAGATAATTTTGGAAAAACTATAGTCTTCCTTATATGCTTCATCAAACCTTTTTCGAACTAATAAGTCGAATACCTCAGTTCTTAAAAGCTATAACCTAGAGTTGCAACCCGCTTTTTTGAGGGCAGCATCTAGAGAAAGACTCTAACACAAATTTATTCACTAATAGGAGTCAAGAGCTGAAAAAAACACATATATCATTTTAAAATCAATCTTATAATATTTTCTCTATTGTGTTCTTCTATTTTAAATTTCCGAGAAGTGGGTGTTTATGTTACACACACTGTCTCTTGTGCTTATACTGAGGATACTATAAATACTCACATCATTCTTCACTTACACCTTGTTTCCCACACATAACTGTGGAAGAGTCCTTCTGTGGTCTGTATTGTTTGTTTTTTCCTCGTATAACTATGGTAGAGGGTTTGAACCCTAGATAGTCTGTCAAAACTATTGTAAAGCCCGATACTGGATGTCAATCCAGTTTATTGTTATTATAAACTGCTTGGAGGTAGGTGATCACCAAGTGGAGGGGATTAAGTATCAGCATGAGACTGAACCTCTGGTTTAAAATTTCCATGTATAATATTAATTATACTTTGTTTTTATATATTCTACTGCTCATTATATTTAAAACAGAAATGTGTTTTACATTTACTTTGATAGTTATTTCTACTATGTCTGTGCAAGTGTTTAATTCAATAAACTTGTTTCAAATGTTTAAGAAGTGTTTTACACAGATTTAAATTAGGACTAATCACCCTTTGAGAAACCTATACTACCTTAATTTTCCGGGACATTTCAAAATTGGGAGATCATTATCCTATGTTTTTTAAGAGAAATTTTACGTTAGAACTTAATTCACCCTCCTCTTGAGATTTTACTCAGACCAAAATTTGGTATCAGAAGAGCTTGATTTTTTTATTTCTACTATCTGAACTATTGTGTGAATTGTTAAATTATTTTAAACTATGATTTTATGTTCTATCTTAATGATCATAAATTTTCTATCAAATCTAAATTTTTAGTTCATTAAATTTTAATTAACAATGGACAACAGATTTCAGGGTGCTGCTACTAACATGGCACCATTATTTAATGGAAATAACTATGATCAATGGAAATAAAAACTGAAAATGTATCTAGAGAGCATGGGTCCTGAAATATGGGGAAAAATTGAGGAAAAACATGTGTTACATGTTATTGCTAGGGACACATGGTCTCAGTTGACTACATCTACATATAAAAATATCTTTAAATCAATGAATGTGTTGTACTGTTCTCTAGGCTATGAAAAATTCAATAGAATATCTACCTGTAAAACTGCTTATGAAATTTGGGATACTCTAGCTATTTCCCTTGAGGGAACAACTAATTTCAAAGAAAAGATATTAAATACCTATAAAATTAAATATGATAATTTTAAAATGATTCCATATGAACTTATATCTGAAATTTATATCAGGTTCAATGAAATAGTAAATACCATAAGATTTCTTGGGAAACCAATGGATAATTAGGATCAGATTATGAGGTTGCTTCGATGCCTACCTGATAGAAGGAGAGGAACTTCTATTTCCATCAGATAATCCTGTGACATAGGAAAGCTTCCAGTGAAGGAAATAATTGGAAAATTTATGATGTGTGAAGAAGATCTTAAGTTAAATCATGATGTAGATGACGAACCAAGAAAAAAAGCTATAGAATTCAAGACTGCTCCCTCAAAGAACAAGGACAAAGAAAAAGTTCAAGCTCTAGTAGACACTTCCACAAGTGATGACTCAGACTCTGACAATGTTGAAGAGATGACTCATATTTATAGAAAATTCAATAATTTATACCAAAGTAATATATTATATAGAAAGTAAAACTATAAAGAAAGGTGTTATAATAAAGGACAGTGGAAGAAGGACAAAAAATGGAATAACAATACAAATGAGATAGTCTTATAAGAGTGCAAATGAAAAGGTCATGTGAAATCGGATTTCCCCAAGATGAAGTTAAAGAAGTAATATGAGGGCAAGGGAAAGGGATATAAAATGGCTATGAAAGCTACATGGAATGCTTCAGAAGATAGCTCTAGTGGATCTGACTCTTCTGATATTGATAAGAACAAACATGCAAATCTGTGTTTCATGACAGAGACATCTGAGGTAACACTCAATTATCCTATACCTAATGTTTATTGTCATAGAAATGAATGAGATGCTAACAATAATGATAATATGACTATGGATGAACTATTTGAATACTGTGGAATGATTGAGGACACCATTAATGAACATAAAGATAAATATAAACTATTAAAATGACTATATCTGTTAAATGATAATTATAAGTCTGATTTATATATTGAGAAAGAAAAATTTTCTCAACTGTTAAAAGAAATTATTGAACATAAATTATCAAATGAGAAATTAAAAATGGATCTTGAGAAGTTTACTATAGATAGAGATACCTTGACACAGTTACTAGGGAAATAGATTGCTCAAAAATATATAACTAGTTTAGGATATCAACCAAGATAGAGATGGATTATTAAAAATAATTTTGTTCCAAAATTTGGATAGTTCATCCCTAGTTCATGCTCTAGACCATTATTTGAGAAACAATTACCTAAAGGACCTAAAAAAGTGTTCATGTTTCAAAATATATCTGTTGATTATAGGAAAGATGTGAGACATGAATGGGTTCCCAATGTATTACTTGAAAACCTCTCTAGTCCCAAGAAAATATGGGTACTAAAGTTACCCTACACTTAATCAATTTTGTAGCAAAATTTTCTAAAGATCTCTTGTAAAAGTCTATGGTACTTAGACAATTGATGTTCAAAACTTATTACAGGAGACTATTCATGCTTCAATATCCTAATTAATGTTTATGGTGGACATGTCACATTCGATGATAATGCTAAAGGGAAGAACGTCGGCTTAGGATTAATTGGTAACCCTAACACTATATTAATTTCAACAGTAGTCTTTATTGATGGGTTAAAATACAATTTACTAATTATCTCTTAGTGTTGTGATGATAGTTATAATTTTATTTTTGAAAATGATGCATGCAATGTTTTTAATTCTTGAAATGATTTAATATTCACTAATCTTAGAAATGAAAATGTATAAGTTATTGATTTAAATTATTTATCTAAGCAATGGGTTTCTTATTTTAATGCTTTTCATAAGGAATATTGGTTATGTAACCGAAGATTAGGACATTACAATGTTCACTCACTTAGGAAACTAAATCGGAAAGGTTTATGTAGACACTTACCGAAATTGGAATTCCCTCATAAAAATGTCAGTAATCCTTGTTCAAAAGGAAAGAAACACAATGATTCTTTTAAACTAAATATTGAAGTTTCTACATCTCAGCCGCTTGAGTTGGTTCACATGGATTTGTTTGGACCATATACAGTTTCATGTTTTAATGGGAATCACTATATTTATGTTCTTATAGTTGATTTTTATAGATATTCATGGGTATACATTCTTTCTCACCAAATTTAAGCCTTTTCTTACTTCATTAAATATTCTACGTCTATAAAAAATCTTAGTGGAATTAGATTTAAGACCTTGAGAAGTGATCAGGGATGTGAGTTTGAAAATCAGTAATTTGAATTTTTTATCTCACAAAATGGCTATACTCCCAATTTATCTACCCCTAGAACACCTCAACAAAATAGAGTTGTAGAAAGAAGAAGTAATACACTTCAAGAGATTTCCCAGACTATGCTAAATGAGTATAATATACCTACATATTTTTTTGCTGAATCTATTAATATAGTGTGTTACATCATCAATAGATTCTTAATTAGACCGGTTCATAAGAAAACCCCTTATGAGTTATGTTATAATTGGAAGCTTAAGGTAAATTACTTTATAGTTTTTGGTTGTAAAGCCTTTACCCTTTATACTAAGGATAACCTTGACAAATTTTCTTCCAAGAGTGAGGAATGAATTTTCCTAGGGTATTCAATCTCTATTAAAGAATATAGAGTATTAAATTGGAGAACCAAATGTTTAGTTCATGTCAAATTTGATGAGACTGATCCACATGAACCCAAAAACTCCATTGAAATTCTTAAAGAAGATATATCATTTATGGATTTTAATGATAAACACAGTGAACCCTTAGTAAAAACAAGTATTTCTGGAAATTTTCCAGAATCTGGGAATGATGAATCTAAACCTATAAAAAATCATAAGGAGTCTAGTTCAACTCTTTCTAGATATATTATAACACTTAATTATCATTTTTTATTTACTATAGTAAGTTACCTAAAGAGAGGAACAAAATCTAGAGCTTCTCGAAGAAACCAAGTTCAACATCAAGCCTTACATTCATAGCTTGAACCTAAAAATATTAATGATGCTATCAATGATGGATTTTGGGTGATAGATATTCAAGAATAATTAGACCACTTTGAAATAAAAAAAGTATTGTAATTAATAGAAATACATAAAGACACATTGACCATAAGCACTAAAAGGGTGTTTATAAATAAAGATGATAAATTTGGAAACATAGTTAGAAAAAAGGCTAGACTAGTTGCACAAGGCTATATTCAATAATAAGTTATATACTATGAGGAATACTTTGTAACTGTATTTAGACTAGAATCCATTAGGATATTACTTGCTTATAAAGCTCATCTAAATTTCAAACATTATCGAATGAATGTCAAAATTTTATTTCTAAATGCATACATAGTTGAGGATGTATTTATTGAATAACCCCTAGTTTTAAAAATCCCCATTATTAAAATCATGTCTTCAAACATTATAAACCCTATGCGGTCTAAAACAAGCTCTGTGAGCTTGGTATGATCGAATTAGTTCTTTTCATATTTCAAAATGTTTTACTAAAACAATAGAAGATCCTTCTCTTTTTATTAAAATTATTTCAAAAGATGTTTTAATAGTTAAAATTTATATAGATGAAATTATTTTTGGATTCTATAAAAATTCATTATGTACTAATTTTTCAAATATTATTCAAGATGAATATGAATTGAGTTTAATAGAGGAACATAAAATTTTCCTTGGATTTCAAATTTTTCAAAATAAAAATGGTATTGTTTTAAATCAATGTAAATATATTAAGGATCTTTTGAAACATTTTGGTTTGGATAACAATAAAGGTAGTGATACAACTATGAGTACCACTTGTAAGTTGCATGCTGATGAAACTGGTAAACCAGTGGATCAATCCAATTATAGTGGCATGATTAGGAGTCTGCTATATCTTACTACTAGTAGACATGATATTATGTTCATTGTATGCAAGTGTGCTTATTTTCAATCCAATCCCAATGATTTTCACTTAACTACTACTAAAAATATTTATCAATATCTCAAATATACTACAAACATAATACGATTTTATCAAAGAGGAAAAACAATTGATTTAATAAATTATTCGGATGATGAATATGCTGGTTGCAAGTTATATTGAAAGAGAACCTCTAGAACATGTCACATTTTGGGCAAGTCAATAGTATCGTATTGTAGTATGAAATATAATTCCATGAATTTATCTACAATGGATGCTGAATATATAGATACTAGTAGTTGTAGTGCTTAAATTTTGTGGATGAAACAAACTTTACTAGATTATGGATATCAATTCAAACATGTCTCTATAACCTGTGATAATACAAGTTCTGTTAACATCTATAAAAATCTGGTACCTCATGCTAGGAAAATCCACATTGATGTGATACATCAATTTTAAGAGATCATTATCAATGAGGTGATATCACTCTTGAATTCATTGGAACTAAACACTAATTGGATGATATATTCACAATGCCATTGAATTTTGATAGGTTAAATTACAGCAAACATGAGTTAGGTATGATAAACTATTAAGTTTAGAACCTCACCGTTGGAACCTCACCATTTGAACCTCACCGTTTGAAACTCACCATTGGAACCTCACTGTTAGTCCTCACCATTAGAACCTCACCATTGGAACGACACTGTTGGAACCTCACCATTGTACCCGACTGTTGGAACCTCACTATTGGAACCTCACCATTAGAACCTCACCATTGGACCTCACTATTGGAACATCACCGTTGGAACCTCACCCTTGGAATCTCTCCATTGGAACCTCCACGTTGGAACCTCGTCATTGGACCTCACCGTTGGCACCTAAATAATATTCTAATTTTCTAGGACATTGTGTTTTTTTACCGAACACTAAAATGTTTTTAGTAAAACCTATTTATTTTTCTTGATTTTTATTCGGATAACTAAATGATAAAAAATAACATACCAAATTTATAACTACTTCTCATCTCTCTCGAATAACTTGATCCCTAACCTCAAAACCCAACCTTCTCCAGAAACCCTAGAATTGCTCCAGATCACATGGCCTAATTGAAGAGACCATTGTGATGAAAGATATGCGCCGAATTCTAGAAAATCATGAGATGAGTCTAGTAATGGAAGCAAAGTAGTGGCACATCAGATTAACCCTCACATTTCAAAGATGGAAATCATGATTGAGAAATGGTTATGTTTCGAATGGCTACTATCGAGCATTTATTTAGTGCTGAAGGCACATGAAACTCAAGGTTGGGTAAAATTATTTTCAAATAACAATGGACCCTATTACCTGAAGTTAGTGAAGGAGTATTATGTGTTATTGAAATTCAAACAGTCTGAGAATGTAAAAAAAATGTCTTCTAGAGTAAATAGAGAAAGTGTGAACTTCTCCTATGTTTAATGAGGTCAGTGTTTGAGAGTATAACATGAAGGTATTTTTTACTATTAAACAAGAGTGCTACCTCCCACTAGTGAGTTCTTCTATTATGAAGAAGCTTTGGCTGAACTTACAGGGAATGTGATCCCAAGAAAAATCATTACTGTTGAAATGGAAAGAGAATAAAAGTTATTGTTTAAGTTTGTTCAGCATGTCTTGAGTATCAATAGAGGGGAAATTTCTACCTTTAAGTATCATGAAATATTTCTTTTTTATCCGTTGAAGCATTGACAGAAGATAAATTTGTGTAGGTTTATAATGATTCAATTAAAGGATATGAAAAAGCCCAGTTCCAAGTCCAATGCTTTGTTTTATGCCGGATCGATATCCTTGCTATTGAAGGTGAAATGAGTTGTTGGATATAGGGAGGAAATAGTTATAGTAAGGTACAACTTCTGTATTACTAATATGATTTTCAAGTTGATGATGATAAACTGGAACCCTTGGAAAAGAATATGGGTGCATGATGAGGCCATGCTATATGAAGAATTCAACCTTGTTTCCCATACTACTAGGACTAAGGATAAGTGAGACCCTAGTATTAATCCTGATGAAGTGGAGCCAGTATATTCAGATGTATAAGAGTAGGCTGATGTTGTGAAAGAAAGATAAGATTATCCTTTAGATGAGTGGGGTGATCCTGACCTTCCCTAAAATCCTCATGTCAATAATGTAGCCTTTAGTGAGCCTATCTAACCAAAGATATTTCCTAGATGGGAGACTATCCTAAGGGACAATGATGATGATGAAACAAGTGAAGAAGGAGAAGATAAAAATGTCTTAAGAGACATTAGATAGACATTATAGGAAGAAGATGACACTGAATCTAGTCATGATGTCTTTGAGACAGCTGGTGGGGAAAGTGAAGAAGAATGTCTAAGTCTCAGTCCCTGATAGGATGTACCGAAATGGTAGAATGTGTAGATGAAGCGGTTGCTGATTTGGTTGAATTTGTAATTGATTTGGTAGTAGTTGAATATTCTATAGAGGAAGTGGTATTGGACTCTCTTATTGAAGTAGTTACTCAAGGTGGTATGGTAGAACTGAATGTGGTTGATCCGGAGAATGCTCCAAATGAGGGAGAGGAACATGTTGCCATAGGTTTAGTCATTGTCGCTTATGGAATAGAAGATTGGTCAGAAGACCCAAGATTTGTGGTCTTGGGTTTAGACTATGGAGATTCTGATGATGACCCACCTATGAAAAGTCCTCCAATTCCTTCTACTACAGATACCACTATTGCACAGCAAGTAGTACTTTTACCTCGAGACTATGTAAAGAAGGATGATTTCGAATCATTGAAGTCAGATCTAAAGATACACTTTGATGTGAAATCTAATAAGATAGATAGAACAGTAGCTCCCAATCAAGAACATATGACATTTACAGTGGAAAGAGTAGTTTCTACCTCTTACACAGTCTTGCTGCATGAAGTTAAGGACTTCCAGAATAAGGTCATAACATTGGTAGAATCTATAGAATATATGAAGTATTCTATTTTCAGTTTAGAATCCTATATGGATTCAAGGGCTCAAGTGGACTGTGATCATAGATATGTTAAATGTGTGGTTCAGTAAATGGTCACTGTGTTTTAGGACTATAAGAAGTCTATGGAGAGTCATGTGAGTGGACAAGATAATGATATGATGAGACTAATTATTGGTCTGACCAAACCCTTTAATGAGACAATGGATTTCACTATGGCACCTCTGTGTGTGACTTCTTCCTCTTCAGCCCCACCTCTAGTTGATCTAGAGGCTTTTAGATCTATTGTTAGAGAAGAAGCGGAGACGTTCTCTGGTGCAAGTACCTCATGCCTCAGTCTATGACTCAGGTTATTTGTCCTACCAGAGAAAATCATAACCTTGTGGGAAATTATTTAAGGGAAGCTGCTCAAGACTAGAAGTTCATTAAAGATCAAGTTGATTTCTATTAAAAAATAGTATACCCTAACCATCATATGGAATGTCAATTTAAGATTCTATTGGAAAACCTGAGGACTCCACCTATCACTCAAGCCTTTAAGGATTAGGTTAGCATGATTAGAGAGTTGAATCCTAACTTAGAGATATTTATGGAGAATAAGGATGATTTTATCTAAACTATGGAAAGAGGAGGAATCACTAATAAGGATTTCAGAAATCTTCTTTTGCCCTTCTTCCATGTGGACTGCACTCCTCTCATTGTTCCTCCGACATTACCTATTTCCTCAGCTACGTCAAGCTCTAATAATGTTGGTCTATTTATGACTCCTGTACATTACATCAGAAGCTTGACCCCTATGATTCCACATAGATCTACACACTATAGGTCTACTGATGATCCTGTTGTAGCTCTTCCAACCCTGCTCATTTTTATCCCTCAACCTATCCTTCCATATTTAGAACCTGACTCCTCAAAATCCGAAGACAAAGCTCCCGTGGACATATCTGATGTGGATTGAATGTGGGATGTCTTTGTTGATAGAGGTCTTTTTACACTTTTTGGATCTTTTATTATTTCTTAATTAATAATAAAATCCCATTTGGTTTTTTGTCCTCTTATCTTCTTGTTAATCACAAAGGGGGAGAACTTTTTATTTTACTACAAGGGGATGAATATTTTTCAATTAACTGGAATCATTTTATATATATACTATCTACAATACACACATATCCTTTTTTACTTATACACACCTCTAAAGATATTAGCAAATGTTCATAACCCTGATTAAAAAAAGGAAACACTAATGACATAATTTGTGATTATACAAATGGGGGAGTTTTTGGACTCACATATTTTGATAATCCCAAATCATGTTTCATTTTTATAAAAAAAATTTGTTTCTCTTACGAGATAATCATTTATGTGAAAATCATGTTTATATCAAGTAATAACTATGTACTTTTAACTTTACTACTTTCATGGTTAAGCATTGAGTGAAAAATTTCTCTATGGATTCAAGGTCACAGGTGAAGGGTCAGGGATGAAATGTCAGTGATGAAATGTCACCAATGTAAGGTCACTGATGCAAGGTCACTGATGAATGGTCACTGATGCAAGGTCACTATTGAATGTCACCGATGAAGATCACCGATGAAAGGTTACTGATGAAAGGTTACTGTTGAAGGCTACTGATTGAAGGCTACTATTGAGAAGGATACCTCTACCAGTCAACTAATGATCACTCTTCTACTCCATACTTTTCCAAATTCGTAATATTATTCAAATGGTCATATTTTGTAACTTCAATGCTTCTGACATTAATTAATGCAGATTTTAGAGATATCATGAGACTGTATCTAGGGACAATACAAGGTACGAGGAGGACCGCACTTGATTTACTTATTCCTATTGTCGGACTACAAATATAAAAGAGAAGATCGAGGAAAATAAAAGGAGATAATGCGCATAACAGAGTGAAGAATTCATTAGAAATAAATTACTTGCTAGATCAAAGAAGAACCATCCAACACTTACATAATTAACTCAAGAGCATCACGAAGATAATTTGTTACAAATTCTCGTATACCTTCTGTGCTTCATCAACCCTTTTTCAAACTAAGAAGCAGAATACCATAGTTCTTAAAAGCTAGAACTTAGAGTAGCAACAATTTGTTTTTGAGGACAAATTTTAGAGAAAGACTCAAACTACAATGTCCTCACTCCAAGGAGTCAAGAGTTGAACTGAAAACACATAGAGCCTTCTAAACTCATTCTTATAAAATTTGATGTTCTGTGTTCTTTTACTTTACATTTTTGAGAAGTGGGTGTTTGTGTTACAAACACTTCCTCTGATTAAAAAATTGAGGATATTGAAAATCCTCACATAAAACTTCACTCACATCTTGTTTCCCATGCATAATTGTGGAAGATAACGTATGTGGTCTGTATTGTTGGTTTTTTCAACATAGTATTGTGGTAGAGGGTGTGAACCCCAGATAGTTTGTCAAAACTATTATAAAACCTGATATAGGCTGTGTATCAAGTTTATTGTTAATATAAACTATACAGCGGCAGGTGATCACTAAGTGGAGAGGATTAAGCCTGATCTTGAGACTAAACCTATTATTTAACTTTTCTTGTGTACTATCTTTTTTATAATCTGTTTTTCTATATTCCACTGCTCATTATTCTCAAAATAGAAAACTTTTTTACATTTAATTTGATATTTAGTTCTTATAAGTGTTTGTATGTGTTTAACTCATTAAAATTATTTCAAAAGATGAAGAAGTGTTTTACACTAATTTAACTGAGTAATAATCTCCCATTAAGAAACATGTTGACCAACTAAGCATTTATATCTCTACTACATTAGTTTACTGGGCCGTTTCAAAATTGGATGTGGGGGATCTTTTTCCTAATGTTTTTAATTGAATTTTTAAGTTTTAACTCAATTCACTCCTCTCTTTAGATTACACTCCAACCAACACTTTTGATATTTCCATGTGGAAAATATTGTTTGAGAATAGAATTTTTTGATTACCACAGTTGTTCCCCCACTCTCAATGTGAGGGAAAATTCTAGATATGCACTAATCAATTGAAAGAGGGAAATCATGAAATATGAAGGTTAATTGTTTTATGACATTATCCCATTGCATGATATTGTTGTGAAGATACATGGAACTATTAATACACTATTCCAAATAAGGGGTTTTCACATTCCATTATCCATCTTGTTATTCATTCACTCTATCTCTCCGTCACTTGAAATTAAATATCAATATTAGTAAATGTGAAAGGGTATAGGCTTAGATATATATTAGCGGAGACCATATTTATCTCTTCTCTTTTCACATTATTTTTTCATTTCTAGTATATTATAAGGGGATGAAGGGGTGTAATTATATCTTCCCCAGTATATTTTCTAATATTAAATTTTTATTATTCATGATATTTTTTCTTAATTCTAAAGTTTCTTGATCATAAGTTGTTTATATTTTTGTATATGGGATAGAGTGGTAGTGGAATCCCTACCCCTATAATAGATAAATTTCTACTATATTATATAGGATGATAATCTATAGATATATTGTAAAAAAATCATATATTTTGAGTTAAAACTACTTCTAGTGAGAGACAAGTTAGACCATAAGAGAACTCATTGCCTAGTATTTAAGTGTTGAAAATTTTTAGAGAGGATATTCATTGGAACTTGTAATTGTTCTATATATATTTTATTTTAAATTAATTCAATGTATATTATAATGTGTAAAAATAACTATAATTTCCCACATTAATGTTATCTAGAATTAAATCCCATTTTACTTGTTTCTTAGTTACACAACCTTTACCCATAAAAAAATTATTTATACACATAAATTTAATGTAAAAAATATGAAAAATTATTTTTATTGCATGATTTAAAATAATTCATAACACTTCATTCATTATAGTTCTATATTCATCAAACATATGAGAAATAATATACTGGAATCTATCCTTAAGGACAAGAACCCGCATTAACTAGTATTTTTTATCACTATTTGTAACATAAAATATAAATCTATTATAAGGATACATTTCTTTATTTATTGATTTCCATAAAATTCTTCTGATAAAAAAAAGTATTCAATTATTTATTTCACTTTTTCTGATGGATTTTTTATCCGAATATTTAATTTTAGAAGAATAAAATATAAGGATTTTTGTTCCATTTATGAGATGACTATAACCTAATTAAATCCACTAAGGTGATAAATTTATGTTAACATCTATTGGAGTATGGGAAAGGAAAACACGATAATGGTAGATAAATGAATCTCGATGTTACATGGGATGGAAATTAGGAATTCTATGTATATATTTTGGTAATGCATAATTTACATTAGATTATACAAAAAAATAAGGATATCAAAATAATATAAGTATGGGGAAGGAAATCAAGTGTTGGGTTTATACCATGGGTGCATTAGTATCTAATCTAGAACATATAATATGATTCCCTTATATTTCACTGTAGAGAAACCGATGAAGTTTAAAATATTTTTATCAACGATTTCACGATTGAATTGAATTTGTTTCCTCCAAAATAATTGAGAAACGAAGATCTTAATTTTTGATGAATTTTTTATTATATAAATGAGGAGAAAAGTAAGATTCTTATGAAATAATTTTATGATTTATTTTATTCAATATAATTTTTACATGATTTATTCATGAGCATATATTTGATGATTTTAAAAGCCAAAACGCTTAGAGTGTGGTCCTTAACATCAAAAAAGGTGTGAATAACATTATTATGTATAATAATAGATGTAAAATGGAAAATACCAACATTTCCAAACCCACCATATTTATCACTTATTGATAATATAAATCTTTTACAATTTCATCACACTTGATAGTAAAAATAAGTATAAAATAACTTGTGATAATTAAAGAAATATGAACTCCATGGATTTAATGTTGAACTATAACAATCTATATTTGAACACACATAGAAGGGACACAATAAGAAAAAAAATAAGAAATTTAAATTTATTTCAATAAATAACTTTTTTTTATTATTTTCTTAACTTTAAGAACAATTGATTGATTTATTATAATAGAAACATAATCAAGAATAAAGTTATTCAAGTGATAAGATTTCTGAATTTAAAAATTTATATGATAATTATTGAATTAATAAATAAATTTTATAGTTAAATATATAATTTAATTTCATTGAAAATTGTAAAAATCATCATTGTAGGAGTGAGAAATACTTGAATCAAAATGTATATGTTTGGAGGGTATATTCTTAAATTAATTTTGTGGGTAAAAATTCCATAAAACTCCATAATAGGAAAAAAAAAATTTAATGTGTTTGATTTTTAATCGAATACCAACCATATTGGGGTGAATGAATTAACATGGTTGTGGGAATTTTAAATATCCAAATTAAACTAGAAAATTATTTATTTAGATACACGATTCATCATGATGGGAGAGGTGAAACTTTTACAAGGACGAATTACCAACCAAACAATATTTTAAATAACATGTTCAATGGAAATGAAATGATTTTTGAGATAATAGAGTATAATTATTAATGTAATATAAGGAATAAATAGAAAATGTATTGATTCATAAAAAAAATGGAAACATTAATTATTCAGAGATTAATTTCACAATAGTCAACAGAATAATTGATAAAGTATCTCAAAACATATAACTATAATAATACGTAATTTAATCTAATGTATTCAATATGGCCTCTAGAAGAGTGAAATGTTTACTGAAAATGTTCCAATTATGTTTGAGTACATTCATGTAGAGTGTTCCCATTGCATCACCTCAATTAATGGATATTAATTTGAGGAAATCACATAACAATATGTTCTAGATTTTATTTTTATGATGTAAACTCACATTAAGATTTGTGAAATTATTTTAGCTACAATTAAAGATAAAAATGTGTCTGAAATATTTTGTATAGAAACTAGGATAAAAAAGGATCTTCAGGTAGGATGAACATATTACCATCATGGTATATTTTTATAGTATGAAAATCCATTTGAAATCATAAGAAATTAGAATTGATCAAATAAATATGTATTTGGAAAGATCTATTCACATGAATCAAATAATGTGATGTTAAAAGTGGATAATTCGACTAAACGTTTTGGAGTAATTAATGTTTTATTTGATAAATAAAATTGGGGAAATAAATTTGATAATTAAATATTAAATCATGTGAATAATCTGAGATTAAATATAGTTAACTTATCTAACATAAAAGGAAAAGAAGTTGGAGTTATATAGGGATCATTATAAGAGAGATATAAACCACTGGAACACTTGTTCAAATTTCCAAAAGAAGATTATGATTTTATCAAAAAGTTATAAATGGATTAGAATGAATAATTTATAAAATAAATGATGATATCACCTTTGTGAAAAATTGGGAATATTTTTGGTGAAATAATTAAGATACCGAGCGAAATGAATGAGACTTTTATAAAGTCAAGGTCCCAAGGACAATAATTTAATATTTTAAAAATAATGATATAATTAAGAGAAATAGAAATGTTATATAATTCTATATTATTCGGTTGTATAAAGAATTTTCTAGTATAGAATATGGGTATAATAAAGAACACTGGTATGTTCATTATATACCATAACATGAGGGTAGCCTAAATACAAACAATATAGATTTAAAATTTCATAGTATTATAGAAAATGTAATATTAGAAGATAGGGGAAGCAAATTTTGATAAAAAAAAGTACCAAACACACTACTGAGGGAAATAGAGATAATTTATGGGGGTTATTTAATGTTCTATTACATTAATGAATTGAAAGTTAGAATTAGTTAATTTAATTTTGAATTATATATTTATATTTTTCATTAAATAAAATAAAATTGAGTGAATTTTAGGGGTGAGTGAAATGTGGTAGTATGTTTATGCTTTTGGATAGAAAAAACCTGAGATAATATAATAAAATACTATATTAGATATAATGACGATGAAAATATTGAATATACTATCGGAATTACATTTTAATTAAGAGAAAATATTATTGGACTTAATATGATCAAATTTATAAATGTTTTGTATTGTCTTATTGAATATATTTTTAAGTTATTGTTTTCTATTAAAATTAATAACACATCATTAGTTATATATATAAATAAAAACAAAACAAAATATTTGATTTTAATTACTATGAGAAACTGGTATACAAACTAGAATTTATTGAAATGAATTGGAACATGGGAATTTGAGTAAAAAATAACATCCCATAAATGAACATAGAATGACTACCTAAGAGAAGGATAATCTTACCACACTTTCATACCCTATATATTAAAATTAGTCTGTGTGGATGTATATTTTAAAGGATATCTTAGTTAAATGTGGTTCTACTCAATGAATATGTGTATTTCATAACTATGATTTAAAATTGAAAATATTTTCAAATCTATTATTAGGGATAATGGGGGACTGAATTTTGAACTCATGAGAACAAGATTAAAATAGGATTAAACAAATAACGAATTTTGATGCATCGTTTATTAGAAGAAATTTTGATATGAGTTGATGATCTTGAGTATAAGATAAATAAAATGAATTTTCATGTTGGAATTTATTATAAAGACCCAACCTTCAACAACACATATTCTATAGATTTTAAACTAGAATAAAAATTATTACATTCCAAATAATATTTTCGGTTTATAGTTTTAAATAATTTTCTAATGGATCACACATTGAAACTCAAATTTTATAATGATGATACATCTACTCAATATAATTTTTTTCCCAAACTAAAACTTTTTTAAATTAAACAATGTTTCTTTTCATGCTCAATATACACAATTTTCCCCTTGATATAATATATGCCTCTATTATCTCTTAAATCCTATGGAAATCATTTTAAAACATGGGATATGAACAAAATATTAGTCATCTAAATAAATGAATAGAAAACATTAGTCCATTGAAAATTAATTATACATTTTGAAGAAAACAAACCATTTCATTCATAGAAAGATGTAATCCTTCTAAAAATAACAATATCTTAAATTTTGAAAATCATTTTTTTTCATGAAAACTCATTATGAAACATCTAAAACATATGTGGGTAACTTGCGACATCATTTAACATATCACACTAACAAAAGATACAACATGAATATCTAGAACTATCTTAGAAACCATATATTAATCTATAATGGTATTACCCGAGCTTATATGTGGAACCCCAATTTATGTTATGACATGATTTCTTGTTGTTATCTCAGGCATCCATTATATGTTATAATGGTATTTACCAGTTCATTCTAGGATACCTGTTGTTATGTTATAATAGGATTTCATAGAACTATTAGGGACACCCCATATTTAATTCTCAAGTACCATATAATTAATAAAATATTTTGGGGTTTTTAAACACATATCATAAATCTCCTTAAAAATATAGGAAAATCTATTTTGGATATCAACCTACCATTTATATTTCAAAACAACTTTTAAAATCTAAACACTACGAAAAATATAATGAAAAATATTAATTTTCAAATAACCATGAAAATTTATAAAATAATCATCAAATAATGAATGTATGATGATTTTGGAAAACATTTCTCATGATTTATAATTTGAAAATAAAATTCTTTGCGTATTTTTGTCAGAAAAGACGCAAAGAACCTTTTTTAGAAAATTACAAAAAGAATACACTTAATTTTTTTATAAATTTTAAAATATGATTAGAAAGGAGTTTAAAAATCATTTGATGTTAGAATAAAATGGAAATAATTTTTTGAAACATGTAAATTGAAAAAAAATAGAGTTTAAGGGTATCTTTAAAATGACAAATTTTAATGAAAATAAATTATAAATATCTTATCATTGAAGTGAGAAGTAAAAAAATTATTCTATTATGTGTATTCCCCAAAAATTGACATATAAAGTGTAAATTAAATATAATATATTAAAAATTCATTCCAAACACATTCTTAGTACTACATAATCATGAAGTAGAAGTTTAACCCAAAGAATGGAAATTAGGTTATGAAAACTTCTTACCACATTGCAATCAGTCGAATCATATGAACTAGAAAAGTAATATTTATCAAAAAATAAATTTACTACCATGAAGATCATGAGATTAATAATAAGATACGTTAATATAAAATACATACACCACACACAAGGGTTATGTGGTGATTAAGGTATATATCAAATAGATGTACAAAGTGAGATGAGAAACCCTCACTTCAAGTTCGACTTCCATTAAATGTGTTAAAATATCATGAATAGTTGTTTAAATAATGCTATTAACCAAAAAATAATAAAAATACTATTTAAAATACATATTCTAATGATTTTATAATATCTTATGACCCATTTATTAATAATATTTTATTATTTTTATGCTTTTAGATGTTTTTATTTCATTGATTCATGGTCAGTTTTACTTGAATACAATTTTTGATGTCCCTATAAATCGGAATTAAAAATATATAAGTTTAATTAATTTTCATTGATAATATTAGAGAATAATTAATGGTCCCATAAATAATTTTTATCTTACATGTGTATGATTAATTTGATAAAACTCTGATGATAAATGTTTTAGTTTATTTTGGTGTTTTTTCTTGACATCCCAAACTGATTTCATGTTATTAAAAAATGTATTTATATATATGTTCTGTAAAATGAAATAGTTTATAATGTAAAATTTTCAAAATAATTTAATTAGAATGAATTTTTTATTTCTATCCATGAAGGTGGTATTAAAAAATGAAAAATAATTATTCACTGAGATGGTAAATCGGCCTGATTTAGATAATAGTTTCATTTCAATGAATAAGAGGAGATGAGAATTGAAAAGGATTTGAGATATTCCATTAGAAAAATAAAAATTGATTATGTACATGATTCTGACGATATCATGACTATATGGGTGGAATGGGCCATGAGAAAATATTAGAATAAAATATATTATGAGAGTTTCTATGAGGACATTTTCTCTTCCACATCACCTCCTTGAGTGACCCTTAAGGACCTTGCGATTAGAATTTTTGTGAGACCAAAATCACTAAAAGGTTGGAAGAGTGAGGAGGATAGTTTTGGTGAGATATTTTAAGAGATATTATTTTTTTAGTAGAAATGGAATGGTGAGGGGTGGTAATTATTCTTTAGGAGTGGTGTTTTTTAAGTTATTAAATAATGATTATTTTATATTTAAAGGAAACCACAAGGAGGTGGAGTTAAAATTCATGAATTTGGATAAAAATTAATATTTTATATTCTATTTTGGGTTGATAAATACTTCAAAAAACTATTAAATTTTGTGTTTTTTAGTTATTGTAAGACTTTACCTTATTAATATTAACCTATTTCATTTTTTACATATACCTTCATAAATAATTTTTTATCCATGGTAAAAATTTTATACGTAAAAATTAAATTGACCTTAAAAAATAATTTATAAAATTTTATTACCAATAAGAAATATATTTAATATAATATAATTATAGTATGTTTAGAAATTATATTAAAAATTTATATTAGTTGCAAAATGAATAAGTTAGTTTTTAAAGTACAAAATTCTGAAGATTGAAAACTTTTTACATCCAATTTCAATGTGAAATTTACTCAAATGAGAAAAATGGATTTTTGGATGTATAATTGAAAAAATTAAAATTTAAATCCAATATTAAAATATAATGTATCTGTATATCTAAATTAGATGAAAAAACAATTTCCAGATAAAATTTTTTATTTATCACTATTCATAAAAATGAAACTAATTGAAAAAATATAATCAATGCACCGTAAGGTAATTTTGATAATAAAATTTTAAAAATGATGCTTATTTTGTAAAAAATAACTTATAAATGCTTGAAAACATAGATTTAAAATATGTCCACCACTAAAAGAGGACAAATTTTATTTTTATAAAAATAGAGCATTTTATGCATAAAATTGGATTTATTATTATCTCAATCCAATCAAACATATTTAATGAATTATAAAAATGAATATATAATATAAATATTTCATTAGTGTATTTTACTAATTGTGAAAAATTTAATGTATTAAGATAAAATGTCAATATCAGAATAAAATAATTTTTTATAAAAACATATTATTTTATTAAATATGTGTTTATCTTCATTTATTAATAATTGGTAACCAATGTGTTCATTTTATTAGAAAGAGTAAACAATTTTTTTCATTATTCAGTTAATATCATTTATTACCATCGTTACAATGACTGTTTGATAATAGAAAAATTTAAATTATAATATATTTCATTTCTATAAGCTTGATTTGGTGTATCTTATATGATATTGATTATAGTGTTTACTTTTAAAATAACAGGGTATTACATTACACCCATTTAAAAAAAAATTTCACACAATTTTAGATTAGGATTGAAAAACTAGGGTTTTGACATATCAAAATACCTTTTCTGAAATCCCACATTGGAAAATGGTTAATAAAAAATCCACATGAAAGGTGAGAAAGGAAAGTATTATGTTTACATAAGACAACACATACTAGGGTTCCATATAGAAAAACATAGACATGGAAGAGAAAACTACCATGTTTTTATACAGAGTGATAGATTATATGTTCATTAGAAAGTTAAAAATCACTGATCCAAAATTTTGTGAAAAGTTAAAATTCTACTCATTTAACATTATGAAATGAAATAAGGAAACATTTTTTAACAAAATAGTTTTTTTTCTAAAGTATATATTACCACCTAAACTAAGAATATAAAGAAATATAATTAATTGACATGTAGATTTTCATCCTCATCTTTTCTCCAAATTATGAGTATTAAAGTTGAATTATTATACCAAATTCATCAGAATCAACTTATGCAGATAAAAAAAATAAAAAAATATTATAATTATATGTCCTCTTTATATTTAAGAATTAAACAAAACCAAAATGTATATTACAATATAATGTAATTATAAAAGAATAATAATCCATTATATTGAAAAAAAACCTACTTCAATTTGTAAAATTCTAATGTAGTACCTTGAGTTCAACATAGATCATTCAATAATCAACTTACCTTAAAAATCCTCACAATAGTCCAGAATAAAAATGAAACCCTAAAATCAGAAATATTTAATCACCTAATCCTACAAAATAAATTTAATATTTCTCTTCAAATAGTGTTTACCACTCCTAATGTATCATACCCAATGTTTAATTTCACAAATCTCATAATATCTATGATATGATAATTATTATAGATTTTCCATAAATCCATAATAAAATTATATAATCTATAAAACCCAATTCAACAATTTTTACTTAAAATAAATTTCCATAATATTGTTTTTAATCATTTTCTTATAGGGTTTCAAAAAGAGTGAACATCTTCACATATTACACGATTCAATTAACCACCAAATAAAATTACAATCCTATGGTTATAGATATAATAAAATATATATTTATAACATTAAAATATTCTGTTTCTATCAGATATTTTAAATAAGTAAAAATGTTTTCATAATAATTATGAAATAAAATAGTTTTATGGTATGATATGCACCCTTTGCACCTTGTGGTTGTGGATTCGATCCTAGAGACCTTCGAGATGTGATGGTTATCACATGGTATATTAGATTTTTTTTTCTAAAAATATATTTATATAATACATATAAAATGAAAAATGTGTGAGAAATAACCTCAAATATAACCTTTATATTTAAACTCAAATGTAATCTCATACATTTCATTTTTTTATCCCAAAAAAATGTGAACTCAGATTTATCTACAGAGAAAATATTATATAATCCCCAAATTTCATACATAGAATTTAAAATTATTTCCATAAAATAAACACATTTTTTCTCAAAAAAAATATTCGTATCACAAACATAAGGGTTATATGTACCTTAATCGTTTATCAAAACCAGATAAATGTTTTGAAAATTTTAACCATTACTTAAAACATCAATTGTAGGATAACAAAATATTTAAATATGATATCATATTTCAAAAAATATAGGGATCTTTGGAGATATCATCATTTATACATATGACCCTACATAAATTATAGTAGTATTAATAAAGATGATAGATCTTTTGGTTCTCAAAGATGATGATATTTATCCTGTGAAATTAAATCCAGACAATCATTATTATAATGACCCATCATATTGAAACTAAAACACCTAAAAATTGTATGTCCATTTACTACCCTATAATTTAAAAATTCATAATTATTTTCATTATATTAATAAATCATGTGAACAAACTGACCACACCGAAAGCCCATCCCAGATCATGTCAAACATTCCTTAAAATGTTGTTTTCCACACTAGTGTCATGACCCGCCTTCACCAAAAGGAGGGAAGGGTCAGCAGGATGCCAAGCCCTTCCTTCTTTATGTTGGAGGAGAGATAATGACCCCCGAAACCCTCCTTCTATAGGTCCTGGGGTGGCAACTAGCACTAAGGGTATGTAAATTACACACAAGTGGAAGGCATTACCATTTTTGTTTTATAGGATCGAGAGATAAGATGATGAAACACGACAACACCAAAAGTAAATGAAAAGTAAAGCCAAAAGTAAACCATTCCCACATGCATGTTCCAGAAGTAAAAGCCACAAAGTACAAAAGTGACAACAAGGGTAAGTACCAAAGAAAGGAAAACAACAACCGCAACTGCCCAAAGGTCCGAGCTTGTATGGTCCTGCGCGATCCCTGAAGTCCTCCTGGAAACTTAAAAGCCGTTTTATATATGTAGGGTGAGCATACAAGTACACTCAGTAGGGAAAAACAAAGACTCTCATGCACAAGTGGGGGAACGCACTAATGTTCCGTGAGAAGAAGACAACCATTACTATGAAGAAGTTCACCCATCCCACTCACCGGCTACACTAACCAAGTAATGCCAAAAAAGTAATATATAAGAGCACATCGATGTCTGGGTACCCCACGCCACTTTCCCATGGGTTATTGAGACATCCTATGCATCAAACCAATCCCACCGTTCTCACTTCAGTCCCACTGCCTCACCTGCCCGCACACACTTGGTCCACAACCGCACGCTGTCCCACTACCAAATCCCGCCCGCAAAACACCTGGGCCACAACTGTCACACGTAACCATGCCTGCAAACACCTAGGCCAGAACAACCACCACCAGGCCCGAAGACATCTCGGCTAGAAGATAAACTACCATGCCTGAAGACACATGGGCCTCATCCTGAAGACACTTGGGAAACCACCTACCCGCAAACACCTGGGCCAACCACTACACTACCCTGTCCGAAGATTATTGGGCTAATAATGGACCTCGGGCCTTCACAGCCTGCCCGAAGGTACATGGGATATCTGGTAAAGGGAGAATAAAAAGAGCTAATAACCTTCCCCTAAGAATAGTGTTGGAAAAAACACCATCCCCCATGAAATGGGGGTGTTCGACACTAAGTGGATAACTTGGATGGGGCACGAATAAGAAACAAAAAACTACAAGTATATACATAGGTAACAAGCACTCACCCAAAGTTAGGTTTTTCTTGAGACAGCCTACAGATCACAACAGCAGTCAAGTCCGAGTCACGACTCTCGCCAAGAAAACTCAATTGTCCCATTCTTGTTTTAATGTTCAGTAATAATGTTTAAAAAGTTCATGCACCTACTTGGGAAACTAACACCATAATAATAACCAAGGAAAGAATCCAGCCAAACATCAATTTAAATGTTCACACCCGGTTCTCTTGAAATGTTACAACAATAAGGGGATAATTGAGACCCCTCGATGTACTGGAACCAAATAAACCCTTGAGACACTACCCTGTGTCCCCCAAAATGGTTTCTCATCAACAGAGGATCCCACCCCAATTCGTGATATAAACAAGGTAACCACCCAAGCTTAAAACTCACAACCACCGAATCCATATCAATAGGAGATCCCATCCCCTCCCACATCTCCAGCATTCGAACCATAAAAGAAAACAACCAAACCACTACCACCAACACAAAGCAGAGCCATGATGGTATTTTTATATTTATAAGATTTAACACACTCCATGATTTCAATTTCGTGTGCTTTAACCGGGGGTTATCACAGAAGAGTTGATCCAGGTGCTTTCAATTTATTTAACCAGGTGTACATGATTAACTAATTTCCCTTTTCACAACAGGAGTTCACAAACACAAACAAATCATTTAAAACATCCCCAAGGGTTCATTATTTCACCGATAAAGACCACCAACGACCATGATTTACAGTATGCGTAAGCCCGCACAATTCATAAAGATGATCATAACATAAAACAACATCGAGAATTACAGCCCCCACTTCTTTCTTCATATAATGAGTTCATTATCTTTATTTAGGTCTAGTTTAACCAATTCGACAGAATCAAAAGCACGCCCACCCCACATGATACACAAAAGCGAGAGACTATGAAATTCCCTACTTGTTGATAAATGATCGATGCTAAGGTTAGGGTCGAAACATCACGGATAGCAATGCGGTTCACCTGAACGAAAATTGCCTCGTCTATTAATGCTTAGGCCAGACACAGAACTTCACGCATAACGATGTGGTTCGTCTGAACAAAAATCTGCTGGTTTGGACGAAGGTTACTCTTAGAATAGGGTGATCGAGAAAAGAGGAAACCACGGCTAACCCTTAGTTTATAAGATCTGTGGACGGTTTAGATAAGAACTCCAGACCACGTAAGGAGCAAGGGTTGTGGGTTGACCACACATCCCCACACGTTATTAAATGGTTCGGGGGGTTTAAACCAACGCACACACCAGGTTAATTTATTAAATATTTAATTATAACATTTATGGGCGTTGCTGGGCTTTTAAACAAGCTTAAATGTGGTCAAAAAAGGGTTTAAAACTCAATTTGCGCATATCACTGGAAAAACCTCGACAAAGCCGGGTGACGCCGATCGGTCTAACCGATCGGTCGCGCTGATCGGTCTCACCAATCGGTCTCCCTAATCGGTCGTGCCAGTCAGTCTCACCGATCGGGCGTGCTGATCAGTCTCACCGATCGGTCGCACCAAACGATCGCGCCGATCGGTCGCACCGAGACGCTACCCCTTTAGGATCCGGATTTTTGGAAAAGGAAAGGACAAAGATAGTCTAGGTCATCACATCAGATACCTCTCAAACTATTCTCGCCCTCGATAATTTAAACAACCTAGAAGGAAAGAGTGGGTCCGAACAACCACCTCGAAAGATACCTCTCAAGAGTGAACCTCATTGTTAACTAAGAACACTTTCTTGTCACGAACCAAGCAACATATCATGTCAAACTTCCCAGGCATGTGGGGGTTGGGGAGTCTCCTTCCCCATGTCAAGATATTATCCACTTTGGGTAGCACTGATTCGCCCACAGGGGTTTAATCGCATCCACCTTAATGCGTCTTGATTAGGGGTCGGGTTCTCTTCTCCCTCATAGCCATTTCTTTTCGCACACATTCAGAGGAAAAATTAAACTAGAATTTCATAGACAACAAGGTAAAATGTTCTACCAAAGCAGCAATAACAAACAGAACAAAACTCAAAACAACTCTGGGTACTGGGCACACATCTTTGCTTCCCTCTCCCATGTACTCTCCTCAAGCCGACCATGTCTCCACAACACACGAACCAAGGGAATGGATCACCCATGAAGCACCTTTTGATTGCAATCATCAATCATCACTGATCTCTCCACAAAAGTCACATTGTCCACGATATCCATTTCTCCCCAGCCAAGGATGTGTGAATCGTCGTGCAGATATCAACGGAGCTGGGACATGTGGAATGCATCATGTATCCTCAGTAGTGGTAGTGGTAATGCTAGCTGATAGGCCACTTCTCCGACCCGACATAACACTTCGAAGGGTCCGATGAATCTGGGAGAAAGCTTACTCCCCTTTCCGAACCTCCGTTGTCCGCACCGAGGGGAGACCCTTAAGAACACGTGGTCTCCAACCTCAAATTCCAAGGGCCTCCTCCTGATATCAGCATACGACTTCTTCTGGTCCTGGGCCGCCTTCATCCTTTCCCGTATGAGCTGAACCTTCTCTGTCATGCTCTGCACCACCTCCGGGCCAAGGATGCCTGCTTCTCCTACTTCGTCCCAACACACAGGTGAACGACATGGACTCTCGTAGATGGATTCAAACAGGTCCATACCGATGGTAGAGTGATAGCTATTATTGTAGGCTAACTCTACTAGGGGAAAGTGTCACACCCATGATCTTCATGAGTTCAGAACACATGCCAACATCATATCCTCCATGGTCTGGATGGTGCGCTCTGTTTGTCTATCTGTCTAGGGGTGGAAAGAAGTGCTAAGGCGTAAATGTGTGCCAAAAGCATGCTTCAATCCTTTCCATACCCGTGAGGTAAACCGTGCATCCCTATCTGAGACTATAGACCTCAGAACTCCATGCAACCGCACCACCTCATCCACGTACTTTCATGCCAAAGCACCCACAGTACTCGACTCCCTGATCTCCATAAAGTGGGCCGATTTCATCAACCCGTCCCCTACCACCCAGATGGCGTCGTCTTCCCCTTGGACCTTGGGATGTACCATGATGAAATCCATCAAGATGTCGTCCCACTTCCACTTGGGGACATCTAGAGACTGCAGTAGGCCGCCTGGAACTCGGTGTTCAGCCTTCACTTGCTGACACACTAAGCACTTGGACACAAACTCTGCTATTTCTCGCTTCACTCTGGGCCACCAAAACTGTCTCTTCAGTCCCTGGTACATCTTGGAAACTCTTGGGTGTACCACCAGGGGTGAGTTGTGGAACTCACTGAGAACCTTTCCGTACATCACTCCTTGAACAAACAACCTTCCCTGGAAAAGCATCTGGTTCTGACCATCCTCTATCCATCCTTTCGGAGCATTTCCCTGGTCAACTCGGTCACGCATCACTTCTCACTCTGGGTCTCCCCACTGAGACTCCTCCACTTGCTGCAATAGAGATGACTGCACTGCCATCTGATATAGGAAACCTCTACCACCATCCATCCTCACATCCAGGTTTAAGGCAGCAAACTCCTCTATCTCCTTCCAGGCGTCCGTCGACTCTCGGACTGCATCCTTCCGTGTCCTCATGATCAAGGCATCGGACAGTACACTGCCCCTGCCCTTAGTATAAGAGATCACGAAGTCGTAATCCTGGAGGAACTCCGCCCATCTCCACTGTCGCAAGTTTAGGTCCCACTGGGAAGAAGATATACCTCAAGCTTTTGTGATCTGTGAAGACCACAAAGAGTTCTCTGATGAGGTAGTGCCACCATAACTTTAGCACAAAAAACGACCGCTGTAATCTCCAGGTCGTGGGTTGCGTAATTACACTCATGAGGGTGCAACTTTCTGGACCCATAAGAGATCACCCCTTGTGGCTGCATCAACACACATCCCAGGCCCTATCCTGAAGCATCACAAAACACCTCATACGCTGCCCCTTCTTCTGGAAATCTCAGCACTCGGGCACTGACCAACTTCTCATTCAGATAGCTGAAGGCTGACTCACACTGCTCACTCCACACGAGAACCTGGTCTTTCTTGGTCAGGGCTGTCAAAGGGGCTACAACTTGGGAGAAGATGGGTAAAAACCTCTGATAGTAACCCGCCAGCCCGACGAAACTACGGACCTCTACCACATTCATGGGTGCTACCCAAGAAACAACTACCTCAACCTTTGATGGGTCCACCGCTACCCCTGCTCGGACACCACGTGCCTGAGCAAGTTCACTTCTCGTGTCCAGAACATGCATTTCGACAACTTCCCATAGAGATGATGATGTCAGAGGACCTCCAGAACCATCCTCAGGTGATCTTCATGGTCATCCTATGATCTTGAGTAGACTAGGATGTTGTCTATGAAAACAACTACGAACCGATCTAGGTACTCCCGGAATATGGAGTTCATAAGCCCCATGAACACAGCTGGGGCATTCGTAACACCGAAGGGAATGACTACGAACTCGAAGTGTCCATATCTGCACATGAACACTATCTTTGGAATGTCGCCCTCCTTCACTCTCAGCTGGCGGTACCCAGACCGTAGGTCAATCATCGAGAGCCATCCTTCCCATTTCAGCTGGTCGAAAATATCGTCTATCCTCGGAAGAGGGTAGCGATTCTTGATCGTCACCTGATTCTGCCTCCTGTATTCTATGCACAACCTGAGACCACAATCTTCCATCTTTGCGAACAAGACTGGAGCACCCCACGGTGACACACTCGGCTGAACATAACCCCTCTTCATTAGATCATCAATCTGGATCCGCAACTCCCGTAGCTTTGAAGGTGCCATCCGGTGAGGAGCCATCGAGATCGGTCGAGCGCCGGGCTGCAGGTCTATCCTGAACTCAATATCCCATCGAGTGGGTAGAGTCGTTACCTCCTCAGGAAAGACGTCTATAAAATCACAGACAACCTCTGGCACCTCCACCATCTCAGCATCTACTGATTCCACTGACATCTCGGCCAACAAGGAGAGGAGGGGTTCCTCTCGCCTTCTGCCCTTCTGACTTCTCTGCTCGCCGATGAGGGTAACATGCCGGCTCCCCAAGTCTGAGAACACAACCCTTCCTCAGAAACAGTCGATGATGGCACACACAGAAAACAGCCATTCGATGCCTAGGATGACATCGTATTGCTGTATCTATAGTAGAAGAAGATCTCTAACTGACTGATGTGGCCCTATCATCAGTCTGCATCTCCGAAAAACAAACAACAAGTCAGTCTGACCTCTGAATTGTGTGCTCAACACCAGGGGAACTGGAAGTCTCTTGGCATCTAGGCCCAAGGCACGAGCTAGATTGGGTGCAACAGAGGAGTGCGAAGGTTCGATATCGAACAAGGCATAAGAAATAGTGCTAAACAAACTGATCGTACCTTGAACAACCTTCGTCCCTGCTAGAACTGCTGCCTCCGCGGCGTGTAGCTGTCCACGCCCGGATCCTCTACCCCTCGTCTGTCGGCCACCTCCCCGACCAGGCCCTGGTTGAGGTCCCTAAGGAGCACCCTGAAGCTGACAGCCTTCTCCTTCAATGGTCCCCGCTGGATCCCCTCTCGTGACACACGTCCTAGAGCGAGAATCCTCTCTACCACTTCGGCCTTCTTCTGGACGTCCAAGTACGTCGGCAGGGTAAAGGGGGTAATAGCATACTGGAGGGAGGGTCGGAGTTCCTCCTCTAGACATCTTGCCCGAGACTCCTCGTCGGGAAAGAGGTCCAGAGCAAAACGTAGGAGGTATTTGAACTTAATTCATAGCTCCCACACTGACATACTCCCCTGTTGGAGGGAGAGTAGCAGCTGTCTCTTTCCTTCCTTCATCGTCGAGGAGTGGAATTCTGCCCAGAACTCCATCTCGAAATCATCCCCTGGCACCTCAGCCTCTCACCTCTCCCCCAAGTAAAGCGTCCACCATTGACGCGCCACTCCCCGCATCTGGCTGACAGCCAGATGAACCCAGTACTCGGTCGGGGCCCGAATCAGGCCGAAGGATATCACTAGATCCTCTAGAAAGCCTTCCGTCTTCATGTCAGAGTTGTTTCCCTCATAGTTCTCGAGGGTCTATCGATGGAAGGCCCAGAGAGTCTTCTTCCACTGGTCATCCTCTTCCTCTCGATCATCTCTCTGCCGATCGGACAATGTAGTCTCCGGGGCCTCGATCGCCTTTACCACATGTGGTCGCCTTCCAGGTTCCATAGCTTCATGGTAAACAAGGAATTCCTAAGCCCAAGTAGTACAGAATATTGTTCTTAAGATTTCATAAACTTCTCATTTATTCTTAATACCCATGAAATCCCAGAAACAAGAGAACACAAGTCATTATGATGCATGTAACTTTTCTAGGGTCTCTACCCTGCAATCAGCGTGGCCCCACTTGGTCGTTTGGTAGGTCCAGAGTCCTTGCATCGGATCACGGGGGGCCGTAAAATCCCATGTCCTAGCCGGTCTTCCTTGGCCTAATTCACGCACCAAGTTCACCCAACACGGTTGCCTTACCATCCCATGAAATCCTCATAGTTCCTAACTCCAGACTCTATCCTATCTCTCAACCTCGCCTCTCATACCATTCTGTCATAACCCACCTTGACCAAAAAGAGGGAAGGGTCAGCAGGTTTCCAAGCCCTTCGTTCTTTAAGTTGAAGGAGAGATAATGACCCTCGAAACCCACCTTCTATAGGTCTTAGAGTGGCGACTAGCACCAATGGTATGGAAATTACTCATAGGAGGAAGGAATTACCCTTTTTGTTTTGCAGGATCGGGAGATAAGATGATGAAAACCAACAACACCAAAAGAAAAAGAAAAGTAAATCCAAATGTAAACCATTTCCTCATGCATGTTCCAAAAGTAAAATCCACAAATTACAAAAGTGACTACAAGGGTAAGTACCAAAGAAAGGAAAACAGTAACTGAAACTGCCCAAAGGTCCGAGCTAGTATGGTCCTGCGCGATCCCCGAAGTCCTCCTGGAAACCTAAAAGCAGTTTTATATATGTAGGGTGAGCATACAAGTACACTCAGAAGGTAAAACCAAAGACTCTTGTCCACAAGTGGGGGGACGTACTAATGTCCCGTGAGAAACAGACAACCATTACTATAAAGGAGTTCACCCATCCCACTCACCGGCTACACTCACCAAGTAACGCAAACAAAGTAATATATGTATAAGAGCATCGATGTTTGGGTACCAAGCGCCACTTTCCCACTGTTTATTGAGACATCCTACGCATCGAACCAATCCCACCATTCTCACCGGAGTCCCACTTCCACACCCATCCGCACAGACCTGGGCCACAACCGCACGTAGTCCCACTGCCGAATCCTGCCCAAAAACACCTAGGCCACAACTGTCACACGTATCCATGGATGCAAACACCTAGGCCAGAACAACCACCACCACGCCCGAAGACGCTTGGCTAGAAGATCCACTTCCACGCCCGAAGACACCTGGGCCTCATCTCGAAGACACTTGGGAAACCACCTTCCTGCACACACCTGGGCCAACCACCACACTACCCTTCCCGAAGATTCTTTGGCTAATAATGGACCTCAGGCCATCACAGCCACCTAAAGGTACATGGGCTATCCGGGAAAGGGATAAAAAAATGAGCTAATAACCAGCGACTAAGTATAGTGTTGGAAAAAACACCCTCTCCCATGAAATGGGGGTGTTCGACACTAAGTGATCAACTTCGGTGGGGTGCAAATAAAAAACACAAAACTACAAGTATATACATAGGTCAAAAGTACTCACCCAAAGTTAGGTTTTTCTTCAGAAAGCCTACATATCACAACATCACTCAAGTCCGAGTCATGACTCTCGCCAAAAAAACTCATTTTTCCCATTCTTGTTTTCATGTTCAGTAATAATGTTAAAAAAGTGCATGCACCTACTTCTGAAACTAACACCATAAGAATAACCAAGGAAAGAATCCAGCCAAACGTCAATTTAAACATTCACAGCCGGTTCTCTTGTAATGTTATAACAACAAGGGGATAAGTGAGATCCCTTGAAGTACTAGAACCAAAGAAACCCTCGAGACACTACCCCATGTCCCCCAAAATGGTTTATCATAAACAGAGGATCCCACCCCAATTCTTGATATAAACAAGGTAACCAACCGGTCTTAAAACTCAAAACCACCGAATCCATATCAACAGGAGATCCCATCACCTCCCACATCTCCAGCAATCAGCCCATAAATGAAAACAACCAAACCACTACCACAAACACAAAGCAAGGTCATGCCGGTATTTTCCGATTTATTAGATTTAACACACTCCATGATTTCAATTTCGAGTGCTTTAACCGGGGGTTATCATAGAAGGGTTGATCTTGGTGCTTTCAATTTATTTAGCCGAGTGTACATGATTGACCAATTTCCCTTTTCACAGTAGGAGTTCACAACCACAAACAAGTCATTTAAAACATCCCCAGGGGTTCATTAGTGCACATAGAAAGACCACCAACGACCATGATATTCAGTAGGCGTAAGCCCGCACAATTCAGAAATATGATCATAACATAAAACAGCATCAACGATCACAACCCCACCCTTCTTTATTCATATAATCAATTCATTATCTTTATTTTGGTATGGTTTAACCAATTCTATAGAATCAAAAGCATGCCCACCCCACATGATACACAAAAACGAGAGAATAAGAAATTCCCTACTTGTTGATCAACGATCGATGCTAAGGATGGGGGCGGAACATCACAGATAGCGATGCGGTTCGCCTGAATGAAAATCGCCTCACCTATCAACGCTTAGGCCGGGTGCGGAACTTCACGCATAGAGATGCGGTTCATCTGAACAAAACGATTCTCTTCTGGATGAAGGGTACTCTTAGCACAGGGTGATCGAGAAAAGAAGAAAGCATGGCTAACCCTTAGTTTATAAGAGCCGCAGATAGTTGAGATAAGAATGCCAAACCGCATAAGGAGCAGGGGTCGTGGGTTGACCACGCGACTCCACACATTATTAAAGGGGTCGGGTGGTTTAAACCGACACACACACCAGGTTAATTTATTAAATATTTAATTATAACATTTATGGGCGTTATCGGGCTTTAAAACAAGCTTAAAGGGGGTCAAAGAAGGGTTTAAAAACCAATTTGCGCACGTCATTGGAAAAACCCCGACAAAGCTGGGTCACGCCGATCGGTCATGCCGATCGGTCTCACTGATCGGTCACGCCGATCAGTCATGCCAGTCGGTCTCACATATTGGTCGCACAAGTCAGTCTCACCGATCGGTTGCACTGATCGGTCGCACCGAGACGCTACCCCTTTAGGATTCGGATATTTGGCAAAGGAAAGGACCAAGAGAGTCCGGGTCATCACAACTAGGATCATTTTGGGGGATTTCCTATTGGTTTTTTAGATGGATGCTTCCCCATTCCATTCCACTATTACCATTTCATACTTTGCTCATAACATTGAATATTAGTGTCAGCAAACTACACCTCATATTTTTCTTTACAATGAAAAACCATTTCATAATATTTAAATTCTTGATAGGCCAATTCTATTCGTAGACCATGTTTCAATTTGGACTAAATTTTATAAATTTTATGATCAATATATTAAATATAATTCAGATCATACCTTTCAAACCTTGTGAATTTTTTTTCATAAACATCCACTTAATATTTATCCCTTTACTTTAATTAAAATAGTTGTCTATCTATAGTAAGTCAAATAGATTTTGGGAAAAATTTCTCAAGGAATAGATTCTTAAATTTTTCCCATTCCATAGAATCCATATCATCATTCTCTCTAGTATTCTTAACCAAAGACCACTATAAGTATCCATCACCTTCAAAATGATAAACATAAATATATACACTTTAATGTTTTGAACATACCATGACATCAAATATCTCTTCCAAGGATTTGATCCATACATATGCTACCACTAGGTCAGATGAGCCACTGAATAATGGTGGATGTTGCGTTAGGAAATGCTCCACTATATGAATGTTCCATCATGCTAGATCACGTTATTATATATCATGGATACCACAACTATTTATATATTTTTTCCATTGATCCATCACTGCAAATATCTATTCATTTTTTTTACCATCTTGGGAGGATGATTTTGACAGATATTTTTATTTAGTTCCTTCCAACTACAGTTTCCCAATTTCCTCTGTAGAATACCATTTTGAACAAAAATAATTTAGATGAAGAAAAATTGTAAAATTTAAATTGAATATCATTTTAACTTAATCCTAATGTAAATTAATTCAAGGAATGTTATTATTATCCCCTAAAAATATCTAAACCATTCATCGATACCAACTATAATGACCCGACCTCAATAATTTCATCTTATTGAAATTTTATATTTGAATCCTCATTATCACATTCCCATGAATATTTTTGTTTTGATTTTTTTGTGAATTAGTTCATGAATCAAACATAAGAACTTAAATATTAAAGAGTGGAAACTTATACTAAATATACATTTTCTTCACATACCAAAACATTTTAAAATAAAACATGGTTTTTTTCAAGATCATTCTTCAAAAGTTTCCCCTTTATCACACACTTATCTATATTCTCACTTATATTTTGCGAAAAGAATTTTTAATTGTGGGATGAAAAAAAATATTAGTACTCGATCTAAAGGATGGGAAAATGTTATTCCAATGAAAATAAATTATAAATTTTCATCAAAAATAACATTTTTATTTAGAAAAAGAAATAATCCTACCAAATAGAACAATATTTTATCTTTTGAAGATCAACATATTTTCATGAGAACTTAATAAAAATCATCTAAAAAATATGTAGCTAACATGAGACATCAATTAACATCCAACGCTTAGAAAATATATTTAAAGCATACCAATTTCAATATGATCCACCCCATGTTAATATCTAAAATTCATACCTAGCACTATCTAGGCTACCACATGTATAGCTATGTTGGGATTTCGCAGTTCGATCTACTTCACCCCATGTTAAACTGTAAAAGGATTTCCCAACACAATCTAGGCCAACCCATGATAAGTTATAACGGTCATTACGGGTGCTTTATGGGATATCAAATTTTTAATTATCATGTACCATATACTGAATTAGTTTTTTTATTCTTTTAATAATAATTTTTTCCGAGCACATTTAAATATATTTAAAAATATATTATACATATAAAAATACTCTTTCTTTCTTTTAAATGAATTTTAAAATAATTACACTATGAATATACTATAAAACTGTATCCTTTAAAAAACCATCATAATTTATAAAATAAGAATAAATGAATTATAGGGTCATGAAAATTGAAATACCGCTCATGTCGTGTAAGTTAAAAAAATCATTTCATGTTTTTTCCAAAAAATAAATAAAGAAACTTTTTTATAAAACTAAAAAAATAAACTCAAGAAATTTGTAAAAAATAAAAACATGAGTTGAAAGTAATTAAAAAATCATTGGAGAATAGTAAAAATATTTTTCGATATAATATTAGTAAACATGGACATTGGATCAAAATATAGTTTTATGGGATACTTTTAAAAGATATATTTTTAATGAAAATCCCTTATAAATATCATATCATTGAAGTGAGCATTAATAAAATTGATTGATTATATGTATTATCTAAAAATAAACATAAAAGAAGTTGAAATAAAATATAAGATATTATAATTTCATTTCACACATAAATTTAACATGACAAAATCATGAAGTAGAAATTTAACACGAAGAATGGAAATTGGGATATAAAAATTACTTACCACTTTGTAATCAATTGAATCATTTTACGTATAGAAGAAATAATTATCAAAATATACATTTAATTCCATAAAAATTATTTTATTAAGTATATTATACATCAAATTATTGTAAAAATAACACAATAAATTGTTACTCTTTGGATAAGGCATACATCTAATAGAAGTAAAATGTTAGATGAGAAACCCTTACCTCATGTTTGACATCATTCATACGTGTTCAAATCCCCAATAAAATAGTTTAGATAATGTTATTAACTCATATAAAAAATATATTAATATTTTAAATAACTAATGTGAGAATTTTATAACATCTCATGACCCATTAATTACGAATATTTCATTTTTTTCATCGATTCGGGTGGTTTCATTTCATCGTCTCAAGGCCGGTTTTACTTGTATGAAATTATGGGTGTTCCTATAAAATTGAACTAAAACCAAAAAAGTGGAACTAAATCATAATAATGATCTTAAATAATTATTAATGTTCACATATATCATTCTTATTTCTTACATGAGGTTGATTTATTCGATAAAATGTTAATGATAAATATTTAGTTTATTTTGGCAGTTTTTTCAAACATTGTGCAATGTTTCATATTATTTAATATTTTGTGTATATATTAGTTCCAAAAAATAAAATATGGTATAATATTAATATTTAAATATTTTTTAATCATAATTAAACTTTTATGACCAGCAATGAATGCGTAAATAGAAAATTAAAAAACATTATTCACATAGATGGTAAATCTGCAAAATTTCGATAATAATATAATTTTTTTGAATAAGAAAAAATAAAAAAATGAAATGGATATGGTATATTCCATTATAAAAATAAACAAACAAAATTTACATGATTATGGAGTTGTCATCACATAATGGGTGAAAGCGGTGAGGAGAAAATTGACTAAGAAAAGGAATTAAGAGAGGTACTATGATACAATTACCTCTAAAATATCACCTCATTGAGAACTTAGTGGACCATATATTTTGTCTTGTGGTATGAAAATATAAAATATTATAATTGAGGAGGGTGGGGGTTTAATTGGTAAAATAATGATTATTTTATAATTAAAACGAACCAAATTGAGGTGGAATTAAGATATAGGACGTTGTATGAAAATTAATATTTAAGACGCTGGTTCAGCTTAATAAACACCTCAACTAACCATTAAATGTTATTTTTATTTAGGAAATATAATAATTTACCTTTTTAACATTAACCTATTTCATTTTTTAACTATACCTTGGTAAATTGTTTTTTACCAAGGTACATTTTTTATACAAAAAAAGGAAATTGAATATACTACACAATTTAGACCTTACTATTTCAAATATTGTATCCATTTTAAAAAATTGAATTCACATAATTTGAATAATTGTATTTAAAAATATTTCCATATACAAAATGAGAATTTGGGTTTTTTAATGTGAAAACTTTTAATGTTTGAAATTTTTTATATATAATTTCATTGTAAAATTGACTCCAGTGACCTAAATTGGTTTTATCGATGTTTAAATTAACTTTATATACTTTGAAACTAATTTTAAATTTAATTCAACTATATATTATATTAGATAAAAAATATTCTTAGAAATAAAATTCAATATCTTTCATTATTAATCAAAAAATAAAACTTATTGTAAAAATACAAAACAAAAATCACCTTAAGGTAATTATAATACTATTATTTCAATTTTTAGGTGTATTTTGTCAAAATTATTTTATAATATTGATAGACTTTTGATTTAAAACATGCACAACATCAAAAGAAACAAATTTTCCATTCATAAAAATGTAGATTTTTTATGTTTAAAATAGGGTTAATTCTTATCATAAAAATTTCAAAATTATAGGATGAATTTAAAAATATTTTATTAAAAATAAAAAATAAAAAATATCATTAGAATATTTTAGTAATATTGATTAATTTAATTTATTTTGATTAAATGAAATTATGTACATAAAATAGTTTTATTATAAAAACTTTTTCTTATATTCAGTTTGTTTTTATTTTCAATTACAATTAATTCTTAACCAATTAATTATTTTTATAAAAATTATTAAACTATATTTTCTTCATTTAGTAAACATCATTCATTCCCACCATTTTAACATCATGGTGATAACAATCACTTTTATAAAATAATATTTAGACGTTTGTTATGTCTTGATGTGGAGGGTCCTCTATGATATTAAGAAAAGTGATTCATTTTTAAATCTTAAGGTATTTCATTTATATTGTAACAATTTGGTGTAAATTAAAAATCACTAAATTTTTTCATGAACATGAGGGGATTTGAAATCATGGTGAAATAAATTAGTGATGATATTATTGAGGCTAAGTAAGGCTCAGGTGTGGTTAAAATTATTTTATCATTTATTTTATACAATAATTTCTTTATAATTTTCTTATATTGTATGTAAAACCCTTATATTTTGTGAAATATTAATTTTGGAATAAATTTAATCTTTTAAATATTTATCATTATATACAAAACATATTTCAGCTTGGGTTTCACCAAACACCTAGTTTAGTTAACATTACACAAAAAAATTGAGGTTAAGATACACAAAACATTAAATTTAGATTTTATTACATGTATCAATTCATTGATCTGTTGTTACATGCAAAATTGAGTTTAGCAAGTGTTACATGCGACACCCAGTTAAAATGAAAAACGATATAACCATAATGTACTATTAATTAGTATAATAGTAATCACTTAGTCATTTGAATGAATGGTATGAATAGTATTAACTAGATTATGAAAATATATTGTTTACACATGTATATATAATGAATTCCTTGGTGGCCAGCTAATTAGAAATGAAAATAAAGATCACCTGAAAGTAAACCGAACCGTTTTTAGAAAAACTATTTTTCTTCTCACAGAGATGTTATTAATTTACAAAAATCACATTTATTTATTTATGTTAATTAATTAATTATATTATATATTCAATCAAATGTTTAAGATTTATCATTTTAATTTTTTAGAAAATAAATATGAATAAATCTAATTATAAACTTAAATTTTTTATTCTTCAAAAAACTACTTTTGTCGCCTTTTGCACAATTTTTTGATGAATACTTTTTTCCAATTATAGAAAATTTATATGTAAAAAATAAATTAACTTTTCATAATAGAATTTAAAAATTATCATTGGGTGAATTGTTTAGAATTTTCTAAGCAGATAAAATCTTTAATGAATTGTAAAAATACATTTTTTTAATAAGGATATTAATTTCATTTAATGTATTTAAAAACATATAAATTGATTAAAGATGGTTTTAATGGTAAAATTAGTTCAATAATATATCTATTATTCAATTTAGTTCATTTTAATCAATTTATTACAAAATGTTTATAATATAAACTTTTTCACTTATGATAATTTTCTATTTGCAAACCCACATTGTTATATCATCTAAGGGATTAAATTGAAATTTAAAATTTCTATATATGTGATGAAAATTTAAAAATATGCATTAAAAATTTGGAATATACATAATTTATATTATATAATATGTTAAATATGTTTTTTACCATAATGAATACTAAAAATAGTTAACATTATTTACTATGATTAACGAGAAAATTGGTTCATCAGGGGGTTAAACTAAAATGATAAGGGATAAAAATTCACCACAATAATAATTCAAAAAATATTTTTTGAAACTATTTAGACTTTAAATATTATATATTTCATAATGGAGCATTTTTTTCCTTTTAAATTTCAAAACATGGTTACACCTTTTTATTTTCAAAAATTACAATCATGCTACAAACCTCATATATAGAATGCTACACCTTTTACCTTCCCCTTCACACTCCCAAAACCAGCTGGCTCACCCAATAAATAATAAAATAAATTAGTTAATTCCCACCACCTATCCTAAAAGTCTTATTTTTTCCTGAAATCATCATAATGAATATTTTATGAGAAAAAAAGATGAATTTATCCGAAATAGTAGTAACACACCAAACAGAGCATTTTATATTATTTTTTCCTCCACATAAACCAATTTTTATTAAAACATGATTATATAATAACCTCATTATATTAAATGAAATTTTATTTTTTTATTTTTAGGTAGTAAATTTAAACAACCTCTTATTCCATAAAATGATATACGAAGTCATTATTCATGTGTACGACGAACTACCGCCTCGTTAACCGATGTTATTGGTTGTTCATAAAAGCATATTGTGGATAAATATAATGATATATTATTTGTTAATATATTATATTTATGATATTATTATACTTATATAATTATTATACCACTTATACTTTCTTACTTTCCATTCCATGAGAATACGATAACATTGCTTGTGTTTACGGCGTACTTCTACGCGCAAAGTGATGTGATTAATTAATAGTTTACTAATATGAATGAGTTTAATTAAAATATCATATATATATGACATAAAAAATATTCATGAATGGTTATATAATATTTAAATATCTTTCTTATAATCCTTTGAAAAAATGGAAACAACATTCATGCATATATACAACCTACTCTCTCCATTAATAATGTATTTTTTTTCTATCTCTGAATCTTATTGATTACTATAAAAAATATTCAATAATTATATATAAAGTTCATATCATGGTTAAAATATTTTAGATGATGGTAAAATTATAATTAAATGAAAACTATATATTAAAATTCAAAATTGTCACAAAATACCAATTAGTAATGGTTCAAAATGTGACATTAACCAGGAATTGTTTATAAATTTTTAATAAATTGTCGTAAAAATAATATACAACATGATGTATATATAATTATTTTTCTTTAATATATTTATAATATACTTATTGTTATTACACATGGTGTTTTAATGAGTATGATGAAAATATATACTTAAGGTAAGGGATTATTGTCTCATTTTTACTTCTACGAGAGATATTTTATGCTATGATCCGATATTATTTTTTGAGGTGTATATACATATCATTTTACAATTCATGTCATGAATATTATTAGTCTAATTATATTTTATAATTTAATTTAATTTTATACGTTCATGGGGATGAAAATTCAATGTTACCAAAGTGGTAAATATATTTTTACCATCTCATCATTTATCAGGATTGATTATAATTATGTATCTGATGATGAAATATTATGGTATATCTCTCAAAAAACTACGAAATTTTCTTGTCCAATTTTTATCTCATGATAATACATGGTTTCTATTATTTTTTATACCCTTACATATAGAAGTGTTTAAAAAATGTTCTTTTAAAGAGAAATGACTTTAAATATTTCTTCGACCACAAATCCTTTTTATTCCAAAATTACATTTTGGAAATAAATATTTAATTAAATTATTTATTCAATATATCTTTACCCATATTTGAACAATTTATATAATATTCTGAGAATAATCTTCATGTATTTTTTTAGAAAATTTCTATTTTTTTCAAAAATTATAAAGGAATTCTTGCTTTATCGTTTACGACATTAATGTTATTTTCCACCACCACGAAAAAAATAATTTTCTTATAGATTTCCTTATAAGTTTCAATGTTTATTTTGAATTAATTGTACTTCCAAAATATTTTATAAATTTTTCATTTCGTAAATTGTTTTCATAGCGGAAATGATATTTTATCCAAGAATATTTTTTAAATATCTATAATGATTCTTTTATAATGTTTCAAAGTTATTTTCAAAGAAATAGAATTTATAAATTATTTAGGTTTAAATAATATTTTATAAATTTAGAAATTATATATTAATCATAAAATGTTCCATGTGATATTTTATAAATGTTTGTTATCTAAAATGACATTCTTTGATGTTAATCTGGTATTACTGGGGATATAATTGAATGATACCATCTTTATTCACTATTTCAATGGTTAATGTTAATTTTTATAAAATGTTAATGAAACCCATTTATTTATCATTGGTAATTCGATGGTAAATTGAGGAAATATTTATGAAAACTTTTTTACATAGATTGTGATGTGATTATATAATGAATATTTTATGATATTCTGTCACACATAATTATGATTTTAATAATGAGTTTGGTGGGACTTATATCTCCCTAAAATGTGTTAGTAAACACTTTTTATCTCATGTGATAACAATGAAAATAAAATACATATAATTGATCTATTATGGTAAAACTATCCATCCTGATCCACTATTGGAAATATGTGCATCCTATTCCACAATGAGAGATAGGTGATATGTAATGATACAATATCCCTATGGTATTGGTACCTAAAAATGACATATGAATTTTTTTCAATATATTTTATGATTCCACAACTTTATTAAATTATGTTATGGAAGATGATTGATTTTGACGATTTTTCAGTATTATAGGTCATTTTTTTTAAAATGGTGAAGTTTTATGCCTTGAAAGATGTTTATGGCCAATGAATTGTTATGTATCAATTTCATAAAGTATGTTCATGATCACATACCCTTGTTATTATCTTATTATTTCATATGATATATATTTATATCTCTGATGTTTACCCTTATTCTGAATCTCATCTCACCCTTTCTTATGTGTCATTCCCCAAGTTATAAATAATTATTTATGTAGGGTATTCCAAAGAGGAGTACGATGTGGTAATATCATTGTAGTATATGTTTAATATATATCATGAAATAATATGATTATATTTATAGTCTCCAAATTAAATAAAATATTGTGGTCCTTAGGCCTGTGTATATGAAATGAATTTAATATTCATCTAAAAAGATGTTATGTTTCTATATAAAATATTGTGTCTCTATACTTGGTATTAGAGTGATGATTTATTTAATATTTAAATATTCATATTTTTAAAAAATTATTATGATCCCTAGTGAAATTCATATGTTTATTTATAGGTATATATCTATGTTATCTCTAGGGATATTCAAAGGATAATTGTTAGTATTGGAAAATGTCTTGGAATTTTTGTAGAGGATAGAGTAAGAGGTTTCTAAGAAATAAAATCCATTTCTAGTTACAACATGTGGATGCCTCTATAGAATATATATACTTAGGGGTAATAACTCTTAAAAGGTCACATTGATTTGGATTTGATCATCAACTTGTGCACAATATCATGACTTGCTACACACCTAATTTGATACTCCCAAGGGGTTTGCTATTTAAATTCAAAAAATCATTATCAACCATCTTGATGGATTTATATAATGATCGTGAATTGAATTGGTTACACCTAAGGTGATATTAATTTAAAAGAGAGTTTCATGATCTAGACATCCTATAAATGATTAATAATGTTTATTTTGTTTTCAAAAATGATTAGTGTTTCAAATAGTATACTTTAATGTTTTATTCAAGGGATTGAACCAAAAGGACCTTTGTCAATGTTGTGTGTGGAAAAAATAATGTGAGTTTTCTATAGAGAAACCAAACATTATGGGATATATTATACGAAATCATGATTCCATGCTCTGTTAAATTTATTAATCTATAAATCATGATGAACTTCCCAACTAGAAAAGGAGGGAACAACATTATATTGACTCCATTATTGATAAAATTAAACCATATTTTATTTTTCCAATGATCCAATAATTTCTATGAAATATATCAGTACAAATGAAATGATATTTCATATTATTTACTATTTTGATCCAGAAAAAGTCATTTAAGAAGTTTAATGTTTATAAGGAAAATAATATAAGTGGGGAACTCTTACTAGTAACATTAGGGAATAAGTAGAAATTGAATCAATGGAATGTGAACTTTTTTATGTGGTTATATATTAATAATTATTACCTTAAATTCTATGAAAAGAAATTTGGAAGAAATTCAATGCGAATATTTAAAATAATGATGAACCTATTTTTATATATGAATCTAATTTTATAAGATATTAATGGTACAGTTATAGTTTAATCATCATCCCTAAAAAGAAAACAGGTCAATTATTTTTTGGCCCAAAAAATACATTTGAAGGACTTAGAGATAATATTTTTCAGTATCTACTATGAAGTTGTTGGATTTTAATTAAAGGTAAAAATATAAATGTCATATTCCCACCATTACTATGGTTTTGATAATAAAAAAAGATTGTGTCTCATGAAAACTCAAATGGTGGAAATAAATCCCATCCATATGTACTCCATAAATGTGGGAATAAGAATAAATGTAATTTCTTGATTAGAACTATGAGGTAATTTAAATGTGGAATAAAATTCCAAAAATCCATTCAATGTCAAAAATGTGATTAATGGAAAGGTTAATGCAATGATGTAGAAGAGGATTCTAACTTATTCACTACCCACAATCTAATATTTCATCTGCATGGAGTTTGATCATTATGTGAATCAATGAAAAAATCTAAGGGATAATTTGGATGATAATCCTAAAAAAACACCAAAGGAAATGCAAAAAGGTAATGATTATGTAGTCAAAATGGATGTAGTGAATCATGATAAATAAGGAACACTTACCATCCACACCTTAGTTGTGGAAATCATGTTATATTTTGTATGAATAAACCCTATTAAAATCATATTTCTCATCTTTTATTGAAATTTTATTTTATTAGAATCCTTTACATGGATTATAGAATAATGAAATAAAATTTTAAATTCTATCTATACAAGGATAAACCTAAGATTCCAATTATTTTTTATAATATAAGATAATATATGAGTAATAATGGGTGAATTAAAATTTTGATGTGTATATGTATCAATGAAAACTAATCTTACGATTTATAGATACCATCATGGGTTTATGAGTTTAAGGATGATCAAAATTTAAATTTCATAATAATCCTTTTTGATGATTTAAGTAAAATATTTTATCAGGATTAATGATATTTTATATGACTTTTATGGAAATAAAACCCTTGGAATATTTATATTTTAGTGTAAAAGATATTTAAGGAGGAATAACATAACACATTGTCGATAAAATGATTATAGGTATTCTTATCCTTTAGAGTTTATCGTATCATTATTGCTGATCTAATTAGGGGTTGTATTTGATCACCTTATGATTTCAACACACTTCATTTCAATCATATATGATCACTCCATGGATACACTTTCCAATATATAAAATAGGTAAGAAGAAAAGTTCAATAGAGTACAACATTTAATTGTTTTGGGTGGGGATCATAAGATTAACTTAATTTTTTGGTAAAGAAATCAACAATATATTTATAAAAGTTGATTTTCATACCAATGTTTCATTCTAGGATATAATCATAGATTTAGAGAATAATTAAAACCCTTTAGGATATGATATTATCTTATTCTATTGATTTCAAAGTAGTTGGGATCAACACCTTCATGTAGTTGAGTTTTCATAAAAAAATATCATTCAATTTTATATTTATAAGTCTCATTATAAAACCCTTTATATATAAACATTTATAATTCTAATATAATAAAATGAAGGAGTAGAAAGAAAGCTTTTGGGACCTAATCCTGACGATGGGATGGAAGTAAATACTAGAGCCATTCAGAAACACATATATACCAATTAAGTTTAGATAAATATTTTGGTGATATTATTAAATGTGATCTATAATTTTAAGTGTGTGAGAAGGTATTTATAATAATTTATCCAAGGAAGAAATAAGGGAAAACTATTAACTTGGTATATCGGTCCCTATGAAATTCTTGATCATAATGAGAAAATAGATTATCATTTGGTGGTTCCACCAACCATCTCTTAGATCTAATGTTTATTCTATGTACTTATACCAAGGAAGTACATAGTTAATATTTCAAAATTAAAGAACTAATAGGTAATACTTCTAGATAATGATATTTTTTATAAATTACTATTAGTGGGTATTCTAAATCATATATAGAAACTTCTACGAAACATGACCACTCAATTAGTCATAGGTGTGTGAAAAAACCACAAGTATAAAGAATATACATGGGAAACTAAGAAAGTGTTGAGGAAATATTATCCTCAGTTTTTCTTAAAAAAGTGATTAATGTCAAGGGAAAAATTCATTATAAATGTGGGGGTAGAATGTAACACCCTGAAATTTTGGGAAATATTTTTTTTGAATAAATTTAATTTTTTTAAAATTTTCATTATATGAAACATTGAGTTGATTTTTTTTTCACAAAATCATGTTAAACATGAATTACAATAAACAACAAGTGTATCTTACATCACACACAACACATGGTTTATCTTTTATTACACATAACACTAAGTTTATCTTTTATTTCATTCAACATTGAGTTTAGACTACATTCCACACAACATTGAGTATAAATTAAACCTGACATTCTATTAAAATATTATTAATTGATTTTATAATTATCACATTGTAATTTAAATGGTAGGTAAAAATAGGAATAAATAAATTATCGAAATTATGGGTTTATACAGTTATATAAATAGTTAATTTTTTTGACAAATTCAGGGGAAATTCAAATAAAAACAAGTTGAAAATAAAGTGAATCATTTTCTGAAAAAATAATTTTATGTTTACAAGTATTTTTTATATCAATAAATTAATTAAATAAATTTTTGTGAATGGTGTTAATGAAAATTATATATTACTTTTGAAAAATTTATTATTTTTCATAAGTGTTTTTATTTTAAGAGATAAGAATAAATATAATTTTATGCTTAAAAATTATATTTTTATAAAAATATTTTTTGTTTCCTTTTGAAAAATTATTTTAAATTTTTTTTCCATTTCAAAAAAACATATTTTACAAAATGTATTTAATTTTTCGAATAATAATTTCAAAATTTACTCTCAGAGAAATTTTGAGAATTTTCTAAGATATGTTTTTTTATAGATAATTAAAATGTGGTTTTTATTAAGAATTATCATTTAATTTAAAGAATTGAAAAAATAAAAATTGTTTTAATATGATTTTAAAGGTAAAATTAGTTTAATTATATGTCTATTTAACAAATTTAGGTGATTTTAATCAATATAATTTTCAATTTTTTTATATAATCTTTTAAACCTTTTTGATAATTTTCCCTTTGTAAAACAGATTTATCATCGCGTCTACATGAATATTTTTACATTAAAATTTTTAAATCATGTTAATATAATTTGTAAAATGATTTTGATATTTTTAGTCAGCATAATTTATATTATGATATATGGGAAATGTAGTTTTTTACAATAATTAATTGTAAAAATACAAAAAATAAATTATCGCGGTTAAGGAAAAAAGGTTTACCTGGGGGTTAAACTAATATGATAATGGTTAAGCATTAAAAAAATGTATAAAACCAATTGGATGAAAATATTTATACTTTATCTATTCTCGGATAAATAAGGATCAATTTTCAAGACTTTTGGAAAATGAAATATGTAGGTATAACTTTTTCTTTTTAAAATTTAAAAGTGTCCCACTCACATCACTTATAAATTTTCACCCATTATCCTCTCATATTCTCACATAAAAAAACAATTTGGGTTAAATAATACTAACCCAATTTACTTCCATAATTATTTCCTCCCAATCTATAGGTCTTATTTCAGTCATAAAGTAACTGAATAATAATTTTTGTCAAAATAGAAATATGTTGCCGCATAAAAATTTCACAACCCTAATAGAGCATTTTATTTTCTTTCAATATTCACCTCTTTAAATTTTTATTGAAAAATGATGATATATAATACTCTATATATTAAATATACTTATATATTTATAGGGTATGTTCATGAACTACAACTATCTTTTCTTTCATAAAATGGGGCACAAATTCATCATTTATGTGTACGGTGGATTTGACACTCTCAAACCGATGTTATTTATATTCCATCACCATATATAATGTAAGGATATAATTATTGATTAAATTATTAAATATATATATTATATTTATGATATTATTAAACTTATGGTATTATTATAAGTTAAATACCATTAATCTTTTTATTCAGTGAAAATTTGATGACATCACTTATGTGTATGGAAAACTACTACCACGTGAAGTGATTTGATTCATTCACAACTTACATAGATAGAAATAGATATGTTTTAAATTATTATATATGATAAATATAACATAAAAGTGGATCTATAACTATAATATATTATTTAACATCCTTTCTTTTAATCCCTCTAGAAAATGGAAACAACGTTCAACAGTATGTACGACCTACGGTCTCCCTGAACAATGTATTTAATATTCATTCAATAAATCTTAGGGGTTTCTATTAAAACAAATAAATATATATATATATGATATTTATATGAGGTTTAAAATATCTGATATCATGTAACCACAAAAAATGTAATAGTAACATTAATAAAAATCAAAACAAACATGACAAAGCAGTTTTTCCATAAATATGACTTTAATATAGAATTGTTAATAAATGTGTAATAAAATTCCATAATAAAATAATATATGTTATTATATATATAATTATGGTCATTTAAAATATGTATAATGAACACATATCTAAAATAAAAGTGGTTTTAAAATATACAATAGAAGTCGAGACATAAGGTAATGGAATTTTGTTAAATTTTCTATCCTTGAGACATATGTTATGTTATGCACCTATATTATTCTATGAGGTTCATATAAAACCCTTTTTAAATTTAATATCATAAATTTATATATTATCATGATATTTTAATTTTCATCTAATTTTATTCCATTATTGGGCTTATAATTAAATGATACTACCGTGATAAAGATTTTTAGTTACAATGTCATCGTTTATTGGTATTACTTTTGACTATGATTCAAAAAATGAAATATTATAATATATCTGTCAATAAACTCATAATTTTTTTTCATACGGTGATTTAATTTGAATACATGTTTTCCAATCATTTAATCTCTTTATGTACTTATAATTTTGATATATTTTTTAAATAAAACTTATTTTACTTATTTGTTTGGTCAAAAATCCTTTATCATCCAAAATAATAATTTCTAAAAAAAATTAAAAAATGTTTTTAAATCATCCAAATTATTTATTAAATTAATTTTTACATATTTCTGAACTCTTTAAGAAATATTATTAAAATAATCATCATGTGTTTTTCCAAAAAATTCTCAATCGTATTTTGCTGAAAATGTTTTGGGAATCATTATTTTAATGTGGAGGAAATAAACAATATATTCCACCATCATGAATTATCATTTAAATAATCATTATATTTTAATATTCAATTTTTAATTTTAATGAATTTTGTTTCCAAATTTATTATTAATTTGTAGTTTTAAAAAATGTTTTCCAAAGTGAAAATTATATTTTGCTTAAGATTTTCATTAAATGGTTTTAAATATTACTTAATATGGTTTCAAGGTTATTTTCAAAGAAAAATATTAAAAAAAAATATGTTTTAAGAAGTATTTTTCAAATTGTAAATTCTTTATTATTCATGAAATATTCCAAACAACTTTTTAAAATTATCATCTATCTAATATAAAAATATTTTTTATTAATTATACCTTATGGGGTATAGTATTGAATGATACCATCCTTATTATTTCATTATATAGTAAATGGTAATATTTAATAAATGTTTAAGAAATACATTTATTTTTCCTGTGTTATTCTATGGTTAATTGAGGAAATGTATATGAAACCCATTTTCATTACACATGTTACGATGTGATTATATAATCAATAATTAATAATATTATAGAGAACATAATTATGGTTTTATTATGATATGGGTGGAACCAATATCAACCTCTAATTTGTGGGTTGATTCTTTATATCTCATGATAATAAAATAGGAAACAATTTTATGGGCTTGATCAACTATGAGAAATAGGTGCATTCTAATCCAAAATATGAAACCAGTGTGACCTAATCTATAATAGGAAATATGTTATATATAATGATCCCCTATATTTATGGTCTTGATATTTAACAAATATATATGAAAAGGGTTTTCCATATTTATGATGGTTTCACATTTTTATTAAATGAGATTATACTTAATGATTTTTTTATAATGACTTCTAACTCTTATGGTCCATGTTTTCTAAGATGATAATCTTTTATTGAAAGACTCATATTCATGATATAATAGAGGTTAGATGTAAAATTATTAATTTATTTTCAAGATAACATAAAATTATAATAATCTTTTAATTTTGTATGGTCATATGTTGCAATCTCATATGTTTACCCCTAATGAGAATTTGATCTCACACTTTCTAATGTCTCCATCCCCAGGTTATGATGAAGGGGTTTGTTATGGTATTCACAAGAGAAGTATTATATGAGTAGATTTTTTTTTTGAAGATAATGAATATATTTCATTAAATAAAAATTTTCTATTTCAAGTATCCATAGACACAAACTATTATGTTCCACGTGTGTGTGATTATTAAATGTAATGTATATTCATCTAAAAAGAGATGATATTTAAATATAAAATCCATGATCGCTATATATTATATTTAAAAGAAAAATAATATTTTTTACAATTTAATAATTTTAGATTAATTTTTTCAACATTTTACATTTTTAATTCAGTTATATTGGGTTATTATTAGGAATAAAATATTACATTATTGAGGAAAATAATTTTGGTATTATTATTTTTATCAAATTAATGAAATAAACAGTGGGTGAGTCTAAATAAATGTAGATTAGTCAAGGATTTGTTTTATTAAAAGAAAAAATGGGGTGAATCTTTCTTTCAAAGTGTAAAATAGGTTCATAGTCCCTCATAAATTAATAAATAGAAAGGACACCATTATATGTAAGTTTAAATGCATAGATCAATATTCTCTAGTTAGACCACTCCTACATATGATGAGTATTATAGGTAGGATGTTTTTTTAGTAATCCCATATCTATCATGGGGCATTATGGTAATTCAAAAAACCCAATGTATTCTTGATAATACCTCTATATAATATCACATTTCATAAGTATTGAACTGGATCTCTTCTGTGATTGATAGATAATATTTGGACGTTTCATGGGATTAAAGATTCATTGTGTAGAATTAGAAGTAAGGTGGAGTTCACAACAAGACTTATAATCAAAATCAATGAATTTTTGGAAGATAAAAATTGATAGAACAAATCTCATCTCAATGGATCAACATGATTATATACATCCTTATGTTGTAACAATTATATCTCAAGGTCTAAACCTATGTTTAACTTTTCCATTTCATTCATGGTCTATTGTGCCTTTTCAAGTCCTACTAATGAATTCTCTGGTCCCAACATAAACTCAATATGTTTCAATATATCCTTATGTATTTATTATTTAATCCATTAATAAATAATGAGAATTTATATGATTAAAAATTATTCTAGTTTTGAAACATTATTCAAAGATTTAATCCACCGATTTAATCATAATTACAAGTGGGACTCAAGAAATTAAGTAATAATTTTTGGTAAATATTGTTTTCCAAAATATTGTATGTGGTTTTGAGATGAAAATTTGGGATCTAATGATATGGAAATTATTTTTATAATATCTCTGGATATTCACCTTCTTTCAAACTATTGGAGATTTTTTGAAATCAATTTTTCTTTAACATAGAGGACTATAAAAAATTGATGAATCTCATTAGATGAGAGGATTTCATATAGATACTAAGAAATTATCAACAAATAAGGGAGCCTAATGATATATAAGAGATGTAAGGAAACTTCAATATTTCATTAAGATCATAATGAAATACATTCCATTATTTAACTATTTCATAAATTACAATATCTATCCTTCACTAATAGTGAAGAAGAAATTACAACCAATGATAAATGGATTGTATTTTTTTTATAAGAATGTGTATACCATTTTTCTATATTTTATCATCACATTGATTATGATTACCTAGTATGGATAGAGAATATTAATGGGATTTAATTCTCTCTAGTGTTTCTTACCATATAAAACCATGATTTTGATTATTCGTGATCTTATAGTAAATATTATAGCAATATGATCTTTTTTTAATTAAATTTTGTTTGGGGAGATAACGAAAGTGTGTAAACCTAAACCATCAAACAATGACATTCACACAATATTATATGGTATAAAAATTAAAGGGATATTATAAAAATATATTTAAAGAAATTAAGTAGTAACCATTTTGTTATTAAAAAAGAGCACCCATGTATTAATTCACTGGATGTGGAAGTAATTCGATAGGGTGATCCATGATTAAATCCATAATAATTAAACATATTTATAATTATATAAGAAATTAATACATTATACAGTATAATTTTGATAAGTATATAAAATTTCTCAATTAATCTTAACTATATTTAAATCTCCAAGGCATCGTGGATCACTAAAATGACATTTAGAACCAATAAAATTTTGTAGAAAAACATATTTTTCTATAAAAAATCTTTATATCTATCTTGATATAACATATATAACATAATTTAATTTACTATTGTGTTCCATTGAGCACACCTATTTGAATCAATGGAACAAAACATATCCCCATATAAATAACCGAGTATTAATTCTCATTTGTTCTTAGATTTTTTATACATTCCTCTAATGAATTAGATAATATTGTATATCTTTTTAGATGTCATGTTATTGTTGACTGGAGGTTATATTAGCTACGTATGACATAGGGCATGATTTTCCTCTATGAAATGATGTCCTTTTCTCTGAACCTCAATGTATGATATAAAATTGATACTTATATAGGTACTTATATTTAAGTCATGATACATTTATATGAATCATTTCATATGTTATTTCTAAATCCATATTCAATTATTAATCATCCATGTGATATTGGGTATGATTTCCTTTTGTTATGTCTGCATACCTTGATTATGTATCTATATCCACATGTTAATCTTATGATCCCAAATGTTCTAAATTATGGTGTCTTTTATTGCCTCTATTTGTATATCTTATATTTTACCCATTATTTATCATCTGAGCTCACAATTTTCTTTTGTATCCACCCCGTATGTAATGAATAATGGTATTATACATTAATCTTCTCTAATAATCTCATGTGTGGATATTTTTTGTTGGATATGTTAAAAATTTATTTTAAAATATGTGGGTTTTATATCAATTTCAAAATAATATAAATTATTATATTCTAGGGGAGATCTTTTTTTATGAGTTTTAATAAATAATATTTTATAATTTAGTGTAATGTAAGTATATTATACGTGAGTCATCACATTTGGTTCCATAATGGGGTTTAATTACATTTTTATATCAAAAGAAAAATTATATGAAAATTGAAAAAATAAATCAACATTGGTTGAATTAGATGTGTTACAGGTTGAATTGGAATACTTATCAGATGAATCAATTAGGTCATAGTTGAAACTGAAATATCATAGGTTGAAATGAAGGTGTTATGTGAAATGGTATCTATGTAAAAAAATCACTATCATATGGTTATTGAAAATCTATATTGTTATTTTAACTTAGATAAAACATATTGTTTTTATAAAATCACTAAAACTAGAATGGATTATTTTATTATATTTTTATCTCTTAAATTCATATCATTCATGTTTTATAGGATTATTTATCACCATATCACGGTTTAGTGAGTGAATTATTAGTGAGATCAACTAGTGGTGTAATGACTACATGTGAGCATATAATCATTTATAATTATTGTTTTATAGAATCTACACCCTATAAATATTTTTATACTCTTATTGGATGAATTTCATGTGTTTTTTGAATTTTTTGGCTCTATCTACATAGTGCCCATAATAGTTTTTTGGGACATGAGAAATAAATTTTCTTATCTCAAATCAACTCATAATCATTTATCATTGCTCGGATGTTTTCGAACACCATATTGAAAATTCATCCCATTATGGGTCTTGATAGATAATAATGAGATTTATTTATCTTAAATGTACAGGGAGACCCTTAATGTTGATGATATAACAATTTTTCATTAATATTCAAATATATTTCATTCTGAGTGTCCATGTATTCGACCATATAATGAATTTGGATTTTCAATTGAACTCATACCCGGTGATATGTGAATGTCATAGAATATATAATGACCAAAACTACTACGAATAAAATTCAATTTATTATTTAATTAAATATTTTATTATATAATTTGTTAACAGAAAACACATGAGCTTATTTCATTTCATATAACATAATTTGATTTAAAATACCATTATGTATCCCTACTATTGATAATATAGACATTGAATAGTGATATCAAGATATGTAAAATTATAGGGTTTTAATAAATTAAATTGACACATACAAAGGATGTGATTGCCTCAACCAGTATGAGCATACCTTATAAATCACATTTTTTTGAGATTCCAAGTGAGATAGAATTTTTGGGATTCTCCCTTGACCAAGCCCAATCTGATATCCCAAAACATATGCATGACTGATATTTTTTATGGGGGAAGTTAAACATCATCATGATCATGATCCAAACCATGTTCACCCAACCATCCCATTAATGTCCCACCATCACACACTATACTCGTAGAAAATTTTCTAGTGTATTAAATGGATATGTAACAAAAACTAATAAATATGTGTATGTACATTATTTTTTATTGAGTATTGAAATTTTTGTTATCATATTATTGGTACATTATAAATGAATTTTATTTTGATACAATAAATTACAAATTTTATTTTTGGTTAATATTCAAATTTAATTAATGAATATACAAATTAATTAATTTTGAAAATAAATAATATTTTAATAAATTATTTTTATTAAATAAATATTATCAAATATATGTTTTAATATAATTTTTATGAAGTCAAATGAATTTTTTTATTAGGGTCTAGAAACAGTTACTGTGAAAAAAAATGTTAATTTCAATAAATGACAGTTATTATTTTAAAATTTAATATTAAAAAATTTAGAATTTTTTTAAAAAAAGAATATTACTTTTGGAGTCCTGACAATGAAAGTATCCAATGGTGAATATTTTATATATTTTTGAGGCAGTCAAATTTTTAGATAAAAATTAAATACAGTATAAATATACATTCTTTATAATGAAATAATAATCAATAAAAGGTGATAAAAAAAATACTATAAATGGGATCTATGAAAAAAATACATTTTCCCTTCAAAATTATTTTATTCTTGGTTTATTTGATTTATTTTAAAAATCCTTTGCGATTCCTTCAAAACTTATTATGTTTTGTATTATTTTGAAATCATTTCTTTATGAGTGTGAATCACCTCCATGTCACCAATGGTTATATTTTAACAATTTAGGCCTTCATACTTATAAACGAATTTAAAAAATTTCCTTTTGTAATAATCCATGGGAAAAAACCCATGGGATGGTTTGTGGTTTTAATATTTCATTTTATAGAGTCCAAGACATAAATAATAATGAAATTCAACTCCATTCTTATATAAAAACACCGAAGATCTTCTTTTTATTCACTCAAACTAATTGGAGAACATCCCTACTCTTCCATACACTCTCTAGAGTCCTAACAGGGCTCCCAAAATCTCTTGATAAGTTACTCCCAACACTTTTGATTCACACATTCTAGTAAGGTATTCTCACATTCCTCTATTCCATTCACATTCATGAAAATTCATTGAAAATAGTTCTTGTAATTTTAAATTATTATATTTTATTCATTTATAATTATTCCCATATTGTCCATTTGATGTTATTTTAATGAGTTGTCATTTTTTCCTCGATTTGGAAGCTTAAAAAAGCTGTTACTATGCTAAAATTCCGTAAGGGATCCTCACCTTCTATTATTTATTCAAGGTTATTTATGAACCTATTTATTATATATTCATTTATATATCTTGGTAAATGTCCCTATTACATCCCATTTTATTTTTAAATGAAGTTATACTCAATTATCTCTCATTAAAATTTATTATTAATATTTATGTAATGTTATTATACAGTCGAAATTTCACCATGAGTTTCCATGCTAAAAACAATTGAAAAGTGAATACCATACCCATTTTAGAAAAAAGGTTATTCAACATTATGAACGTATACTTATTAATTGGGTACTTAATTATATTTACACCAATCTCCTTAATAATAGTAAAATTATGATTATGAATGAATCCACGTTGTTTGATTTGTTTTGGAAACTTAATCATGTTAATGAAATGACTATGATGGGTGAATCCAGATAGCCCTCCAATATATTGGATAATGTTTATCATCATGATATATCATGTCCGGACATCGAGTGAACCTGGTTCTTTTATGGGACTTTTCTTAAATAGGGACATGGAAGATTTATCCTTAACCTTTGTTTATGATGTAATGTTTTTTTTTCACATTTCCCATGTTTCCATTATGATTATCATGTCATATCATGTCTCATTGTTCATTTTTATTATTACTCCTCTTTTTATTCACCAATGATATACCTATTTTATAACATGTATCTTCTTCTCTATGCTATTCCTTTTTTATTCCCTTAAGCGGCTTTATAGCTCACATCTATCTTAGGTTTGTCTCTGGGTTATCCCATGAAGTTTTATGTTTGTTGGAATATTATGATCATGTTAAGGGAGTGTTCAATAATGATTTTTATACCATGTTTTAAGTGGTTTTTTAATGTACCAAATTCTCAAATATAGTACACATATTAATATTTAGGGTTGTATTAATTATAATTTTATGTAATAAAACATTTATTAATGTAATATAATGTTTTGGTTTGTTATAGTTTGTATTAGAGAAAAATATATGTTATTTTTGGTATTGTGATTAAGAAACTCTACAAAATTACATAGTTATAAAAAATGTAAAAGAAAAAAGACCTAAATTTTTGTTAGTATAGAGTAACTGGTTTACGAATAAAATATATCTCTTTATGGTTACTACATGTTGACATGGTTTTGACACAGATGTACCTAAGAGTAGAAACTATGATATGGTGTTCTGAGCCTAACTTGGGGTAACATGGTACATGAGAGTGTACCTTACTGCACACCTAGTATGAAACTCCTAGGGGATATGATTATTAAATTAATAATCTCATCACAACCCAAAAATATGAGAATAAAAAATTCCTATAAAAATATATGTTTAATAAATCATGGATAAAATTGATTGAAGCCTAGAAATTTAAAATTTAAGTAAAAGAAATTTAAAGGTTATATATTTATTTTTATTAGATAATTCATTATGTGTTTAATATTTTTAGATAATGATCTATAATTTCACTTTTATCCTATCTAATTTTTGGATATGGGAGGAATTAGGATAACAAAAAATGTGAAGGGAAATGTAATGACTACCCAAATGAGACGTCCAACATAATGGGAGTGGGAATAGGAAAATTTATCACAATACTCTCTCAGATAAAAAAGGTTATAATTAAAATCCTTGATCAAGAGTACTTTACAACCCCCCATAATAGATAACAAGTTGTAATCAAGTTTATATGTGAAAAAGGAATCCTACATTCAATGGATCATCATATCTCCTAATCACTAAACAATTGATCAAATCTATTTATAATATATTCTCCATCCTTAAATGATCTGATCAATAGAATGTTATACTAAATATTTATTATATGGAGGGAGAAACTGATTAGTTTTTGACATTAATAATAAAATGTACCCTAAATAAGATATCGAAGCGATTAAGTGGATGGAATTCTAGAAATTGTTTTCTGAAAAATATTTTCAATGAATCCTTTAATATAAAATTGAAACGGAGTTACTTTACATCAAAAAACAATGATGACAAATCTATCAGGTTGTACAAATAAAAAATTACAAGACTGTAATGATCTACCTCTGTCTTTTTCATTAACCTCAAATTCAAGGTTGTCCTCCTCTTTGACTGAAAAATAAATTTTTATTATCAGAAAAATTTAAAGAAAAAAGTGAGAAACAATTAGTTAAGAACAAATATAGATTACTAAATTATTAATTTTTTTTATCTTACCCATTTTAGACTCCCTATATAATTTCCATGAGATAGTGTTTACCTGGGTGTCTGGTATTTCCATTAGATGATCTTCAATTCTAAATGCCAATTTGTCCCAAGATTGGATTTACTCGTCTTTGGTGATCTTACACTTTTTGAATACCCTTTTTAAAATAAAGTCTTGCTTATCAATGAAGTTGGTAGGATCCTCGTTGCGAGTCACCCTTAGTGCCCTTACCATAATTCATTAATCATCCAAATTAGAACCATTAAATGTAAAAACCTATTCTATAAAAATCCACAATTATCTGTCATATTAATAGCTATAAATAATGTTTCTAGTGTGGCCTGAATGATGAATGGGAGATCAGATAATATCAAGTGTATCATGGGGTATGATGTGGAATGTGAATTTAAATTTTTGATGTCCAATGGTGAAATCAAACAATTCCATGAAATTTTAAACTATCCCTTTTCAAAGGAGCTGGAAGAAGCACCCCCAAAATTTTCTAAGGGGAATGAAAAAATATTTAATGCCTGGGGAGGATAGAAACATAGATAGAAATTACTGATAGGAGAAACCTGCTAATGTGATAGAGGAATGTAATTATCTAGTCAACCCTCAAAACATATTTCATTCCTTTAAATATAAGGAACCATGGATCTTTTCAAACTGATTCCCTAAGCCAAGGGTTTACAGAGACAACCAACAACTTCCAAGGTAGTAAGGGTTAGCTTTTTTCCATCACTACCATTGAATTGATTCCCAAAAATGATGTGGTGATAGGTAAACGTGATGTTCATTAAAAAAATAGTGAAGAAATTTCTTTTATTCAAGTTATATTCATTCTTTCATTTCAAAAAAGATTAGACGAGCTATCCAAACACAACCACAAAGTATTGAAGTATAAATGTTGATGAAAATGGAAAATGGGGAAATTCTTGCATCCCTTGTATATAACTCCTCCCATATCAACATTTATTGGATGAACATCTTGGTGAACATTTTCATACTCCCTTTGGTAGAATATTATGGAATTATTGGCATGGATTGGGTTTCCCTTTATAGAGCTAGAATAAATTTCCATGAGAAGGAAATCACTCTTCGTATGGTGAGTTGACCCCTAATTCTATACAAGACCAAAGAGGAGGATGGATCTTCTTTAGTATCATCATCCCAAGAATGGATATTATTTACTTACCAGAAAGTGCATTTCAAATAATTGAATCTAATGAATGAACCATCCTTGAATACATGATTTTTGTGAGGGAACATGATGAATTTTATACTCCACAATTTCTTGATCTTCCTCTTAGCAAAGAGGTCACATTTTCAATCTAGCATATACCTTTTGAATTTTCATTTTCAAAGAATCTATATAGGATGGGTGTTTGGGAACATAATGAGATAAAGAAGAGACTAATAGTGAATCCAGATAGAGGTTTAATACGACCATGTGCTTCACCATGGGGCACATCAGTCCTATTCATTAAATAAGAAGGATGGATCAATTCATATTTGCATTGATTATCATGAGTTCAACAAGATCACGATAAAAAAAGTTTCTTTTACCCTATATTGGTAAATAGTTCGATCAGCTACATGGAGAAAAATACTTATCCTAGGTGGATATTTAGGCGAAATATTATCATGTAACGGTGAAGAAGGAAGATATCCCCAAGACCACTTTTCGTACATTGTATGTGCACTATGATTTCATAGTGATTCCATTCAGACTCACTAATTCTACAAAATTCATTATGGAAATGATGAATTGTGACATTAGATATTACTTCAACAAATATTTGGTAGTCGTTAAAGATGATATTATAACATACTTCAAAAGAAAGGAGGATCAAGAGGAGAATTTGAAAATTATAATAGAGATATTATGAAAAATTATTTTGAATTACATGTAGTAAAATATGATATCTAGTTAAATAAATAATCTTCCATGGGGCATATCATAACAATAAATGAGATGTTGGGGGACCCTTAAAAGATGGAAGCATTTAAAGGATGGCCAAGACCAATATTTACCATAGATTACTTAGGTTAACTGGGTATTATCTCTGATCTGTGATAAGTTTATCCTGATTTTCAAACCCTCTTAATAAGATAACATGATAGGGAGTCATGTTTTTTTGGATTAATTATTGTAGAGAAATATTCATGGAGTTGAAAGGAGGTTTATCCCTGCCCTTGTGCTGAAACTACCAATAAGTGTGTAACATTTCACAGTATTTAAGAATTATTTGAAGAAGGGATTGTGTTGTGTGTTAATATAAAATGAAAAATTCATTGTCACTTCCTCAAGGACGTTGAAAATTAATGATAAAAACTATCCCACTAATGATCTGGAGCTGGAAACTATAATCATTGTGTTTAAAATCAGGATAAATTATCTCTATGGGGAGAATTATGAGATACATATTGATCAAATGAGCCTCAAATATATATTTACATTGAAAATGTTTAATATGAACTAGTGAAGATGGTTAGAGCTCATCAAATATTATGATTGCTCAGTCTAATACCATCCCGGTAAAGAAAATAAAGTTGATAATGGTCTAGGTAGAAAAGATCATACATCTTTATCAATGATGCAAATATAGAAAGATCCAATCTTATTAGATCTCCAAACTATGGACATTGGTATCATTTTGGAAGGAACATATTCAATCATTTCTCAAGTTATCATTCAACCATCATCAAAATAGAAAAAAAATGTATTCTCATAGAAATTAAGGAGAAATTTAGAAGAAAGTGTAAACTATAAGTAAATGGAAAGTCCTAGATTTAAATGTCAACAAAGAATTAATTGTGAGATTTTTCAAAGAATTTGTGTTCTATAACATCCCCGGTTAAAGAAGGAATAGTTGGATGATGCACATAGTTTGACTTTATACTTTCACCCAGGAAGCACAGTGATGTATTAAGATCTCCCCGAGAACTATTTGTGGGAAAATATGAATAAGGAAGAAATTGAATATACATCAATGTTCCTAGTATTTTGAAAATTGAAGGTTCAAAGGCATAAGTCTAAGTGGATGATGTAACCACTTCCCATAACAACATGGAAATGAGAGAATATCACCCTGTAATTTTTCACCATACATCTGAAGACATCCAAGGGAAACAATTCTATATGAGCTTTTATAGATCTTCTTCCAAAGACATCTCACATTATTGAAATTTTAGAGTACATAATACCAGATAAATATTCACAGATACACATCAGATAATTGGTAAGGCTTCATGGAGTACCACTATCCATTGTATCCAACTGAGATATGAGATTCACCTCCATGTTTTGGAAAAGTCTCCAGTATTCTCTAAACAATGAGATGAACATCAGTATATCCTATCACCCGGAAACTATTGTCCAATCTGAGTTGAAAATTTAGAAACAAAAATACATGTTGTGAGCATCTTCAATGGACTTCAAACATTGGTGGGGCCAACAAATTCCATTAGTTGAATTCACTTACAACCATAGTTTCCACTCAATCATCTAAACTGATCCTTAAAAAGGAATTTATGGGAAGAGGTGTAGAACACCAAAATGTTGGGAAGATGTTTGGAATGAAAACTTCTAGGTCCTGATATAGTTGAGGAGATGATGGAGGAGGTTAAGACTATTCAACATCATTTAAAAGATTCTCTGAGCCGACATAAGAGTTATACTAACCATTATTGATGAGACCTATTATTTGATGTTATATACATGGTATTCCTCTTTATATCTCTATGGAAAAAATTTATGAAATTTCTGAATAAGTTAAATATTAGTTTAAGAACATCAACCCTTTTGAGATCCTTGATTGCATCAGAGTGGTGACCTATTGACTTGCACTCCTACCAAACCTCTCTCAAGTAAATAATGTATTCCATGTATCTCTATTGAGATGGTACATACCAGACCCCTCACATGTACTCAACCCATATGTGGTAACATTTGAGAATGACCATTCATATGAGGACCATCCATTAAAGATCATAAATTATAGACAAAATGTATTATGAAATAAGACAATACACCTTTTCACTATGGTATTGAGGAAAAAATCAAGAAGAAGAAACATAGGAACTATTGGAAGTGATAAAGCAAATATACCCACATCTATTTGAGAGTGGTAAATTATTTTTTTGGGAAAAATTTCTTTATGGGAGAATAGTTTAACGACTTGAACTATAATGAATAACATTTCACTTTTTGATTTAATAAAATATCTTATTATATTATATAGTTTTATAAAAAAATCAATTATTTAGTTTTATATTATACAAATGAATTTAAAATACTTTTATGTATCATTATCATTGATAATATAATCATTGAACATTTATCTCAGGATTAATACAAATATATGATTTTAACAAATCCAACTGACATAGAAAAAGGAAGTGATGGTCTCAACCCGTATGACAATACCCTATGAATCATTTATATTAAATATTTCAATGGTGTATAATTTCAACAATTCTCCCCTGATAAATCCCAATATACGATCCTATAAATTAATCATGATAGAAAATTTTTACAAAATAAGTTCATTCCCATTGATATCACGTTTCAAACCATGTTCGCCAAACCACCCCATGAAGGTCCCACCATCACACACCTTACATTACAGTGTTTTTGGTATATTAAAGGTATATATATCAAGAACCTAGATATATGTGTTTGTATAATATTTTTTATATAATAATTAATATATTTTCATCTGATTATTTTTAAACTTTTAATGATTTTTTATTGGATACAATAAATCACTACTTTTATTTTTCGGTAATGATTAAATTAAATTAATGAATTTAAAAATTAATGGAATTTTAAAATAAAAAATATATAAATAAAATAATATTATTGAATAATTATTATCAAATATAAATGATCATATAATTTTAATGAAGTCAAATTTAATGATTTCTTAGGGTTCAAAAACTGTTAATGGAAAAAACCATCATTTCCAATAAATATCAGATATTATTTTATAAGTAAAAATTCACATATTTATATAACTCTTTTGATAAAATGAATATTGTTTTTGTAATCATAATGTTGAAATTATACAACTACTAATTTTTTTTAATATTCTGAGATAGTCTTATTTTTGGGTACCAATCAAATACCATATAATATACTTTGTGTATTATGAAATCATGATGACCAAAATGTGATGTAATAATTACTATAAATGGGATAAGTGAAAAAATATATTTTTTCACTCTAAAATAATGTGATTCTATGTTTATTTTATATATATTATATAGCCTTTTTTATTCCTCCAAAACTTACTATATACTTTAAGGTTTTAAAATCATTTCTCCAAGAGTGAGACTGGCCTCAAAATCACTAATGGTAAATTTTTAATAAGTTTTTTCATTATCCATTTAAAATAATTTAAACAGAAAAAATTTTATGAATCCATGGAAAAAACCATGGGGTGATTTTTGGTTTTTTATATTTTATTATGTTAAGTCCAAAACCAAAATAATAAATAGATCCCCCATATTACATATATAATCCCATAAAAGATCCCATTTCCCAATATTAACACCCCTTGGATCACATCCATACTATGACCTACAATCTATAGATTCCTCTTGAGGAAACACGAATATCTTCATAAGTCCTTCCCAAGCCTTTGGAGTCACACATTCAAGTAAGGGATTCTCATCTTCCTATCCTCCTTTCAAATTCGAGTAACTTCATTAAAATTAGTTCTTGTAATTTCAAATGGTTCAATTTATATTATTTTATAATCATTTCATCACTATCTATTTCTTGTTATTTGTAAAATTTATCGTTTATCCTCCTCATTTTAACCTTACTTATGTCTTAACAAAGAAGAAATTTTATAAGGGATCTTTTCCTTCTCTCCATTATTCAAGTTTATTTTATGAACATATGAATTCTATTTCTATTTAAAAATATTGGGTCATGTCTTTACATGTCAATATTACATAAAATTTTATTTTTAAATGATGAGATACCCCTTTCTATTTCATCAACCATTTTTATGAATTCGTATTTAACGATGTTACACTTCCGAACTCTCTCCACGATTTTACATGCCAAAAAAATGGGCAGTGAATAAATTACCTAATTTTATATTAAGGGTATTCACCTTTATGAACATAACTTATTTATTTGGGACATAATTATATGTATTCCACACTCATTAATCCTATAATAAATTATTATGATTAATGAATCCATGTTGTATGATACATAATCATGAGAATGAAATGAATATGATGGTTGTGCCCAGAGAGTGCTCCAATGCATTAGGTAATTTTAGTATCATGATGTGTTATATTGGGATAGGGATTTAACCTAGTTACGTTATAAGAAATATTCAACCATGAGGTCTTGGTGGATTTTTCCTTATCCTAAGTTCATGATGTAATGTTTTAAGTGGTTGTAACATTTACCATGTTGCGTTTGTGATTATCATGTTATATCATATATCATTGTTCGTGTTTATGATTCCTACTATTTTTATTTCCCATTAATATGAAAATTTTATAACATGTATCATCTTCTTCAAATTATTCCTTTTTTTATTTTGTTATAGGGATTTATATCTCACCCCTTTATTATATTCATACCCAGGTTATCCCATACAGTTTTATGTTCATTGGAATATTATGATCAAGTGAATAAAGTGTTCAATAATGTTTTATATACCTTATTATAATATGTTATTTAATGTACCTAATACTCAAATACAGAATAATTTTCAATATTTTGGGTTGTATTAAGTGTAATTTTATGTAATAAAATGAGAAATAATGCGAAATAAAGAGTAGGATTTTTATAGAATATATTTAGAATAACACATATTTAATTGGAGGAATTAATTAAAAAATTAAAAAAATATTTAAAATAATTTTATACAAAAAATTGATTCACCATTGGTTACAGTGGTCATATTTTTCATAAAAATGATATTTAAATGTGTGATTAAATTAATTATCTTGATCATGATAAAATAATTTTTAGTAAAAAGTATTATTTACCTCGTATTGATATATTATTTAATAAAACACATGGGGATCAATATATCCCAATGATATACATACCATTTTTTTATCTTAAATTATTTTTCAAATTGGGGCATATTCCCCAAATTTCCTTTTGTAAAAGATATATAAACTATGAATTCATAGTGATTCCTTTTAGATTTATAGGAAATCCTTTTATCATTATATTTTTTATGAACATAGTCCTTAGAGATAAACATGTTTAATTTTCAATATTCATTATTTATGTTATTCTTATATACTCTATTATGAAATATAATAATGAATTAAATTTATTAATTGTGATGAACTACTCAAGAAAAGAGAAACATTGTTCCCAATTTAAGATATGTGAATTTTTGAAATTGAATGTATCATTAATGGGTCTTGTAACCACATGTTATTATATAAATTTTCTTCTTTAAGACACTAAAATGTCTCTATTATAACATAGACTATGCAATATTTGGAGGATGCATCATCCACGATACTTATGGTTTTATTATCTTTGATTTCAGTTCATACTATGGGATATGTGGTTCCCCTATTTTGTTGGATCACCCAATGATTTTTGGGCTCACAATTTTAACCTTTATAGTTGTTTCAAAGTGTGTTAGAGACACAGAAAAACATTGTGATGAAACAATTTTTATTGAAATTTCAAACCAATTTGTGTCTTATATTTTATATCAAAACTATTAGAAGACTCCATTAATAGATGGTGTAAATTTATAATACATGGTGAAAAATGAATATGGAGGAAATAATTCTTACATACAATACTAATATAAATGGAAATATTTATTTTTACTCTATTAATAGTTCATTCCTCCATAATATAATGTTATAAATCAAGGTGATTCTATTAGTGTTCATTAATTTACACCTCTTTGATTCTTTTTTTATTATATCATTAATATTTTTTAAAAAAAATTAGTGAAATAAACTATAAAAGAGATCCCTTGTGTTCATTTATTAGCTAGCTATTGTTAACACATACAATGAAATTTCATATTACTATCAACTCGAATATCAATTATAACTTATAAGGGAGTCAAGTTACCCTCTATAGATGAAAGTGATGATTGTTTTATATATATTTGTAAGTGTTTGTAACTATACATGTACTTTAATTATTCTATAGTAGATAAGGTTTCATGATATATATTGATTCATGAATTAAGGGATTGGGGATCTTAATTATACAAAATAGTAAGGCGGTATGTTATAATTCATTCCAATTAATTCTCCCTAAGAAAATTTACCCGAAGAAAGATTTGGATCAAGTAGTTTTAATGTTTGAAATAACGATATGAAATAATTATCTTGATGGCGTTTAGTGAGATAAATATTATGACCACAAGAAATAAATTATTTTATTCACACATAAGAGATATACATGTGCCGAAGGATATTGTAATAGTTAATTAGGTTATATGATTACACAATACATTACCTTCAATGGAAGTTATAAAATTTTGTTGATTATTTAGGTAGAGTGGATAATTCTACCTTATATAAGATGAGGATTGAAATAGTAATAACCCGTAAGGAAATGAAATGGAAATCCATTTAAATATTATAAAGGTATGGAATCCCATAGTTCCCAAATGATTTCTCAGTCATCCATCTATGTGAAGATCAAGGAGTTGTATAAGGTGGATGTAGAGATATAAAAGAAGAAATAAAATATTGTAGAGTACAACCTTGATGGCTATAGAATTATAATATTTTCAAATTGAATATGTGGACCCAAAATAATGTAATTTAATAATTTTTTAATGGATAATGAATATATCCCAACATTATTTATCCATCTGATAAGAAAAAATGAATTATTTAGATCTCAAGGGGTATTTCATCTAGAATAACTTGATAAGGGAGATTGTAGAGTACATATATCAATGCATGGTCTTCAAAAAAGTTAATACTATATGTTTTAATTCCAATGTGATGATGCAACCACTGCATGTTTACATATAGAAAAGGGATAAAATCACTCTCTATATCAATGTATTCCACCAGAAGACATGTAAGGTCTACAATTTATTTTTGTTTGTCATTTATCATCTTATAAAGATGTTTTCATAAATTATTAAACGTGAATATACTTTTCTTAATCAACATTATATGATGTATATAAAGGAATTTTTGAGGACAATGAGACAAAAATTTTATTTATATGTGATCAAGATATGATATTTACATTAAAGTTCTAGAGATGTCCTCAATAACAATCAAATACAGATCCGAGCTTCCACACAACTTATCATTCCTATATAGATGGCCAATTTCAATGAAAAACTATTCTTCTAAAAGCTATTTTGTGAGCTTTTTTTATTTTAAAGTATGTTTAGACTAAAAAATTCTCCATGTATAGTTCTCTTACAATAATAGTTTAAATTATTTAATTAATGTGGATCCATATAATACATTTTTAGAATATGTACACAAATAAAACATGATGAAATGTATTCAATGTTCATTATATATTTGGAATGGATATTTCTAAGAAATATTATAGAATATAGAAAAAATTATCAATTATATTAAATGAGTATAAATTTAATAAGATAGTTACAATAATAATATTTAGTGAGATTTGCTATTTGAAATTATTTACAATTTATTCCTTAGAATGTCACGATGGAAGAGGGATATGAGATTCTAGAAGAACAAAATTTTGATCTGAGATAGATAATACCATCTAAAATCTTCATTATTTGGGTTCATAGAATATTTTTTTTTGACTTCCCAAACCTATCACTGGGTAAATAAGTGTGGGATTTATCACTTTTATGCAAATAAATTCTCAATAATCACCTAAAATGAACTTAGATGTTATTTAATTGGATCCTAATATATCAAATAATAAAACACTAATGGGGAAATTAGATCATAGAGACAATTTAATATAAGAAAAGAACACTTTATTGGATAATGTTTGCATAAGGAATTTTATGATTGAGAAATAAACATCAGAACCTAAAATTAAATGAGGCAAAAGTACCCACATTATTTTCATCTATGTAAAATAGTTACGCGGGTGAATATTTTTAAGGGTTTATAATATATCAAAACACATTTTTATTTAAAAAATATATTAAAATAAATGTTTTATATAAAAAACTACAATAAAATAAACATGTAGCTATTGATACCAAATTGTATAATAATTAAATGAAATATATAAAATACTTCATTACAATACATTTGAATAATATTTTATTTTTAGTTATATAAATAATTAAGATAAAACATAAACTAGTAAATTACATTATATTCTCATCTAATTGATATTTTACCCCTTTTTAAGATACCACATTATCCATAATACATCTTTTAAATTTCATAAAATGTTTTAACACAATATCTTCTTCTAGATATATAATTCATAATACATTCTTTCAATACACAGGAAAATGTAAAAAATAAGAAATAGTGAGCTCATATAATCTATAATGGTCAAAATTTAAGATAAAAATAAATGATACTATGAGGAAATAAAATGAACATAATCATATGGAGAAAATGAATAAAAATATTCTATAATAGAATAAAATTGAAAACATAAAAAAAATATGCATAATAGTGTAAATAAATAAATAACATGGATAATAATAATAGGTTCTGTAACACTGATATAAATAATATAAGGAGACTAATTACATTAAATATGAAAATACAATGAGAACATAGACATAGGGATCCTAAAATCACGGCCTTGTGTTTAGGAATTTTTTTGGGTAAGGATACCCAAAAATACCGATAAAGGGATGTATCATGAGATCTATGGAGGAATCTAGTGCATATTGTGGGCCTCTAACATTAAATAAGAAGTCTAATTCATTAAGAAATTATAACTAGTTCTATATCAACTAGGACCCCTATAGACTCTAGTTTCACCACATACATCTGTTTCCCCCTCTGTGTGTCCCACACACATGCCTGAACATAACATAAAACTAATTAATATATCCATATAAAAACACATTTTCATTTATATTTGTTTTCCTCACTCACATAGACTGTGGGAAATATCTCATGTGGTAACCCATCCTAAGGAATACTCCATTAAAATAATTTTTAACTATAGGGTTTTAATTTAGTAGGAAACATAAAATAAAGATGAACCATATTGAAATGGGTAGTAACATTTATCCTTTATACCACATAACATTGTGTGGTAAAACATTTACACCTAACCCCACCATAGAGCAAGAAATATTCACTATGGACCCTAAATATCAACCCTGGAAGTGACACTACAACAAGGGTTTCGTTCCACATTTTAGGGTAATTTTACAACTTGGCCTGGTAGGAACCCCAACTTCCCATCCATCACATATTGTTCCCACCATAGACCCCAACCATGTGCTCGAACAGTTAATTAGACTAATGAATATTGAAACAGTCTAACAGAATCTCTTCTATTGTTATTTCCCCATAATAAAAAAACAAGCATTATCTAGTTTTCCTCATGAGACTAATTGATTAATTGAGAACCAATTTTTGGCCCCAATAATTTGTAATTTAGTCCAATAAAATCATTATATTGTGGAACGAATATTATATTAAGCATATATCCAACATTCATTTTTAATTAGTAAACATCCAAATTGAAATAACTTGAATATGTAATTTCATTATTTCATCAATTATTAAATGTAATAACTTTCTTTTTTAGTATTACTCTAACTAAAACCATATAAATTTTGGGATATATGATTAATTCAATAATTCATATAATCAATTAATGGATTTGTAAACATGGAATATATATAAAGAATATATACGCAGAATATGGAAGAAATAAAAAAAATATTGATAAAATTAGAGAAAAATAAAGAGAATATTTATGTCAAATGAAATGATGGTGGTTTAGAGGATCAAAAAAATGAACCTGATATGTAATATTTTTCAATATTTTAAATTAACTTTTTTAAAACAATAAATTATTAAAAATAAGATAATAAAAATGATTTTTGAAAATATAAGAAAGAAACTATGACTGTTATATGAGAAAACACATAATTAGGAATCATGTTCTAAAGTATGAAATTTATGGGAAGATGAAATTACAGGCCCGAAGAAGAAACCATCATTTCGAATGATGAGAATTATTTATAACAATGATATACTTTTGAGAAGGAAATTAATGAAGATAAAAGTGTTGAATTAAAAATTCATTTTCTATTATGAATAAATGTAAAGTAAAATGGAATAGAATTTTATGACTAGTGGAACCAGTAACTGAAATATTTTATTCATCATGTAACATTAGAACTCAAATAAAGGTGTATTGAGTTAACAAAAAGATCTGAAATATTAAAAATCATGAGTTATAAAACTTTAGAAAGATAAAATGAGAGAATTTGTAAATTTTATTATATTTAATTAAATGTATGAATGAATGAAAACCAAGGGTATTATTTATATCTCCAATTGGGAAAATGTGGTTATTATAAGTCATATCTTAATGAATCAAAAATGAGATTAAAAAAACCTTACCTTGGGACCTAATTCATTCTACACACCTACCTATCATCTAGAGTAAATAAATTTTTATTATTATGGAGGTTTTTTTAAGATAATTTTTCATCTATATATCAAATTATATGGTCTATGTGTTACTGTATATTATTAATTTAAAATATATTTATCATTATTTTTTGTTACATGAGGTTGTATGGTTAATTTCTCAATAACTCTCTTAGTATGTTGACCATTATAAAAAGTGTTTTAAAATATCTCCATAATCTCTATAATTTTTTTCATTTATTATTAAATTATAAAATTATATACTATTATATAGGTTTCAAAAATTTCACAGATTAAGAAATGGATCATCGTATGATTGTTTTCGGTGATTAAATCTACAATGATAACTAATTGCTAATATTAATGAAAGAATTTCCAATATTCTCTTTCCAAAACATAAAACAATATTGAATTATTATTATCCAACATCACCATTTATTATTTTCCAATAGTCATCCAAGATAGAAATTTATATCATCATTCATTTAGGCGCTTAGAAGGACCAAAACATGAACAAACTACAATTAATCAAAAATAAAGATTATGTTGTAATTTGGTTATAATATAATTAATAAAATACCATAATGAACTTATTTAGATATGAATAGGGTTTTAAATAATATATTAATGGTTTTTGATAAATAATAAATTTTTTTATTAATGAAATTAATAACATTACATCATAGAGGTGGTGGTCTGCATATACACACGTTTAACATTATCATTTCTCAATGAATGAGAGGGGATAAATATAGATAACAAATTTTCCTTATATAATCTTAATTTAATTATATATCTTTAATATATTCATTATAATACTCATTACAACCATCCATTAGAGGTGGTTCTTAAAAATGTAAGATGTCACTTCATGGAGGTGGTAGTTTTCACATTGGAATGAATGGTATTCCTTTATTTTCCTTAACGGATGAATATAATAAAATTTAAAAGTTTTTTACAATAATATAATAACAGTTTAGTATACTAATAAAATTGAGTTCCTTATATTTCTATTCTTGGGGTTGGTTTGGAAGAGTAATATTAATAAGGAATTGGGAAGGCGTATGTATTATAAATATTGAGACCTTTAATTTCCCCTTAATAATCATATTATAATTTAAATATGTAAGATAAATATTAATTGGAAAAGGATTTATGTTTTATGCGAGTTATATAAGATTAATATTGAGAATAGATTCCTCAAATTTCTATGGGTATGTGTAACATCTAATAAGTAGAGATGATCCCCTTTTATAAGTGAAGAAAATGAAAATTTTGTTAATATCAATTACTTTTTAAGGATATCATGACAATATTCAGGGATCATAAGATCAAAAACATGTCTATAATTTAGTGGGTATGGTTTTCAGTCCGTAATGACTATACCATTAATTTACACTCATTTTTCAAAAATATTCTGATTCTTTAACCACTTTATTTTTATACTTTACCATAAATATTTTTACAACTATAAGTAATTTTAAATCAAGATATTTAGGATTTTTAAAAAATATAAGATAACCCAACATTCCAAATTTAGGGGTATTAAATAGAAATTAACCCTATATTTAATCTAGTTAAATTTATAAATATGGTACAATTATTATTTCTATTAATAAATATACACTACTAAAAAGTGACCTTTAATAGTGTAAGAAATAATGGTTATCATTGCTAGCAAAATGATAACAATTAGAGAGAAATTAAAAGCCCATGACTTTTATCCATTCTAAAGAAGCACTGATATAGGGGACATATATCATGGCAAAAAAGTCATGATAAATGGGACCATTATCAACGCTTCTAAAAGTGGTGATAAAGGTTCCATTTATCAACACTTTTATTTAACACTACTACAGGAATAAATTATCAGTGATTTTAAAACAACTATTAAATGTGTTCTTCATTAGATATTTTAAAAGAGTGGATAAAGGGACATACTGGAGTGTGCTGTAACAGCACGTTGCAACACTAGAATCACCAAAAACATAATAAAAAACATTACATAAACCCACCAAATATTAACAAAAACGAGTCCCAACACAAAATTTAAATTAAATAAAATTTACAACAAAAAAATACAAAAAAAACTATATTATAAACATTTTTGACATCAGTTTATTCAATGACAGAAATAAAAATTATTACATATGTGAAAAAAATCATATTTGTCAGTGTTACCCAGATTTCTATTAAATTTCTTTGTCAAACTTCTAGCACTTCATCATTAGCTTCAAAAAAACCACATCAACTAAAAAAAATCCATATTTACAAGAAATATATTATTATGAGTAATACGAAAATTATATTAATTATATATAAATATTAAATAATGCATTAACTCTATGGACAATGATTTTACTGTGAAAATATGAAGATTAACTTTGTAATTTAGCAGAGGAAGTGGTATTGCACTTCTTGCAGCGGTGATAAAGAGAACAACAAATAATGTGATAAATGAATCATTATAGGTGTGAAAATGTTCAGAGGGAGAAGAAGCATGGACATTGGATAGAGCACTCTAACTCATACAATATAATCCACGTGTATATGAAAAATATTATTATATGAGTTATAATAATTAGAAATAAATTAAAAATAAATATGAAATAATGAATTAACTCTATGGAAAATGACTTTACTTTGAAAACATCAAGATCATATATGTGATTGAGCAGAATTAGCATTGCTGCTCATCCTACATAATAATGAAAGAAGGATTGAAATATTCGAAAATAAAAAAACTCTCCAAGGAATAATGAAAAATAAATCAATGTTTCATTACATAATTTTTAGTAAAACAGATAAACTATATCGTAACACTACCTTTACATCTTTTAAAATGGTTTTTTGGCCCAAATATAAGCTAATAACAAAACTAAGGACTATCTTTTCACATCACAACTATTTGTTAACTACTGCTTATTACATCATCTGACATGAACTTTCTGCCTGATGTCCCCGTGATTCTCTCATTGTAACACCCGAGACTTTTATGTTATATAAATCATCAAAGTAATCTATTTCTACACACAACACTTTCTTGGCTTGATTTACACGAAAATCGTGACCTTCCTCGATAGCTTGCATCGTACGCAATACTGAGTTTCACTAAACAATGATATGCTAATAAAATATTATTAAAACTAGCTGTTATGAATAGTAATAACCATGTTTTGAAATTTTATAAATTTTATTTCTCAAAATGGACTTAATTTTTGGATTCGTAATATCGAAATTATCCTAGGGGGAAATTTTTTTATTTTTCTGAAAACTTTCAATTTTTGATGAATAGTGAAACCACTAAGTGGTAGTTAAAAAACTGAATTTTTCATAAAACTTAATTTTACCGCTTCTGTGAGTGGAATTTCGAAAATCCGAGAGACACGGTTGATGTCTGTAAGTAAAATGTGGTTCAATGAGATGAAAATAATTTTTTGGTGAATAGTAACTTTTTACTTTTTTTACCACGGTTAAAAGTAAATAGGGTAATTAAGGGTAAAAATGATATTATTATTACCTTAACACATGTCCTAATTCTATTGGACAAGTGTAATTCGACCAAAAACAAACTTAGGAATAAAAAATGACCATTTAGGTCCACTTGGATTAGATTAAGACATTTATTATTAATTTATTTAAAGAAGAGTTAAAATAGTTAAAATCAAAGTTTAATAACTAAATCATTTTTAATATGGGGTTATACATAAGATAAATTCGACTATAAATATTAAATAGAAAGCTAAAAATATTTCCTACATAATGGTATTTTATTTGTAATTTTTAGACATTAAATAATTTAATTTATTTATGACACAATGATGATGCAGTAATTATCTTATTAATGAAATTTTGATATAATTGATGTTATAAACACCAAAATAAATGTAATTTTACACTTTTTATGAATTCCGCTAATTTTCTAGATTAATATGACATGTTATTATTCATTTAATTAACTTTTTTCGAACTAATCATTCTGTTATGATTTTCATAAAAATTAATTACTAAATAGTGTCAAAATTGACATAAAATAGTTTTTAAAACAAATATTATATTAGTAATTGATATTTTATTCCTAAAAATCTAAGGTTCCGACAAATGACTTAGATAAGGTTATATATATTAATAATAAACAACTTTTGGTTCGTTTGGCTGCTTATAATAAGTTTATTATCCTTATAGTATAAGAACACAAGAAGACACGGTAAAAGTAAAATTATTTAACTTAATGTTAAATATAAATGATAAGTTTCAAATAGGAACCTAAACATGTATTAATTCTATTGGATGAGGGTATTTCGACCCATCCCCACCTTAGCTTAGAAATAAATCAATTTGGAGCTATTCAAAACCGAATTTGGCTTAATAATAAAATAATATTTTTCGTTATTCCAAAGGTGCCCCTCTCCTCCCTTATAAAAAGGCACCTCCTCCCTCTCTTCCTCACACCACTTTGAGCCTTCAATCTCGGCCAACCACTGCCACTTTCTCCTATCCACTTCCCTAGATTCATCCTAGAGGTCCTGGTCTTCTTAAAAGACCAATTTTAGTGCCCTAAAAGGAGGTCTCAAAGAAACACTTCAAAAAAGAGGTAATGTCCGTTACTGATTCTTTCATCTTTATTTCTTCTTCCACTTATTTTTCTTTAGTTGTTTCATTTTGAAGTAATAACATCAGTATCAATCATATAATGATATGTTATTATAAGTATGAAACAACCCTATTTCACCATCTTTCCATCCTACGGAAAACGAAATCACCGCGCGTGCGTATGTACGGAATACCGTCTCCACGCCATGGTGTAATCTATTTTCCACCACCACCTTACTTGGATGCGTATAACGGTGTAAATAATGACTATATATGAATATTATAAAGTGATACTGATTCTGAAATAATATACATACACTCTAATACAATTCCACGATCATAAGAACGATATCATCACTCATGCGTACGTACGGAATACCGTCTCCATGATGTGATGCGACTCGTTCTACATGATCTTCATTTCATAATGATTATATAAATGAATTAAATTAATGAATATGATATATATTACACTAATACCATTCTTGAAATGAGGTATCTATAACCTAATGATAAGAATAAGAATTTATTCGACAAGACACGCATAAGAACAAAAAGTAATAAACACCCGAATAACAAGTAGTAATGAAATATTACTAATAAGAAGCTAAGAATATGGCCATATATGATATCATAAAAATAACTATGATTCTGGAATAATTCAATAACATTATTTAAATCATTATACAGGTGGTTCGGACACATACAAAGCATATCGGGCCTAAGGTAAGGGAAATATCACAATCTCATTTTTATTCGAGATTGTTTATACTTCAGAATTTACTGGGGTGTATTTTATCATCCACATCCATGTTTCCTCAATATTTAATATTGTTTCCATCCATATAAATCTTTTAAAATCAAATTTTTCCCTTCGGTGAGTTTTTAGTAAAAGATATGAAAGGAATCTTTTGTCGTTTTTCGTACGAGGTACTTTTTGACTTTTCCGACAAAAATACGAGAAGAATGTTTTTTTTAACTTATACGGCATGAATGGATTTTTAAAACATTATTTCCAAGAAGCTTCCTTTAAAAGTTTTCATGTTTATTTTTAAACAACTTCTTTTAGTTTAAAATTTTATGAAATGTTAAAAAAAGAAAATGTTTTTGAAGTAGAAAGGATATTTTCCTCAAGAATCGAGTTCAAGTGTTTTATCAAAATTATTTTCCATTTAAGATAATATAGGGTTCTATTTTTATCCCTATTATTAAATTGATTTGATTATGTTGTAATGGAATTATATATATTGTTTGATGATGTCACGATGTTTAAGATTCCCATTTTTATTACATGGGTTATGCAATGATGTATGATTTATGATTTTGTGGCACACATAATAATGGTATCATTATGAGATGGGTGGGACCAATATCTCCCTCCAATGCATTGGGTAAAGATTTTATATCTCATGAGATAGACATGGCTGGAACAGTAGGTTATACCGGTTCAGTGAAACAGGACTGAAACGAGGGCGACTCGGTTCAGAAATGGACTTTGTCAACTAGGATAGACTTGTCAAAGAGTCTTGACTAATAAAATATGATTCTCTATGATTATGTGTGTATGACACAAAGTTTCATGTTTTAACTTATTATTATTGGGATTTCATTTCACTACTATGATTTATCCCATGTTATGAAATTATGCTCTCTTTTGCAGGTTAAGATCTCTGAAATGTTATGTTCTAATGCATATGATGTGATTGATATTTATTTTGTTTACCCTTACTGAGCATTTGAGCTCACCCTTTTGTATGTTTTGTTTCCCCAGGTCAGGAAGAAGGTTATTAAGTATAATATGCCAAAAAGATACTCTAGATATGATGAAATAAATGGGAGGAAAAGTAGATGCTTTATGAACCAGTTGTTTATGTTTCCCAGTTTCTAAAGACACTATACCTATACGGTCCTTTCTTGATTTTGTTATATGTTTTAATAAGTGTGCTTCAATTATGAAGTAAAAACAATGTATGTAAAGTATGGGTCGTTATAGTTGGTATCGGAGGCAAAGGAGGTAGGAATGTATCCGATCCTTGGGAACTCTCAAATGTGAGCGTTGGACGAAGCATGGCTCTCCTCCCAATGGCTTCATGAGGAAATGGCTGCCACTGGGGATGGTGGTGGGTCCCACCCAGGGGGTGTAGCCGCCCATGGAGTTCCCTGATAGGTATCAATTATCATCCACTGGAAGTAATTCTAGACCGTTATAGTTGGTATCAGAGGAAAGGTATAGTCATCCTTTGGAAACTAGGATGTGAAAGCCTTAGTAAGAACCCTAAGGGGAAGTCTAAGCATAGAACACAATCTTAGTGTTTTAGAAATGGCCATGAATAACAGAGGATAAGATCTTAAGTGTGAAATTTTATTCTTGATTATGTGGTTTTCCTATTATAATTAGTGTTGCTTACACTATTCTTCTTGGTTTTAGTCAATGGCTAGAACCCAAAGGAACCGTGTTAATGAGGAATGTGACGGGCAATGCAATGATTGTCCCCCTGAGCAACCAAACATTATGGGAGTTGGAATACAAAATCTTGTAGCCATGCTCACACAACTTTCTCAAGCTATGAATCATGCAGGACTTCCAAACGAGAAAAGGAAGGAGAAACATTCTGTTGAATCCTTCATGAGACAACGTCCACCTTCATTCAACGGGTCTACTGATCCATTAGTTTCTGAACAATGGATTAGTACTACTGAAAATATATTTTCAGTTCTTCAATGTTCTGAGCTTGATAAAGTCATCTTAGCAGTGTATCGTTTGGAAGGTGATGCTGATCAATGGTGGAATCTTATTAAGAATACGAGGAAAAGGGATGAAATTGAGTCCATGTAATGGGACGAGTTCAAGAACTTATTTTTCAGTAAGTACTTCCCTCGTATTCTCCGAACAAAGATGGAGAAAGAGTTTCTTGAACTGAATCAAAAGGATGATGATTCTGTTGGTACCTATGAAGCAAATTTTACAAGACTTGCAAGGTACGCTTCTGGTATTATTATCCAACCTGAGAGTAAGATTGATCGATTCTTTAGTGGATTAAAACCAAGTCATCGAAGGGCCTTAGCGATAAGGGACTTCAATAGCTATGAGGAAATCGTTCGATGTGCTTTCAAAGTTGAGATGGAGATTAGAGTAACCCATCAGTCATATGGGTTTGATAAGAAGAGGAAAATGGAATTCAAAGGAAAATCTAAAGAGCACACTGAAAAGAAGCTGAGCTTTCCCTTCTGCTCAATGTGTGGAAAGAAACATGGAGGGAGTTGTCTTAAAGGGACAAGTAAATGTTTCAAATGTGGAAAAAAAGGTCATCGGGCATTTGAATGCCGCAATGATGGGAAGAAGATGTCTAATGATGAAAAAAAGGAAGGGATACACAGAATGACCCTACAACACTTCAATGTTTCAAGTGCAAGGAGATGGGACATTATGCCAATAAATTCCCTAATCTAAGGGTTGATGATGATGGTCGACGTCAAAAAACTCTTAAGGCTAAATACAAAGGAAAGTCACATGAAATTTCTATCAGCGATGTGGAGTATGATAAAGATGTTGTAAAAGGGACACTTACCATCCACTCTAATGTAGAAAAAGTTTTATTTGATTCTGGATCCACCCACTCCTTTATTTATGAGGAATTTTCTAAGGGTATCACCGTATTACCTCAACAATTAGATGTTGAGTTAGCTGTGACAACTACTAATGGAACAACAATCGCATCAAAAGTTTATAATTCTTCCCCGATTGAAGTTTGCGGGAAAGTGCTTCCTGCAAATCTTGTGATCCTTCCTATAGTGGAATTTGATGTGATTCTTGGCATGGATTGGCTTTCTCTACATGGAGCTCATATGAATTTCCAAATAAGGGAAGTCACATTTCATATTCCAGATCAATCTATGATCGTCTATCGATGCAAGGATGAACATAACCTTCCAGTGGAAATTCCTTCCATCTTATGGGTCTTGATTCCACTAAATGAAGGTTATTTATCTCAAATGGTTGGTGAGAAACTCACAATTAAGAATATACCCATTGTACGAGAGTTTAATGGTGTATTTCTGTAGGAATTACCAGGTCTTCCACCGAATCGTGAAGTTGAGTTTTCAATAGAACTCATACCGAGTGCTTTGTCTATTTCAAAGACACCTTATAGAATGGCCCCAATTGAGTTGCAGGAATTGAAGAAGCAACTCCAAGAGAATCTTGATAAGGGTTTCACACTCCCTAGTGCGTCACCTTGGGGAGCACCTGTTCGGTTTTTTAAAAAGAAAGATGGATCAATGAGACTCTGCATTGATTATAGAGAACTTAACTAGATCACTATCAAGAACAAATATCCTCTCCCACGAATTTATGACTTATTTGACCAACTACGAGGAGATCAATAATTTTCCAAGATTGATCTTCGTTCAGGGTATCATCAATTAAGGGTCAAAAGGGAGGATATACCAAATACGGATTTCCGTACAAGGTATGGACACTATGAATTTATAGTGATGCCATTTGGTCTTACTAATTCCCCTGCTATCTTCATGGATCTAATGAATAGAGTCTTTAGAGACTATCCTAGTCAGTTTGTGGTAGTCTTTATAGATGATATTCTTGTCTATTCAAAGAGAAAGGAAGAACATGAAGACCACTTGAGAATTATATTGAAGACCCTGAGAAAGGAGAAGCTTTATGCCAAATTTACCAAGTGTGAATCTTGGCTTCAAAAAGTTTCATTTTTGGGTCACATAATCTCAAAAGAGGGGATATCTATGGATCCAGCAAAAACAGAGGTTATGGAAAGATGGTCGAGACCAACAACAGTAACCGAGATATGAAGTTTTCTTGGTTTGGCTAGATATTATCGACGTTTTGTGAAAGATTTTTCACGATTATCTAATCCACTCACCAAGTTGACTCGGAAAGGAGTTAAGTTTGTTTGGACGGAGGAATGTGAAGAGAATTTCAAGGAGTTGAAAAGAAGGTTATCCAGTGAACCTATGCTCACACTGCCTTGTAGTGGAGAAAGGTTTTTGATCTATAGTGATGCATCCAATAAGGGATTGGGGTGTGTTCTTATGCAAAATGATCTGGTTATAGCTTATGCCTCACGACAGTTGAAAATACATGAGCAAAATTACCCAACTAATGATTTGGAGTTAGCTACAGTAATCTTTGCATTAAATATTTGAAGGCATTACTTTTATGGAGAAAGGTGTGACATTTATACTGATCATAAAAGTTTAAAGTATATTTTCACACAAAAGGAGCTGAATATGCGCCAGAGAAGATGGTTGGAGCTGATTAAGGATTACGACTTCTCAATCCATTACCACCCTGGGAAAGCAAACAAGGTGGCAGATGCATTAAGTCGACAAGACCACGCTAGTTTATGCATGATGAGGATCACAAAAGATCCAATATTTATGGATTTACAAAGGATGGATCTTAGAATTATAATAAATGGGGAAAAATCATATCTTTCTCAAATGAATGTTCAACCATCTATACATGTGATGATTAAAGAGGCAAAGAAAGAAGATGTCGAGTTACAAAAGAAGGTGAGAAATGTTTCTAAATTCAACCTTGATTGTGATGGGATAATAAAGTTCAAGAATAGGGTTTGTGTTCCTCCCATCCCAGAATTAAAGAAGGAGCTGCTGGATGAGGCTCATAGTTCTTCATTCTCTATTCATCTTGGAAGCACGAAGATGTATAGGGACCTGAAGGAGTACTTCTAGTGGGATGGAATAAAAAGAGATATTTCTGAATATGTCTCTCGATGCTTGGTTTGTCAACAAGTTAAAGCTGAGAGACAGAAGTCTAAGGGGATGTTACAACCATTACCCATACCAGAATGGAAATGGGAAAACATCACTATGGACTTTGTCACAGGACTTCCTAAAATATCCAAAGGCAATAATGCTATCTGGGTCATAGTTGATCATCTTACAAAGTCTGCATACTTCATTGCTATTAGAGAGGATTTCTCTCTGGATCAGCTTTCCAGGATATATATAAAGGAAGTGGTAAGATTGCATGGAGTACCACTTTCTATTATATCTGATCGGGATCCGAGATTTACCTTGAAGTTCTCGCGAAGTCTTCAGCATACTCTGGATACAGAGTTGAGTTTCAGCACTGCTTATCATCCTCAGATAGACGGTCAGTCTGAGAGAAAAATTCAAACTCTAGAAGATATGTTGAGAGCTTGCTCTATGGATTTCAAAGGTGGTTGGGATCAACACCTACCTTTGGTGGAATTTTCTTATAATAATAGATTTCACTCCAGTATCCAGATGGATCCTTATGAAGCTCTCTATGGAAAGAAATGCAGGACTCCAACTTGCTGGGATGAAGTTGGGGAAATAAAGCTATTAGGACCTAATCTCGTTGATGAAATGGCAGAAAAGGTCAGATCTATTCAACAACACATAAGAGCAGCTCAGAGTCGACAGAAAATCTATGCCAACAACCTAAGAAATGACCTAGAGTTTGAAGTGGGTGATAAAGGGTTCTTACGAATATCTCCCTGGAAGAGGGTTATGAGATTTGGAATGAAGGGGAAGTTGAGCCCTAGATATATCGATCCTTTCGAAATACTGGATAGTGTTGGGAAGGTAGCTTACCGATTGACACTTCCACCGAATCTCTCTCAAGTTCACGATGTGTTCCATGTATCTCTCCTGAGAAAGTACATACCTGATCCTTCATATGTACTTAGCTCAGAATTTGTATCACTGGAGCAGGATCTTTCTTATGAAGAACAACCGATAGAGATTCTGGATTGTAGCGAAAAAGTCCTACGAAACAAGACCACTCGATTGTTGGAAGTTTATTGGAGGAACCATCAATTAGAAGAAGCTACATGGGATATTGAGGATATGATGAGGGAGAGGTACCCTCATCTGTTTGTTACAAAGTGACGAATTTCGAGGGAGAAATTCATTTTAAGGGGGGTAGAATGTAACACCCGAGACTTTTATGTTATATAAATCATCAAAGGAATCTTTTTCTTCACACAACACTTGCTTGGCTTTCTTTACACGAAAATCACGACCTTCCTCGATAGCTTGCGTCGTACGCAATACCGAGTTTCACTAAACAATGATATGCTAATAAAATATTATTAAAAATAGCCGTTATGAATAGTAATAACCACTTTTTGAAATTTTATAAATTTTATTTTTCAATATGGACTTCATTTTTGGATTCCTAATATCGAAATTATCCTAGGGTGAAATTTTGGTATTTTTCTGAAAACTTTCAATTTTTGATGAATAGTGAAACCACTATGTGGTAGTTAAAAAACTGAATTTTTCATAAAACATAATTTTAACGCTTCTGTGAGTGGAATTTCGAAAATCCGAGAGACACGGTTGATGTCAGTATGTAAAATGTGGTTCAACGAGATTAAATAATTTTTTGGTGAATAGTAACTTTTTTTTTTTTTTACCACGGTTAAAAGTAAATAGGGTAATTAAGAGTAAAAATGATATTATTATTACCCTAACACATGTCCTAATTCTATTGGACAAGTGTAATTCGACCAAAAACAAACTTAGTAATAAAATATGACCATTTAGGCCCACTTGGATTAGATTAGGACATTTATAATTAATTTATTTAAAGAAGGGTTAAAATAGTTAAAATAAAACTTTAATAACTAAATCATTTTTAATATGGAGTTATACATAAGATAAATTCGACTATGAATATTCATTAGAAATCTAAAACGATTTCATACATAATGGTATTTTATTTGTAATTTTTAGACATTAAATAATTTAATTTATTTATAACACAACGATGATGCAATAATTATCTTATTAATAAAATTTTGACATAATTGATGTTATAAACACCAAAATAAATTTAATTTGACACTTTTTATGAATTCCACTCATTTTCTAGATTAATATGACATGTTAGTATTGATTTAATTAACTTTTTCCGAACTAATCATTCTTTTATGATTTTCACAAAAATTAATTACTAAATAGTGTCAAAATTGACATAAAGTAGTTTTTAAAACAAATATTATATTAGTAATTGTTATTTTATTCCTAAAAATCTATGGTTCTGCCAAATGACTTAGATAAGGTTATATATATTAATAATAAACAACTTGGGGTTCGTTTTTCTGCTTATAGTAAGGTTATTAACCATATAGTATAAGAACACAAGAAGACACGGTAAAAGTAAAATTATTTAACTTAATGTTAAATCTAAATGATAAGGTTATAATAGAAACCTAAACTTGTCTAAATTCTATTGGATGAGGTGAATTCGACCCATCCCCACCTTAGCTTCTAAATAAATCAATTTGGAGCTATTCAAAACCGAATTTGGCTTTATAATAAAATAATATTTTTAGTTATTCCAAAGGTACCCCTCTCCTCCCTTATAAAAGGGCACATCCTCCCTCTCTTCCTCACACCACTTTGAGCCTTCAAGCTCGGAAAAACCCTTCCACTTTCTCATATACACTTCCCTAGAAACATCCTAGAGGTCCTGGTCTTCTTCAAAGACCAATTTTAATGCCCGAAAAGGAGGTCTCAAAGAAGCACTTCAAAGAAGAGGTAATGTCCGTTACCGATTCTTTCATCTTTATTTATTCTTCCACTTCTTCTTCTTTAGTTGTTTCATTATGAAGTAATAACATCAATATCACTCATATAATTATATGTTATTATAAGTATGAAACAACCCTATTTCATCATTTATCCATCCTACGGAAAAAGAAATCATCGCGCGTGCGTATGTACGGAATACCGTCTCTACGCCGTGGTGTAATCTATTTTCCACCACCACCTTACTTGGATGGGTATAATGGTGTAAATAATGACTATATATGACTATTATAAAGTGATACTGATTCTGAAATAGTATACATACACTCTAATACAATTCCACGATCATAGGAACGATATCATCACTCGTGCGTACGTACGGAATACCGTCTCCACGATGTGATGCGACTCGTTCTACATGATCTTCATTTCATAATGATTATATAAATTAATTAAATGAATGAATATGATATATATTACACTAATAAAATTCTTGAAATGAGGTATCTATAACCTAAATAGAAGAATAAGAACTTATTCGACAAGACACGCATAAGAACAAAAAGTAATAAACACCAGAATAACAAGTAGTAATTAAATATTACTAAAAAGAAGCTAAGAATATGACCATATGTGATATCATAAAAATAAGTATGATTCTAGAATAAGTCAATAACATTATTTAAATCATTATACAGGAGTTTTGGACATGTACAAAGCATATCGGACCTAAGGTAAGGGAAATATCACAATCTCATTTTTATTTGAGATTGTTTATACTTCAGAATTTACTGGGGTGTATTTTATCGTCCACATCCATGTTTCCTCAATATTTAATATTGTATCCATCCACCTACAACTGTTTTAATCCAATTTTACCCTTCAGTGAGTTTTTAGTAAAATATATGAAAGGAATCTTTTGTCATTTTTCGTACGAGGTACTTTTTGAGTTTTCCGACAAGAAATACGAGAAGAATGTTTTTTAACTTATACGACATGAATGGATTTTAAAAACATTATTTCCAAGAAGCTTCCTTTAAAAGTTTTCATGTTTATTTTTAAACAACTTATTTTAGTTTAAAATTGTATGACATGTTAAAAAAAGAAAATGTTTTGAAGTAGAAAGGATATTTTCCTCAAGAATGGAGTTCAAGTGTTTTATCAAAATTATTTTCCATCTAAGATAATATAGGGTTCTATTTTTATCCCTATTATTAAATTGATTTTATTATGTTGTAATGGAATTATATGAATTTTTTTATGATGTCACGATGTTTAAGATTCCTATTTTTATTACATGGGTTATGCAATGATGTATATGATTTTGTGGCACACATAAGAATGGTATCATTATGAGATGGGTGGGACCTATATCTCCATCCAATGAATTGGGTAAAGATTTTATATCTCATAAGATAGATATGGGTGGAACGGTAGGTTATACCGGTTCAGTGAAACATGACTGAAACGAGGGTGACTCGGTTCAGAAATGGACTTTTTCCACTAGGATAGTTTTGGCAATGAGTCTTGACTAATAAGATATGATTCTCTATGATTATGTGTGCATGCCACAAAGTTTCATGTTTTAAGTTATTATTATTGGGATTTCATTTCACTACTATGATTTATCCCTTGTTATGAAATTATGCTCTCTTTTGCAGGTTAAGATCTCTGAAATGTTATGTTCTTATGAATATGATGTGATTGATATTTATTTTGTTTACTCCTACTGAGCATTTGAGCTCACCCTTTTGTATGTTTTGTTTCCCCAGGTCAGGAAGAAGGTTATTAAGTAGAATATTCCAAAAAGGGACTCTAGATATAATGAAATAAATGGGAGGCAAAGTAGATGCTTTATCAACCAGTTTTTTATGTTTCTCAGTTTCTAAAGACACTATACCTATACGGTCTTTTCTTGGTTTTGTTATATGTTTTAATAAGTGTGCATCAATTATGAAGTAAAAACAATGTATGTAAAGTATGGGTCGTTATACTCATCCACCACACGCTCAACACCATCCCTATCATATCACCATTAAACATTATATTTTCATTCCATTTTTCAACCCATTTATTATATGTAAAGAATCATGAAGCATGAAACTACTTGAATATAGTAAATGGTTATAGAAAGGAAAGGAAAAGTGAATGTGGAATGTTTAATGGTGATATGATATAGATAGTGGTGAGAATGTTTGATGTGAGATAATCTGAGGGATGCCAAGTAGGATGTTTAGATCAGATGCTATGCTAAGTGGTAGTTAACAAATAGTAGTGAAGTGTAATGTGAATCCTTAGTTTTGTTATTAAATTTTTGAATGATGCACAACCAATCCATGTCTTGGCTTCATTGATCAATTGAGCCAAATAAATATCAATATTCTTCCAACATACTACATCAGTAGAAACAGTAGTATAAATGATCAAAATACAAAATATAAAAAAACTTTACAACAAGGCAGAATGAGTGATTTCAAAAATATAGATATCTCCAAACAATCAAAATAGAAAGAGGGGAAATAATTAATAAAAGTATAACCATTTAATGTTTCACATTAAAAACCCATTTGAACTACGAACGTATAATTTCATCAGAATTTTATAATAAAATATGAACATACATCTTCCACAAACCAAAAACATGAAATATCTGAACATCTACATCCCAACATGGGATACAACTACTGACCCAATGTGTTTAACCGGGACTTTTATGTTATATAAATCATCAAATGAATCTTTTTCTACACACAACAATTTCTTGGCTTGCTTTACACGAAATCGCGACCTTCCTCGATAGCTTGCGTCGTACGCAATACCGAGTTTCACTAAACGACGATATACTATTAAAGTATTATTAAAACTAGCCGTTATGAATATTAATAACCACTTTTTGAAATTTTATAAATTTTATTTTTCAAAATGGTCTTCATTTTTGGATTCGGAATATCGAAATTAGCCTAGGGTGATATTTTGGTATTTTTCTAAAAACTTTCAATTTTTGATGAATAGTGAAACCACTAAGTGGTAGTTAGAAAACTGAATTTTTCATAAAACTTAATTTTACCGCTTCTGTGAGTGGAATCTCAAAAATTCGAGAGACACGGTTGATGTCAGTAAGTAAAATGTGGTTTAATGAGATGAAAATAATTTTTGGTGAATAGTTACTTTTTTACTTTTATTTACCACGGTTAAAAGTAAATAGGGTAATTAAGGGTAAAAATGATATCATTATTACCCTAACACATGTCCTAATTATATTGTATAAGTGTAATTCGAACAAAAACAACCTTAGGAATAAAATATGACCATTTAGGTCCACTTGGATTAGATTAGGACATTTATTATTTATTTATTTAAAGAAGGGTTAAAATAGTTAAAATCAATGTTTAATAAGTATATCATTTTTAATATAGGGTTATACATAAGATAAATTAGAGTATAAATACAAATTAGAAATATAAAAAGATTTCATACATAATGATATTTTATTTGTAATTTTTAGACTTTAAATAATTTAATTTATTTATGACACAAAGATGATGTAGTAATTATCTTATTAATGAAATATTGACATAATTGATGTTATAAGTACCCAAATAAATGTAATTTGAGACTTTTTATGAATTCCAATAATTTTATAGGTTAATATGACATGTTATTATTGATTTAATTAACTTTTTTCGAACTAACCATTCTGTTATAATTTTCACAAAAATCAATTACTAAATAGTGTCAAAATTGACAAAAAATAGTTTTTAAAACAAATATTATATTATTAATTGTTATTTTATTCCTAAAAATATATGGTTTGGCCAAATGACATAGATAAGGTTATATAAATTAATAATAAACAACTTGGGGTTCTTTTTTCTTGTTATAGTGAGTTTATTAACCTTATAGTATAAGAACACAAGAAGACACGGTAAAAGTAAAATTATTTAACTTTATGATAAATCTAAATGATAAGGCTAAAATAGGAACCTAAACTTGTCTAAATTCTATTGGATGAGAGGATTTAGACCCATCCCTACCTTATCTTTGAAATAAATCAATTTGGAGCTATTTAAAACCGAACTTGACTTTATAATAAAATAATATTTTTAGTTTTTCCAAAGGAGCCCCTCTCCTCCCTTATAAAAGGGCACCTACTCCCCCTCTTTCTCACACCACTTTGATCCTTCAAGCTCGGCCAAACCCTGCCAATTTCTCCTCTCCAATTCCCTAGAGACATCCTAGAGGTCCTGTTCTTCTTCAAAGACCAATTTTAGTTCCCTAAAAGGAGGTATCAAAGAGGCGTTTCAAAGAAGAGGTAATGTCCGTTACCAATTCTTTCAACATTACTTCTTCCAATTCTTCTTCTTTAGTTGTTTCATTATGAATTAATAACATCAGTATCACTCATATACTGATATGTTATTATAATTATGAAACAACTCTATGTCACCATCTATCCATCATACGGAAAATGAAATCACCACGCGTGCATACGTACGGAATACCGTCTCCACGCCGTATTGTAATCTATTTTCCACCACCACCTTACTTGGATGAGTATAATGGTGTAAATAATAACTATATATGATTATTGTAAAGTTATATTGATTCTAAAATAGTATACATACACTCCAATACAATTCCACGATCATGGGAATGATATCATCGCTCATGCGTACGTACAGAATATCGTCTCCACGATGTGATGTGATTCGTTCTACATGATATTCATTGAATAATGATTATATAAATGAATTGAATGAATAAATATTATATACAGTAAATTAATACCATTCTGGAAATGATGTATCTATAACCTAAAGATAATAATAAGAATTTATTCGACAAAACACGCATAAGAATGAAAAGTTATAAACACCCGAATAACAAGTAGCAAAGAAATATTACTACTAAGAAGCTAAGAATGTGACCATATATGATATCATAACAATAATTATGATTCTGTAATAAGTCAATAACATTATTTAAATCATTATACAAGAGGTTAGGACACTTACGAGGCAAATCAAACCTAAGGTAAGGGAAAATATCACAATCTCATTTTATTCGAGATTGTTTATACTTTGGTATTTACTGGGGTGTATTTTATCATCCACATCCATGTTTCCTCAATAATAAATATTATTTCTATCCACCTACAATTTTTTAAATCCATTTTTACCCTTTGGTTAGTTTATAGTAAAAGATGTGAAAGGAATATTTTGTCGTTTTTCGTACGAGGTACTTTTTGACTTTTCCGACAAAAGTACAAGAAGAATGTTTTTTTAACTTATACGCCATGAATGGATTTTTAAAACATTATTTCCAAGAAGCTTAATTTATAGGATTTCATGTTTATTTTTAATAAACTTATTTTAGTTTAAAATTGTATGACATGTTAAGGAAGGAAAATGTTTTTGAAGTAGAAAGGATATTTTCCTCAAGAATGGAGTTCAAGTGTTTTATCAAAATTATTTTCCATCTAAGATAATATAGGGTTCCTTTTCTATCCCTATTATTAAATTGATTTGATTATGTTGTGATGGAATTATTTTTATGAATTCCTCTATCTTATATGAATTTTTTTATGATATCATGTTGTATAAGAATCCCATTTTTATTACATGGGTTATGCTATGATGTATGGTTTATGATCTTGTGGCACACATAAGAATGGTATCATTATGAGATGGGTGGGACCTATATCTCCCTCCAATGCATTGGGTAAAGATTTTATATCTCATGAGATAGACATGGCTGGAACGACAGGTTAAACCGGTTCACTGAAACAGGATTGAAATGAGGAGTGAACTCGGTTCAGAAATGGACTTTGTACACTAAGATAGTCTTGGAAATGAGTCTTGAATAACAAGAAATGATTCTCTATGATTATGTGTGTATGCCACAAACTTTCATGTTTTATGTTATGATTATTGGGATTATATTTCACTACTCTGATTTATCCCATGTTATGAAATTATGATCTCTTTTGCAGGTTAAGATTTCCAAAAGATATGTTCTTATGTATATGATGTGATTGATATTTATTTTGTTTACCCTTACTGAGCATTTGAGCTCACCCTTTTGTATGTTTTATTTCCCCAGGTTAGGAAGAAGGTTATTAAGTAGGATATGCCAAAAAGGGACTCTAGATATGATGAAATTAATTGGAGGCAAAGTAGATGATTTATGACCCAGTTGTTTATGTTTCCCAGTTTCTAAAGACACTATACCTATACTGTCATTTCCTGGTTTTGTTATATGTTTTAATAAGTGTGCTTCAATTATGAAGTAATAACAATGTATGTAAAGTATGGGTCGATATAGTTGGTATTAGAGGAAAGGTATAGTAAACCTTTGGAAACTAGGATGTGAAATCCTTAGTAAGAACCCTAAGGATAAGTCTAAGCATAAAACACAATCTTAGTGTTTTAGAAATGGCCATGAATAACCTAGGATAAGACCTTAAGTGTGAAATTTTATTCTTGATTATGTGGTTTTTTCTATTATAATTAGTGTTCCTCACACTATTCTTCTTGTTTTTAGTCAATGGCTGGAACCCGAAGGAACCGTGTTAATAAGGAATGCGTCGGGTAATGCAATGATTGTCCCCCTGAGCAACAAAACGTTATGGGAGCTGGAATGCAAAATCTTTTATCCATGCTCACACAACTTTCTCAAGCTATGAATCATGCAGGACTTCCAAACGAGAAAATGAAGGAGTAACATTTTGTTGAATCCTTCATGAGGCAGCGTCCACCTTCATTCAGCGGGTCTACTGATCCATTAGTTTCTGATCAATGTATTAGTACTACTGAAAAGATATTTTCAGTTCTTCAATGTTCTAAACATTATAAAGTCATCTTAGCAGTGTATTGTTTGGAAGGTGATGCTGATCAATGGTGGAATCTTATCAAGAATATGAGGCAACGAGATGAAATTGAGTCCATGGAATGGGACGAGTTCAAGAACTTATTTTTCAATAAGTACATCCCTCGTATTCTCCGAACAATGATGGAGAAGGAGTTTCTTGAACTGAAGCAAAAGGATGATGAATCTGTTGGTACCTATGAAGCAAATTTTACGAGACTTGCAAGGTACGCTTCTGGTATTATTATCCAACCTGAGAGTAAGATCGATCAATTCTTTAGTGTCTTAAAACCAAGTCTTCGAAGGGCGTTAGCCACAAGGGACTTCAACAGCTACGAGGAAATCGTTCGATGTGCTCTCAGAGTCGAGATGGAGATTGGAGTAACCCATCAGTCATATGGGTTTGATAAGAAGAGGAAAATGGAATTCAAAGGAAAATATAAAGAGCACTCTGAAAAGAAGATGAGCATTCCCTAATGCTCAAAGTGTGGAAAGAAACATGGAGGGAGTTGTCTTAAAGGGACAAGTAAATTTTTCAAATGTGGAAAGGAAGGTCATCTGTCATTTGAATGCCGAAATGATGGGAAGAAGATGTATAATGATGCAAACAAAGAAAGGGACACATATAATGAACATACTACACTTCAATGTTTCATGTGCAAGTAGATGGGGCATTATGCTAATCAATGCCCAAATCCAAGGGTTGATGATGATGATCGACGTCAACAAACTCTTAAGGCTAAAGAAAATGTAAAGTCACATGCAATTTCTATTAGTGATGTGGAGTACGATAACGATGTGGTGAAAGGCACACTTACCATCCACTCTAATGTAGCAAATGTTTTATTTGATTCTGGATCCACCCACTCCTTTATTTCTGAAGAATTTTCTAAGGATATCACCGTATTACCTCAACAATTAGATGTTGAGTTAGCCGTGACAACCCCTAATGGCACAACAGTCGCATCAAAAGTTTATAATTCTTCTCCGATTGAAGTTTGTGGGAAAGTGCTTCCTTCAAATTTTGTGATCCTTCTTGTAGTGGAATTTTATGTGATTCTTGGCATGGATTGACTTTCTTTATATGGAACTCATATCAATTTCCAAAGAAGGGAAGTCACATTTCATATTCCAGACCAATCTATGATTGTCTATCGATGCAAGGATGAACATAACCTCCCAGTGGAAATTTCTTCCATCTTATGGGTCTTCATTCCACTTAATTAATTTTTTTTTTATCTCAAATGGTTGTTGAGAAACTCACAATTAAGAATATACCCATTGTACAGGAGTTTGATGATGTCTTTCCAGAGGAATTGCCTGGTCTTCCACCAAATCGTGAGGTTGAGTTTTCAATAGAACTCGTACTGGGTGATTTGCCTATTTCAAATAAACCTTATAGAATGGCCCCAATTGAGTTGTAGGAATTGAAGAAGCAACTCCAAGAGAATCTTGATAAAGGATTCATACGCCCTAGTGCGTCACCCTGGGGAGCACCTGATCTGTTTGTTAAGAAGAAAGATGGATCAATGAGACTCTGCATTGATTATCAAGAACTTAACAAGATCAATATCAAGAACAAATATCCTCTCCCACACATTGATGTCTCATTTGACCTACTACGAGGAGCTCAATACTTTTCCAAGATTGATCTTCGTTCAGGGTATCACCAATTAAGGGTCAAAAGGGAGGATATGCCAAAGACGGCTTTCCGTACAAGGTATGGACACTATGAATTTATAGTGATTCCATTTGGTCTTACTAATGCCCCTGATATCTTCATGGATCTGATGAATAGAGTCTTTAGAGACTATCTTGATCAGTTTGTGGTATTCTTTATAGAAGATATTCTTGTATATTCAAAGAGAAAGGAAGAACATGAAGATCACTTGAGAATTATATTGAAGACCCTGAGAAAGGAGAAGCTTTATGCCCAATTTACCAAGTGTGAATTTTGGATTTAAAGAGTTTCATTTTTGGGTCCCATAATCTCAAAAGAGGGGATATTTGTGGATCCAGCAAAAACAGAGGTTATCGAAAGATGGTCAATACCAACAATAGTGACTGAGATCCAAAGTTTTCTTGGTTTGGATGGATATTATCGACGTTTCATGAAAGATTTTTCACGATTATCTAATCCACTCACCAAGTTGACTCGGAAAGGAGTTAAGTTTTTTTGGACGGAGGAATGTGAAGAGAATTTCAAGGAGTTGAAAAGAAGGATATCCAGTGCACCTGTGCTCACACTGCCTTGTAGTGGAGAAAGGTTTGTGATCTATAGTTATGCATCCAAGAAGGGTTTGAGATGTGTTCTCATGCAAAATGATATGGTGATATCTTATGCCTCACGACAGTTGAAAATCCATGAGGAAAATTACCCCAACTCATGATTTGGAGTTAGATTCAGTAATATTTGCATTAAAGATTTGGAGGCATTACCTTTATGGTGAAAGGTGTGATATTTATACTGATCATAAAAGTTTAAAGTATATTTTCACACAAAAATAGCTGAATATGCACCAAAGAAGATGGTTGGAGCTGATTAAGGATTACGACTGCTCAATTCATTACCACCCTGGGAAAGAAAACAAGGTGGCAGATGCATTAAGTCGACAAGACCATGCCAGTTTATCCATGATGAGGATCAAAAAAGATCCAATATTTATGGATTTACAAAGGATGGATCTTGGAATTATAATGGAAGGGGGAAAATCATATCTTTCTCAAATGAATATTCGACCATCTATACATGTGAAGATTAAAGAGGCGCAGAAAGAAGATGTAGAGTTACAAAAGAAGGTGAGAAATGATCCTGAATTCAACCTTGATTGTGATGGGATAATAATGTTCAGGAATCGGGTTTGTGTTTCTCCCATCCCCAAATTAAAGAAGGAGCTGCTGGATGAGGCTCATAGTTCTTCATTCTCTATTCATCCTGGAAGCACAAAGTTGTATAGGGACCAGAAGGAGTACTTCTGGTGGGATGGCATGAAAAGAGATGTTGCTGAATATGTCCCTCGATGCTTGGTTTGTCAGCAAGTTAAAGCTGAGAGACAGAAGTCTAAGGGGATGTTACAACCATTACCCATACCCGAATGGAAATGGGAAAACATAACTATGGACTTTGTCACAGGACTTCCTAAAACATCTAAAGGCAATAATGATATCTGGGTCATAGTTGATCATCTTACAAAGTCTGCACACTTCATCGCTATTAGAGATGATTTCTCTCTGGATCAGCTTGCCATGATATATGTAAAGGAAGTGGTAAGATTGCATGGAGTACCACTTTCTATTATATCTGATCGGGATACGAGGTTTACCTCAAAGTTCTGGCGAATTCTTCAGCATACTCTGGATAGAGATTTGAGTTTCAGAACTGCTTATCATCCTCAGACAGAAGGTCAGTCTGAGAGAACAATTCAAACTCTAGATGATATGTTGAGATCTTGCACTACGGATTTCATAGGTGGTTGGGATCAACACCTACCTTTGGTGGAATTTTCTTATACTAATAGTTTTCACTCCAGTATTCAGATGTCTCCTTATGAGGCTCTCTATGGAAAGAAATGCAGGACTCCAACTTGCTGGGATGAAGTTGGGGAAAGAAAGCTATTAGGACCCGATCTCATTGATGAAATGGCAGAAAAGGTCAGATATATTCAACAACACATAAGAGCAGCTCAGAGTCGACAGAAAAGTAATGCCGACAACTGAAGAAAAGACCTAGAGTTTGAAGTGGGTGATAAAGTGTTCTTACGAATATCTCCCTGGAAGAGGTTCATGAGATTTGGAAAGAAGGGGAAGTTGAGCCCTAGATATATCGGTCCTTTCGAAATACTAGATCGTGTTGGGAAGGTACCTTACTGATTGGCACTTACATCAAGTCTCTCTCAAGTTCACGATGTGTTCCATGTATCTCTCATGAGAAAGTACATACCTGATCATTCACAAGTACTCAGCTTAGAAGTTGTACCGCTAGAGCAAGATCTTTCTTTTGAAGAACAACCGATAGAGATTCTGGATCGTAGCGAAAAATTCCTACGAAACAAGACCACTCTATTGGTGAATGTTTTATGGAGGAACCAACAATTAGAAGAATCTACATGGGAGCTTGAGGATATGATGAGGGAGAGGTATCCTCATCTGTTTGTTACAAAGTGACGAATTTCGAGGGTGAAATTCATTTTAAGGGGGGTAGAATGTAACAACCGAGAATATTATGTTATATAAATCATTAGAGGATTCATTTTCTACACACAACACTTTCTTGGCTTGCTTTATACGAAATCGCGACCTTCCTCGATAGCTTGCGTCGTACGCAATACCGAGTTTCACTAAACAATGATATACTATTAAAATATTATTAAAACTAGCTGTTATGAATAGTAAAAACCACTTTTTGAAATTTTATAAATATTATTTTTCAAAATGGACTTCTTTTTTGGATTCAGAATATCGAAATTAGCATAGGGTGAAATTTTGGTATTTTTCTGAAAACTTTCAATTTTTGATGAATAGTGAAACCACTAAGTGGTAGTTAAAAAACTCAATTTTTCATAAAACGTGATTTTACAGCTTCTGTGAGGGGAATTTAAAAAATCCAAGAGACAAGGTTGATGTCAGTAAGTAAAATGTGGTTCAATGAGATGAAAATAATTTTTGGTGAATAGTTACTTTTTACTTTTATTTACCACGGTTAAAAGTAAATAGGGTAATTAAGGGTAAAAATGATATTATTATTACCCTAACACATGTCTTAATTCTATTGTACATGTTTAATTCGAAAAAAAACAACCTTATGAATAAAATATAACCATTAAGGCCCACTTGGATTAGATTAGGACATTTATTATTAATTTATTTAAAGAAGGGTTAAAATAGTTAAAATCAAAGTTTAATAAGTATATAATTTTTAATATAGGGTTATACATAAGATAAATTCGATTATAAATACACATTAGAAATATAAAAATATTTCCTACATAATGATATTTTAGTTTTAATTTTTAGACTTTAAATAATTTAATTTATTTTTGACACAAAGATGATGCAGTAATTATCTTATTAATGAAATATTGACATAATTGATGTTATAAATACCCAAATAAATGTAATTTTAGACTTTTTATGAATTAAAATAATTTTATAGGTTAATATGACATGTTAGTATTTATTTAATTAACTTTGTTTGAACTAATCATTCTGTTATGATTTTCACAAAAATCAATTACAAAATAGTATCAAAATTGACATAAAATAGTTTTTAAAACAAATATTATATTATTAATTGTTATTTTATTCCTAAAAATATAAGGTTCTATAAAATGACTTAGATAAGGTTATATATATTAATAATAAACAACTTGGGATTCGTTTGGCTTGTTATAGTGAGTTTATTAACCTTATAGTATAAGAACACAAGAAGACACGGTAAAAGTAATATTATTTAACTTAATGATAAATCTAAATGATAAGGTTAATATAGGAACCTAAACTTGTATAAATTCTATTGGAAGAGATTATTTGGACCCATCCCCACCTTATCTTCTAAATAAATAAATTTGGAGCTATTTAAAACCGAACTTTACTTTATAATAAAATAATATTTTTAGTTTTTCCAAAGGAGCACATCTCCTCCCTTATAAAAGGGCTCCTCCTCCCCCTCTTCCTCACACCACTTTGATCCTTCAAGCTCGGAAAACCCCTGCCAATTAATCCTCTACACTTCCCTAGAGACATCCTAGAGTTCTTGGTATTTTTCAAAGACCAATTTTAGTTCCCTAAAAGGAGGTCTCAAAGAGGTGTTTCAAAGAAGAGGTAATGTCCGTTACCAATTCTTTCAACTTTATTTCTTCTTCCACTTCATCTTCATTAGTTGTTTCATTATGAAGTAATAACATCAGTATCACTAATATACTTATATGTTATTATAATTATGAAACAACTCTATTTCACCATCTATCCATCCTATGGAAAATGAAAACACCGCGCGTGCATACATACAGAATACTGTCTCCACGCCGTAGTGTAATCTATTTTCCACCACCACCTTACTTGGATGGGTATAATGGCATAAATAATTACTATATATTATTATTGTAAAGTGATATTGATTCTGAAATAGTATACATACACTCCAATACAATTCCACGATCATGGGAACGATATCATCGCTCGTGCGTACGTACGGAATACCGTCTCCACGATGTGATGTGATTCGTTCTACATGATCTTCATTGAATAATGATTATATAAATGAATTGAATGTATAAATATGATATATGGTACATTAATAACATTCTTGAAATGATGTATCTATAACCTAAAGAGAAGAATAAGAATTTATTCGATAAAACACACATAAGAACAAAAAGTTATAAACACCCAAATAACAAGTAGCAATGAAATATTACTACTAAGAAGCTAAGAATATGACCATATATGATATCATAAAAATAATTATGATTCTGTAATAAGTCAATAACATTATTTAAATCATTATACAGGATGTTCGGACACTTATGAGGAAAACCGAACCTATGGTAAGGGAAAATATCACAATCTCATTTTATCCGAGATTATTTATACTTTGGTATTTACTGGGGTGTATTTTATCATCCACATCCATGTTTCCTTAATAATTAATATTATTTCCATCCACCTAAAATTTTTTAAATCCATTTTTACCCTTTGGTGAGTTTATAGTAAAAGATGTGAAAGGAATATTTTTTCATTTTTTGCACGAGGTACTTTTTGACTTTTCCGACAAAAGTACGAGAAGAATGTTTTTTTAACTTATACGGCATGAATAGATTTTTAAAACATTATTTCCAAGAAGATTCATTTACAAGTTTTCATGTTTATTTTTAATCAAATTCTTTTAGTTTAAAATTGTATGACATGATAAGGAAGGAAAAATGTTTTTAAAGTAGAAATGATATTTTCCTCAAGAATGGAGTTCAAGTGTTTTATCAAAATTATTTTCCATCTAAGATAATATAGGGTTTTGTTTCTATCCCTATTATTACATTGAATTTATTATGTTGTGATGGAATTGTTTTTATGAATTCATCTATCTTATATGAATTATTTTATGATATCATGTTGTATAAGAATCCCATTTTTATTACATGGGTTATGCTATGATGTATGGTTTATGATTTTGTGGCACACATAAGAATGGTATCATTATGAGATGGGTGGGACATATATCTCCCTCCAGTGAATTGGGTAAAGATTTTATATCTAATGATATAGACATGGCTAGAACGGCCGGTTAAACCGGTTCAGTGAAACAGGACTGAAACGAGGAGTGAACTCGGTTCAGAAATGGACTTTGTCCACTAAGATAGTCTTGGAAATGGGTCTTGACTAATAAGAAATGATTCTCTATGATTATGTGTGTATGCCACAAAGTTTCATGTTTTAAGTTATGATTATTGGGATTATATTTCACTACTATTATTTATCCCATGTTATGAAATTATGATCTCTTTTGCAGGTTAAGATTTCCAAAAGTTATGTTCTTATGTATATGATGTGATTGATATTTCTTTTGTTTACCCTTACCGAGCATTTGAGATCACCCTTTTGTATGTTTTATTTCCCCAGGTCATGAAGAAGGTTATTAAGTAGGATATGCCAAAAAGGGACTCTGGATATGATGAAATTAATGAGAGGCAAAGTAGATGCTTTATGACACAGTTGTTTATGTTTACCAGTTTCTAAAAAAACTATACCTATACAGCCCTTTCCTGGTTTTGTTATATGTTGTAATAAGTGTGCTTCAATTCAGAAGTAATAGAAATGTATGTAAAGTATGGGTCGTTATATTTATGGTTCTTTCACAACAACATAAAAAATATTCTTCCACCAACTTCTCAAAATGGAGATCATTGGAGATGAGGAGTTGCTCCTTGATCTCTAGATAAATAAACTCAATTAATATAGAATCTTTCAACGGATCCTACGAAACCACCTCTAGAAAAAAGAAAATTGACTCTTTGAAGTGTTCAGTATAATACAATAATTTCCACTAACCTTGATAGACACTCATGAGTTCTTCCTTTTTCTTCATCATTTCCTCCTCAAGTACAAACCATCACCCAAATAGGGACTTAAAATCTTCCCACATCATCCCAACTAACATCATTGGTGGGAAAATCAACTCCCATTCTTCCAAAGATGGACCCCCCAAGAAGACCTAGAATATCACAAACTCTAACAATTTTTGGAGTTCCAAACACTCTGAAGACATGATAAATATACTCAATCCACTTTACTGCCTCTATTGTACCTCAATTGCCATAGAAGATGGGCTACAAATGAGGAGAACTAGATGAAGGGTGAGACCCACCAGAAACATCAGGGACCATTATGGGTGACATATTCTGAAAAATAAAAAAAATCATAAAATCATGTTTAGAATCAATATGAAACACAATCAAAAGAAATATATCGGGCCAAAAAAACTCGCTCAAAAGACAAATTTCATAACAAAACAAGATTTACCTCCTCAAAAACAACTATTAATTTTCAATTTCAAACCATCTAATTCTAACACCACTTTTGAAGGTATAATAACCCACATTTTTAAAGAAAACACAATTCCAAAAATCATTTTCCCCATTCCAAAAACCATTTCAAAAAACCCATCCAAGATAATCCACAAAATAGGTCATGCACATTGAACACAATGGATGCGGAACGCGCCAAAAGCCACACCAATACAATATATCTAACAAAATACATTTCATAGTGGTCATCAATCATCTATTGTCTTGATTCCATGATGTTACACTTCACAAATTTATCCAAGAAGAAATACAATAAAATGTATAGTGAATATTGTCCTATTTTCAAGATGTTAAACTTCCCAAATTCATCCTTATAGCAAGGAATTAAACAGCAAACTATTTCACATCCTAGTAATAAGATATCAATGTAAACATATTCATTCTAGAAGAAAGATGTTAAACTATAAAACCCTTCTCTTCTTGGTTGTATCACATTAAACTGAGCAAATTCATCCTCGCAGTAGGTTGCTAAATTGGATAATTAAAAACATAATGTATTAAATATTTCATGTTAACAATTAAACTCAAAAATATAAAGAAATTTGAATAAATTACATAAATATTAGGTGTATATGTTTCTATATATTGTGTAAATATATTTCAGTATGTGTTTTCATATAATGTACATTTGTTATATATTTATATATATCTATGTGTGTTTGTGAAATAAATGTAATACACGACATTTTATATATAATAAATTCAAAAATCAAAAAATATTAAAAATGAATATGATATTAATATGTTCTTAATTTAAATTTAATTCATTCTATGTATATTTATATTTAATATATATATTTTATTACTATTTATAATTAATATATATATATATATATAAATTATACTTGTTCATTTTTATTAATAATGTTTTCATAAACGAATTTTTATATAATTTTTTATTTATTAATTTTTTATTTTTTTTATTTAATTATATATTCATTTATATATCTAAATTTAATATATACTATTTATCAACAGTTATAATATATATATATATTAAATTTATTCATTTATATTAATAATTATTAAATTAATAAAATATTTTCTATTTCAATTAATTTAATAATTTTAAATTTTTATTTGTTTAATTATATCAGTTTATTCATTTTATATATCTATATATTTAATATATACTATTTATTAATTTTAAAAAAATATATATATATATGGTTATTAATTTATAACAAAATTATTTAATTAATGAAATTTTGATTTTTTTTAATTTTACTTTATGAACCTTTATCAATGATAACAAAGTGCTGATAAAGGAAACCATTTATCAGTGTCGTATTGTTAGTTCATGTAAAGGGTAACTTTTATTAGCACTAAAAATAAAGCGTTGATTAAGGGTACCTTTTATCAATGATAAAATAAAGCACTGATCAAGGATAAATTTTATCAGCGCTAAACAAATTGTTCTGATAAATGCATGCTTTATTGAAGGATAGTTTTATAATAGTGATAATATATAGTAAACTGGTTTTTTATAAAAATTATGTTTTAAAAATTATGTATTATTAATGTCATAAAATATTAATTTTCTAAAACATACTAATATGATATTGTAATATATTTTTTGTAAAAAATATATCAGATTCTTCACATAATATTCAACTGCATAATTTATATAATAAAAATTACAGAACATTAATAAAATATAACTTTTGAAATTAACATTTATCAATTTTCATTATAATTAAATTTTATCAAGTTAATCATTATTTAGTTCCAAATTATGAAATTTAACTTATTAAATAATATGAAAATTTTAATCAAAAACATGACACCCATTTGTATATATTTTATTTTTACATGTGATGAAAACTAGTTCATTATGTAGGTAGGTAAAATATTTTTTATAGTAAAATGTTACATAACTTTCATAAAATCATTAAAATTGGTATTATAAATTTCAAATATTAATTTTTATTTATTTAATTTAAAATATAATAAAAAATGGTCTCAAAAATATTTATTTCATTATTATATTATTAATATTTAATAAAAGCGACCATTTTATAAAAATAAATAATTTTCGCCTCTTCTTGTAAAAATCAAGTATTATATAAAAACCCAAAAAGTCACCTTCAGCTAATTTTTATTTATGGAATTAAAAATTGAGTCTCATTATATAAAATTAAAATTCAAAATTCATATGAAAATATAAAATAAATTAATATATAAAAATAAAACTTCCCTGAATGAAAAAAAAGTATTTAGACTTTATGTGTTCTTAATAATATTCCCCATCATTTGAAGATTAATTTATTCTTATTATAATACTAATATCACAAACAATATTTGTTAATAATATATATTTTTTCTTAAAATAATAATTGTAAGAATCCCATTTTTTGAATGGTTACATTTTGAAATATAAACCAAACATATTCATTATTTACCTACACTGATAGAGATATATCAATTCTGTAGTGTTAATAATGACCTTATGTAACACCCCGAGATTTTATGAAAAATATTCTTTTTAATTTCATTAATGTATTGTGTTATACGCTACACCAAAAGGAGCTTTCACAACACACATCTCTGACCTGGCTTGAATTAGACGCAATCGTGACCTTCCATGATAGCGTGTGTTGTACGCAACACCATGTTTCGCTAAACAACGATATGCTATTAAGATATTATCAAAACTAGCCGTTATGAATAGTAATAACCACTTTTTGAAATTTTTTAAATTTTATCTCTCAAAATGGACTTCATTTTTGGATTCAGAGTATCGAATTTAGCCTAAGGTGAAATTTTGGTACTTTTCGGATAACTTTCATATTCTGATGAATAGTGAAAATTAATAAATTTTAATTGAAAACAACTTTTTTAATCGAAATAATTAATAGTGATAAATTATTAATTTGAGTGGTTTTAAAGTATATTTGGAATATATTTTCACAATTTAATACAATGTTGGTCATTGGATGTAATTTAACATTTAAACCAGTTATAAGCAAGTGTCAATCTTTTGATAGTTATTATCTCTTAAAAACAAGCTATTTGTTGTGACAGCGGAAATTAATTATAAAATTAATTAATGAAACTTATATGTTGGGAATTTTGTAAAATAGAAATCATTTTTGAATTCGGAATATCAATTATAGCTTAGGGTGAAATTTTGGCATTTTTTTGAAAAACTTCAATATTTTATGAATAGTGGAACCACTAAGTGGTAGGTTAATAACTGAATTTTGCATAAAACATAATTTTACCGCTTCTGTGAATGGAATTTCAAAAATCCGACAGACACGGTTGATATCAGTAAGTAAAATGTGGTTCAATGAGATAAAAATAATTTTTTTGGTGAATAGTAACTTTTTACTTTTTTTACCGCGGTTAATAGTAAATAGGGTAACTAAGGGTAAATATGATATTACTATTACCCTAACACATGTACTAATTCTACTGGATAAGTGTAATTCGACCACAAACAACCTTATAAATATAATATGACCATTTAGGTCCACTTGGATTAGATTATGACATTTAATATTATTTTATTTAATGAATAGTTAAAATAGTTAAAATCAAAGTATAATAAGTAAATCATTTTTAATATGGGTTTATACATAATATAATTTAGACTATAAATATTAATTAGAAATCTAAAAAGATTTCCTACATAATTGTATTTTATTTGTAATTTCTATAATTTAAATAATTTAATTTATTTATGACACAACGATGATGCAGTAATTACCTTTTTAAGAAAATATTAACATAATTGATGTTATAAATGCCCAAATAAATGTAATTTGAGACTTTTTATGACTTACACTGGTTTTATAGGTTAATATGACATGTTATTGTTGATTTAAGAAACTTGGTTCGAAATTATCATTCTGTTAGAAATTTCATAAAAATCATGTACCAAATACTGTCAAAATTGACATAAATTAGTTTTTAAAACAAATATTATATTATTAATTGTTATTTAATTCCTAAAAATCTAAGGTTCGTCCAAATGGCTTAGATAAGGATAGATATATTAATAATAAACAACTTGGAGTTCGTTTGGCTTCATATAGTAAGTTTATTAAACATATAGTGTAAGAAAACAAAAAGACACGGTAAAAGTTAAATTATTTAACTTAGAGTTAAATCTAATTGATAAGGTTAAAATAATAACCTAAACTTTTCTAAATACGATTAGATGAGAGTATTTCGACCCATCCCCACTTTAGCTTCAAAATAAGACCCTTTGGAACCATTATATACCGATTTTGACTTTAATATAAAATAATATTTTGAGATTTTCCTAAGATGCCCCTCTCCTCCCTTATAAAAGGGCCCCTCCTCCCCTCCTCCTCAAACCAATTTGAGCACTCAAGCTCGGCCAACCCCTGCCAAAATCCCTTCTCCACTTCCCTAGAATAATCCTAGAGGTCCTGGCCTTTTCCAAAGACCAATCTTAGTTCCCTAAGTGGAGGAATCAAAGAGGCGTTTCAAAGAAGAGGTAATATCCATTACCGATCTTTTCAATTTCTTTCTTCTTCAACTTCTTCTTCTTTAGTTGTTTCATGATAAAGTAATAACATCAATATTACTTACATACTGATATGTTTTTATAAATATGAAATAAACCTAATTCACCTTCTATCCATCCTACGGAAAAATGAAATCACCGCGCGTGCGTACGTACGGAATACCGTCTCCACGCCGTTGTGTAATCTATTTTCCACCATCACCTTACAAGGATGGGTATAATGGTGTAATGAGTAACTATATATGATTATTATAAAGTGATATTGATACTGAAATAGTATACATACACATCAACACAATTCCACGACCATGGAAATGATATCATCGCTCGTGTGTACGTACGGACTACCGTCTCCACGACGTGATGAGATTCATTCTCAATGATTAACCATTCATGAATGATTATAAAGTATATATAATAAGTACTAATGAAATATATGACATAATAAAGATACTGGATTTATGTATATATGTATGTCATCTACTTAATTCCATTCAATTCAATAAGGAAACGAAAACAGCGTTCATGCATACGTACGGACTACCGTCTCCATGAATGGTGTATTTCATTCCATTTATCGATATATTATATTCTGAATATATATTATATATATATATCATGTTTTACATTCTGGATATAAGTAATCATGATCCAAGTAATCATATTAATAATTACAAGTTAAAAACACGAACGACAAATGAGACGATTTTACCCAAAACACTACTTTAACATGAATTTATAAAAGAACGGGTAATATAAAGACATAAGTGGACCATATATGATATAATAACAATGAATATGATTCTGTAATAAGTCAATTACATAATTTAAATCATTATACAGGAGGTTCGGACACTTACGAAGCAAATCGGGCCTAAGGTAAGGGAAATATCACAATCTCATTTTTATCCGAGGTTGTTTATACTTTGGCATTTACTGGGGTTTATTTTATCATCCGAATCCATGTTTCCTCGATATGTAATATTATTTCCATCCATCTAAAATTTTTTAAATCCAATTTTACCCTTCGGTGAGTTTTTAGTAAAAGATATGAAAGGAATCTTTTGTCATTTTTCGTATGAGGTACTTTTTGACTTTTCCGAAAAAAGTATGAGAAGAATGTTTTTTATAACTTATACAGCATGAATGGATTTTTAAAACATTATTTCAAAGAATCTTCCTTTAAAAGTTTTCAAGTTTATTTTTAATCAACTTCATTTAGTTTAAAATTTTATGACATGTTAAGAAAGGAAAATGTTTTTGAAGATGAAAGGATATTTTCCTCAAGAATGGAGTTCAAGTGTTTTATCAAAATTATTTTCCATCTAAGATATTAAAGGATTCTGTTTTTATCCCTATTATTACATTGATTTGATTATGTTGTGATTGAATTATTTTTATGAATTACTTTATCCTATATGAATTGTTTTATGATGTCACGATGTTTAAGATTCCAATTTTTATTACATGGGTTATGAAATGATGTATGATTTATGATTTTGTGGCACACATAAGAATGGTATCATTATGAGACGGGTGGGACCTATATCTCCCTCCAATGCATTTGGTAAAGATTTTATATCTCATGAGATAGGCATGGCTGGAACAGTAGGTTATACCGGTTCAGTGAAACAGGACTGAAACGAGGGTGACTCAGTTCAGAAAGGGACTTTTTCCACTCAGATAGTCTTGGCAATGAGTCTTGACTAATAAGAAATGATTCTCTATGATTATGTGTGTATGCCACAAAGTTTAATGTTCTAAGTTATGATTATTGGGATTTCATTTCACTACTATGATTTATCCCATGTTATGAAATTATGCTCTCTTTTGCAGGTTAAGATTTCCAAAAGTTTTGTTCTTATGAATATGATGTGATTGATTTTTCTTTTGTTTACCCTTACTGAGCATTTTATCTCAACCTTTTATGTTTTCTTTTCCCTAGGATATAAAGAAAGGTTTTAGGTAAAAAAAGGGAAGATCTTTATGGGAGATATTGGAGATCTTTCACCACGATTAGAAGATTACGTTCCGAGTTTCCAAAGACACTAAACTATTACGATCCTTGTGTGTGTGTTTTTTTGTTATGTACTAAGTATTCCGCAAATGTAATGTAATTTCCATGTACGTCAGGCTTCAGGTCTCTATAGTTGGTATCAGAGGAAAGGTTTAGTCAACCTTTGGAAAATAGGATGCGAAAGCGTTAGTGAGATCCCTAGAGATATTTCTAAGGTATGTCTAGGGATGTCCCTAAGGATAAGTATACGTATAAGATACAGTCCTAGAACTACGGTAACGATTTTAGAATTTAACCTAAGATGTTAGATATTAAGGGTACTCCCCCTTTACTATGTTGTTTTTCCTAGAATGATTTTTTCCTCTCACAAGATTCTTTTTTTGTTTTAGTTAATGGATGGAACCAGAAGGAATTTGGTTAACATTGAATCCAATGGACAAATTGGTGACTATGAGCAAAAAAATTGTGTAATTCCTAGAGAGAAAGATCTTGTGATTATGCCAAATCAGTCATCGCGATATATGATTAACATGGTGAAATTTAGTGGTATACCTAATTCATCAATGAAGAGGAAGATAAACTATTATGCATGTTCGCATTTTGAGGAGCATAAAGAAAGGAATATTGAGATTTCTAAAGAAGGGAAGAAGAACCTTGAGGAATACCTCAAATGGAGGGACACATGTTATCTGTGTGGAGAAAATGGCCATAGAGTGATAGACTGTTATGGAGTTCAATGTCTTATTTGTGGAGAACATGGGCATTACCCAACTCAATGCCCTGACCTAAAAAGTTACTTCTAAATCAAGGAAGGACTTCTTCCAGGACAATCATTGAAGTGGATGGACTGAAGTGTTTATATATTGGTATTCAGGAATAATGTTGTTGAGGTACTTTTATGGTGTGTTGAAATATTTAGGTATTGGTCTATTGTGGTCTTCAATAATTTTAAGGTACCGGTAACCATGAAAAGTGATTCAAATATTTTGGAAAGTAGATAATATGCCCATAATGAAGGGATGAGGAGAAAATGAAATGTTTGACAGTATTCATGAGCTCATGATTGATATAAGGACTAAGTGATATCATGGTTTGAGTATATAGAATTTTGAGGATTTTGGTATGTGGAAGGTGTTAACTTTTAACTACATTCATGTTTTCACTAATGTATTCAAGAGAATACATGATTAAGGCCTTTGAATGTTTAGAATGTGACCAAAAAGACATATCTTATGATATATGGGGATCAACGATGGTATTAAATCTCTGGTAATCGTTTTCACTATATTATGAGAGTGGACTGAAGTATTATGGATAAGCCTAAGGATTGTTGGACATAAGTTAGTATTGCTTAAGGATAGAGGTTTTTTCGATATTATTGATGGGATGTTATAGTAATATAGTTTTAGAAAAAGGACAACCTGCTAGACGAGCGACATCCCATTGCGTCGGACAAGGCTATGGGAATCGAACCCACAACCGAAGTACGACTGGCCTTTATCGCCTACCACTGGCCTACAGGAAGTCCATGTTTAGTAGAAACTAGTTTTATTATATTAAGTAGTATGATATACTAAGTAGAAGTCCATTTTAGGAACCATATATGATTAATCTCAATATAGATCGACTTATGTATATAATTTTTGCTAACCTTTTGTTTGAGACAGATGGAATGACCCATTATTCTATCACATGATCTGCTAACACTACACGAATAACAAATTAAACTTCATTTATTTAAGAGTTGAAGTGGAAATTGTTCAAGGCACGAACAACAGTGAGATTGTACCAAAATAAAGTAAGTATTTATTCTAATTCAAGTTTTCATCTTTAGGGAAATGATCTTGAAAACAAAAAATGTTGTTCTAGTGATCTTATACCTGATGAATCAGATGGTACCTTATATCATCACAAATCTATGGATTTGTGATTACTGGATTTTCCATAGCCATGTTCTCTACCACTCTCCATCAGAACATGATGGTTAGATTTCTCTTCCATATCCATATTTTCACCTATGTGGAAACCCAGTGATTAGTTTATTTGGGTAACCGTTACATTTCATACTTTTGTTTTTAAAGATTGGTTTTGGTATTCCTTTTTACGATGTGGGTTTCGATTAAAGAAACTTTCGAATAGTAAACCATTTATAACCCCGACGAATTTCGAGGGCGAAATTCATTTTAAGGGGGTAGAATGTAACACCCAGAGATTTTATGAAAAATATTATTTTTAATTTCATTAATGTATTGTGTTATATGCTACACCAAAAGGAGATTTCAAAACACACATCTCTGACCTGGCTTGAATTAGATGCAATCGCGACCTTCCACGATAGCGTGTGTTGTACGCAACACCAAGTTTTGCTAAACAAGGATATGATATTAAGATATTATGAAAACTAGCCGTTATGAGTAGTAATAACCACTTTTGAAATTTTTTAAATTTTATCTCTCAAAATGGACTTCATTTTTGGATTCGGAGTATCGAATTTAGCCTAAGGTGAAATTTTGGTACTTTTCGGATAACTTTCATATTCTGATGAATAGTGAAAATTACTAAATTTTAATTAAAAACAACTTTATTAATCGAAATAATTAATAGTGATAAATTATTAATTTGAGTGGTTTTAAAGTATATTTAGAATATATTTTCACAATTTAATACAATGTTGGTCATTGGATGTAATTTCACATTTAAACCAGTTATAAACAAGTGTCAATCATTTGATAGTTATTATCTCTTAAAAACACGCTATTTGTTGTGACAGCGGAAATTAATTATAAAATTAATTAATGCAACTTATATGTTGGGGATTTTGTAAAATAGAAATCATTTTTGAATTCGGAATAACAATTATAGCTTAGGATGAAATTTTGGCATTTTTCTGAAAAACATCAATTTTTGATGAATAGTGAAACCACTAAGTGGTAGGTTAAAAACTGAATTTTGCATAAAACTTAATTTTACCGCTTCTGTGAATGGAATTTCGAAAATCCGACAGACACGGTTGATATCAGTAAGTAAAATGTGGTTCAATGAGATAAAAATAATTTTTTTGGTGAATAGTAACTTTTTACTTTTTTTACCGCGGTTAATAGTAAATAGGGTAACTAAGGGTAAATATGATATTACTATTACCCTAACACATGTCCTAATTATATTGGATAAGTTTAATTAGACCAAAAACAACCTTATGAATATAATATGACCATTTAGGTCCACTTGGATTAGATTATGACATTTAATATTATTTTATTTAATGAATAGTTAAAATAGTTAAAATCAAAGTTTAATAAGTAAATCATTTTTAATATGGTGTTATACATAATATAATTTCGACTATAAATATTAATTAGAAATATAAAATAATTTCCTACATAATGGTATTTTATTTGTAATTTTTATACTTTAAATAATTTAATTTATTTATGACACAACGATGATGCTGTAATTACCTTTTTAAGAAAATATTAACATAATTGATGTTATAAATGCCCAAATAAATGTAATTTGAGACTTTTTATGACATACACTGATTTTATAGGTAAATATGACATGTTATTGTTGATTTAGGTATCTTGGTTCGAACTTATCATTCTGTTAGAAATTTCATAAAAATCATGTACCAAATAGTGTCAAAATTGACATAAATTAGTTTTTAAAACAAATATTATATTATTAATTGTTATTTAATTCCTAAAAATCTAATGTTTGGCCAAATTACTTAGATAAGGATAGATATATTATTAATAAACAACTTGGGGTTCCTTTGGCTTCATATAGTAAGTTTATTAACCATATAGTGTAAGAAAACAAAAAGACACGGTAAAAGTTAAATTATTTAACTTCGAGTTAAATCTAATTGATAAGGTTAAAATAATAACCTAAACTTGTCTAAATACTATTTTATGAGAGGATTTCGACCCATCCCCACTTTAGCTTAGAAATAAGACCCTTTGGAACCATTATAAACCGATTTTGACTTTAATATAAAATAATATTTGGAGATTTTCCTAAGATGCCCCTCTCCTCCCTTATAAAAGGGAACCTCCTCCCCCTCCTCCTCACACCAATTTGAGTACTCAAGCTCGGACAAACCCTACCAAAATCCCTTCTCCACTTCCCTAGAATAATCCTAGAGGTCCTGGCCTTCTTCAAAGACCAATCTTAGTTCCCTAAGTGGAGGATTCAAAGAGGCGTTTCAAAGAAGAGGTAATATCCATTATCGATATTTTCAATTTCTTTCTTCTTCAACTTCTTCTTCTTTAGTTGTTTCATGATAAAGTAATAACATCAGTATTACTTAAATACTGATATGTTATTATAAATATTAAAGAAACCTATTTCACCTTCTATCCATCCTACGGAAAAATGAAATCACCGCGCGTGCGTACGTACGGAATACCGTCTCCACGCCGTGGTGTAATCTATTTTCCACCATCACCTTAAAAGGATGGGTATAATGGTGTAATGAGTAACTATATATGATTATTATAAAGTGATATTGATACTGAAATAGTATACATACACTTCAACACAATTCCACGACCATGGGAACGATATCATCGCTCGTGCATACGTGCGGACTACCGTCTCCACGACGCGATGAGATTCATTCTCAATGATTAACCATTCATGAATGATTATAAAGTATATATAGTAAGTACTAATGAAATATATGACATAATAATGATACTGGATTTATGTATATATGTATGTCATCTACTTAATTCCATTCAATTCAATATGGAAACGAAAACAGCGTTCATGCGTACGTACGGACTACCGTCTCCATGAACGGTGTATTTCATTCCATTTATCGATATATTATATTTTGAATATATATTATATATAAATCATGTTTTACATTCTGGATATAAGTAATCATGATCCATGTAATCATATTAATAATTACAAGTTGAAAACACGAACGACAAATGAGACGATTTTACCCAAAACGCTACATTAACATGAATTTATAAAAGAATGGGTAATATAAAGCCATAAGTGGACCATATATGATATAATAACAATGAATATGATTATGGAATAAGTCAATAACCTAATTTAAATCATTATTCAGGAGGTTCGGACACTTACGAAGCAAATCAGACCTAAGGTAAGGGAAATATCACAATCTCATTTTTATCCGAGATTGTTTATAATTTGGCATTTACTGAGGTTTATTTTATCATCCAAATCCATGTTTCCTCAATATGTAATATTATTTCCATCCATATAAAAAAATTTAAATACAATTTTACCCTTCGGTGATTTTTTAGTAAAAGATATGAAAGGAATCTTTTGTCGTTTTTCGTACGAGGTACTTTTTGACTTTTCCGACAAAAGTATGAGAAGAATGTTTTTTTTAACTTATACGGCATGAATGGATTTTTAAAAAATTATTTCCAAGAAGCTTCCTTTACAAGTTTTCAAGTTTATTTTTAATCAACTTCTTTTAGTTTAAAATTTTATGACATGTTAAGAAAGGAAAATGTTTTTGAAGATGAAAGGATATTTTCCTCAAGAATGGAGTTCAAGTTTTTTATCAAAATTATTTTCCATCTATGATATTAAAGGATTCTGTTTTTATCCCTATTATTACATTGATTTTATTATGTTGTGATGGAATTATTTTTATGAATTCCTTTATCCTATATGAATTGTTTTATGATGTCACGATGTTTAAGATTCCAATTTTGATTACATGGGTTATGAAATGATGTATGATTTATGATTTTGCGGCACACATAAGAATGGTATCATTATGAGACGGGTGGGACCTATATCACCCTCCAATGCATTGGGTAAAGATTTTATATCTCATGAGATAGTCATGGCTGGAACGGTAGGTTATACCGGTTCAGTTAAACATGACTGAAATGAGGGTGACTCGGTTCAGAAAGGGACTTTGTCCACTAAGATAGGCTTGGCAATGAGTCTTGACTAATAAGAAATGATTCTCTATGATTATGTGTGTATGCCACAAAGTTTCATGTTCTATGTTATGATTATTGGGATTTCATTTCACTACTATGATTTATCCCATGTTATGAAATTGTGCTCTCTTTTGCAGGTTAATATTTCCAAAAGTTATGTTCCTATGAATATGATGTGATTTATTTTTCTTTTGTTTACCCTTACTGAGCATTTGAGCTCACCCTTTTATGTTTTATTTTCCCCAGGATATAAAGAAAGGTTTTAGGTAAAAAAGGGAAGATCTTTATGGGAGATATTGGAGATCTTTCACCACGATTAGAAGATTACGTTCCGAGTTTCCAAAGACACTAAACTATTACAATCCTTGTGTGTGTGTTTTTTTATTATGTACTAAGTATTCCGCAAATGTAATGTAATGTCCATGTATGTCAGGATTCGGGTCTCTACACCTTAAATTTTATTTATGTGTATATGTTAAAATATTATTACCTCTATTTGTTTACCCACTAATTATTTGCCTATATTATAATGGTTATATAACGTACCATTGTGTATTTTGTGTAAAGACCCAGAAATGCCTTGTAATTTTTTTAATTAAATTGAATTATTACAAGAGTGAAAAAAATGATGGCACGTGATTCCCAGACCCGGTGTGCCCAGAACAAAATTTTCAAATTTTTTAAGGTACATTCTGTAAACATGCGGATGGAAATTTATATCTTTTTAATTGGTGCTCATATTCAAAATTTGAGGTCACGGTTGGATTCACACTAATTAGATTTTCTTTAGGGAAGCTTAAATTCGACTGGCATGGGTCAGACGAAAAAAATAATTTTTGAACTTTTCAAAAAAACAAGAAATCACTATATAATTTATTTTATTCTTTCTGCAATGGATGATTGGTGGATGGAGGGACTGCATAGCAACATCAGGCATTAATTGAGGGTCATCTAAATAACTTGAACTTCTTATTGTGTTACCACAACACTTGCGGTTTAATAGGTTCATTCATTAGGATTCATTAATGAATCATATTAATGAACAAACAGGGGGAGTTAACTTTATATTTATTTAATCAAATCATTAGAACAGGTTTTGGGAACCTATGAGAGGACTCTTGAAAAAGTATTGGGGACTTCATCCTCAAATGAATAATGGAGATTCAACGACGCCATTTATGATTCGATCTGGAGATCGATGAACACTGACAAAAACCTTCAAACACGGACCCTTATTCCTCATCCACATCATCTTCCAACATGTTAAAGGTATGAGGTTTAAATTCTTGTTTACATTTAAATTATTTTTCCCACTTTGTACTTGAACGATCTGAAGAACGTAGATTATCCAACTAACTGGTTGATCCGTGACTCATTAGTTTTTGAGGGAGGTTATCGCGGGAGTTCATTTTTGTGTTTTTATTAAATCTTATGAGGATTATTGTTTCACCCATATGTTTTAATGCTAACATGGAGGTTGTGGGCCAATGACCAAAGCCAGGACCCTCCGCTAAACATATTCTTGATGAGTTCTTCATTGGAAAATGATCAACTTGTTGGCCCTGCAGAACCGAGGGCCACACATTGAATCTGGCATCCGAGGAGGCCCGTAGAAGCATATGGAAATAGAATCAGACCTCTGGAACATCACCGGTGGCCCACGGAATCTCCACTGGCTGAGAGGATGGGGCGACTCCCATAGTCGTCGCAACGGACTGGGGAAGACGACCGATGCCGACTACATTGAAGGTAGGCGGCATGCCACATTGAACATTTCATGGTGGAGGTGGACAAGGACCACGAGTAACACTATAGAACAGTCCATGGGACTCATCAGTAGAAGGAGTGACACCTGGATGTCACCGCCGGTTGAATACCGAGCAACCCTTGTCCGTTCGTTGGGGATTTGGGACGGCGCCCTGCTGACGGGCCACGCCCAGCCGGCGGACCGGATCGGGTCTAGTCGGTCTGGGCTAGGCCTAGTTGGTTTGTGCCGTTTAGGTTTGGGCCGGGCCGGGTTGGACCTAGGTTAACCAAGACCAGGTCGGGTGGGGTCCTTCCAACTGGGTCGGACAAGACCCAGACCCTTTTCAATTCAGTTTCACTTAAAGGGCTACATATTTTAAACAAGACTTCCATATGATGAACCGTCTGTGGAGCAACAACCCTTAGGATAATGAAGTCTTTTTTAGATACTTGAATTGGGTTTTTGATAATGTTTTTTATGTATGGGTTGGATCAGATTCAAATCCAACTGGGCCCTTGGCATTAAAATTCCTATAACTAACAGACTGGGCATCTGATTGACCCGTCGTCTATTGCATTGGAACCCTGATGACATGGCTATTCTTCAAGTTAATTTTTAGTGGGACTTCATGGTGTTTGAGGTATGAATAATGGATTGAGGATCATATCCTCCAAGAATCATGTGTGCTATGTGCGGGAATCCGGTGGTTGGATGTGACATGAAGAAACAACATTGATCCTATGTGGGGCTGCACCTAGCGATCCTCTGAGTGGGTCATCACCTAGTGATCCTTTCTATTTCTACACCTAGAGATCCTTTCTGGGTCTTCACCTAGATATCCTCTATGGTTTAGCACCTAGTGATCCACTATGTTGGTCAAGACCTAGAAATTCTATCTGTGGGTCGGCACCTAGTGATCCTCTATGGGTCAGCACATAGCTATCCTCTCTGGGTCATTACCTAGTGATCCTCTATGGGAAAGAACCTAGCGACCATGTGCAGTCCTACATAAAATCCCTCCCAACAAAATAAGATGACCTAGGTTTGAGACTAATCATCTTTATTCGTGATTCTTAAGATATATATCGGGTTAGAGAAGAGTCCTTATATTTTCTTTGTGATTGGAATCATGATTTGTTATTTTTACATTGTGGAATTCTGGGAGAACATCGTGGGTCTCTAGGTCTCTATTGGGTATTTTTATACTCACCCCTTCACGGGCTTCGTCCATACCTTTTTGTGTCTTGTGAATATTTTGAGTAACTTAGATCGAGGTTTGAGAGTCAGGACCAGACGGTGCAAAGAGGCCACCAGTTGACGCGGAGAGATGCAGTGATGAGCTGTACCAACCCTTCAGGTAGGAACCTTGGCAGATGACATGATGAGTAGTTTTTCATTTTTTTCTGTATTTTCTTTTAGTTGGGTATGTATTCTAGCCCATTCTACTTCAGTTCACACTATTAATTTTAGTATGTATACTATGTGGATTTTTCTTATTATGTACCCGGTCAATGTGTTTTCTTGTTTAAATGAAATACCTTCCCATTTTAGGGATATTCCTTTCTGATGCTATTCTCCAACCCCAAACCAACGGATGGCAGTTTTGGGGTAATCATGACACTGGCCCCAGGGGATGGGTCATGATAATGTGGAATCAGAGGGGTTAGTTCTTATAGAAGAACTAAGAATTTATGTTTTCAATGGAGAAATAGTGTTATGTGTCTTGATTTTGGGTTTCAGTTCTGGGAGCATAGTGTTGGTGCGGTGGCCGACATATCAATACACAAGGACCCTGAGTTATGATTTCAAACTCAATAAATGAAAACAAATATTTCGCATGTTTTTTAAAATGATTTTATTTTGATATCTTTTGAGTTATCTCACCAGGTTAACTTATTTATTGTGGCATATCGATTTTTTAGAGGATGTAGACGTGTATATAGCTAGCCCAAATTATAGAGAGAGTTCCTGATGACATCCCACTAAGAAATGATTATTTGGTGTAGGGCCCTCTTTCAGCAATAGTACCTTCGGGTAGTGAACCAGAAGCACAACCACCCATAGGGTATCAATTTCTACTAGCCCTACTTGTGTACCATGAACGCCGACTGATCTCACTTCACAAGTTCTAAAGACAGAGGCTTCTGAGGTTTCGATGTGAGACAAAACCCTAGGTAGCTGAGGGCTAGATGATGGTTGTGGCATAGGTTTTCCTCTTGGTTGAGACACTAGTAGAACAGATGGTGATCCTAACTGCAGGCCTCTTCTAGGGAACAGTAGGGATGTGGTGTAGCTTGACGCTCCAAACACATGAGGAGGCGACACTCTCATAGTTATACTTCTAGATACTTTTTAGGGTGGATTTTGAACCAGCGTCCACACGCTTAGTGCGTATTCAGGATCTATTGCACTTACAGAAGGGTAGCCTGAAAGTGGCCCAGTACTCGCAAAGATTCACTAACCTCTCTTGGTACTATACCATCATGGTACAAGACCCATTCCTCAGGGCCTAAACCTATGAGTAGGGTCACCGACAGAAGATCAGAGCATCTATGATATCCCTCAACATCCCACCTGCAAGGCCATAGTCTAATACATTACATAATCTTGAATTAAGTTAATAATTCCCATTGAGAATCGTTTAGGGTCTAGTGGTTTAGAGAATTACACCATAACTTATACATAAAAATTTCAATATTATAGGTAGACACTTCTATAAAATATCCATTTTTTTCATAAAGAAAACTCTTAAAAAATGAAACATGTCTAGTTCCATGTTTTAGATAACATTACATTTCCTTGATCCCATACATGACGCTATTCTTCTTTATGTCATATTAAAAAAATTCATAAACCTAGTATGAGCATGAAATACAGATTATGGGATATAAAATAAGGGAATAAAACATTATTCCATGAATACATACACAACAGATGCTCTTTAACATTCCTCATGAAATCAAAAATCATAAAGTTAACTTGTGGCATAGATAACATATTCACATTTTAGCTTTCACAGCTATGTAGGGAGTTAGTTTTGGAATACCCATCATAGTATATTCCCTAAATCTCATAAGAGAAACATTAACTTTTACCTCCATCATGTTACCCAATGCATTAGAGAGCTATTTCGGTTCACCCGCCCTAGGTTTATCACTAAACCACCCATATAATAAAAAAATCCCCAAGAACCATAAAATCTTCCTAACACATAAAACAAAAATAAAGGAAAGATATCATTTTCCACATTTCAATCACAAGATATCATTTCAAGATATTGACATTATTAGCTAACTTAAAACATTCCAAATGAAAAGTTTTGAATGAAATTGTCCCATACCACATTGAAAAATTGGAAAGTGATTTACAATTAAAAACACTCATTTCCATATAAATGAATCCTTAAAATCATTAATAAAACATAGAAATGAAATTGAAGGAATTATAAAATTAAATCTTTAAAACATTTTAAATGATGTTTTAGTAAAATAATTTTTTACCACTTGAGAAAATGATGAATAAAAATCATTGAAGAATAATATCAAAGAGAACTATAAATATCATGATAATATAAAAATTCATAATATAAAATGTTAGAAGGGTTGTATATACACTTTATAGGATAATAAAGTTCCATAATTTCATGATATTCCTCAATTAAAAGAGATTGATATGTAGTCCCTTACAATGATTGTATCATTAGATTAAGGATAAATCAATGAAGCAATTATGTGTGAAAAATGTAAATACACTAAATATATGTAGATATTAATTTTAAAACATTAATAGTTCATTCACACATATTAATTTCATGATATAATCAAGAAGAAGAAGTTTAACCCAAATAATTGAAATTTGGTTAAGAAGTTCCCTCACAAAAATTCGGCAGCCTAACAGCGTCACATAAAAATTCAGAAAATTAGTTGATGAGAGAGAGAATAGTCCTCCATCACACGAACAAAATATTTACAGCAATAAAGATATATAGTAACATATCCAAAAATTTGAAAATTTAAATTTAAATACATAATAGGGAAAATACTTTGACTAAAAGAGAATGGGTGAAAGGTTCCCTTACCTTGAGTCTGACTTGTCATGTATGTTCCTTGTTATTCTGGAATAATTAAATTAAATTAATTTATAATTTATTCATAACATTTTTCATTTTTATTATTCCTTTTATATCACTTATTAACTTAATATAATAATAAGTTTATTATTTGAGTTTATGTCAAACATTTTGTCGATGTTCAGAACATGAGTCAAAAATGAACTTGATATAATTAAAAATTGTTCATGTGGTCAAAAATTATATTATCTCTAGAATGATATTAAAGATTTAGATATCCTATATATCATATATATCTAGTATATATGTTTTTATAATATTCCATAATGGGTTGAGATAAGAAATGAAATGCATCGTTCATGGAGACGGTAAACCGTACGTACGCATGAATACTACTTTCAATTATTTTTTATATTTAAAGGAATGAAAACTAAATGATACATAGGTATATTATAAATATAGAATAATATATATGTTATATATGTTACATATTTTCAGTAATATTATCCTTTATATGTTTTATGTATTGCATGAACGAGTCATATCACTTTGCGCAGGCGGTAGTCCGCACTTCCTCTAACGAAATTATCGTATATATACAACATGAAAAGCATAAAGATATGTTCTAAATGAGAATTTAAAAATCATATATATAAAATATATATCATAAATATCATATATAATTTCAGTTCCATCATAATGGCCACCATGATAGTTTTTAGGAGAGGATTGAACAATCATCATTTCGTGAGGCAGTAGTTCGTCGTCCACAGAAATAGTATGTTATATACCCATTAGACAGATGTGTGTATAAGTGTAGTTAAATCCTTATCAAAACAAAAACCTAGTATATTTATGATATTGGTTTTTTATGAAATAATAGAAAAATAATAGGATAGGGAGTAAAAAATTAGAATAACGGAAAGGAGTTTTAGAGAAGATGCTACCTCTTAAAACGTGTAACTCTTTTTCATTTGAGCCAAAACAATTTTTTGATTTTCTTTATGCCAAGCAGAAAGCATCTTGGAGGAAGAGGGGAATCATGTGAGCTTCATGGATTATATTTTGGATGATCTAATGGTCTTGAGAGGTGTTTGTAATGGGTTATAGGTGGTGGCCTTTTATAAGAGGGAGGAGGGCCTCGTTAGGAAAGTTTGAAGGTATTATTTTATTTTAAAATTATTTTCAGTTTCAAATGGTCCAAAACTGATTAAATTCAAATATAATATTAATATAAGTCTAAATAAAACTATAAAATAAAAAATTAGATAGGTTTTGGATATTTTTTAATCCTTATCTATTTATTTAACCCTTTTTTACTCTTATTGTTGTATCAAGTATTTAACACTTTGAGAATCAAAATGACACCAAAACATGAAAAATATCAAATTAAAGAGTGAAAAATACAATTTTAGACTTCTGATAACTATTTAGAAGAATCATATAACTTTTTTTTTGAATTTTTATAATATCTAATAAAATATTTTATATTTTAAAATATGAATTATGTCAATTTAAACACTATTAATATCATTATTTTTAAAAAACCCATAAAAACATGATTTATTCAAAAAAAATTATTAATAAAAAGACAACATGTATATATCATCGAAAAAGTTCGTGGATGACATCAAAATAACAAAATAATATTTATTTTAACAATTATAATATCATTTATTTTAAACCTTTATCAATGAAGCTATCACTACATCATCATTATATAATAATAAAATTTATTAATTTAATGTATAAAAAGTAAAAACAAAATAAAATGAAGTTGGAAATATTTTTAGATTTCTAGTTAGTTTTTTATAATAAAAAATAAAACTTATATGTTCCCATATAAATTTTTTTCTACTAAAAGATATATGTTTAAGTGACCTTTTCCTTAACATTAAATTAATTTTTATAAAATATTATTTTCCCTTAAAAGTGGATCCATGAGGTCCCAAAATCGACCTGAGGATTGCCATGGTCAGAGATGTATCATCCAATTGGGTTAGGATACATTTTAGGGTAATTTAATATTGTTATAATATTATTTTTTACCCGTATTTACAAGATTTAACCTTTAACCATGGTGAATAAAATATTTACTGAAGTTACTATTAAAAATATATGAAAATAAAAGTTGCATATTTACACAATTCGGACCTCCCAATTCCAAATATTAAATACATTTTTTCCATATTCAAATTATATATGTTTCATAAATTAATTTCAACTTAATTACTGTTGTCAAAAACCAAAAAGTGTGTTATTAAGAAATAAAAACTACCAAAAAATTGATATGTGTTTATGTCCAATTTCAAAGTAAAATTACTTTAAATGACCAAAATTTTAATAAATGATAGAAATATAATATAATTAAACTTTAAACGAAATTAAAAATGTAATCTAAATATATAAATTAATAATACGAAAATACAGTTTTCACATAAAATGCAGTATTTTTAACTATTCATTAAAAATGAACTTTATCATAAAAATACCAACAATTTACCCAAAGTAAATTTTGATGTCCTACTTCTAAATAAGATGTTTATTTTGTCAAATGGAACATATAAAAGTTAAAAAAACTATATTTAAAAAGAGCTCGTCATTAAAAGGCGGTAAATTGTCTTTTTATAGTTTATTAGAGTATTTTTGGCTTAAAATAGGATTCATTCTTATTTTAAGCCTCTAAAATATATTGGATAAATTTAAAGACATTTAACAAACAATTTTAATCCTAATTTAGTGAGTTTTTTTCATTCTTAGCAAGACAACAACTATGCATTTACTACAATTAAAATAATAATAATAATATATTATTTTTCAATATAATTCGACATTGTGTGCAATGTAATATTTAAGAGAAATATGTTGTTGTGTGTTGATTAAGATATCAAATAAAGTCCACCCATTAACAAAAATTAGTATTTTATTCATAAATATTAATAGAAATCAAAAGTATTATTCTATAAATACCTGGGACATTACATCTTTCCCCCTTTTGAGAATTGCATCCTCACAGTTTTTATAATTGGCCTTGAAAACTACATCGGAAGTACCACATCTAAAAAAGAGTCAATAAATCTATCGCTTTTAAAGATATAAAGATAAGTAAAAAGTCCACACAAGATAACACATCATAGGATTCAATGAAAACATAGATATGGATGAGAACACTAACTATCAAGTTCCAATAGAGAGTGATAGAAAACATGATTACGGGAAAGTTAACAATAAGAAAACAAAAAACTTGGGTTTGGTTAAACAGTATTTGATTCCCCAAAATGAAAAGTAAATATAATTTTTTTTTTGTTTTAAGTTATTTTTCATAAAATTGAGTAATTTATTTATAATCTTGACTGAGAACATAAAGAAACATACTTACATGTCATGCAGACTTTCATCCTTTACTTAATTTCTACAACAAAATCCTCTTTTCTCCAAATGATGAGTATTCAAGCTGACTTGGTCCCATAAAATGTGCCAGAATCAACATCTATATAATCACATAATTCAAAAAATATGAACTATATATTTCCCATATCTTTTTACATTAACCAAAACCAAAATGGTTAGTACGAGATCAGATAATCCCCCAAAAGGATAATCCTTTATAAAAACAAATAAATATCTAAATCTCCAAAATTTAACAAATTGTTCCGAATGTTCAAAAAAGACCATTAAATTCACAATCATCTTTAAAATTCTCCAAAATAATCCAAACATTGTTTTAAACACACAATTTATATGGATTTGATCACACAGTCTTCCACAAAAATCATAACATTTATCTTCAAAAAACATTGTATACTCTTAAAGTCACTTACATAAAAGTAATTAACCTAATCACATATTCTAAAAGATAGGTTAATAATTTCCATAACTAACCCAAATTGTAATATGTTCACAATAATACATAGATTCTTCCAAAATTAAAATCCACCATTAATCCTCAAATTAAATTCCACAATTTTCTATTTTCATTACGCATATAGTTTCCCAAAAGAACAAATTCCTTCCAAAATAACCTTTATCACTTAATAACCAAATCATTATACAATGCTATGGATATCCATTTTATAAAATAGATGATCCCAAATAAACATTTTATTGATCAATAATATCATTTAACTAAAAAGAATAATTCATACTAACCACAGACTTCACATAGGCTAATGGTAGGAGATACACCCTTGTCGCCCTTCGGTTGCTGGTTCAACTTCCATGGCCTTGCTGGACATGATGGGCTTTTATCTATCCTATGGGTTTTCCTTTTTCTAATACCATATAATTCTTTATAACATTATAAAGAATAAGATAATTTCCTCCAAAATAACCATACCCTATTTTATCCTCAACAGTTATGTAATATCATTTATTTTTCATCCCGAAATGAAATAACAATTTATCAACTAGAAAAAAGATCATATGAATCCCTTAGGTTATCCATTATGTCCACATATTCCTTCCTTGAATCAAATTTGTACATATCAAATTTTATGGTTACACGTACTAGAAAAAGTCTTCCCATGTAATCCCATTATTAAAATATCCTTAATACATATAATCATTTCATTAATAAAAAATCTAATATAACACTTCAATAACATATATTTATAAATCCTACTCATTAAACGTTCATCATGATCCATTAACCATTATTTTACATATTATTCCTTAATAGTTCATTCCTACAAAAAATATCATGAATCATATCCTAATAATCAATAATTTCATGACATCTTATAAGAAATAATCTATACCATTCATTAGTCATTGTCAATTTCATTGTCTTTGTTGGGAATGAAATTAGGTATTGGTAAAAATATATTTGTACGGTCCTGCTGATCCCATTCTCGAAATTTCTTCATAGGATATCTATTAGTATAATGACCATTTAAACCACATTTAAAACATTCAATTGATCCATTGGAAAGAACTTCTTTCCCTTTCCTGGAGTCAACTGGATGATTCCTTTTTTCATGGAAGGGTCTTGATTTATGACCTTCATTACCAATCCTATAGCATCTTCTCGTCCCTTTGAAGCATTTTCATATGTGTTTCATTCCACATCCTTGAAACATAGGTTTTTGAATATACTTACCTTCATGATTATTACTGAAGTTCTATTGGGATTCATTTCTCGCATATATGATGCCTTAGAAAAATCATCAAGGTTCAAGTGGTCGATTATGAATCGAGATAGTTGGATGAGGATAACTAAAAGAGTTCTCATTATAGCTCCCATTTAATTTGGTCTCATAATCATAAAACCATCAAAGTTTTCTTCAGATCCATTCTGACTTGGGTGCCTGCTAGATTCAACCATTTACTAAAACCAAAATGGTCTGTGGGAGTATATCAGTTAAATCATCATATACTATCTTATGAGGAGGGTAAACACTAAGATATACTTATTCATGATATTAAAATCTCATTAGATTTATCTAAAATAACTATTGCTATTTATAATATTCTAACCATTGTGGCTATGTCACATATTCATAAATAACACCCTAAACACTAAATTTATCTAAACTGACCTATGATACCAACTATGTGGCCCCAGCCTTAAAAATTACATAATCTTGAATTAAGTGAATAATTTATATTGAGGATCTTTTCAAGTATGGATATTTATAGAATTAGGTCACAACTTATACATAATTACTTGAATAGTACATGTTGAAACTTCTACCCAGTATCCATTTTTTCATAAAATAAAATCTCTTAAAAAAGAAACATGTCTAGTTCTATGTTTTAGATGGCATGACTTTTCAATGATCTCATCAATGACCCTATTCATCTTTATTCCACGTGGAAAAAATTTATAAAACAAGGTATAGCCATAAAAATATTGGTAATGGATATAAAATAAGGGAATAAAACTTTAGTCCTTGAATACATACATAATATAAGATCTTTAACATTCCTCATGAAATCATAAGATTTTTGAATAATACATAGAAATAATAAATAATAAAGGTAAATTGTGGCATCCATAATATACATACATTGTATCTTTCATAGATATGTAGGTATTTACGTTTTTAATACTCATCATAGTATATTTACTAAATCTCTTTGGAGAAACATTAACGTTTACCTCTATCACATTACCCAATGAATTGGAGAGCTATCTCGGGCTCACCCACCCTAGGTTTATCATAGAACCTTTCATGTCACGAACCAGCCCGGGTCGACCCTGAACCGGTCACCCGAGCCGGTCCGCGACAAGTCCCGAGGAGCGTTCCTGATCCCCCCGGGATGGCAACTAGTGTCGGGCATCACAATTAAGCAGGTGGGAACGATTTTAGCCCAAACAAAAGTAAATAGAACAGAGCGAGTAAACACTAACAGCAGAAAAGAAAATAAAAGCCACATGACCACGTACCTCCATGTGACCTCTCAGGTCACCACCAAACTAGAGAGAAACCTCACTCCAACTCTGAGCGACTCAAAACAGAAGACCTGAGCAAGGGAAGACCTGAAACTGAAATGATGATATAGGCGTGAGCATTAAAAATGCCCAGTAGGTAAGCCAACATAAACCACTGAATCCAAATGTTTCCTTTCCCAAGAAATCTATTGACACAGGTTTGAAAAATACAATTATAAAATAGATTTTTCACATTTAAAAATAAACAAAATGTTTTCACCCATTTGAAAATCCAACGCACACTATAAATCACTTTCAAAACCATTTCCTATTTTTATAAACAAAACCAAATACAGATAATACTACGACTGTGCTAAAAAGGAACAGGTAAACAGTGCAGGCTGAAAACAAACCAGTGAAACAGGAAGTAAACAAGAAATGCATGATGCAGGTAGTTGAAAAGGACACAAGTAACAATATGAGCTGTAAAGAATAACTGTAAGTAAACAATCAAGGAAGCAAGTAACCATGGGTGATCCTAAACATCCCTAGAAAATCCCTGGACGTACTCGGGTTCAGACTACCTGCCGGCGTGGTACTCCATAGTCAATAACCAACGGGCCATCCTAATAGCCAACCAGTGGCACGTCCCTCCTGGCCTGTCCACAACTCCAGGGGGTCCTAACCCGTCTAATCAGGGTTAGCAAGCAACCGTCACTCGATAATCTACAAGACGCCCAGGAACCCATGGTGGTTTTAGTAACACTGTGTAAGTGGGAGGCCCATGCACGTGTGACTCATCTCACCGCACTTGCCAACCCCTTACACGGACATCGCTACACGACAACCCTCGAAGGGAAGTCCCCCTGTAGAGATGCCCTCACAAGTATATATATATATATGTATGTACAATCACATCGCAATTAATAAAGTGCCAACCGGGCCTTCACGTCATTTAATTATCAAAACCACTTCATAAAAATACCTGAAGTCGCCAAGCGAGCACTCAGTTTTTTACGAAATCAAATGACTTTACACAAGCATTTCACAATATCTTTTTCAAAAACTCACGTGCTGCTTTTGTATTAAATAAAAGGCCAAACGAGCATATTTTCGTAGATTTATTTTTAAACCAGTTCGATGTGTCTCATGAAGAGGCGAACACATTTTGAAACCAAGAACCATCTAGAAAAGTCGAGATTTAGAGAATATAAAAATAAATAAAAATAAAAATAAATGGTAACAATTTCAAACACCATCTTCATTTGAGGGCACATCCATGTGTGCACCTGGTGCACCCATGGATGTGTCAACATCCAACGGTGCGTCAAACCTGCAAAGGGGCACGACAACACTTCCAAATGATACTAAATTTCATAAAACTAACCAGCACAGGATAATAAGATCCAATAATGATTCTTTCTTTACAAAAAGAAAACACCGCTCAAGACAACCAATAATAACATAAGAGAACATAAGCATTTAGTTCCACGTTAGTTGGAAATGCCTAAACAGGTGCACTATATAAACAATAGAAAGTGCAGGACAATATCTAGTGCACAACTACCTTGGTATAAAATATATTTGCTTCAAACTTAACTTTCGAACAAAAGCTAGGAATTTTTAAAACACCAAAATATGCCGCGCAAGGATATCATAAACACGCGAATCATGGAATAAAATTTATTTAAAATAATTCTAGCATCAGCTGAGTACCTCGAAAAGGAAACAGTTGAGTTCTCCTACCTCAAACAAGGATCGGACGTGACGGAAACCCAGCAGAAAGTAGAACGAACCCCTGCGGACTAACTGCGTACGCTGAACAGTGAAAAAGTACACGTTACTCAACCCGCGACAGAAAAAGAATTATTTAAAATTAAATAAAAACACTAAGATAAATATATATAGGGAAATAATAAATACATGAATAAATAAATAATCAAAAGAATAAACAAATAGGTAATCAAACAAAATAAAACACAATTAAATGAATGAATGAATAAGTAAACAAATAAAGAATTAATTAATTGACAAATAAATAAATAACTCATTAACAAATACTAAAAGAAATGAATAAATAACTAACTAAATAAATAAATAAATAAATAAATAAATAAATAAATAAATAAATAATTTATTAATCAATTAATTAATAAACAAATAAGGAAATAACTAAATAATTGACTAATTAAAAAAATACTTAAATGAGTAAATAAATAGACAATTAATTAATCAATCAATTAATAAATAATAATAATAATAATAAGATGTTAATAATTAAAATAATAATAAATATAATAATAATAATAATAATAATGATAATAATAATAATAATAATAATAATGTGAAAATAATCACAGTGATAATAATAACATCATTATAATAGTAACACAACATGATAATAATAATGACAATAATCTAATAGTAATAATAACAATAGTAATATCAGTAATAATATGACAATAATAATGATAGAATAATATTAACAAAATATTAATAATAATAACAATAATAATATGATAATTAAAATATTAATAATTATAATTCTAACAATAAAGATAATAATAATTATAATAATAATAATATTAATAATAATGATAATACTAATAATGCCAATAATTATAATAATAATAATAATAATAATAATAATATAATATAATAATAATAATATATTAATGTAATAATAATAATATTATTAATATGATGAAAGAAAATATCAAAACGTTATAAAAATAAAAAGAACAACTTACAGCGGAGGGGGGGGGGGGAAGTGGCGCAGGCAGTGCGGTGGCCGGAACAGGGGTCGGGCGCGGCGCGCCGGGAGCTGGTTGCGCAGGGGATCCGCACGGAGCTGGGGCGCACGGATGCCGGATGGGGGTGCGGCCTCGGGACGGCGGCTGGAGTCACCGGAGGTGGCGGGAGTAGGGCCGGGATGAGAGGAGGGTGTGGGGAAGAGGGCGGTCGGGCGCGGTGCGCTGGACGGGGAGCGGCGGAGAGCCCGCTGGGTGCGGCGGGGTCGCGCGAGGGAGACGGCGACGGCCGGTCGTGCGAAGGGGTCAGGGACGGTAGCGGCGGCTGCTGGGCGCAGAGGCCGGGACGGAGGGAGAGGGGGGCTGCGCCGGAGGGACGACACGGGAGCGGGACGGTGGGTCGCGCCGGAAGGAGAGGAGGCTGGAGCTGGGCTTGTGCGCCGAAGAGGCAGGGGAAGGTCGCGGCAGCACAAGGTCGGGGAGCCGGAAATGGGGGCGCGTAGGTGGGGGGGGAAGAAGAAAGGGAGGAGTGAGGAGAGAGAGGGGGGTGTTGCGGCGATAGGGTAGGGGTACAGTGGATTAGGGTTTTGATTAGGTTTCTATATATATATATGTGATAAAAATAATGATAATATTATTAATAATAATATTAGTAACATTATAAGAATAATAATGACAAGTATAATTTTAATCATAAAACCTTAATATATTAATAATAATACTAAAACATCATAGTAATAATGATATAAAAACCTTATAATAAAAATAATGAAACTTTATAATATTAATGATAATAATGATAAAACTTATAATAGTAATAATAGAACCTATAATAATAATAATAATACATTAGTTAATTCTAATAATAATTATTTTGATCAATAATAAAATAATTTAAACATAATACATATATATACATTTATGCATATAAAGATATATACATAAACATATATAGAACTATATGTATATATACATTATTATACATATATATATATAAAACATACACAAACATATATAAAATAAAATTAACTATCATATTAATAACACAACTTAAATAGTGTTAATAATAAGATATCAACATAAAAATTATAATATTTAAACATGCCGGGTGAACACACGGTCACCCGTGCTGAATGCACGATCACCGCTAACGATGCGATGACCGCGCACCGGCGGGAAACCGCCAACGCAAATAATCTCCGAAAAATTTAAACCGGGACCAAGAAAGGAGAAAAATTACGGTCATCCGCGGTCGGGGTGTGACAATTCTCCCCACCACAGACACTTTCTGCCCCCAGAAAGTCACCATGCCACAAGTCGGTCAATATTTAAGTCCATGCCCCAACGGAACCAAAGTAACCGAAGAGAACTGAGAATCCCGGGATGACCTTACTCTACACGGGTCACACCCGACCGATCCAAGAGAAAGATGAAGCCCGAGGTTGAGGGGAGAACACGAAGGGGTTCTCCCCACCACAAGAGATCAACTTGTGCAGAAAAATTGACCATCTAAATAGACAACCCTAGGAAAAAAAAGGGGGGGTCGACGCGGTAACTCCCAACCGATTTAAACCAACTCTTATGGCACGAGTGAAAAACAACACCTTCACCGAAACGTTGAACCCTCGACCAAAGTCGACGACCTTCAACACTAGGGGGAAACCCATGGAAAATATTTAATCGACATCAAATTGGAGACATGATCCACCGAAGTCCACAAAGCATAACCACATCGACAACATAACTAAAACGAGGTCAACCCACAAAAGAGTCAAACACACTTTTAAGAAGGACACACGATTTAGAATATCACATTCACACGATAAGTCCACTTAGATTTATCATAGAACAAGTCCATCGTCACTTCATATCAAAACAACATGCTTACAACGATACTAAAACCTTAACAGCGGCGAACAAGTACAAAAAGATATTAATTGTTCCACCGTCAATACGAAAAACCTAACCTAGACTAAGGCTTCACAACCCTGGGAACCCCTGACTGTGCGCGAGCTTCACCCCGAGACTTGTGGCTGGGGCTCTGATGGCTGAAGCATCTTCTGCCTCACAGACAGATACTGACATTCTCCCATCACAGCTTCCTCTTCAAGCGACGCTTCTTGCAAAACTTCTCCAGATGACCCAGACAACCACATCGACGACACGTCTTCGGAGGGTTGCGACAAGATGGTTTTAAATGCCCGAAACGACCACACTGATAGCACACCACTGAACAATCTGTTGAACTGGAAATTGGAAACAAAGGGAATAACTCCTTTGGAACAGGTATCTCGGGCGCCTTTTCCTCACCAGTGGGGGAACTCTTACGAACAACCGGGGATGCTGAAGTATTAACCACCCGCACACCGGAAACCAACTCAGCCAAGAAAGCTTCCTCCACCAGCTTCTCGAAACAAAGGTCTTTATAAGGGAGGACTCGCTCCTTGATCTCTGGACGAAGACCCCCAGTGAAAAGAGAGACCTTCATGAGCTCATGCGACGCTACCTCTGGAGAAAAGGGAATCAGTTCCTTGAAATGGTCAACATATGCCTTCACCGTCCGTTGACCTTGTTCAATATGCACAAGCTCTCCCTTTTTCTCCAGCTTCACTTCCTCGGGTACAAACCATTGGATGAAAATGGTTCTGAAGACATCCCACGTCATTTCACCTTGCATTGATGATGGGGTAACCCTCTTCCATTGGTCTAGAGCTGGACCCTCAAACAACTCCATAATTGCACGAACCTTAACATTATCGGGAGTTCCCAACATTCTAAAGACCCTCTCCACTTCCTCGAGCCATTCCACTGCCTCTAATGGACCTTGATCACCATGGAGAATAGGCAGAGTCTGAGGAGGACTAAAAACTAGGCATGACATATCTGAATCCTTAGAGACCTTTCTGGGCGGCATTTCCTGAGCGATATATAAAACACAAAGCCAAAACCAATATCAAACTGAAGCAACATCAATAAAAGCATCTTCATCAAAAACAGTTGGCACAAGACCGAAAAAATGCGAACACAACCCAAAAATAAAATCTCCTTTTTAAAATGCCCTTTTTATCTTAGATTATAAAACCACCACTTTTTTTCATGACTGCTTTCCAAAACCAATCCATTTTCAAACCAATAGCTTTCCAAAACCGTTTCCCCTTTAAAACCAATTTAGAAAACAAAGTCAAGTGATAAATTTCAAATACACACCCAGGTAATCTCATGAACCATTGCACATGTCTTTATCCACATTCCATTCATACTCACACCAACATGCACTTTTCATGCATTCTCACACATGTGCAAACGTTCATAAAGAGGACCTGGGATTTCATCCCGAACCATTCTTAACCAATTCCAAGCAAACAACAGATTTCCAAATCAAGATATTTCAGTTTCTAAAACCCATTTCATACATTCAAAGTCTTTTAAAAGAAAACAGTCCAATTTTTCAAAAACCCTTTTTCATTTCAAACAACATACTTACACAGACCAAAACAAAAGCAGCATCCAAATTTGCATCAATCACTGAAATGGGGGACTTGTAGTCACGCTCAATCTGGCGACATGGTAGTGGGCCATGTCCCAAGTCAGCGTCGACCACTAGGAGGAATTGAAACCATGTACTCGGACTCCACATGGGCCACTACTCCATGTGAAATCACGATGTAACGTCGGCTTGCCTCCATTGTCATCTCTCAATCCAAGACAAACCAGAAAAGACAAGGACACAATTCCCGAACTACCCCTGGTAACTCGAGGATCAGTGCGAGCAAGAGTTCACGACGCTCTTCCCGTACCTACCCCTCGAGTTCCGACAGTCCTAATCTCGTTCTACCGAACAACCCAAATAACAAGAACCTGCCTCTGATACCATTTTGTCACGAACCAGCCCGGGTCGACCCTGAACCGGTCACCCGAGCCGGTCCGCGGCAAGTCCCGAGGAGCGTTCCCGATCCCCCTGGGATGGCAACTAGTGTCGGGCATCACAATTAAGCAGGTGGGAAGGATTTTAGCCCAAAAAAGTTAATAGAACAGAGCGAGTAAACACTAACAGCGGAAAAGAAAATAAAAGCCACACGACCACGTACCTCCATGTGACCTCTCAGGTCACCACCCAACTAGAGAGCAACCTCGCTCCAACTCTGAGAGACTCAAAACAGAAGACCTGAGTAAGGGAAGACCTAAAACTGAAATGATGATATAGGCGTGAGCATTAAAAATGTCCAGTAGGTAAGCCAACGTAAACCACTGAATCCAAATGTTTCCTTTCCCAAGCAATCTGTTGACACAGGTTTGAAAAATACAATTATAAAATAGATTTTTCACATTTAAAAATAAACAAAATGTTTTCACCCATTTGAAAATCCAAAGCACACTATAAATCACTTTCAACACCATTTCCTATTTTTATAAACAAAACCAAATACAGATAATACTACGACTGTGCTAAAAAGGAACAGGTAAACAGTGCAGGCTGAAAACAAACCAGTGAAACAGGAAGTAAACAAGCAATGCATGATGCAGGTAGTTGAAAAGGACACAAGTAACAATATGAGCTGTAGAGAATAACTGTAAGTAAACAATCAAGGAAGCAGGTAACCATGGGTGATCCTAAACATCCCTAAAAAACCCCTGGACGTACTCGGGTTCAGACTACCTGCTGGTGTGGTACTCCATAGTCAATAACCAACTGGCCGCCCTAATAGCCAACCAGTGGCACGTCCCTCCTGGCCTGTCCACAACTCCATGGGGTACTAACCCGTCTAATCAGGGTTAGAAAGCAACCGTCACTCGATAATCTACAAGACGCCCAGGAACCCAGGGTGGTTTTAGTAACACTGTGTAAGTGGGAGGCCCACGCATGCGTGACTCATCTCACCGCACTTGCCAACCCCTTACACGGACATCGCTACACGACAACCCTCGAAGGGAAGTCCCCCTGTAGAGATGCCCTCACAAGTACGCATATATACATATATATATATATGTACAATCACTTCGCAATTAATAAAGTGCCAACCGGGCCTTCAAGTCATTTAATTATCAAAACCACTTCATAAAAATACCTGAAGTCGCCAAGCGAGCACTCAGTTTTTTACAAAATCAAATGACTTTACACGAGCATTTCACAATATCTTTTTCAAAAACTCACGCGCTGCTTTTGTATTAAATAAAAGGCCAAACGGGCGTATTTTCGTAGATTTCTTTTTAAACCAGTTCGATGTGTCTCATGAAGAGGCGAACACATTTTGAAACCAAGAACCATATCGAAACGTCGAGATTTCGAGAAAATAAAAATAAATAAAAATAAAAATAAATGGTAACAATTTCAAACACCATCTTCATTTGAGGGCACATCCATGTGTGCACCTGGTGCACCCATGGATGTGTCAACATCCAATGGTGCGTCAAACCTGGAAAGGGGCACGACAACACTTCCAAATGATACTAAATTTCATAAAACTAACCAGCACAGGATAATAAGATCCAATAACGATTCTTTCTTTACAAAAAGAAAACACCGCTCAAGACAACCAATAATAACATAAGAGAACATAAGCATTTAGTTCCACGTTAGCTGGAAATGCATAAACAGGTGCACTATATAAACAATAAAAAGTGCAGGACAATATCTAGTGCACAACTACCTTGGCATAAAATATATTTGCATCAAACATAACTTTCGAACAAAAACTAGGGATTTTTAAAACACCAAAATAAGCCGGGCAAGTATATCATAAACACGCGAATCATGGAATAAAATTTATTTAAAATAATTCTAGCATCAGCAGAGTACCTCGAAAAGGAAACAGTTGAGTTCGCCTACCTCAAACAAGGATCGGACGTGACGGAAACCCAGCAGAAAGTAGAACGAACCCCTGCGGACTAACTGCGTACGCTGAACAGTTAAAAAGTACACGTTACTCAACCCGCGACAGAAAAAGGATTATTTAAAATTAAATAAAAACACTATGATAAATATATATAGGTAAATAATAAATACATGAATAAATAAATAATCAAAAGAATAAACAAATAGGTAATCAAACAAAATAAAACATAATTAAATGAATGAATGAATAAGTAAACAAATAAAGAATTAATTAACTGACAAATAAATAAATAACTAATTAACAAATACTAAAAAAATGAATAAATAAATAACTAAATAAATAAATAAATAAATAAATAAATAAATAAATAAATAATTTATTAATCAATTAATTAATAAACAAATAAGTAAATAACTAAATAATTGATTAATTAACAAATACTTAAATGAGTAAATAAATAGACAATTAATTAATCAATCAATTAATAAATAATAATAATAATAATAATAATATGTTAATAATTAAAATAATAATAAATATAATAATAATAATAATAATAATGATAATAATAATAATAATAATAATAATGATAATAATAATAATAATAATAATAATGTGAAAATAATCACAGTGATAATAATAACATCATTATAATAGTAACACAACATGATAATAATAATGACAATAATCTAATAGTAATAATAACAATAGTAATATCAGTAATAATATGACAATAATAATGATAGAATAATATTAACAAAATATTAATAATAATAACAATAATAATATGATAATTAAAATAATAATAATTATAATTCTAACAATAAAGATAATAATAATTATAATAATAATAATATTAATAATAATGATAATACTAATAATGCCAATAATAATAATAATAATAATAATAATAATATAATAATAATAATAATAATATAATAATGTAATAATAATATTATTATTAATATGATGAAAGAAAATATCAAAACGTTATAAAAATAAAAAGAACAACTTACAGTGGAGGGGGGCGGGGAAAGTGGCGCAGGCAGTGCGGCGGCCGAAACAGGGGTCGGGCGCGGCGCGCCGGGAGCTGGTTGCGCAGGGGATCTGTGCGGAGCTGGGGCGAGCGGATGCCGGATGGGGGTGCGGCCTCGAGACGACGGCTGGAGTCACCGGAGGTGGCGGGAGTAGGGCCGGGACGGGAGGAGGGTGCGGGGAAGAGGGCGGTCGGGCGTGGTGCGCTAGACGGGGAGCGACGGAGAGGCCGCTGGGCGCGGCGGGGTCGCGCGAGGGAGACGGTGACGGCCGGTCGTGCGAAGGGGTCAGGGACGGTAGCGGCGGCTGCTGGGTGCAGAGGCCGGGACGGAGGGAGAGGGGGGCTGCGCCGGAGGGACGGCACGGGAGCGGGACGGTGGGTCGCGCCGGAAGGAGAGGAGGCCGGAGCTGGGCTTGTGCGTCGAAGAGGCAGGGGAAGGTCGTGGCAGCACGAGGTCGGGGAGCCGGAAACGGGGGCGCGCAGGTGGGGGGGGGGAAGAAGAAAGGGAGGAAAGAGGAGAGAGGGGGGTGTTGCGGCGATAGGGTAGGGGTAGGGTGGATTAGGGTTTTGATTAGGGTTATATATATATATATGTGATAAAAATAATGATAATATTATTAATAATAATATTAGTAACATTATAAGAATAATAATGACAAGTATAATTTTAATCATAAAACCTTAATATATTAATAATAATACTAAAACATCATAGTAATAATGATATAAAAACCTTATAATAAAAATAATGAAACTTTATAATATTAATGATAATAATGATAAAACTTATAATAGTAATAATAGAACCTATAATAATAATAATAATACATTAGTTAATTCTAATAATAATTATTTTGATCAATAATAAAATAATTTAAACATAATACATATATATACATTTATGCATATAAAGATATATACATAAAAATATATAGAACTATATGTATATGTACATTATTATACATATATATATATAAAACATACATAAACATATATAAAATAAAATTAACTATCATATTAATAACACAACTTAAATAGTGTTAATAATAAGATATCAACATAAAAATTATAATATTTAAACATGCCGAGTGAACACACGGTCACCCGGGCTGAACGCACGATCACCGCTAACGATTGGATGACCGCGCACCGGCGCGAAACCGCCAACGCAAATAATCTCCGAAAAATTTAAACCGGGACCAAGAAAGGAGAAAAATTACGGTTATCCGCGGTCAGGGTGTGACAATTCATATACATAAATAATTCCCATGAAAAATAAAATATTAATGACATATAAAACAATAATAAAGGAAAGATAAAATTTCCACATTGCAATAACATGATATCATTTTAGGATATTGGCATAATCAGTTTATTTAAAACATTCAAAAAGAAGTGTTTTGAATCAATGTTTCTCACACCACATTGAATATTTTGAATGTAATTTACATTTAAAAACACTCATTTCCATATAAATAAATAATTAAAATCATTTAAAAAACATGGACATGAAAGGGAAGTTTTTATAAAATTAAATCATTAAAACATTTAAAATGATGTTTTAGTTAAAAAAATATTTACCACTTGAGAAAATCTTGAATAAAAATCATTAAATAATTACGTAAAATAAAACAATAAATATCATGAGATTATATAAATTCATGATATAAAATGTCTAAATGGTTTTATATACACCTTAGAGGATAATAAAGCTTCACAATATAAAGGTATTCCTCAATGAAATGAGATTGAGATGTTGTCCCTAACAAAGATTGAATCATTTGTTTAAGGATAAATCAATGAAATAATTTTGTGTGAAAAAGAAAATACAACCAATATAAGTGAATATTAAGTATAAAACAATGATATTTTATTCAAACATATTCATAGCATGAAATAATCAAGAAATACAAGTTTAACCCAAATAATTGAAATTGTGTTAAGATGGTCCCTTACAAAAAAATCGACAGCCTCACAACATCACTTAAATATTCAGAAAATGAGTTGATTAGAGAGAAAATGGTCTCATATCACATGGATATACAATTTTATGAAATAAATATATATAAAAATAAATACCAACATTTTAAAATAAAAAATTAAAAACATAACATAAAAGAAGACTTTGACTTAAAGAAAAAGGGTGAAAGGTTCCCTTACCTTGAGAACGACTTGTCACCTATGTTCATTTTTATTCCAAAATAATAAATGTAAGATAATTTCTACTTGATTAAAAACACATTTCATGTTTATTATTACTTTTATATCACTTATTACCATCATATAACAATTAGATAATTATTCTACTTTATATCAGACATTTTGTAGATGTTCAAAACATGAGTCAAAAATAAACTTTTTATAATTACAAATTATCTATGTTATCAAAATTCGACTATATACATAATGATATTCATGATTTATATATAATATATATCATATATATCCAGTATATATGTATTTATAGCAGTCCATGATATTTGGATATAAGAAATGAAATGCATCATTCATGGAGACGGAAAGTCGTACGTACACATGAACTATACATTCAATTCATTTTCATATTTAAAGGAATGAAATATAAATGACACATAGTTATATTATAATTATTCTATAATTTCTATTTTATATATGTTACACAATTTTATTAATTTTATCTTTTATATGTTCCATGTATATCATGAATGAGTCATATCACTTTGTGGGGAGGCAGTCCGCACATCTTCAAATGAAATTATCATATATATAAATCATGAAAAGCATAAAGCTATGTTATAAATGAGAATTAAAAAATAATAGAGATAAAATAAATATCATATATATCATATATAATTTTATTTCCATCATAATGGCCACCATGAAAGGTGGTAGGAGAAGATTGAAGAGTCATCATTTTGTGAGGCATCGTCCATAGAAACAGTATGTTATATAACCATTAGATAGAGGTGTGTGTAAGTGTAGTTTTAATACTTCTCATAAAAAACTAAGTATATTTTGGATACTAGTTTTTTTATGTAATCAATTCAAACTTTTTGAAAAGGGAGTGAATTTGTAGAATAATGGAAATTCATTTTAGAAAAGACACTACCTCTTAAAACGTGTAACTTTATCTGATTTTAGCCAAAAAGATTTCATAACTTGTCTTATTGATAAGAAAATGAATCTAGGAGGAATAGGGTGATTTTTTGGAGCTTTTTGGAATAGATTTTGGATGGGACAAAGGGATTGAGATGTGTGTGTAATGTGCTATAGGTGGCGGCCTTTAATAAGAAAGAGGAGGGGCTCTTTAGGAATGTTTGAAAGTATTATCTTATTTTAAAATTATTTTTGTTTTAAAATGGTCCAAAACACATTATATTAGAATAAAATATGATTATAAGTCTACATATAATCATCCAATAATAATTGGATAGGTTATGGATATTCTGTAATCCTTATATTTTTTATTTAATCCTTTTTTACTCATAACATTTTATCAAGAATTTAAGAGTTTGAGAATTAAAATGTTACCAAAACATGAAAAATATTCCATTAAAGAGTATATAATACAAATTTAGACATCTAATAACGGTTTGGATGAATATTAGTTTTTTTTTAATTTTATAATATTTAATAAAATATTTTATATTTTACTATATGAATTATGTCAATTCAGACACTACCAATATCATGACTTTTTAAAAACTCATAACAAATTGATTTATTCTAAAAAACATAATTATTACATATATAACATGTAACAATCTTTCAAAAAGTTCGTGGATGACATCAAAATAACCAAATTATATTTATTTTAATATTTATAATATCTTTTATTTGAATCCTTTATTAATGAAGCAATCACTGGATCATCATTGTGTCCTAAATAAATTTATATATTTAATGTATAAACATTATAAATAAAATTCAATGATGTATAAAATCTTTTTATATTTATAATTACTATTTATATTAGAAAATATCACTTTTATATCCCCATATAAAAATTTCATTACTAAAAGATATATGTTTTTGTCACCATTTCCTTATCTTTAAATTTCTTTTTATGAAATGGCATCTTCACTTACAAGTGGATCCATGGGGTCCCAAAATCTATCCAAGGATTCCCATGGATGGAAAGGTATTGTCCAATTGGTTTATGACACATGTTAGGGTAACATAATATTATAAAAATATTATTTGTTTCCCTTCTTTACCAGTTTTACACTTTAACCATGGTAAATAATATATTTTTGAAGTTACTATTCATAATGTCTAAAAAAAGATACCTATTTACCCAATATGGACCTCCTAATTCAAAATATGGAATACAGTTTTTAAAATTCAGAATACAGAAGTTTCATAAATTAATTTAAAATTAATTCCCATTGTAAAAACCAAAAAGCATGTTGTTAAGAAGTAAAAACTACCAAAAGATTGAATTGTGTATTTGTCTAATTTCAATGTAATGTTACCTTAAATTACCACCATTGGATTAAATGACATGAATATAATCTAATTACACTTTAAAACCAAATAAATATATTACCTAACCAAATATATAAATCAGATGAAAAAATAGTTGTGACTTAAAATGAATTATTTTTCAATATTCATTAAAAAATAAACCTTATCAGAAAAATATAAAAAATATACCCAAAGAAAATTTTGATGTCCCTATTATAATGAATAAGTCTATTTTGTCAAATGTAACATATAAAATTGAAAAAAATAGATTTAAAAAGGGTTCTCCATCAAGTGGTGGTAAATCAAACTTTTAAATAATATTAGAGTATTTAATACTTAAAATATGATTCATTCTTATTTTATTCCTCTAAAATTTGTTGGATAAATTTAAAGACATTTAACAAACATGTGTAATAAAAATTTAGTTAGTTATGTTCATTCCCAGTAATACAATTACTATGTGTTAACTACCATTTTAAATAATAAATATATTATAGTATTTTTTGGTATACCTCAACATTGTGTGCAAAGTAAGATTTTGAAGAAATATGTTGTTGCAGGTTGATTATGCTACCAGTCAAAGTTATCTATTTTACATAAAATTAATATATTATTCATAAATATTAATATAAATCAAAATAATTATTCTATAAATACTTGGGTCATTACACCAAGGCAGGATGTAGTGCTTGAGTGAGCGCTATTGGTGGAGAGATTCCTAGATGAGCAGGCACCGATGGTGAGAGCTACCATAAGATGAAAAGTAATTGAGTCATCTGAAATATGTAGTAGGTAGATGGATAAAAGATCCATGTGGGCCAGTCCTTCCAGAGGATGACCCTAGGATGTAGGATTGGAGGTGCAGAGCTCCCGAGTAGGAATAGGTCATATGAGGACTAGAGTCTGATACTCTTGTGGTAGATAAGGGAACATGGATTGTGATTATCTAACTCCCCATATAGATGATCAGAAGATGGTCGAGGGGCCACCGGGATTGTGATGGTGGTTCGAGTGAGGAGGTTCGTAGGGTGGAAGATGTAGCAGAGGAACTAAACACATAGCTGGAAGTGGGTGGTGATTTGAGGTTCTACCACCACCACACCTAGGCGGTCCACCCCTGCCATAGGTTGCTGGTGGAAAGGGACGAGATCAGCTTCCTTTAGCTGAGGCTAAAGACTGTGGAACTTTGGAGATGATTTGAGTTATTATTTGAGTCTACTCCACCCTATATTTAGTTCTTATTGACACAAGTGTCATTCACTATTTTATTTCCACGATCTAATTTAGTGCTCAAAGATTATGATGGAGCTGTTGGCTCGATCCTTATGATTAGAGATTCATACGAGAGAGAAATAGATAATTACACACTAGTTCAAGAAGTGTGATCTCACTCAATGAGGATAAATCTTCAACAATGATCTCCTAGTAGTAGTGTCGAGGCCATACGAAGTCATCTTGGGTATGGACTGGAAATCCAAATCCCATGCTCATATCGACTATTTTAGGTGATAAGTACTATGTTTTTTCAAGGATTGGACTAGGTTTTCCTTAACTAACAAAAAGGTAACCTTTTCATAAGAGGATGAACTTTCACAAAGGACGGTGCAGCTGATCACTCATTAGTTGGATAACCTCACCCATGGTGTAGTGGAAAAGTGGAGTATGAGTTATCCTTTAGTGGTGGACCAATATGATGATGCCTTTCATGATGATATTCTAGGACTACCTCTTTGTAGAGAGGTAGTCTTCTACATCAACATATACCTTGAGATGGAACCAACATCTACACCAGCATATTGGATTGCTCCTACAGAGCTTTGTGAGTTGAGGTTACACTGGAGGAATTTCAAGGTAAATGGTTTCTCAGACCCAGAGTTTCTCTATGGGAAGCCCCAATTTTGTTCGCTAAAAAGGTAGACTAGAGTTTGAGGCTTTGTGTGGACTATCGCCGCCAGAACATGGTGACCGTGAAGAAAAAGATTCCACTCTCGAGGATTGATAATCTATTCGATCATCTGAAGGGAGCTTGGTTGTTTTCAAAGGTAGACCTCAGATCCGGTTATCTTATGTTCAGGGTACGAGATGTGGATGTACCAAAGATGGCCTTAAGATCCCAGTATGGGAACAATGTGTACTTGGTGATATCTATAGGCATGACCAACACTCTGATAGTGTTCATGGGAATCATGAACAAGATCTTCTAGACTTACCTGGATCGCTTAGTTGTAGTCTCCATTAATGACATCATGGTGTACTCAGTTTCAGAGGAGTATCACTCCACTCATCTACAAATAGTTATAGATATAATCCTTGACCAACAGATTTATGATAAGCTCTTGAATTTCTAGTTTTGGATACGGGGGGACCACTTTCTGGGACACATTATCACAGAGGATGGATTTGCAGTAGATCCAGTGAAGATAGTGGTAGCGCTGGCTTAGGATCCACCCATGAGCGTGACCAAGGTTCAAAGTTTATTGGGGTTGGATAGATAATACAAGATTTTCGTAAATGACTTTTCCATAGTAGAATCACCCTTTTCAGATTTGAAAAAGAAGGGACAACCTTTTTGGTGGACAGAGATATTTCAGTAGTGTTTCCAAGAGCTAAGCCAGAGGCTGACGAGTTTCCCCACCATAAGGATACTAGAAGAGGGAATTGGGTATGTAGTATTCTATGAAACATCAGGGACCGAAAAACAATATGTCCTAATGCAAGAAAAAATCAGTTATTTCCTACGGCTCATGGTAGATAAGTAAACACGAGCTGAAATACACAACACATTACACAGATTTAGCATTAGTGATATTTTCCTTGAAGATGTGGAGGAACTACTTGGTGGGTGATCAATTTACCATCTACTCTGATTATATGTGTCTTAGGTATATCTTCTAATAGAAGAACTTGAACCTGAGATTATGGGGATGGCTAGAGTTCCTCCAGTACTATGACATTGAGATAGTTTACACTTCTGGGAAGGGGAACGTGGTGGTGGACACACTTAATAGGAGGTCTAATTTATAGTTGTTTAGAGAGTTGATATAGCATCTAGCCACGTTGCAATTATCCTTCATGGATAGTGAAAGAGTAGCATACCTCTATTCCATGAATGTCACTCCCCCACTCCTTCATCGAGTATAGGAGGCACAACTTGGGGGCATTGACTACAATGCCGTAAGTGCTCAGATATCCTCAGGATGGACCCCTAAAGGATATTATGAAGGTGGGTAGCACATAATCCATTTCATAGGATGCACCATGGTACCCTTGACACTAAAAGAGGAGGTGTTTAGTTAGTTACACACATCCCCATTGGCGGTACATCCTGGTGTAGAGAAGATTTACCAGGACCTCTGACATCAGTATTGGTGGCTAGAGATGATGAAAGAAGTGGCGGAGTTCGTTTCACGATGCCTCACTTTTCATTATGTGAAGGTAGAGAATCAGGTTCCAACATGATTAGTACAACCACTAGAGGTATGAGAATGGATGTGGGATGGTTTCTCAATGGACTTTGTGATAGGACTACCAGGTACATCTAGGGGCCACGATTCCATCTGGGTGATCATTGACCGACTCACCAAGTTGTCTCACTTCTTACCTATCTGAGAGCTGGAATCAGTAGAGGTCCCAGGACGCCTCTATGCATAGGATATAGTACGGCTTCATAGGGTTCCATTGATGATCATTTCAGATCACAAAACTCATTTAACATCCAGGTTTTAGAAGGGATTACATAACACGTTCAGGACACAACTACACTTGAGCACTACCTTCACCCTCCGATGAATGGTTAGATAGATCAGACCATACAGATGCATGAGAAAATTCTCTGTTCCTACATTATTTATATTGTCCATAGTTGGGAGGATTAATTTTAATTGGTATAGTTTTCATACAAAAATTTGTATCACTCTACCAACGGCCTGAGACCGTTTGAGGCCTCATACGGGGAACCATGATGACCACCTATATGTCGGACAGACCTTGGGGAGTTAGTACTCATGGGTCCAGAGTTGGAACATGAAACCACTAAGAAGATAAAGGTCATCCAGGAGTGGATGAAGACTGCACAGAGAAGGCTAAAGTCTTATGCTAGTAAGAGATGAAGACCCTTGGAGTTTATGGAGGGAAGTCATGTTTTCCTTTGGGTCTCACCTCGACAAGGATTGTGTAGATTTGACAGGGCAACAAGCTATTTCTGAGGATAATCAGACCTTTACACCTTATCCTATGATTTGTTGAGGTGGTTTACCACTTAGCTCTTCCCCAATATATGCACAGGGTGTGTGACATTTTCCATGTGTTTCATCTGAGGAGATACATGCATGATCCATTGCACATCATCAATTAGGATGAGTTAGAAATTGATAATGGCGTGAAATTTTCAGAGTTCCTAGTGGAGATAGGGGGTCAATAGGTATGGGTCCTTTGTGGATAGTTGATTCCTCTAGTGAAATTTTGGTGGCATCACATGAACATCCAAGAAAGCACATTGGAGAGAGAGGCTTAGATTTGTTCTCAGTACCCCCATTTATTTTTTTATCTTTTGTTGTGTCTTTCAGGGACGTAAATCCCTAAGTTGGGGAGAATATAATTACCTAGAAATTACATATAATTTTATTAATTAAATAGAATTATTATGAGACTGAGAAAATTAATGGCACATGATTCCGAGGCCTGGTGTGCTAGAACGGAATGTTAAACTTTTTTTAAGGTACGTTCAGTAAACGTGTGGATGGGGATTTATATCTTTTGAACCAATACCAGGATTGAAAATCATAGGGCACCATTGAATTCTCGACACCATGATTTTATTAAGGGAAGGATAATTTTGACCAGAAAGGGTCAGACGAAAAACATAATTTTTAAACTTTTTGGAAATATAATAAAATAACTAAATAATTTATTTTATACTTTATCAAACGGTTGAGCGACGGATGGTGGGACCGTAGTGCAACATCAGGATTTAATTAAGGGTCTTTTAAATAACTTGAACCTATAATTGTGTAACCACAACACATATGGTTTCATAGTTTTATTAATTAGGATTCATTAATGAATAATATTATTGAACCAACATGGGGAGTTAACAACATTTTTATTTAATAAATTCATTGGTGTGGGTTTTGGGAACCAATAGGATGTTTCTTTTTTAAGTGCTTCCAATATCTTCTTCTAACGTGGAATGAAGATTCAATGATGACATTGAGGATTCTAACTAGTGATCAATGAATTCTAATGAACACAGATGAACACCTTCGACCGCAGACCATTCTTCCTCATCCACTATGTCTTCTAAAAAGTCCAAGGTAGGGGTTTAAATTTGTTTTTGTGATTAAATGATTTTCACCTCTTTGTTATTGATTGATATAAAGAATGTAGATAAACCCAATAAAAGGTTGATCTGAGACTCATTCGTTTTTGTGGTTGATTGTTAGGGGAATTAATTTTTGGGGTTTTATTAAATCTTATGATGATTATAGTTTCACCCACATGTTATAATGCTAAAACGAAGGGTTTTGGCCAACAAACAAGGCCTATATCCTCCTCCTAACTTGTTCTTGATTTGTTATACATGGAAAAATGATTAACTTATCGACAATGCAGAACCTAGTGCCACGTAGTGAAGGTAGCATCCCGGTAGGCCCGTAGGCACAGATGGAAGGAGAATTGGACCACTCGAGCATCACCGGTGGCCGGTGAAAGCTCCGCTGGTGTGACACCACCATCATGGTGGTTCGAGCGACTGGATCTCACTAGCCAGGCAGAGGTGGTGGTGCCCGCAAGTGCCTCGACGGAAAGGGGTGGGTGGCCGACACTAGCCGCATTGAAGGTAGTCGGCGCACCGCAGAGGAGATGTCACACCTCTGGCCACGGTGGAGGTGGACCCAGACCGTATGCCCCACTATAGAACAGTCCACATGATCTTCTAGATGAAGGGGTAGTGCCATCCTAGAACTATAGGTTGAGGACCAAATGAACCTTATCAGTTCGGTGGGGTGCTGGGTTTCTGCCCACCTGGCGGACTGGACTGGGTCCACCCAGTCTGGGATAGGTGCAGTTATGACGGGCTGGGCCCAAACAGTTCGAGCTGGGCTAGTTTGGACCTGGCTTGGTTGGAGCCAGGATGTCCTAGACTGGGTCGGGTCGGGTCGGTCCAACCGGGTAAGACCAGACCTGGACCATTTTCAATTCAGTTTTTCTTAAATTGTTGTATCTTTTAAACCAGAAATTTGTTTGATAAATTGTCTGTGGAGATGGAACCCTTAGGACGATGCGGTACTTTTGAGATAATATACTTGAATTTTGGAGAAATTTAGGGTATGGATAGGTTGGATCGGACTCGAATCCAATCGGGATCTCGACACTAAAATGCCTATAACTAACAGATCTAATGTCCAATTGACGCACCATTAATTTTGTTGAAACCCTATTTACATGAATGTTCCTCATGTAACTTCTTCATGGAACTTAATGGTGTTTGAGGTATGATTGATGTCTTCTGGAGTGGATCCTCCTAGAATCAAGCGTGCTAAGTGTGGGAATCCAATGGATGGTTGTGATGTGAAGAAATAATAGCGATCATCAGTTGGTCTGCACCTAGAGATCCTCTAAGTGGGTCAGCATCGAGCGATCCTTTATGGGTCTGCACCTTGATATCCTCTGTGGGTGTGCACATAGAGATCTTCTACGTGTCAGCACCTAGAGATTATCTAAGTGGGTAAGCATCTAGTGATCCTCTGAGTGGGGTTCAGCATATAGTGATCCTCTGTGGGTCAGCACGTAGCGATCCTCTGTGGGTCATCACTTAGCGATCCTATTTGGGTCAGCACATAATGACCCGGTGTGGTTCTGCATCAAAATTCACTTGGTAGAATAACATGATCTAGCTTTGTGACTAATCTTCTTGATTCCTAATCTTTACATTGTATTCATGGTTTGAGCTGAATCTTTACTTGTGCTTCGTGATTGGGATCTTTCTTTGTGGTTTTTAATTTGTGGAATTCTGGAAGAACTTAGGGGCTCTCGGGGTCCTTACTAAGTATCTTTATACCCACCCCTGCATAAGCTTCACCAACACCTTGTTGTGTATTTTGCAGAAGACAGACATCTTTGACCGAGGTTAGGGAGTCAGGACCAGATGATGCATGGAGGTGACTGGTTGACGTGGAGAGACGCAATGATGAGTTATACCTACTATTGAGGCATGATCCTTGGAAAAATACCTTCAGAGCTCTTTTCCCTTTTTTCAATATTTTATTTTATTTGGGTTTCTATTTTATCCCATTCGGCATCTATTCACACTTTTAATTTCTGTAGCTATAATTTGTGGTTTGTCCTTGTTGTGTACCTAGTCTGTGTGTTTGCAGGTTTATTGGCAATGCCTTTCCCATTTTTGGGATATTCCTTTTCGGTTCAAGTCACCAACCCCTGACCTATGTAAGGCGGACTTGCGGTAGTCACGAAATGGGCCCCAGGGGATGGGTCATGACATATTGGTCTGGTGTCGCATAAGAAGAAATTTATCGAACATATTTGGCCTTAGAGGAAAATATTGATTCGAATCATTAGATTTTATATTCTTCAAAGTTAATTAAACTACATCATAATTTTTTTAATTATTACTCTTATAAAATTTACTAGTGTCCATAACTCATGATTTAGATTCTAATGATATTTCATGATCACTGTCTTTTCATTGAATTGTGAAAAAATCATTTCCCTTATTATAATAACATAACTAATGTTGGGTTTCTTATTAACCATTTTATATAAATAATATAATATAATTAGAATAATTTTCATGTTTATATTATTGTTATAATGTTATTAATAGGTGTTCATAAGTTTATTTTTAGATTTGGGTTCCCCATCTTGTAAATTATCATGGAATTTATTTGAGGAGATTCAATCCATGTATTGTTTCACATAAAATTTGAATAAAGAAAGAAAAATAAGATTATAAAGAATGAAATTTATATACTAATATATTAGAGAGGATTATATAAATGTGATTGAATAATATTAACAATACTATTTTTTATTAAAAATACACTATATAGTCACCATGGTCGATATTATCTATTCATAGATCACCATTGTTGGTACAGAGTAATAGGCTACATAAGATATGAATTCTACACTCACATTTTTCATGGATGATCAATGTTTAAAATTCCTTATCATTTTCATAAACATCATAAATAGTTTAAATTTTTAATCTTTCCCTTTTATTTGACATTGTTGGTACCTATAATCCTCATTAACCCTTGTATTGTGGAGTTGAATTAAAAAATGACCATTTTCCCCACATTTTATGACATTGATGTGTTAGTTTTTTATCATTAAAATAACTTCTTGAATTAATTATTATTACAAAACACTATATCTTTACCCTAAATTTAGTTTCTATACTCCCTCCATTTCCATAGATAACACATATTCTAGGTCATTTGAGACATTGTTTGGGGATATTCTTCAAACATTTTATAGATGTATGAAACTAAAAATTTATTCCATAATTATCTTTATCCCCTAATCATCCTATAGGATCCATCCTTTTCTTGTTTACTATATCTGGAAAGTCCAAAAAATCAGGTTTTTAATAATAATTCTCTGTAGATGGTTTGGAATAATAAACATATTTATTACTCCAATTATTATTCTGTTAAGTTTCACATTGAGATAATTTCAAAATTATCAATAGAATCCATTATAAACATGGTTCCTTCTGGATTAACCAATTATAAAAAAATGGGATAATCATGATTGGTGAATAATCAACACCATGAGAGTATTATTTTAAAATATTTCAAAATAATATTTGAATTTTCTTACTTTTCAAAATTATTGCATGAGCTTTTAGTTCAAACTAAACCACTCTAGATTAAATCAATGATTCATTCTAATTTTCCTTTACATAAATCCATAAAAAAATAAATTCTCCATCATCAGTTCTAAATAGAATCTAATAAACCAAATAATATCTGTCATGAGTGTCAAGCTAGGATTTCAATATATGACCCAATCATCATCAACTAGATTGAATATTGAATTGAAACTTAGATAACATTTTTCTAGGAGATTACTAATTCATGAATCTGTCCCACACGAACATCCTCTTAATAGTATCTAGATATAAATTTATTTTATAGAAGAACCATATAATATCTACATTAACTAAAATTTAGTATGTTATCATATACCTAGAAATATCCATTTTTCCCATGTTTTATCTTATACAAATTACTAATCAATTTAAAATATCTAATATTACCTAAAATAACATAAAGAGAATTCTATACCATTAAAATTTTGAAAAATATTAACATGTATCCACTTGATGGAACATAAATCCTCAACTGATAACATCCCAATCTCAATAGTTATCTAATCCCCTATCCAATACCAATTTTGTTACCTATGACCTAACTATAAAATAATTAAATTTCTTATTGAATAAAATTATTACAGTTTAATCCAATTATTTTTTATATAATTATAAAATTATGGAACATAAAAAATTAATAAATCTAAAGAATTTTTTAACAGAGGGAAATTTTATAATTATTGTAGAAACTAATTATTCCATAACAAGTCTCCAACATATACTATAAACTATCCGCACAATCTATTCCTCCATAAATATATCAACTTAATACATTTCATCTAAAATAGGTAAAATATAAACAAAATAAGTGGTGAGATAAAACACTCAATATGATTAAATATAATTGATGCAAATCTAAGATAATAAGTGATCATAATATGAGAATAAATAATATGGAATTAGTATATAGTCAAAATAATTCTATAAATTAAATAAACTAAAATCATAAAATGTAAATTCATAATAATAAATATAAATATATAATGTGGATGATATTGAATAGTTGCATAGATATGAGATGAATAATGCCAAAAACATTCTTGAATAGAATAAAAAAATACATAATGACCATATTTATTATGATCATACCGTCAAGGCCCTATTTCTATGAAATATTTTATTCTAGTAAATAACACACCAAAATTCTTTATCATACTTTTTATATTAGACCTATCAATGTATCAAGGGAAAATTGTGGGCCCCACACATATCTTAATAAGTATATTTCATTCACTATAGAAAACTGGTTCTCATGTTCATAATTTTAGAAGTTAGGAAAAAATAAGTAATCCAAACATTAGATGCACTAAACAGGTTTCCACATGAGACATATAGATAGAACAAGGGATATTACAGGCCCCAACTATCACTGATTATGTATAATTAATTCATCATATTATGTAATGAATAATCTATATAATAATTAACAATAATTCCATAGTAATAAAATAATCATTTTGTTTAAATTAAAAATATATTTATTTTCAATATTACCCCAACAAATTAATTGGATACCATTCAATGAAATTATGCCTAATGATATCGTCATATAGAGTAATAGGTTCATTTTTAATTCATTAATTTATCTAATCTAAAACTATCGTAAAATTGAAATATATGCTATGAAACTATAAACATAATAAGGTAGAAATACACAAGAAACATGTATAAAAAATGATATAAAAAATAAAGAAAATAGGAAACACAAAATTAATGAGGTATTTTTGGAAGATTGAAAAAACAATCATTGACAGAAACCAATTTCAAGATTTTAAAATATCAATATTTAAGTACCACTTCATAAAAAGTGATAATTAAATTTCGTTTTGGAAAGATGAGAAATGAAATATGAATATCACATGAGATGACTCATTAATATGTTTCTAATTGTAATGGAAAATTTTGGAGGGATGTGGAAAATGTTGATATGGAGGGGAACCAATGATATAATGGATGAAAATTATTTCAAAAAATGATATACATTTTTTGAAGGAAATAAGTTAAATTAAAATATTTTAATATAAAATAAACGATTCATCCTAGAGGAATATAATATACGGTGAATTAAATTCAGGGGTGGAAGGATCCAATCACTGAATTAAAAATATAAACACAAAACATTATAACTCAAGTAAAGGGGGGTGTGAGTTAACAAAAACACTTACAACATTAAAAACACTTGAATAAAAAACCCTTGTACTGATTACAAAATATTTATTTGTAATTCCCTTACAATAAATTAAAAATTTGATATAAATACATCCAATGGAAGAAATATATCAAAAGTTTTAACAATTGGATAATATAAATCCTACCTCAATGAAAGAAAATTGACATGAAAAAACCCTAACCATGATCCTGGTTCATTCTTAGTGAAAGAAAAATATCCTAAATAATAAGATTGTATTTATTAAATAATTTATAATATCCTAAATCATTAATATTTTATAAGAACATTTATATCAATAACTATATGTTATTAATTTGTAATATAGTTATCATTTTTGATTGCTATTTGATGTTGACTAGTCGATTTCACAAAAACACTCCTAGTATGTTCACCATTACAAAAGTTGTATTAAAATAAATTCATAGAATTCATAATTATAGATTTTAATGACATTTAATATTCTACGAAGAAAATTTATATAGTATTATTTATTTCCAATACGAACTGAAATTAAGAAACGAATCTTCAAAAGTTCCTTTTAGGTGGCTAAATTTTTTATTACAATTTCTTGCGAATATAAATTATAGAATATAAAATATTACCATAATGTAAAAAAATATTAATTGTCCATTAAAACTAATAAATATAGCCATTAATTATGTTTACATATTCATCCATAAAAAATTATTTAGCTTTATTCAGGTTGGCAGTCAAACTGTCCAGAACATAAAAAATCAATAATTAATTGATAATTATAAGATGAATTCAAAATTATATATTTTTTATTGAAAAAATGATACTATTTTTATTTTTATATAGTTATGAATCATATTTTATTATAATTTGATAAATAATAAAAAACTAAAATAAAGAATCATAAATGTTACATTAAAGAGGTGGGAGTGAGAACGTATACATATTTAATGTTATAATTTCCAAATAAATGAGGGGGAATAAAAGAAGATAAAAATTTATTTTTTATAATAATAGTTTATTTATATATTTAATATTTATCCATCATTCACACCATTAAAAAGATATATTATTAGTGCTGATGAGAAATTGAAGATGTCACTTCATGAAGGTGGTAGTCTGCACGTAAACACAATCAAAATGTTTTTTATGGATGGAAATGATCCAATAATTTCCATTAAATTAGTGTAATATCACATAAATATTTATATTATAATGATTTAATTAAATTAATATGGTTATTTTATGTTTTAGGAGAATCATTAGGAATAAAATTTTTAGGACTAATTAATACATATATTGAGACATTAATCATCCTCTTAATGAACATCTTAAAATTGAAGGGATGAGGATAACATGTAGTATCCATGATATTTATTATGTGAATGGAAAATATATTAGAGGAATATTTGGTAATTATTCATGAAAATATAATATGGTAATGGTAGCATTGAATTGGCCGAAGTGATCTCCTTTTATATGTGATGAAGAGGAATATTTTGTGAACATGTATTATTTTTAAATGATTTGATGATATAATTCAAGGGAAAATGGAATGAAAAGATGTATAAATTTTATTTGATAGTTTATTAGGACTATTTTTCATGAAAAATTTATTTTTCATCGAGGTTTCAAATATGTTTTGACACTTTTACCTTAATATATTTATACATTGATATTTTGAACTTAACAATGGTAACTGGTTTTAATTGTATAATATATGTTCTACTAAGAACATATTACACACCTCTTAGCAAATTTGGGCGTGATAATTCTGAAAATTGGACTCTATTTAGTCCAAATATTTTTTTAAATATGGTAATGAAATTTTTTAATTTAAAACCTTTGATATACAGGAAATGAATTTGTATAGAAAAATGATGTGTTAACCACAAAGTGGTATTAATATTATATAATATTAATTTCAAATTAATTGATTTATAATATTTATGTATATATTTGGGTGTGTGTGTATATAAATCATAACATATTCATTATATACAGTATTATATATTTATTTATTACTTAAAAACTAGACAACATTAATAAAATATTTCTTTGAAAACAACTATTTAACCATTATCATGGTGGTTAACATTAATCTTATTAATAATAATTTTATTACTAATAATGGGGATGGTATTATTGAATAATAAGAACATGTGGGTATAAAATATTAAATTAATTTATTATATTTATTTTATATAATTAAAAATAATAATTTGTCACATTAGGGAAGGAAATAGTCTTTTGAGTAATATATTACGTAACTTTAATCAAAGATAAATATGATTATTATCAATATAATATAGCAACTTTAAATTATTTATTTTATTTAATATTTATATATATTTTTGGCTAAGAAGGTCCTTGAAAACATTTTGGTTAATATTGTATTATTAAAATGCCATAAAATTGATGGTGTCACAAAATTGGTATTCTTTTACCTATTCAACAAAAATTATATTATGTCATAAAAATCCGAAAATGTCATTATAGGATTAATATTTTTTATGTTTAATTTAATAAATAATATTATTAAATAAAATTTAAATCGTAAAATTTATGTACATGGATTTAAAATATAATACAAAATAAAACCACTTTAGTATAAAAAAGAGATTTGATGATTTATATGTTCTTAATACTACTTCATATTAATTAATAATGTAATTGATATTAATGTGTTCTTGATATGAAAAATATATTTAATCAAATTTATTCAGTTTTATTAAATAATGAACCTAAAAAATCAATGTTTATAATTGTTTCATTATAAATTATAAATAATACTTATTAATTATTTATATATAACAAATTGGATTTTATGGATAACATTTTATTAATAATGGAACATAAATTTGTTTGTGAATATATTTATTAATTTGGTTGCTTAAATTTTTTTACCCATAAATTTTTTGAAATATTTTATTGGTTAATTAATGTACCATATATAATTTTAGTGCGGTATTTACTGTGACATAAGATATCATGAACATTCGATCTGGAATGAAAATATAATTTCCAATTTTAAGCTTTTAAAGAAAAAATGAAAAAAATTATCAAGTTATAATTTTAAAAATCATGTTCAAATTTAATATACCATGATAAAGAAATATAAAAAGTAGTTATAAAAACTAGAAGTTTAATAATACCATTAGTAAATAAAAATACAAAAACATGAAATTGAAATCATTATGAAATTCCTTAGATATCAAGAAACCAATTATAAATAGTGAAAAAAGAAATAAATGGGAAATTAGAAATGAGTTTTTATAGAAAAAAATTAACTGGATGAATGAATATTAATGATTCTTGTATAATCGAATATATGAATGGGATATGATAATTATATACACAATCATTCATCATTTGGTTGTAAAAATATATTTTTTGGACATATAGATGTTGATTATTAATGTATTCAATAGTTATATTTATGAATTTATAATTTGATTGTAGGAGATTAAAATTATATATATGTATATACAATTTACATTATAAAAACAATATTTTAAAAGAATTACTATAATTTTAATGATTATTTTGAGGTAATATGAATTTTCAATAAATTAATTTCTTTTAAATAACATTTTTAATAAAATGTATTAAAGAAATCAAATTAATGATTTTTAAAATAAATAAAGAAATTCAAGAGATAATTATAGCTTAATATGGAATATAAATTTATCGATTTATGGGAAAAAGTCATTTATTATGAAATATTTAAATTCTATATTATATGAATTTATTTTGATAGTATATTTATAACATTTGGATTATAAAATTTAATTATTATTATTTATATCTCCAAAAAAATTATTCCACATTCATATAATTATTGAGATATTTTAAATTAATAAGAGTAGTTACTTTTATACCTAAAATATTCTTTTAAAAGAAATTGATTCTTATGATTTTTCATTTAAAATTAAATTTTTTATAGTAATCTTTTCAAATTTAATTTATTAAAAAAGTATATTTTCTTTGAATGAATTCATTGAAAATGTATATGAAGGTGCATTCAATTTGGGGAATTAAAATTTTACTCAGGTAAAAATAGATCTATAATGATAATGGCTAGAATTAAAAAAAGGGTTCAAAATAATTGTCAAAGTCCTAAATAAGATTTATCAATATCTCTTAATTTTGCGGATGAAAGGATTCATGAAACATATCAATTGTGTTACCAATTTGGGTCCCCTAATATTTTTAATGGTAATTCCTTAAACATTATGAAATCATTATTTATTTAAATACAACATGTTCTCCTTAAAAAGGACCAATCATCTATGAACCATATACCACCCTTTTCCATCAGGTTCCTCCAAAATCTCTACCCAAAATGCCTTTCTTGATGTCATTTCTCAAGTTGGGTATCCTCTATTTCTAAGGACTTTCAAATCCTTCATTATGTAAGAACTTTTTTTGATAATGAGTGAATCAACCAAAATAACAATTACTTATATATATGTGTCAATTAACATATCATTAATACTATTATATAATATAATTCATCACTCTAATTAGGTTTTATTATGTTCACTATTAATTTTTAAAATTTATATTTATATATTTATTTTTATACTCATACTCATTCATTAATAGAAGATGTTCTTTTGGTTATTTGACCACCTATAAGAAAGATTCTATACAATATTCATATTTTTCAGTGTAAATGAATAAAACCAAAAATTATAGAGATATATGATATAAATGATAAAATTATCTTTTGATTATGGTCTTATAAAGTTGACACAAAAATAAATGATCATTATAAAGGAACATGTTGTTATTGATAAATTTAACTAAAAAATTTGTGTCATGAACTCAATTCCTACAAATCAAATATAGTGGTTAAAAAAATTTAAATGGAACTATATTTTACCAGAATGATAGAGTTTTTATCATGACTCGTCCCCCAGGGCTTATGCCTTGACTACCCCATGACTACCTCTGATGGTCCATAAGATGGAGATTAGTGTCGAGTAGGCATATCCCATGAATGAGAGACATTTTATTAAGAACCTATACCCACACACACACAACTGCAATCTGTAGGGCCAGAGAGTGAAAACAATAAGTAATGAAAATGTGGCATTCCACTACAACCCAATAATAATGTACAATAGATATTAAATAGTAAAGTGAATCTGGGCTAGAAATGATCCCACTAAAATAAAGAAAATTGTAAAGGCTGACCCGCAAACAAGGGCACTAAAGGTGTTGTGGGAAGCTTCTTCAAACACCTTGGCTCGTCTGATCTCACATTGAATCTCTAGGTCATGGTCTTGGTCCTACATCACCTAAGAATCCACCAAAGCATCATCTAACAACACAAGACATGACACGTGTAGGAAAATCCAATTAAAGGGTGATTGAAACAATACTCAGTAGGGGACCCTGAAACAGAAGGTAATAGACCACAAAGGAAACACCATCATGAAGGTAAAGTTAGCTAAACACAAGAATTTGTTAACAAAACATATAACAATAAATTCCCAGTATAATTGTAAAGGATTCCAAGATGCAGCATCTCACCCAATGCCAGCCATATGGTTCAACTATAAGACACTCAATTCCAGGAGATCCCACTCCTCAAGCAATCTGATAGTAACCAAATAGAAAAAATCTACCTAAGGAATCTGAGAGAACATCTGATCTTGATAAGTCACAATGTTTTGCTAAGATATCCAGTCTCACTAAGAGAAAGAGTCTCAATATCGTAGCTAAATTCTTGGTCACTGGATTGTACTCAAGGCATTATCATTACTGGAGAAATTTCTCCATGAGAAATGAAGTCATTCGAGACCCTCATAAAAGGTCACACTTTTTTGGGATCCACCCAAAGGGAACACACAAAGTACTAACCTATGTATACTGATCTGGACAAGTCATCATGAAAGGAAAGATCTTGATACACATGTAGGGGGTCCTACACCTAGGGCTCACTGGGGGGGGGCATTCTAGACCTACTGAAATTATCATCCTAGATAGGGGATAGGTTCATGGGTAATTGTTCACCCCTTGTCCATAATGAAAGAGAAGGAAAGTCACAACCAAATGACTGTCATAAATATCCTCTAACCTGGGCCTCACCCAATAAGGAAACACTGGTAAACAATCATAATATATAGATATGAGATTCTAAAAAATATAGTGAACCCATTTTGAATTATCCCACACTGTAATGGGATTACAAGAGAATACCACGAACCCTATAGTGTGGATCATAATGTATGGGATTCTAATAAATACCATGAAAACTACGATACGATCCTCTAGATAGAGGATTAATTCTTTGCACATAGAGGAAATGTCAATATCCTACAAAGTTTGTATGGGGTGATTGAGTATCATTCCAGTCCCACATATGATTTAAAACTATATCTGGGACTCATCTCTCATGGGGGATACCGCACAACACCATACCGAACCATCAAGGGAAGAACCAAGGGGGAACTCCACACTTATACTAGACTTTTATAACAACCCAAAAATACATCTCCAAAGGTCTTCCTCATCACGAGGGTCCCAACGCCACAAATGGCTCATCAATTGGAATTATGTTTTAAAAAATATGACTTTGTTTTTTTGTGAAAAGGGGTCGGTTGGGTCCGGGTCTGGTCCGACCCTATCGACATGTTCAACCTAGCCCGCTAGAGCAGGTCAATATGTCTACCCCAAATGCGGCGACCCTCCATGTCCCCTCCGTGTCACGGGGCAGGCATGGCCAGCCACTTATTTGCTTGCCCATGGCATGAGCCGCAGGTCCAGATCACCCCGATGTGGCTAAGGCCACAGCCTTCTCCCACTCACACTGCTTCGTAGACGGGGCTGCCACCACCATAACACGCCACCTCTACCACATGGGCACATGGCTGCTACTGTTTAGCTGGAATCTTCAGTGGGACACTGAACTCACTCTAGTGGAATGATTCTTTATTATGAAGAGTTTACAGAATCCTCAGGTCGTTCTCTTTATTATGAGGGATTCAAATTTATTCCACGATCCCACCTAGTGGAATGTCGCTCAAATGAATAAATCTTCCACATCACCTTCATCTATTATACTATTCCATTATGGAACCTCCATTGTGTCTTGTCCATTCAGAATGTGCAATATGAAGACATTGTTCCAATGATCGATTATGCAACGATTGATTGATTGCCATAAGTTGAGTCATGATCCAAATGATGAACACCCATGATGGACAAAGAACAGAAGTAGAAAATCATGAATTAAAAAAAAGATGAATGGACCCTGATCGATTTTTGTGTCGATTGGGGTTCTTTGTCATTAGAATGATTATCCAAGAATCACTGAGAAAATCTACCATTAAAACATCACAAGAGTAATCCCATCCTATAACAAATATTGATATGTGGGCGAAATTGTTTGTTAATTGGTTTGATTCCATCATGGAATATCAAGAACGGGGAAAGTTAAAGATTCAAAGAATAAAAACACCTACCTCGAGTGGGATCGCATGTAGATATTGATTGAAGTCGCATCTCTATGTCGATCCTTATTTCACCGACGTTCGTTGATTCATTACTACTTGATCAAATCCCAACCATGGGTCTATCATCGCCTGTGATAGAGCCTTGTTTTACTTTCCTTAGTGAAACTCTAGTGTTCTAGAGAAATACCTAGAATTTTGAATTCTAACGTAGGACCCTACCCCCGAATAATAGAGGAAATGTGCTAACACATTTATGTGGTTTAGTGTTAAAATATATCTTTGAAAAACACCAACCCACATATTCATTTATGAATAGAGAACAAATTTTCTAGTCCCTAAATCACCGTATCGCCACATTGAGAAATGTTAAAAGGAAATAAAAAAACTTTTTTATGTTTATTTTCTTCTCCTTTAAAATGTCCAAAAATTAACTTTTACCCACGACCCGCACTGATCAAGGTTATACTTTGCTAAGGAATTCACATCATCACGAGATCAATGGTACTCTTGGATATAAAATCTGGTATACTTTTTATTAGCAATAAGTATTCGAAAAATAATATAATTTTTATTAAATTATTTTTTTTATGGCCACGTCCCAAAAACTAATTTCCACGATTGGCCCGTAATAACCAATGTTAGGATCTGCCAAAAAAAGAACATCCTCATGTCTTCAACAGTGGTTTCAGATTTTGAATATGAGTCACTGTTCATGAGTTATAAGGACATGAAAAATAAAATAATTTTATTTAATAATTTTATTTATTGTTATGCCATTTTTGGGTTTTCTCAATAGAGACCAGCACAGACGAAACATAAGTCATTCCTAATGTAAACCCACTACTCTAAACAAAATGGTTCCCACATATTTCTGATCTAGGAACCTGTTTAAGAGTTATTCCACTTTTTTGGGATACTTATCATGTGCGTGATTTTAAAAAATAATCTATTCTGATGGATCATTCTAAGCTCTCTGGGCCACGGAATCGCATGATGTCTTAGCGCCCGGTCTCGCTATATTCACAGTAATTTTCTAAAAATAGAACTATGAAAATCTGATTTATTACATTCTCACAACATTAAGGCTTAACGTATTTAAAATTAAAATAAAGGTCTAATCAAACAAATGGTGAGAGTACAGAGCATGAATATGAGACTCCTAGTCCCATGTGCTCTTCTTAAGATCCCTATACTACCTCGAGACACACACAAAGGGAAAAGATCTTCCAAAACAAATCCTTGATCTTTATTTGCTACTCAACCCAAGACACTCTAATGTTGATTTCCAGCTCACCCTAGATTTCAAAGTGCAAAGATATTTCACGAATCTCCTCAGTTGTGACATATAGAAATGTTTTGTACCTTGTCCCACTAAAAGGTAGAGTCAAACTATATTCTACCTTACTAACTCTACATAACAGCAAAAATTTAGACTATTAACCTTATAGATAGCTTTATTCCCAAGAAAAATATTTGTAACCCTCATCGAGGTGAGAGCCAAAGTAAAACATTTTCTCTTTCCTTGAACATCGATGGTCTCTGTCTTCTACCAGCCTAAAGCATCAGACAACCCTACACATACTTCATCTTCCCCTAGATGACCTACACATTCTCTAAAAATGCCTCTTGGATTCACTTAAAAAAATTATGTAAAGCAACCACTAAGATCTGAAACAATCTTATATGAAACTCTATGGAGTCAACAATCTTTTACACCTAGAGGCATCCCAAGACCTCTACTAAACTCTGATCATATGCAGTTAAGATGTTTTACGATTTAGTGAGTTGGTTAATGATCACCCAGATATTATCATTCCCCCTATAAATATGTGGTAAACCCATCATGATGTCTCCCGACACCCCATCCCACTTCCTTTCAGGTACCCCAAGAAAGAGAAGGAACAACGCACAAAACTGAATAAAAAAACGTTCAGTTTTTTATCTCAAAAGGTAATCCTAGATTCAACACATTATGTAATCCATGAAGTCTTACTTGAATAAATCAAACATACCCCAATGCATCTAGCCACTCTAGTCGTCACTGCTAAAACTACACATTTTTTGAAAATAATGATGTGGTCCCCTCTTTTCTAATGTCCATCATGGGTTTTATCTATAGAAAAATAAGCACATAAAGACTCATAGTTGGTTTCGACTAGCTGTGACTCTCTAATTCATTTGAGAGGGTATGAGTGATAACCAAAGTCTAGAGATAAGCTTTTTCATCCCTATCCCTGAAGGATAACCAGAATGAGGCCAACCATTTTGATGCCTTGCTCAATAACTACTAACTGAATTCCTACTGGGAGTATCTGTGTTTATACTCATCATCACTTTGTTAACTAAAAATCCATCCTCTAAGATGCACTATCACAGAAAAAGGGATCTTTTGAATCCAAGATAGAAAATTCAGGGGCTTTCCATGAAGATGGATCTCCCAAAGTGGGCATGGGACCGTCCTTAAGTGTCTTATGTTCTCCCCCTCAGACACCGAGTAAACTATGTTGTCATAAAAAAAGATGACATGGGTATTCCTAGGGTAGAATAATGGGAATTACTAAGACCTTCCTATTCAAGTCCTCCATATTTACCCCCAGCTTGTATAGCTCTTTGGGAGTCATCTGATATACTGGCTTAAATATATGTGCCACCCTAGGTGTAGACAAACATAGAAGTCTACCTATCTATAGAGAGGTAAACAGAGAACATATTCCAGGAAGACATCCTTATACTATGCCTCCAAAAAGAAAATTAGGACTCATAAAAACCATTTCATTAAGGGTAAGGCTACCCAAATGAATAGAATTCAGCTACACCCTCCTGTTCCTGAGTCCATCCTGAGATGCAAGGACTTCCCCTTTACTGATAAAGGGAAATCTAGTTTTATCACCATGGAAGAACCACATTCTTTGAATATAAAAAACAATCTAAGTATGAACGGAGGATTTAATCCATATGGCTAATGATACCATAATCCCTTAATGCCACTACCAAAAGGTCTCAACCGAAACTCTCACCTCTAAGAGTTAGGTCACACTGTCCGAGTTATTGTGTGTTCATTGGGTCTCCCCTAGGGGGATTGTCTAAGCATGAGGGTAAAGACAATTTTTTAACAATAACCCCAAGGTATCAAACCAAAAAGTGGTAGGAAAGGAAATAACTATTACAAATTTCTATCAATACTACAATTCAAGTAGAAAGACACATATCGTACCTTGAATCATTTCTGGAGTGCTGAAGTCATAAGCCCCGACCACCTACAACTGTCTCCTCCCATGTAGTCTAACTCCTAGAGTCTGGTATCGACCACCTGGAGGTGGTGGTTGTAACAAATCAAAATGTTTGCCACCTCTTACTACTTCCATAGCTCTCCTGCCACACCCAACACTCGTCAGATCATTCTTCTCTTGATTCTACTTCTTCCTTGGTGGTTCATCAACCACCTCTCAGACTACAAAATTATTGGAGAGGCAACCTCACACGTCATTCCCCCATTTACAACAAGTGTAACAAAGACTTTTATTCTGGGAACTTGAATGTCCCAAAATCATCTAACAAAACCACTAGTTATGGGGTTTATTTTGTGCACCTAATATTAGTAGGCCCTATTGACTCTACTTCCTGAGAAATCGCTACCTCAAAAGCCTATGATACATGTTTGAACCCTTTGCATCATTATCTAGCTCTAAAATATCAATCCATAACTCATTCTGGCAAGCTTCATCAACCTAAACTACTGGATGTGGGTCCTCTAACTAATCATCATGAGAAAATTTCATCTACATACCATCGTGATGAAAAACTGCTCTAAGTCTAGCCCCTATTAGGGAGGCCTTGTCGAGCTTTGGTCCAAATTCTCGATCCAGCTATGGAAACCCCACGGGCGGGTATCATGAACACAACTAAGGGAAAACAATATGTATCACAGTTAAAAGAGTATACCTGGTGAGATTACTCAAGAAGGACATGAAAAAACACAACCCATTTCTATATGATAAAAGTACCGTTATTTCCCTACAACTAGTGTTTTCATGTATCATGTCAGAAAATAGGTTCCTAGAGACATAGTGTTGAGATACATTGGCCACTACACCAACACTGAAGTCCCTATCCAGAAATCCTAACCTGAAATGCTTAACTGCATTTCCCCAAACTAATCTCACAAACTCTAGGTCCTAAGGTTGAACTGACCTTCTCTGATAACACTCAGTCACAACCCGTCCTCTAGGGCCCATGTCATGACTACGCCAATCCCCCCCTCTGATATTCTAGGAGATGGAGACTATCACTAAGTAGGCATACCCCAGGAAAGGGAGGCATTTTCCTAGGAACCTGTACACACACACCCAACTCCAATGCATATGGATGGAGAGTAAAAATCGTATGTAATGAAAATTCATGCATACCACTACAACCTAACAACATAGTACAATAGAAAGTAAAGAAATAAAGTGAAAATGGGCCAGAAATGAGCCCACAAAAATTAATACAATTGTAAAGTATGACCTAAAAACAAGGGCAATAAAGTTGCTATTGGAAGCTATCTAAAACACCTCATCTCGTCTAATCTCACAAGGCACCGTCCGGTTGTGGTCCTGGTCTTACTTCTCCAAGGGCTCCACCAGAGCATCAGTCAAATGCACAAGACACAACATGTGCAGGAAAATATCATGTAGTTTTTAGTAAAACAATACTTTGTAGGGTACCCCAAAACACATTACAATGGAACACAAAGAAAACACCACTAATATGGTATAGTAAGCTCAAAACAGGTACATGTAAATAACACATATAACAAGAAAATTCTTGTATAATCATAAAGTATTCCAAGAAAAAACATAACATCCACTGCAAGCCACATGGTTCTACCCATAGCACTCTTGATTCTAGGAGATCCCACTCCTTGACCTCTCTGCAAGTAACCACATAGAACAAGTCAACCAAAATTATCTTAGAGACCTTCTGGTCTTGATATGTCACGAAGTTTCCTTGATATGTCCAGTCTCATAGAAACACAGAGTCTTGATATCGTATCCAAATCCTTAGTCACAAAATTTTGATCAAGAAATGCTCATTCTGGGAGAAATCGCTACTAGAGCTATGAAGTCATTAGAGACCCTCGTACAGATGATTCTCTTCTTTGGGCCCCACCCAAATAGAACACAATGACAACTGCCCAAATTACACTGATGAGGTCAAGTCATGATGAAAGGATAGATCTCAATACATGGATTGGGGTTCCTACACCCAGGGCTCACTTGGGGATATTCTGGCCCTACTAAAATTATCATCCTAGATAGGGGATAGGTTCCTGTGTAAGTATTGGTCACACCATTTCAACAAGGAAATAGAAATTAAGTTCTGAAGAAATGTCATCCACAAATCTCTTCTAACATGGGCTCTACCCAAAGATGAAATGATGGTCAATAGTCATGATAAAATGATAAGGGTTTTTTAAGAATACTACGAACCCAATCAATATGACCCCACACCATATGAGATTTGTAGAGAGTACCACAATCCCTATGGTGTCTCTCATAATAGAGGGGATTCCGAAGAATACCAGAAACCCCACAATACGACCTACAAGATGGAGGATTTACACCCTATAATCGAAGATTATGTAAATACCTAATAAACTCCATATGGGTGATAGATTATGGCTACCGTTCCACAAAAGAATTTACTACTCTATCTGGGACTTGTCTCTCGAGGGGATTTCCACACAATGGAATACCAAACCCTCAAGGGAAGAACAAAGGGGGAATTATTCCCTTATACCGGACTTTTATAACAACCCAACAAGCCATCTCAAGAGGTCTTCCTATTCAAGAGGGTTCCAATTCTGTAAATGGATCGTCAATCATACTTACAGTTAGAAAACTATGACAGTTTTTGTGAAAAGGGGTTGGTTGGGTTCGGGGCCTATCTGACCCGGTTGGACTGACCTGACCTCGCTTGATTCCACTAATCCAACTCGGCCCGCATATCTGAACCATCCCATTGGAGTGGGATAGTCTTCACCCTAGATACGGAAACCCACCGAATTCCCTCTGTATCACACGATCTTCTCTGCCAACCACTTCTTCGCATGCCCATGGGTTGAGTCGCGGGTCCAGATCACCCCACCGTGATCGGGGCCTCAACTTTCCCTCGCTCGGGTAGTCACAAAGATGTGGTTGCTGCTATTGTCACAAAGTGCTACTAGAGTGCAACGCCTTCACTGCACGGGCATGAGGCTGACTCCAGGTACTGGCCCCTATATGCTGGTGGCATCATTCATGGGCCACTGGGCTCGCTCTGGTGGTACAATTTTTTATCTGGAAGAGGTTCTAGAAACTTCATTCTCTACTCTTCATCCCCACAGGTTCAAATTCGTACCACAATACCTCCCAGTAAAATTTCACTCGAATGGAGATATCTCCCACACCGCTTCAATCCGTTTGTCTCTTCCATCATCGCACATATGTTGGGTTATGTCCATCTCGGATCTGAAATACCAGATAATTGTACCAAGGATCGATTGTGAAAAGATCGATCGATCACCATAATTCGAATCGTGGGCCGAACGTAGAATCCCCAAGAAGAAAAAATAATGGAGGGAGAAAATTACGAATTAACAAAGATGAATGGACCTCAATAAATGTTTGTTTTGATCAGGGTTCATTTCAATTATAATGGTTAGCCAAGATTTACTAGGAAAATATACAGTTAAAACCATGGAAGTGTAATCCCATCCCATAAAAATGATCGATACATGGGCCATTTTACTTAATTGGTCCATATCTGTTGTGTAATATCAAGAATGAGGAAATGATAATATTCAAAGAATAACAACCCCGACTTTGACTTGGATCAATTGAAGACATAGATTGAGGTCGCATCGCCTTGTCAATCCTAGTTACACCGAAATTCATCTATTTCTCACCACTTGATCTAATCCTGACCTATGATACATCATCACCAATAAGAGTGACTCCTCCTCCTTACCATAGAGGAACTCCAGTCTTATAGAGAAATCTCTCGTGTTATGAATTCTAATATATGAACCTGCCCCCAAATAACAGAGTAAACACATTAATGCGTTTAAGAATTTTTGTGTCACTGTATCACATTGAAACAACATCACCACGTAACTTCATTTATGAAAGGAGAACTGGTTGCTCCACTAATATGCTACGAAATGTTAAAAGGAAATAAAATAAAGTTCTTCAGGTTTATTTTATTCTCCTTTAAAATAAAAAAATTAAATTTTACCCTTGACCTGCACTAGTCAAGGGTAGTCTCTTCCTAAGAAAATAATATCCTCATGAGCTCAATATTACTCTAGGATATGTAATCTGAGTAACAATTTATATGTTATAAGGATTTGAAAAAAAAAATTAATTTTTATTTAATTTATTTTATTTATGGTCATGTCCCAAAACTATAATCCACAATTGGCCTGCACCAGCCAATGTTAGGCTCCAACTCTAGAAAGAACACCCTCATGAGTTAATTGGAGGTCTCATATTTTCAATCAGAGTCACCATTCATGTTTTATAACAACATTAAAAATAAAATAATTTTATTTAACAATTTTATTTATGATTATTCCATTTTAGGGTTTTCTCACTAGAATCCCGTGCTTACTAAATGTAATTCGTGCCTAATGTAAAACCACTACTTTGAATGCAATGGTGCCCTTAAATCTCTAATACAAGAACCTGTGTAAGAGTTTTCCACTTTTTTAGGAAGAATTCTCACACAAACTATTTAAAAATTTAACATTTTTTTGACGGATTTTTCTGAGCACACCAAACCTCGGAATCGCACACTATCTTAGTTCCGGGTCTCATAATTTCCCTAGAATTTTCTAAAAATAGAACTTGGAAAATAAAAGTCATTACGATTTTTCCCACTTGGCACCACCAAAATCTATTAGTGACACTATAATCCTATATCTATTAATAAAATTGTAGGTGAACAATGTGGAGTACAAATATATCAAATACTGTGATGCTTAATCATATCATACATATACAGAAGCACTCATATCCATAAAACACTATAAGGATTATAATTAATGATGAAAGCTGTAGAATTAAATAATATTATTAAAATTAACCTGTTGACAAAATATCAGGGCAAAAACAAGGAATCCATGTACAAAGATGGGGGAAATACCCACCTAATAAATGTGATGTTTCCCAACCCAAAAGGTTTGGTGTGGATGGAGTTGTGTCCCATGTTCATAATAATGAAAAATGACCACTGTGCATAGTCATAATATCTTGGTGTGACAAATCCCCACTTACTATTGTTCTTTCAATGTCTATTCCAAGATTTATTTCATTTTAATAAGACATGTTACGTATACGAAAATCATGTATGTGGTGAGTATATACATACCCTATATGATACACTGAACAACCTAAAGGGAACAATAACAAAAATATAGCTAGAAAAACCTACAATACATTAGTGGATGTAGAACCCAACACAAATGTGATCATAAATAAGAATCCATAGTAAAATAGACAATATTTCCAATCATATCAACCATATAAGAGAGATGATATTATCTAAACCACAATTCACTATTGTAATATAAATTCTAGAAGCCTAAAAAAACAGACTTTAATAAAGTGGATCACCAATGAATCACTAGGATATGAATAATTTAAGAGACTACCAACTATAATAGAGGATCCTATCCCCACCGAAGAATGATTATGGGGGAGTAACATGTCTATAGACTGAGGATATTCTCATAGATATGTATGTTGATTACTGAACCTAAAAATAAAAAAGGATATGGGAGACCCAGACCCTAATAGAAAACTCCTCCTTTATGGGTGTACCAATCATATCATGATCTTTGATGATCATAACTAATCCCAATAGTAGGATAAGCTTCACTAGAATAATAATTATGCTAACAAAAACTCACTCCATATCTATTATTTCAAAAATGGGATTCCACTATTTAATATAATGTGGAATTATACTCAGAATTGAGTAATGTAATTCCAAACTTGAGCCTTGATTAAATTTATATAGTATATAAGACAATCTGATAAATAAACATTGTGTGATAATTAGGTTCACATGACATATATTCCCATGACCTTATCGGGTCATCTCTCACAACCCTTCATGGAATATGTAGAACAATGTACACAATGTGTTGAATAATACACTTGGTGTGTGGAACCACTCGAAGTCCTTTTTATGTCATTACATAAACACGTCTTGACTGGATAGATAGATCAACATAGATTAACCCCTAGGGAAAATGTGGTGTCAAACCAGTAAGAGTACAAGGTGTCTACTCTATATACATGTATTGGCTTCCTAGACAGTGTCACCTGATATTTGTTCTCACGCACTTGGAGTGCAACATCTAAATTAGTATGAAAACACAGTACCCATTAGAAAGAGGACTACAAGGCATTCATTCTTCCAAAACAAAAGGCATGTAATAGGATTTTACACATATATTACAGTATCATCTACAAAATTGTCACTTATCCACTTTTTTCACTTTATATATAAACTAATTTCACATTAAATTACCCAATCCTGAATTTCTATTTCGATCATCGATCTCCGAACATTGATGGTTAGAAAATAGATTGTCCATCGAATTGTACATTGTCCCATGCACCTCCATCATCACATAATGGGTTAGTACCTCTATCAATCATTATTAAGTCAATCCTTAAGAATATATGATTCCTAAAACCTCAAATAATCATTATCCCCATTTTTAATCCCACTAAAAAATAACAATGCGAGTTCTATCACATCTCATACCGAATTATCCTCAAAATTTTATTCCTAATACCAACAACTGGAGGTCACAAGAAAAATCGAGGGATAAAATAACAATAAATAAATTTGATTTTATTGATGGAAAATGTTACAAAAAATAATTTGAGATTGAAAATTAGAACATAATATTGGAATGATTTTAGAACAATAAAAAAATTCATAGGTTGTTCATGGAATGAGAATTTAATATGGGAATAAAAATTATTAAATCATAGTTTGAACTATAAATTATGGGTGAGAAATAGATAAACAAAAAAATTCCTTACCTAGGTAATGGATCTATCATTCATGAAGAATTAATTATATATATAATTCATTAGGGAATCCATTATGTTAATTGTTTTTCCCATGTCACTCTATGTTCAGATGGTGTCGATCCCCGATTCCTCCTTCATTAGACCAATAATAGACCATCCCTATAGTGGTTTCTCCTATAACTCTCAATATCCTATGGTTATATAGAAATGGTTGGATATGTGGTATATTTGAGATTATATTGGGTCGAAAATTACAATAATCTTTCACATTAATTGATTAATTTTATTTATTTAAATTAATCCATAATAATTAATCATCATAAAACATAATTTATATAAAAGTTTTTTCACGCATAGGATGAAACCATTATTTCATTTTTATATAAGAATTAGTTTTTTATAATTAGAGACTCTAAATAAATGAAATACAATTTATTTCCAAAATGATAACCATACATGGTTTAAAATTTTAAAGTATTTATATCAATTATAATGTCCTGCGACACTCATAACACTACTATATCTTGGAAGAAAAACACACATATATATATATATCCATATGATCCACAGGAAAAAAAATATTAATTTTTACATTCTACCCATCTTGAATTATATTCGCCCAAAAATCCAAAAACCTATTTGAAAATTTTGAGATACTAATCCTGTATCTTGTTCACATGCTCCCATGAGCATTGTTGGAGGTTAATGTGCTTATAAAGAACTCAAACTGTTGTGATAACTCACTAAATAATGGTACAACCATATTGATCCTAAATAAACATAATATTCTCAAAAACTTTGGGTCTATATTCAATTTCATGGTCACCTAGGTCAATAATGTAATATGGGTCTTTCATCTGTCTCTTCAGCTACAACACATGGAAGACATCCTGCAGCTGATCCAACTACAAGTGTAAATGTATATGATAAGAAAACTATGTAACCCTATTAATAATCAATAATTTCATTATTAACCTTATGAAAAGTATTTTACCCTGATTTATCCTCTAAAAACCATGCCATATAAAAACCTTCATAAATATGTCATTTCCCTGCTCAAACTCCAAGGATATATGACATAGATAAGCATAATATTTCTTCCAACACTACGTTGTCTTTATTATTGTGCTAATCACATGATTTTTTTTATATTTTCATGATATTTCTTTGGTTATATAATAGATTACCCACCAATCATTGAATAACACAATGGTGGACTATAGGGTCTCCCATAAACATATTCAAATAGTTCAATCTCATTAGTGAGTTAGAACATTTATTATAAGGATCTATACTATTGAAAAGTGATCCACCCAACTCTGATGATTTTTCAAAATCTAATACCTAAACATATACTTTAAAACATGGATGGTTCACTATGTCTTTCTATCTATTTGGGGGAGAAATATCTTACCCATCCATAACTAGGTCCTAGAAGCCTTTTGTAAACAACCCCATAGTCAATATTTGAACAATAATTCATGGAAAAAAAAGAGTCATTAAGGGACCCCAATAAATATAGATGATCCCCTACACATACAAGATCCCCAACCACTTGACTAAAATATACAACTTTTCTAGCATGGATGTGTGATAATATTGTAAGACAATAATAGATAACCCCACGATCAACAATAACTTTTGCATATGTGGAATCTCCATCACAAGACTCATTGGAATGTCATCCCACTTCCTATCTATGACATGAAAAGACTGAGTCAACCATATTCAACAATGATGTTAAGAATTAACATGTTGATACGTGACACATCTTGATACATACTAAAAAACACTTCTTCCCATACCACCCCACAAAAATAGCACTAAATATACATATACATCTCTGAAATTTCAATATATAACACTCAGAGGGTATGAAATTCCCTCAGTAGTTCCTCACACAATGTGATTGGAACCACTATCCATCCTTTGAAAAGGATATAATTCTCTCAACAAATTAAAAAACTAATGTCGACATCTCCCAATGATATTCTGTCTCATATGACATCAAAATATATGTCTCTTAAATGACCCACCCTAACATGCCATGGAATTTTATTAGTCACTTCCATTGACTTGAGATAAGCTATCCCTCTATTCTCCACCAGGCTCAACTACAATGTGGACAATTACTTTGACGCGTCCTCCATTATGAGAAGACAATATTTCAGGCTAAGGTAAAAACACATCATTTTTACCATCCTTGTAGTCTAGAATATCTCATGGCCATAGTCATATGGGATCTAAAGACAAAATATATTTCTTAGGTTATGGTCTCCCTTGGAAAATATATACCTAGTACTATGGAGGTTTGAGTTAATCACAAATCACTTAGCCCAAAAATAATTCATCCATATACTCAATGTGATGACTACCACTACCAAATCTATATAATTAATAATGTATTTGTACTAATGGGGTATCAGTAATATCAACCCAAAATCAATCACTACCTCTTTGAAGGATTTATGACGTCACTCAGTCTATTAAAATGACAAACCTTTACATTTCAAGGTAGTAAAATGGGATTCAATACTCGAATGTATTCCACAAACCTTTGATAATAACATTAAAATACAATGGAACATTATACATATGAAACCCTCTTATTGGGTCCCTAAGAAATTACTACCTCTATCATCATTGGTTCTATAGTTACACCATGTCCAGAGATGGTATGCCATAGAATTTGAATCTCCCTTCTTAATAACTAAAAATTCATTATTTTACCATATAACTACTTCTAAAAATGTATTACTAGGACCATCCTCAAATTATATATGGTCTCCTCCTTTATCAATGAGTAAATAATAGTTTCATAAATAGACATAACCCAAATATAGTCTAAAAGGCCATAATGATCTTGTTCATAAGTCCCATGAAAATAGGAATGATGTTTGTTACACCAAATAGAATCACCATGAACTCATAGTGACCATAATATATCAACAAAACTAATAATAAAATGGTAATACATCTTATTATATGGATATTAATTACATATCATAGAGATCAATGACATAATCATATTGGTAAAGTATCTTTTGAAACGTGGATACATAGACATATCATCTGTAAGTGAACTTAATCATATCCCAATAAGTTCTCCATCACTTTCACCCTTCTTAGACAGATGAAACATAATAACATTATTCATAACCATAGAAAAGGGAAAAAAATTAATAATGAGGTCATATTTTTAGTAAGGGTAAATAATGGAGATATCAGAATAATATAAGAATATGTTTTTGAGAGTAAGAGTATAACATTTTAAAACTACACCATGAATATCATATATAATAAAATTTAGTTATGGAATAAATCATTGTATTTCATAAATCATGAAGAAAAAATTAATCAATTATCATAATCCAGGGAATAATAAAACTTCTGTATGATGTAGATTCGTGGCTTGGACATTTAAATTTAAAATATAATGTTGAGGGAAGCCACCAAAGCATACATAATTTTTTTGGATTCAGGTAACCACACAAGTACCTAATTTATTCTTGGTATAACCTCCCATGTACCCACTTTTGGAATTGGGATAACCTCTTGCATACAATTTTTTGGGATTGAGATAACCACCTATATACCCTATTTTATTATTCTGGGGTAATAAATTAGTGCACCTTTTGAAAAAATAATAAAGTTAATCTTTTCCCAATTTATTAGATGTTAATATAATTTTTTCCCACACTTCACATAATGGAAATCATAATTTTTTTTCCAAATATCACAGAATATTAACCATAATGAAATGGTTTTTATAAATAAATCATAATTGAATAACTTGTGGAAAATAGAATGGTTTCATAATCATTTACTGTAGAAAATAAATGGGTTTCTTAAACATATTCTCATCATAATATAAACCATTAAGGTAAATAATAGGGATGATATAGTAAGATTATATCCCTAATATATTAATATATTAATCAAGGGGTGTTGTCATTTATGAATATAAATTCCAGGGAAGGATAATAACAATCGTTCCTGAGGAAAATACACTATCTCCTAATAATTCAATTATTTAAAATATAAAAATTTCATGATTATTAATGAAAAATATTTTTTTTACAATAATCATAAAAATTTTTATAGAAGAGTCAAAATATTAATTTTTCATGATGGTGATAATTTTCATTCACGTCATACTTGTTAAAAAAGATTCCATTCAAATATTCAGTAAAATGTCAAAAGTGACACATCCATAAAATGATAATAGGATTCATATTAGTGAATTTTTAAAAGATTCACACATGGGTAAAACATTCTTATCAAATCATTGGATATTTTTTAAAACATTTTTTTGAAATTTTTTTTAGAAACATGGACAAGGAAGGGAATGGATTTTCATCAAAAGAGGGAAATAATGTCAATTATTTTTATAAATATTTTTACGATCTACACAGTTCAAAAATGGAGGAAAATGAATGAAAAAAAGTATTATTTTTTAATATAATTCCTATATGAAAAATAATGATATTATTGGGAGTTATATTAATAAATATCATCATCAGAAGTAGAATAAAATAGTCCTGATAAACAATGAAATTGTAACATAAATCCTTACCAATTTTGTATATTTTGAGTTATAATCATCATGAAATAAGAAAACTTATATGGATATGTATAAAAAATATTTTTTATAATAAAATACATTCATGGGTTGTATATAAACCCACAAAAATTCCCAGGTGGTGAATATGGCATCTGTCCCACTATAATAAAAGTGAGATGAAAATACCTTACCACAATTTTTAATAGAATTATTACATGTTTGAACAAAATATATAATAAATATAAGTTTATTATACATATATTAAAGAAAAATACTAATATATATCATACCATATATAATTTACTTAGGACCTTTTTCACCTGTTTATTAATAATTCATTGTTAAAATCACTATTTTGCATAATAACTACTTTGTTTTTCATGTTTTTCGTGGTTAAATAGTATATTTATAATACATAGATTATGGATCCATCATCTATAGTGTGTTAATAATGATATAAATATCACATATACTGATTATATATATATTAATATTCATCCATAAAATTTATAGATAAGAAAATGAATTACATCATTCATGGAGATAGATTGGTTTACGTACACATGAACGTTGGTTCAATTTTCTCAATGGATGGAATGAAAGAAAGTTAGATATTAAATAAAATTTTAAAAATAAATTATATATCATAAATATATTATAAATTCATTAAATCTTTCCTCAATTTGTACCATTTTAGTATAAAATTACGAACGCATCACATCGCTTTGTGGAGGTGGCAGTCGAAACGTACACACAAGTGATGTTATAATTTTCCAAAAAGATGGAAGGTAAGATTTTAGATGTGATATTATAATTATATAAATATAATAATGACACTAATATAATATATATAAATTAAATCCATCATTAAATCCATCTGCGAGAAGTCGTTATAGAAAGTGAATTACATCGGTTCATGATGCAAAATTCCACTGTACAAATGATCAATGATTTATGTCCCAATTGATGGAAGGGAAGGTAGATGTAGGGTATTAAATTAACATAAAACCAAATATTTATTTTTTAGATACATATTTTATTATATTTTTATATTTTTAAAATATTTAAATGAATATGAATGATGAATAAAATGAAAACCCATGGATAAAAACTATACTTTGTCTCTAGAGAACCAATTTAGGTTTTTATCATAATCCTTAATAGGATGGATTTTTGATCAAAATAGAGACTCTAGTTCATGGTGATGGAAGTAATTATGGTATTTGGAAATTAATTATCCAAAAAAGTGTTCTTCATGTGGGTATGAGAGGGGTGGGGGTTCACTTTTATAAGTAAGAAATAATGTCATTTTTGTAAATACCCAAATAATTTCAAATATGGGAAGTTGCTCTAAATCAATTTCCCTCCAAAATTAATAAGTAGTATGGTAGAGGTAATATATGGTTTATTAAATCTTCAACCACTAAACAAAATCAAATTTTAAACATTTTATTCCTTTAATATACATGTTTTCTAACTATTATGATTTATTTTTCACCATGATAACTAGCTTTTTCCATGATAATTTAACGATTAAGTGCAAGATTACAAGGGGAAATAATAACTAATTTATAACCATTTATTATATTTATTATGTAAACTTAATAAAAAAAAATATATTTTTGAGGAAAATTAAATTTAACACAAGCGTATGTAATGCACAAAATACCATTATAGCCATAACTAGGGTAATTATTGTTTTTCTCCTTAAAGAGCTAAGTAAACTTCACTCAAAATGAAAATAATCCAATGAATGGATCTTGGTTTTCATTTTCAACCATTTCCATTCACCTGTAATAATATAATATTTTTTAGGGATTTTAAATCATGTAATAAAATATATTCATGTGATTAAATAAAATTTATTTTATATTCTTGTGATTAAATAATTATCATATGAGAAATAAAAAATAATTGATGGTAATTATTTAATCACTAAAAATTATAAAATAATTTAACATGATAATAGAAAATAATTTATCCTCGACATTAATATTTAGAATCGAATAGAACTCCTTTTTATCACTTTGTGAACAAATAAGAGAGTTAAATTTTGTCATTTTCATTAATAAACATTATATAGGGGACATAATCATGTAAATATGGATTAAAAATTAATACTTAAAAATAAATAGTTAATATAGGATTGAAATGTGTTTAAATAATAGATATTATATATGTTTTTGTGTTACTATATATGTTTTCTGATAATTTTCACCACTGATAAACTTGTTTCACCCATAATCATGGTAAATATGTTTTATTGTTTTTATTATTCATTTTTACCACAATATTATGTAAACATTTTTACATAATATTAATTTTTGTGGTTATACATAAGAAATTAATTTTATAAAATTAAATATACATAAATTATAGAATTTAATATAAAATTAATCTCATAGATACGATTTAAAAATTAGTTTTCCCAAGATACATTTTTGATAAAAATAAAATGTTTGCATATCAAAATTGAATGTAAAATTGATTCCAATGACCTTAGTTGGATTAGGAATGATAAAACTAAAAAAAATTTCATTTAAAATCATTATAATAGAAAATTTTATTTTATAAACATTTTAAATGAAATGGAAATTTTTAAGAAAAATAGTATTTTTGAAAATTCTTCAAAAAAGTAAATTTTTTTGATAGTTATCAAAATTTCATAGTATGAAGATTTTTGAAATATTATTTAAAAATAATGATTTAATCTTGTAAATGTTTTCTAAATGTCAAAAAATTTAATTTATAAATGAGTACTAAAATCGAGATGAAACTATTTTTTAAATGAAATACAGTTTTTAAGCCTAACAAATGATTTATTCTTATCTAATTCTTAGTGAAAATATTATATTAATGAAAAAATAAATAATATAGATTAGGTAAATTTATTTTATTTTATTCCATAATGGGGATTGATTTTTATATTTTCATTAAAAAACAATATTTTCATGTAATATTTATTTTCAGAAAAATACTTCTTTTATTTTAAAATTTATATTTATTTAAAATTATAATCATCTCATATAGAATGAATTTATTATATAAATTTTTAAGATAGAAATGTTTGATAATTCAGTTAATACAATTCATACCTTCCATTCCAACAGTTCTGTGACAACTGTCATATTAATAAATAACATTTTAGTAGTATATCTTGGTTCATTTATACATATAATTGTATGTGATGGAAGATATTGACAAAAATAAAATTATCTTGAAAAAACTATTTCATAAAACCATTTGGTTTAACCTTATCCCCCATTCATAAATCATGTAATATCAATTTTAACTTGATCTCTATAAGTAAAGGATCTTCCATTAGAATATACCCTTTTTGAAATCTAATTCCATACAAGGGGTTAATGAATCTCCCTACAGATAACATAGATATGGATGTAAAGTGGTCATTTAGAATAACGCATAATTTGGTTTCTATGTAGAAAAAAATTAGTGGGATGTGAAAATATAAACCTTGAGGAGAAAACCAATACCAAAATACTAAAGGAGAGTTATTGAGAACATGGTCAAATGTGAATTGACAACCAAAAATCCAGAAATATATAATGGCTGAAAATACCATTGATTCCTCATAAATTAAAATAAAAATATAAAATTTTAATTTTAGATCCTTTTTTTAAATGTAAGGGATTATTTTACAATCAAGATAGTGAACATATAAAAACATACTTACATGATATAATTCTGTATCTTAAGCACAATTTCACCGTATTGATGTGTTTTGATCAATTTCCTTATAAATTCTTAATCCATGAAATGAGTATAGATCATAAGATCAATAAAAAAGGGAAAAGTCATTCTGTTTTTCTGTAAATGTTTACCAAAAACAAAACTGTGAGAAAGTATTTTACAATAAAATATATTAATCTATAAAATCACAATAGTGTCCCAAAATGATCAATATAATCCATGCCCTAAGTGTTATCATTAATCACTTTATGAATATTTTTGATGAAATTCATTATAGGAATTTTTTTGAATAAGGTCATTAAATTTCCAAAATCGACTTTTCAATATTCTCAAAATCATTTTATTTTAACTCTAGTTGTCACATACCAAATATTTGAATACATGGATCCCTGAAAATTGTTAAATAAAATAGAGACACTTCAAAAAATTTACAATATTCTCATTCTTTAAAAAAAATCATAAATGACCAAAACTATTCCATGAATCAATAAATATAGTTAACTAAATCATAAATTAATTGGTCACCAATTAACTAATTACTTTCAGAGAAATTAATACTATCAGGTTTACTTCATATATTTCATTTATCTATTTTTCCTAAAAAAATATTATTCAATATCAGGGACATATTAAGGGGTATCATTATTCCATTAATATGTTTTCAATAAAATATCAACTTACCATTTAATTATTTTTCAATGTCCTTAGTACCACTCAACATGTGATTTCATGTACATAACATGAAATTACTATAAAAAAAATCCCCAGCTATTTCATGATCATTGAAACCAATAATTCAATTACATAACACTTATACACTATAATTTACAAATATAGATACCTAAGTTATTCAATCCATTTAAATAAACAATTACGATAATGCAGGTGTTTCCTTATTTATGGTGTTATCCTATTAGAGATACAAATGACATGGATAATTCCATGATTCCTTAAATATAATATGTTGAACTATAAACAGATCTCTTGGATGAAATTTCTTTCATTCCGTTATTTTATTCATTTTTCTTCAATAATTCATTGCTCTATACCATTATTCCCCACTAATAAAACATTTTCATGTTCCATTGATACATTATCCTGAGTTTGTCATTCCAAATTTTTATCATGATTGAAATTGATCCTTATTTATTCTCTGGTATCTATAATCGATGTTTTCATTAAACACTATCCATATCTTCTTAGTGAGTCTGATAGTACTTATCATGAATGTTGTTAATCATATAGTGTGATAATTTATTGGGAATAATGACCATATCATTCTATCTTGTCATCATCCAATTTTAATCATATAATGTCCATATTACTCATCATAATCCAGGTTAACAGGGTACCTCCAGGTTCCATCCATCGACTAAAACATAAATACATAGTGTGAAAAAAATTATAATTGTGGGAAACCAAATGATAATAAAAAATTAATTGTAGGATTTCTAAATCAAGACACATTATTTTAAATATATTACAGCTTAACATTGACATGGGTCATTCATGGTCATTATATATTAAAATACTTCACGATTATTAATAAATAGTATTTATATTTACCAATCAACCCCCCTCCATGTGTGTGTCAATCCAGGTGCGTACCAAGTCTGATATTCATTCACCAAGTGAAGATCAAGTCAAATCCTAATGCTATATTTTAGATTTATTTCCCATAGATACAATTGTTCCATAAACACATATCCTTGTAGCTTATAGACATGCATTTAATATTATGGAAACAACCCAATATACCCTTCAAAAAGGATTCAAGGATATTTTCCAATACTTTGAATTATCCCTAGGGTTATCACTAAAATTTCCTTATCCATGTTTTCAAGGACTAACTAATACATTCTCGGAGACCAACTGTAGCGAGTCTAAAGATTCATTCATATATAACTTATTATATTTATATTTGTTTTATATCATAGTGATCTATGCTAGATTCATAAGGGTATAACATCATTGAAAACATGGATACATAGAAACAAAATTTACATGTGAACTACATCATCACCTTATATATTATCGACAACAAGAAACCTTTTTACACATTTCATACAAGATTAAATTTTTCATAGCAAGTGGAAATGAAAAATAAGAAAGGGTGATCTCATGTTGTTGTTAAGGGTAAATATGGGAGATATCAACATAACATGAGAATTATGGAATGAGACATTGGATTATCATTCTAAATACACAAAATTCATATTATAAATCTTTAACATGAGTCATGGAATAAATATTTCCATTTTATAAAATAAGGATCATAAAGTAATAAAATAACATCATTAATGAATGAATAATATTGGCATGCGAAATTTATTTTTGTAACACACATTATAATAAAAAGATTTTATGTCAAGGTTACCTACCAAGACATTCATAATATGTTATACTTGGGACCTCCACCCATGTAGCTTCTTCAACATGGGATAACCTCAAAGGTATACTCTTTTGGTAGTGGGACAACATATCATGAACAATTTTTTTGGTTTTATATAACCTCAATTGTACCCTTTTTTTAGTACATGGGATGACCTGTTGTGTACCCTTTATTCTCAAAGGACATTAGTCTTTTCCAAAATAATTGGAAGGTTATATAATTCTAGGACCACCTGTAGAATAATATATATATATATATATATGATACATGGTAATAAAACATTAACAATAGAGTAACCGCCTGAAAGGAAATGTGTTTGATAAACATTTCATCATATCTTGACCAATATAAATGAAAATGGTTTCATAACCATAACCTATAGAAAAGAAATGAGTATCATATACAAATTCTTATAATAATCTAAAACCATCTAGATAAAGGATATGGATACTATAATTGGATGATATACCTAGTAGATAATAAATATATTCAATGTTTTTATTCATTTATGAATATTAATAACATTAAAGGACCATAATAAATGTTAAGTATATTCACCTATTCAATTTGAAATCCCTAATTTTAAAAATAAATATTACATAAATATTAAATAAAAAATTACCCATGAAAATCAACATTAAAAATAGTAATATAATATTGAAATATTTGAGTTCCCATGATGGTGATAAATTAAATTCTTCTTGTACATGGTAAAAACAAGATTCCATTCACTTTTTTATTAAAATGTCAAAAGTGCCTCTCCCAAAAAAACTATAAGATGGTTAATTTTAAAATATTTTATAAAAATTGATAATATGTAAAAAATTATTTAATAAATCATCATAGATTGGTAAAAATATTTTTATAAAACATGTACTTAGAAGTGAATGGATTTTCTTTTGAAGAGAAAAATATATCCATTTTTATTAAAAAAATATATTATGGTCAATTTAGTTAATATAGAATGAAAAGTGAATGGAAAAAATATATTCTATAAATATAATAAATAGATAACTTTTTTAGTAAATTTATCAATAAATTTCAGCATCAAAAGCATAATCAAATAATCTTAATAAACAATGAGATAATAACATATGTCTTTACTAGTTTGGATACTTTTGAATTCTAAGCCCCATGGAATAATAAACCATAGTAGAATATTAATAGTACATAATATTACTGATAATATTAAAAAAATTTATTGTTTTTATTTGTATAGAAAACAAATAATATTGTCTTCAATCAATTATATGTATCATCATTCCTTAAATAAAATGAAAGATGATCACATAAATCTCATGAATATAAAAATACTTAAAACTACATAATAAATTAATATTTCATCAAATAAATATTTAATTCAATTTCACTGATACTATCATATTTATTTCTTCATTATCTATCATCTCTTTATCCAAACTAAACATTATTACACCAACATTATTCACATATTATTGTTTATCATTCTCTCAACCATTAGTTTCAATAAAATATCTACTTTCCATTTAATCAATTTTCAAGGTCATCAGTGTTATTCAACATGTACATTCAAATACATAATGAAAAACTAATGTGGGAAATTTTTTAGATGATTCATGTTTCTTAAAACCAAAATATCATTAATATAAATCATCTTCAAACATAATTATCGAATCATGATGCCAAATCATTTCAATACTTTTACTTAAAAAATTTGCATAGCATAAGTCCTTCCATGGTCTATAAGATAACCATTAAAAGAGTACATAGACTAGGATAACAACCTGTTTTATTACATTTAGGATGATAAAATATGAATGAATATAATAGGCGAAATGTTTTTACCTCAATAAAAAATCATTTTTTCCTCTGCATTTGGTCTTGTTATTCCCTTATATTCCACGCATAAAACATTTTTATCTTAATTTGAGATATAAATTGGTGTCTCTTTCCACATTTCAAACAAGAAGAAAATTGGTCCTCCATTCACCCGTGGTATCCACTCCTCATGCTCTTAGTAAAATTGGTCCATTTATTTTATGGTGTGTCTGAGAGTTGGTTAAGGTTCATAATATTAAAAACATATTGTTATAACAAATTAAGAATAATAAAAATATCATTATCTCAATAAATCTTCAAATTTGGTTTCTTATACTCCCAAAAATTTTCATCTCATTAATTAATAACACAGTTCTTTTGGTTCAAAAAATTCGCCAAAACCAAATGGAAAATTGTGGGAAATAATAATCATAGTGAGAAACCACATAATCCTGAGAAATGATTTATTGGATTTATAAATCAATAATTTTTTTATAAATTAATTAAACTATTGGTTTAACTGATTCCATTCATTATAACCATCTATTAAAATTTATCATGTTGGTTTGAAATGATTGTAAAATTCAAATAAAAATATCAATTATGAGTGTCAAACTCTGTGTACAACAATACCCATTATTGTGCACCAGGTGATTATCGATTTAATGAAACTTTACACATTTCCTGTATAATTACCACTTGGCATCACTATTCCAAATCCACAAACACATATAATATTTGGACATGGATTTTATTTATTGGAAACCACTCACTCTATCCTTCAACAAAATTGATGATAGTTTCTTATACATCAACTTATCCCTAGGGTAATCACTAAATAATTCTTATAATAGTTTACAAAGGATAAAGAATAATATATAATAGAATATAGATAGACTCTCACATTTCATAAATAGATATTTAATTTCAACATATTTATACTCAATACATATCATAGTGATCCACAACATAATCATATATTTATAGAATCTTTGGAAATATGAATACATATGAAAATTGGTTTATGAGTGAACTACCTAATCTCCCATTAATATCTTCATAACAATCACCCTTCATATTCTTATAATCTATAATTCCTTTCCTAATAACCTAGGGAATGGAAAATAAGAAAGTGTGATATTAAATGATCTTTAAGGGTAAAAAAATTATATATCGACATAACATTAGCATGAGGGTATTAGAAAATGAGAATGACATTTGAATACAATACCATAGAAATAATAGATCATAATATTGTGTCACAAAAACAAATCATTGAAGTTAATAATACATAAATCAAAATGAAATTAATGAATTTAATCCAAAAGAGAATGACATTATCATATAACATAAATTTATGTCTTATACATAAGCATAGAAAGTAATACATCATGGATACCCACCAAGTCATTCATAAAATGTTTAGCCTAGTATAACCTAAAAGGTACTGGATTCAGGATTGAGGTAACCACCCATGTAACCTATTTTGGGATTTTGAAACCTCTAATCTACCAGATTTTGGTCTTGAAAAACCATCAATGTACCAAAATTTTTAGGGCTCAGATAACCTCTCATGTACCCCATTAGCTCACATAACATCAATAATTAACCAATAAATTAGAGGGATATATATTTTTGGGACCTGTAATCACATAATTATTATAATACATATTTATTCTACATTATCATAAAAATTTTATCATTAAAAAAATCATGAAGGGAAATGGGTCTCAAAATAATTTCATAGTCTCATAACTTGTACAAAAATGGGGTTCGTAAGTATAACTCCCTAAAATGAAATGGGTTTCATAAACATCATTACATAATTAGATTATAACATCCGATAAAAGTATGTTGGTGGTAACCATTTATCATCTACCAAATATTAGATATGTATAATCAAGGGTTTTTTAAATTGATGAATAAAAATGACATTAAAATACAATAAAAACATTCATGAGTAAAATATCATTTTCTCATTGAAATCACTTATTTATTATCATAAAATTCACCATATGTTATTGAAAACATTTTCTTTGAAATAAAATTGAAAAAATATATAGAAATTTTTAAATAATTGATTTTTCATTATAGCGAGATATTTTGTTCATGCCATACATGTTAAAATAACAATTCCATTACCATTTTATGTAAAAAGTCTAAAATGTATAATCTAGAAAATGGAAAGAATATTTATTTTAAACCCGATTTTAAAATGTAAAATATAGATAAATATTTATTTACTAAATTAATATAGAATTTTTTAAAAATTGAAACTATTTTAGGTATCATTTGGGTGGAATGAAATAGATTTTTGTCCATAGAGAGAAAAAAGTAATTTTTTATTAAAAAAAATATTCTTTTTAATTTAATTCATAAATATGGGAAGATGAATGTACAAAATTTATATATAAATAAACATATGTGAATAAATATTATGATTTTATTGAGAGGTACATCATTAAATTTCATTATTGGAATAATAATCAGACAATCCCGATAAATAAAGAGATTATAACAAAAAATCTTCACCACCTTGGAAAATTTTGTATCATAATCCCCTTGAAATAATGATCATTACATGGATAATTATTCCCAATTATTTCAATGAGAATAATCATAAAACACATTAATAGCTATTATATACACCATACAAATAGAACAAGTGGTGAATATGGTATATGTCCCACCAAAATAAAATTTAGATAAATATCCATTACCTAAAGTATTGAATTCCTTCCTAAACATTTGAAACTCTTTAATAATAATAATATTTTTTGTTATATAACTACTAAATAACCATAATAAAATATTTATATGATTTTCTTATAACCATGTGTCCCCTATTTATTCACAATTATTGGTTAATATCACTTTTTCTCATAAAAACTACTTTTTCCCTGAATGTTTTGTTTCAGGACCCCTTCCCTACAAGGAGGACATCTCATGGGATACCAAGGATATTAGGGAGATGGTGAATACCTATGTCTCACCTCCAGTAGCCCCAGGTTGGAAGCTGGAACAATGGGTATAATAATAATACTTGTGGGAGGAATTACCCTATAAGAGACCATAAAATAGGAAAATATAAGTTATATACACTGATAAACACATAATCATAAATATTAAATAAATCACATGTGCTAATAAAGAATGTTTTACAGTTATATTAAAACTAAAAAATAAACTACCAATTCCGAAAAGGTAAAGATGACAGCGACCACAAATCCCAAACAACTCCTACAAAACTCTAAGTTGATAATTTCAATCCTAATATCATACATTATGAAACTCAATAGAAAACAGTTTACATATACATTGGGTGAGAATAACAGTTTATTTAATATGATCCTCCCTGGAGCCTCTCCAATAAGAGATAAATAATTCTTTGTAAATCATTGTGAACTACAATGAAACTAACTCGTTATCTAAATAGGTATACTATGTTTACTATCACACCACGGATAAATATTAATAAATATCCCATAAAAGAGATAATATAATAAAATAATGGAACATTAAGTGTACCACACTGTCACTTCCCTATTGGTTTTCTGCTCTTCTGTAATGTTGGACATCCTAATCTATCTCTATCCAATATAATCCATCAAACAAAAACTGGACTTATGTATCACAACATGAACCTCATAGACCACATAATCATATCATCCCATCCACATATCTATATATAGTATGTCAGTTGTTCATCAAAGCGACAACATCTCGTATGATGTTTATCACACAACGAGTATTATACCATAGGAAATAACATCCCACTACACACATATGTGGGAAAATAAATTTCTATACATACCGGAACCAATAACTACCAAGAGAATAGATCAGGGCTAGAGGGGGTATTCAGTTATCCATCCTCCCAATATGATGTTGGGTAAAACACCCTCCATGATTAAAATAGGTGTGAGCCTCCCTAACCGACATTCATGGGTTATAGTATGAAATAAAGAAATATATAGGATATAATATTTCTCACAAACACACTATTGAAATTTCCTAGACCTATGATCAACTACAACTATCATCACTTTGAAACCCTACATCCATTGATATGGACTAGATGTCATTTAATCACACAATAATTTAAATATATACATTAATTAGTTATTTTGTTTTTATAATTTTATTCCATTAAATAATTTATTATTCATTAAATTAACCATTAATATTATTTCTAGATACAATCATTGACCCTTTTTTTTTGAATTCCATTCCCTCCAAGAATAACCCAAACTAATTCCATGGGTTCTCATGATTAATATAATTTTAGTACTTATATTCAATAAACACAAAACTCACCGATTGATAATGATTTATTTATTATTAGTATAATTCCATAATGTGTGTACTCTAGGAAAATTATCAGAAGCTACCACCAAGTGGAAACATGTTCCAAAAAATACACAATTTCCTCATGAAGTGGGGAAATGAATAGAAATAAGACAAGCAACCCAGCTATCATCCATTAACCATATTATAGTAAATAAAACATCCAACAATATAACATCAATGTGTATTACATTAATCATCTTATTACATCATATCTAATTTCATCATCAACACCCATATGCATTTCATGATGCATATCAGCATCATAGTTCTCAACTACTTAATCATCATCCTGGCCTCCCCACCCACATCACATCAGCTACCCCAGGCTCAATCATACAAATCTCAAATACCATCACATAAAAAAGCTCACATACACATCAAATAAAAAGTGTATAATGAAACAATAGATAATAACCAATATGGAAATCTAGGCCTTAAAAAGTAATCCACATTCCATACAAAATGAGCTATCATTGCTCATAACTCAAGGAACTCTTCCAATTCAAGCAGATATGAAACATAAGCACTAAGACTTTTATTTTTTTTTAAAATAGATTTTATTCCATGTTGATTTATTTTATTAATTATTTTTAGGATCCAATTATCTGAAAACTAATTCATTAGTGTTTAATAAGATATCAATATTTTAACATGAACATAGCATTAAAACAATTTTTAACATAGTGATGTACCATTATCATTGACATGCCTTTCCTTTTCAAATATCTCATAATTTCTTATCTTGATTCTCCTTATTTCTATATTACTTTAACAAGTATTCACAAAATTAATTATTCTCACACATTGCATAAATTTTATTAACTTAAAATTTTAATTAATACAACATTTAATAGCACATTTTAGATCATTAATTATTAAACCAGTTATACAATTAATTAAATTTGAACATTTTTTTACAAATATACATCCTGAAAAAGAATGATAATTCATATCATAAAAACACATGATAATAAGATTAAATATGATAACACGCTATCTAGATAATTAGGTTGAAATAATTTATCATGGTATAAAGACAAAGCACGTGAGAACTATAACAATTATTTATTAATATCATCCAATAATTATTAGGATAATTACATTATAACCCAAAGTGATAAACCAAGATAAAATTACAATTGGATGTAAATAAAAATGGGAAGGTACAAATATTATACATCAACGGAGTCAATAATAATTACATGAGAATTGAACAATGGGATAGATCATAATGACCCATACCATAAGAGTTGCATCACTCAGAGGATGTCTCACCAGAACCACACCAACTAACAATTATGAAAACTTTTTTAGAATGATGAAGATAAAAAAGAATCACATGGAATGAAGAAGTCGGTGGATTTATATCAATATACAATGAGAAAAAAATGTATCAGGTACCTCAGATCACAATAGACGAAACAAGTGAATATATGAGTCGATCCCATTAAAGAGATCCCATAACAAAATAAGGAATTGTTGTTCATCACCTTAAAATTTGTGGAATGGTTTTGTGTTTTAAAAAACACCTAAGGAACTGAATAATATAAAGGTGTGCTAAAAAACATATTTTCATCGTGTTAAATACTATCACATCGTGAATGTATTGGGATTTATTTTCCACGAATAAACATGTCACCTAAGTCTATTTGGTATGACTAGTAACCCATCTATCAAATATGTTATAATATTTGATATTGGATTCCTTTTTTGGTTATGTATTATTGAACTTCAAACAGGTATGATAACTATCATGGTGAAGTCACTTATTTTTTGGAATTTTCAACATAAAGTCTATTTTGTCAGCTCTTCTAGAACTTACAAACTATTTATGTGAATTACATGTAATGTAGTATTTTGTACAAAGGATTCATGAACTTGATAAATGTAGTGACTGGTTTACATGTCATGTAATACCAACATACCATGTGTCTATAAAAATTATTATATTAATTATAATGTTAATGGGTATTTAGTGCATATGTGACTCAAGAGTTACTTATTAGGAAATATAATTACACACCATTTAGTATTCATGAGTTATAGTTTAAAATAGGAATCCTAGATGATTCTATATTTCATTTAGCAAGCACTTGTCCTCCCACATCACAAAGCAAACACTATGCGATGTTTGGTAATTTCCCTCCCTATGGATTGATTTATTGAACTATTGATCACCATTGGGGTTGGGTTTCCATTATCCAAGTAAGAATTTCTCTTGATTCTTCTTTTGTTTTTGTTTCATCTATGTTTTGGCTTCATTTTTTTGTTTGGATTGCGTTTTCAATCAATCCTTTTCAGATTCTTGTCTTGACTAACTTTGTAAGGGTTATTATCTTGGTTTCCAATCTATGTTTTCAATGTTTGTTATTTTTTATACATCCTTGAGGTAGGTGAAAGTTTTTAATTATTTTAATTTCATTAATTTATAGAATTTCCAATGGATACCATTTGATTTTAATTGGAACTGGATGTGTTTAAATTTAAAAGTAAATGGGTACATTTTTAAAAATTATATTTTGATATGAAAACATAATTTACATGATTTGAAATAGAAAAATGGATTTTATAACCCCAAATTATATTGTATTCTCTTTGAAATGGTTTTAAAAAATAATTGATCATGGTTTATAAAACATAATTTGACAAAAATTTCAAACCGAGAACCTTGGGTGCATTGTAAAAAAGACAGAGGTAGCCTTATTTTATGTGGCACCACTAGGAGTTAGCCTCATGTATGTCGATGGCCTATATGAGGCCTTTTTTTCTATTTGTATCCCAACGTATTCCTTGTTAGGATATTTAGTGTCTATTAAATATTCTCCCATAGGATAGAGAATGGCCGGTAGATGTATTGTCTTTTATAGTAGTTTATTCCATGATAGTTATTTATGGATGTTATCTCACAAATATATTTTTATTTGTTATGTTAACCTATATATTTTCTAGCTTTGGATCCCATATAATTCAAATCATGAGAACTGAAGGATTTTTTGAAACATGATTTAATTTTTTTATTGAAAAAACACTTTTTATACTGTTTTGTATTAGGGTTTTAAATTTTTCATTCTAATTATTAGAAGTTGTATAGATATCAAGTTGGTATCCTATGAGGATCTATTGCTCACACCCAAATTCTACCGATGGGAACATATTTGCGTTTTTTTGAAGGATACTGGTAAAGGGAATATAATTATTTAATATATAGGCTTTTAATTTAATTTCTATTTTGTTTTGTAAGTGATAGTTGGTTGCATGGACACTAGTTTGTCCAGTTTTGTCACACTTTTTGGTTTTTCCTATTTGAGACTATAATAGCTATCTTTTTCCAGCATTGTAATCTGATTTTTTGTATTATTTTACTTATACACATGACTTGTTTTTTATATTTGGATTATCCCACCTAATAATGGGATAACTTGGGTGATTTTTCTTGTTTACCCAGCCCGGTCTGTTTCAATTTGGTATTAATAGGTTTACTTATCCTGGAGTGTGTGAGAACTGCCTATGTTGGTCTTTTCCCTTTGGTAGACAATAGTAGAATCATCACAATTCACAAATTATGTGTGGATAAAAATCATAGACAACTCATTCTTTTGACGGAATCCTTGTTTCCATGTGTTGTAAGAAATTCTTTTGTAAGTCCAAGACATAGTATTATTTTTATTTGAAGAAATGTTATGGTAATTTTTTTTAACTTAACTTATCTATAAGTTTTGTGACATGTTGTGTGTTAATTGTGATATGATTAAAAAATTATAGAGTTTATTAAGATATACAAATTCATTTCAAAATGTGTTAATTTTTTTTGGTAAAATTCATTATTAATTTGAATTTATATTATTTTAAATAATTTTATTTCCATTTTAAGTATATATTATTGTTTTGGAATTTGATCATGACTGATTTTATGTTGTACCATATTTGACAGAGAATTAACCCCTGAAGATCTCTTCCAGGCACAAGTGGGGAATCCACGAGGCAAGTTCTATAGGCGGACCCTCATTTGGACCCCTATGTGGTTGAGTCCATGATTTTTACCATTTAATTCTTAGGGATAGTGGGTGTATAAAACCTAGGATGAGAAGTGGATCATGGATCAATATTTACCACGAAGCATTCACCTTTCTTCAATGGTGATAATGGAACACAAGATTTATTTGAGTTTCTTGAATTTTTTTTAAGATCTTTAAATTTTTTATGAATCCTTAAATGTTATCAGGAGGTTTCTTCAATGTATATGTTAAAGGGACCAGGAAGGAGATGGATGGACTCTATAGTGAAATACAGGTTATACGAGGGCCTTATTTAGGTATCATTAAAGATATTATTTATTTATAATTTTTAACCTGATACTTTATTTGTTTCCATGGACTAGGAGTTTCTATCATTGTCTTATGGGGAGGATACCATTCTGGAGTACTCATCCACTTTGATGAGTTGTTGCATCTAACATTGGAGCTTATCACCAAGGATTAACTAAATGCGTAGAGGTTCGATATCAGGTTGAAAAATATTGTTCCATCGATGCTTGTTCTTTTCTTCCTTATAACCACAATGTATGTAGTGGATAAAGAATATTTGGATGAGGAATACATAGTTGGATGGATAAACATGGTAGGAACTTCACTGGGTGTAGTGGTTCGAAATGGGGATTCTTCTAGTCATAAAAGGAAGAGTATGAGTGATTGGTTTTATATAGGGCCAATTTTATAGGATTTTTCAGCGCAGCGTTAGGATATTTTATACTAGTGTGTGGTGCATGGTCAAACCATGCCTCATCATATGAATAATCCCATGACATATTATCTTTATGGGTGATATGGCCATGAAAAATGTTTCTATGATATGATTTCCCAACGCAGTAAGGTGGGATCAACTATCACTAAGTGTTCTTAGGATCAGGTTGATTATTACAGGGGTGGTGGGTCTCATTATCAGGAAAAGGGGGATATCTAGATGAAAATTTCTAGAGAGTTTCATTTGAATGAATGTAAAACAAAGGAATACAAAGTAGGGAATGCTGCTTTTAGTGGTACTGTTTTAATTTTATCTTCCATGGTTCTAGTTTTTTTCATACATATGGTACTAATTATATTATGTCTTTAATGTTTCAAGAAATGTTGGTTTTACATTTGGATATAATTTCCATCATTTTTTTTATCATTTTACTCATTTAGGAAAGTGCCCATAACAATGCTTCATGCGTCTCTTATGTCGGGTGGGGATATGAGGCTTTGAGGTGATTTAGGAATTTTTCGTCATTGATATTGATATATTAGACATTGTTAATGGAATGGATTATATGATCACTGTTAATGAAAAACTAGACTATTATTTCTATTGGGTATAGTTTTTATTTGCTATAGGGGTCACTCATGATTTCTATGGTGAGTGGGACTCTGTATTTGGAAGTACATGGACTAATATTCGTTATGTTGGTATAATATCATGAGAGTTGGGAAATTTTTTATTGTTGTTATTGATGATTTATTGGGTGATGAAATACCTTCTATTGTGGGTGTACTTACCATGAGTCCATTCCGGATAATTCTTCTAGATTACCTCTATATAGGGAGATTGAGTTTATTATTAACCTACTCCCTATAACTATGCCCATTTTAATTCTAATATACCAAATTTAACCTAGGGAGCATGTGGAACTTATGTCCCATCTCTAGGACCTATAGGTGAAAGGATTTATTTATCCGAACATATCACTATTGGATTCGTTAGTACTAATTTATATGAAAGAACCTGAAAGTCTCAGGATTTCCATCGACTTTCCAAAGTTCATACATGTAACTATTAAGAATAAGTATCCTTTAACTAGAATTGATGATATATTTGTTCAACTTGGAGTAACTCACTAGTTTTATAAGGTTGAATTTTAGTAATATTAACACCATTTTAAAGTCTGAGAATATGATATAACCAAGAAAACATTTCCAAGGCGATATTGGAATTTTGAGTCTCTAGTTATGCCATTCAGCCTTAGTGACATTGATTTTGTATTTATGGATTTTATGAGCCAAATATTTCATCAGTTTTTGAACCCTTTTGTTATTCTGTTCATGTATAATATTTTTGTGCACTCAAATTTGGTGGAGGAGCACATGGACCTTTTGGATATCAATATATGAACCTTGAGGGAATATCATTGTATGATAATATTTCTATGTGTGAGTTTTGGTTCTAAGAGGTAATGTTTATAGGGAATGTGAAATCTGAGTTGGGAATCCAAGTAGATCGTAAAAAGTTATAGGTAGTTATGTCTTGTGAGAAGTCCAAAAACTTGTTTGGGATTAAGATACTCTTGAAAAAATATTGTTAAAAAAGATTATATGTTTGGAACTTATCCAAGATCACATCTTTGATGACAACTTTAGCCAATGAGGCTATAAATTTTGATTGAAATGAAAAGTGTAAGAGACATATCTAGGACAAAAATATGTGGTTAACTTCATAAACTATTTTGATTCTTTTATAACCATGGTCATGTTTTTATGTTTTTTGAATTTTTTTGTTATAGATTTGGGTTACATATTGATACATGGGAAAACATTTGTGGGTTATGGTTCTCTCAAGTTATGCCATCTTGGGAAGAACCACCCAACCCATGATATTGAGTTGGAAGTGGTTATTCATTTACTCAAAAAATGGATCCACTATCTCTTCAGAGAGCATTTTATGATATAATCTAATCCTAAAAGACTAAAGTATAATTTTACCTAGAGGGATCTAAACTGATAATAGAGATACTGGGATTAGTGACATTATACAAAAGATTTTGATATCACATATACCCATGAGAATGGAAATGTTGTAGCCGGTTTATTGAGTAAAATATTTCTGACAAAAACACTAAAGGAATCAATTGATCAGTGGTCTCTTATTAGATTGTTTATTTTTGAGAGGAGCTTGGGGTGAAAAATGATAGTGTACAAGTGTTCTTGTATTTGATAAAGGTTTACACATCTACTAATGAGTGTGTTAGGATTAATAATAAAATGGAGACCATGATCAGATGCTTTAGAGAAATCTTAAATTGTGGGGGAGACATCATTCAAGTTGTGTCGGTCTAATATTGGAGCACCATGTTTTCATAGTTGGTTTCTTGTTTCATTTTCTTTAATAGGGGAGGTGTAATTCAATGGAAAATTTCTATATTGGTTAGTTGAGCCTAGGGATAAAAAGATTATCCAATAATGAGAAATCAGTATTGGTGGCGGGGGATGAGGTGTTTTGTTTTGGATTTTGTATTAAGGTGTCTCACATGTTAAAAAGATATTGTGGAAGACCATAGATATTAAGGTTTGTTGTAGGATTTACCTATTCAGTTATGTAAGTGGAATGACATTTCCCTAAATTTTCAAATTGGTTTACAATGGAATTCTAATGGTAAGGATGATATTTTGTTGATTATTCATTGACTCCCCAAATCAGCACATTTACTACCAATAAATGAAATGATGAAAGTGGAACAACTTAGGGACTTGTATGACTGAGGCATTGTGAGACTTTATAGGGTTCCCAATTTAGTTGTTTCTCATTAGGCATTAAGTTTCCCATCCACATTCCATAATAGATTAAAAGAGTCAATAGGTTCACCATTGAAATTGAACATGGATTATCATTCAGATATGGATATATAGACAAATAGAAATATTCATATTCTTGAGGATATGCTCCGGGATAGTGTACATGATTTCAGTGGATCTTGGCATAATCAATATCTTTTGGTCAATTTCCCCTATAATAATAGTCATTAGTATTCAATAAGAATGGATCCATTTGAGGCTTTTATGGGTGGTCATGTAGAGATCCCATATAGATCACAATGTTGGGAGAGATTTCCTTGGTTGGGTAGAGTGTTATTCAAGAGTCAATAAAGATATTGCAGTTGATCTAAAGGAATTTGATCACATCACAATGTCATCAAATGTCTTATGTGCACCACCATCATCGACATTTTTAGTTTGGGGTTGGTGATTAGGTATTTCCCAAAAGGCTCACATCTCTTGGGAAATAATTTATTGGGTGTTAAGGGTATGTTATCACTATGGTTTTTTGTCCCCTTTGAGATCATTGAAAAACCCATGAGAGATTCTTGTAAGTTAATTTTTCATTATGGAATGAATTCTATACATGACTTGTTTCATATTTCCCAATTTATATGGTATATTCTAAGTAATTCCCATGTGATTATATGGGATGACGATGATATTGAGATTGATACCACTTTAGATGGGAATTTGGTGCATATTACAGATCACCGGTATAAGGTACTGCACAGTAAAATAGTACCCCTATTCCGTGTAATATGGTAGCGATGATAAGAATTCCATGAGATGTAGGAGTTAGATTGTTTAATGATAAAGTAATTTACTTTTCTTTTTTATAGATCTAGGATCTTGAACACTTTTATGGGATAGAAAGCTTTTTTGTGGGGAGAATGTAAATCCTCATTACCTTTTTATCAAGTGTGTTCTAATATTATAACTTTCTTTTTTTTCATTGGGAATGTATTTCAAACCTTAAACAGAGAGGAAAATATAATGTGGAATTTATAGATTTTTTCTAATGTTGAACACGAAATCTAATGTTTATACAAATCGATGGGATCAAATAAATCCTATTAGTGAATTACACAGTGTGTAATTGTTTCTAAGGAGAACAGATGAACTAGATGCATGGATTTAATGGTTTATACACAATGTATGTATAGAAATATATTTTTTTTATTAAAAGGTGAAATGCTTTTCTATGTTTATCATCTTATAGAGTTTCACACTGTGTAATGGAATTACATGCCACGTAAATGTTGGAAGTTGCGGTTTTAAATAAACAGCTAGAATGATATTAAATATCATTTATCATGAAACTAGTCTCTCTATACCTAAAGAAAAAACATGGAAATTTTGGGTAATTCTTCTCATTATGGATTGATTTGTTCGGTAATTGATCCCTATTGGGGTTGGGTTTCTCTTCTATAGCAATGCGATCCATTAGGTTCATATTTGGTTCTGGTTTCATCTATGTTTTTTCTATGGTATTGTGATTAGAGAGAGTTTTATATCATTAATCTTCAAATTCTTGTAATTCCTTGAATTATTATGTCCATTTTCTTTATTTACAGTCCACATTGTCAAAAAAAGTTAGGGTTTCTATCTCCTTGATGTAGGTGGAACTATTTGATTTTTATAATTTCATGGATCAATTGTTTTTATTACTGATTACATGAAATTGGAAATGGATTTTAGCGTGTTTAAATTGAAAAGGGAATGGGTTCTTTTTTAAATGGGGGGTTTTCTTATAAAATAGAATTTATTTAAATTTAAAAGGAAAAATTCATTTTCAAACCCTGAAGTAGATTGGATTTCCCTTGAAATTGTGTTTATAAAATTTTTAGAATGGTTTTTAATACAAAAAATAACCGAAATTACATTGTTGAAACCTTGGGTATGTTGGGAAAGATACATTGGTAGCCTTAGTGTGTGTGAAACCACTAGGAGGTAACCATTTTTATGGTGTTTTCCATGGAATGCCTCGATGTTAGTTGGATCCAACCATATTACTTTTTAGTCCTGGGAGTGTGTAGTATGTATTGTACCATATGCTAGAGCCCCACTAGTAGGTGTATTTTGGTTTCTGGTAGTCTATTACATGATATTTTATTGCACAGATGTTGGATCAAATAGATATTTATAAATTGTATCTTTACACTATTTGTTTCAATCTAGGGAAAACATGAAATTTAATTTTTCAAATCTCAAGGAATTTTTGAAAATGAATACCAAATTATATTATTTAAAATAATTATTATAAAAGAATTTTTTAATAAAGATTCAACCTATTCATTAACTTAATTTGAAGTTGTATAGATCTCATGGTGGAATCCAACTAGGCTCTATTTCAAACACTAAAAAAACACCTATAAGAAGATGTAGAACTTATTTTACAAGATACATGAAAAGGGAAGTACATTTTGTACCATCAATTCCTATCTTTATATTATTGTTCAAAATTTGAGGTGAATGCTGGTCACATGGTGTGTAGTTTTTCTAGTTTTGTTATAGTTTTTTGTTTTCCCTGTTTGGGAAAGTTTTATATCTCTTTGATTATACTTTGTAATTTGGTTGGATGTCTTACTATCATAATATACAGGACATGGTTTTTTATCATTTTTTTACCCCACCTCATAATGGGATGACTTGGTTGACTAGTATGGTGGACCTGGGTTGGTATGTTACACTATTCCACTATGATTTATTAAACATCCTGGGGAATCCCATGAACCACCATCACATAATCCCCGAATTTTATATTCTTTATGTGAAACCATTGTACATAATGAATGATCTTTACTTCATTATTTTAGTAGCCAACAACCTCTAGACCTTCTACATGCCTCCTCTATGAAATATGTGCTTCGCAAAATCCCAAATGGTTAGATGATAAGGATATGTACTCGCACATTAGATTCATATAAAAACATCCCCATCCTCACGAATCTTAATAAAATCCCATATATAAACTTAAAAGGGGTAGTCTAAATAACCACCACTTGATATACCTCCCATGGAATTCTTCATCAGAAGTACTCAGCCACTTCATTATAGAAGAAACAGGAAACCAAAAAATAGTAATAATTATCTCTTAAACACTCTCCTAATGGAGAGACCAATAAAATAATAGTGAAACCACAACGTGAAACAAGAGAAACTATCTCGTAAACCTAAAAGTTCAATATAAACCTGAAAAAAGTGTTAAAATAGAATATCTAAACATCAAATAGGTATAGACATTGGGTTTTCACCAATGAATCAGGTATGAAGGAACTCTCCTCCATGACACAACGTTAGCACATGAGACAAACCAAGTGAATAAAATTACTGCACAACACATTATCCTTGAGGTCATGGATCACCGTAAGACACTACTTGAAGGTCACATCATCATCAACATTGATCTCAGCTCATTTGATTATGAGGGAGTCATCATGAATGTATTCAAGAGGCCACAAAACATGGGAATTATTTTGTATCCATCACATGTTTGAGGTTTGTTCTATATAAGTTTCCATAGATCTGATAAGAACCAACACCTCTAAAGGCCCAACAAATGAGGGAGAAATTATAATCCCATAACCAATCATTTGATGCCCATGATGAGGATCCAGGTTCAAGAAACATGTGATATGCATCATCAAAATAAAAATTGCTCATCCTATATATGTCGTAGAATTATTTATGATATGACAATGCTTTCATAATCTCTTGATTTACATGAACCCTATCAATCATATTCTATTCTACATCCAACAGAAGAATTAATGCCTCTACACCCCCTATCTATCCCAGCGGTGAATGGAATGGATTGCCATAAAAAGCTACAAATAGTGACATACCAATGGTAGAGTGGATACTATTATTTTATGAAATCTAAATAAGGGTCGGTGCCACATGCACAATCCTCTAGAATTTAGGACATAAGAGTTAAGTGATTCTCTAAGAGCATGGATGTTATGTTGTATCTGACCATCCAACTATTAATGAGATATAGTGATAAGGAATAACTAATATCCAAAATCATACAAGAGACCACTCCACAACATAGAGGTAAAATGAGTTTCTCTTTTAGATATTACCATCCCCATGATCCATATATGTTCACCACATTTTCTAGATACTACCTTAAAAATACTCCACCTATCTTGAAAACCTAATCACTAAAAATATGGATGTTTTCTTCATGTGATCCACTATCACCCATATAGAATCATATACTCAAGATATTGACGTAAATTGGTAACTAATATCATTGATATGAACTTCCACATCTACTATGGAACAACTAATGACTAGAGTAAACAACTAAAAACATAGTTCCCAACCATCACCCTATAAAAGACTAAACACTAAGAAACAAACTCTTTAACTGCTTGCCTCAACCAAAGCCACAAAAAATGACCAATCAGAGATCGGTGCATATTCCTCAATTGAATATGTACCACTAAAGATATTATATAGAACTCATGGGAATCCATATCATGAATACATGAATGAATGAAAATACATCCATCAAACAACACTCAGTGTATTTTATCCTCATACTAACAATTAGAGGCATTACAAAAGACAACTAAACCTCTCCATATAACCACCTTAGAATCCCCCAACTATGAATCCTATACCTAGTCCACTAATGATAACTATAATTTCCCCTAGAAAATAAAACATATACCTTCAATATCTCACATATCTATATACATCATCATGATTTCATCTAGAACTCTTTAGATATCTTCAAATTCACGCATGAGATCACTATATTGTTTCCTGCACAAAAAATCAGCCACACCATTTCCATTTCTTCACATATATGAAATCTATATTTCATAATAATATAAAAAATATATCCACTAACATTGATGAATGTTTATTTCACACCGGGATATGACATACGTTTGGCTCTATTGTTAGTAGAAACCACAAAATGATTGCTAATGAGGTAATGTCATCACAAATTCTAATAAAAAAAGTTTCTACAAACTCAAAATCTTCAGAGGAATACTTACGCTCATTTTGAAATAACTATCAAGAACTATAAGAAAAAAAATAACTACCAAATTAGAGAAATAAAAAATAAAACACACAAATATTCAGAGAAAACCACAATTTAAACTCTATATACAAGGGGAAAAAGTATGAGAGAATAGACTAACTTCTCCTTCAGGTACTCGAATGATTCATGAAACTAGAAGGTCCAAAAGAACCCATGTTCTGTTCCTATCAGTGCTATCATATTTATCAAACAATGGGAGAAATTATCTATGATCCTCATTAAATATCATAAAAATGATAAAACAAATTGTTCACCTATGACACTATCTTAGAGGTTTCGCAAGAAACTTCCATTTCAATATTCAAAGGGTCCATAGATTCTTCCTATTGGTAGATTACATTCCAAAACAAGAATTTATCATGAAACCTTAACTCATACTATAAAAACATCCCTAAAATATTATCATGGTAAAGGACTTATAAAATGGTATGTAGATGTTCTGCATGATCCAATGACATGATGTACAGAAGAATATTGTCAATGGAAACCACCATGAATAAGTAAAGAAACTCTATAAACATTGTGTCTATATAACCTATAAACACAATGGGAACATTAATTATATTAAACTAGACCATAACCAATTTATAATTACCATGATGAAAAAGGAATGTGGTGTTATGATTAACCTCATCCTTCACCCATATAGGATGAGATCCCAAATGTAAATCAATCAAATAGAACTAAATTTTTCTTATCAGTTGATCACATAAATCATAAATCTTTGGAAGATGATATAGGTTATTTACTATCACATGGTTAAGGAATTAATATTTGATTCAAAGGAACAAATGATCATCACCCTTATTCATGAAAAATATGGTTTTCCCCATGATGACACACTCGACTGAAAAAAACCTCGCCACAACAGATCTTTGAGTTGTACTCATTTATATTAAAACCCATGAGGATCCATCTTATATAGAGACATCAAGAAAGAAGATATTCATTATTGTAGATCAATCTCAAGATATATATACCATTAATGGGAAAATGATACAACCTTTTCTAGAATGACATCAGGTTACTATTCTTTGACCCTAGAAAATACATAGTAAAAGAATAAAAAATACTCAGCATCAACTCAACTACTAAATATAACAATGGAAGAACATGCCTCCAACCCATATGAGGTTCTAGGTCACTAAAAATCATTGATGGGTCTCTATTAGTATCATATAAATAAATATTCATCCTGGAGAAATCAATAATATCCTATAGTGAATACAACCAATATATGCTAAGGATGATGTATTATGGATGTATTAGAAAACATAAGAAATCACATGACAAAAGGTGCGTCCCCAAAAGTAGATGACATTATCTACATACTTCATAAAAGTAAACTCGACCTCCAATTGGCATGGTCAATGCTAATGTTATTTAAATATTCCTTACCTCAAGACTCAAATAATTGACTATGTTAGGGGATATAAAAGAGTTTATCTCTATTGAATCAAAACATTCATGAACCCATGTAGATAACAAGAGAAGGGTAGCTAAGAAGATGTTTGGATTACCTGATGTTGGAAATGCTAAATCAGGAAGATTTCCATAACCTGCAACATATCCTCTATGACCCTATAGATGACAACCTCCATGGGCAGACTCTTCTCTCTAAGGATAGGGAGTATCTTAAGGCTATAAATTTTTAGTCTTTCCTCCTATCTACTGATTGAAAACTGGGACACCTGACTCCAACTACCTCACTTAAAACACCCTATATAGAGGAACCTTAAATTGAATATTGGGGTAATAATGAATAGTCAATAATATTAGACTCTCATAAAACTGATGGCCATGGAATCCACAAGAACAAAACTTGTATGATGACTTAGAATATGATCGAGAGATTCCAACCAAATATAAACGATATGATGAGGGCTAGAACCTACACCTACATGATAAAAAACACTTCTCCTTAGGAAAATGAGAACTTGAGACTATATATATGCTTCATGAGAAATCCTAATGACTCCCCACTCAATTTTTTTGTTATATTTAGTGTTCCATTAATGACAACGAAACTCACCATCACCATGATATAGAAATTCCTCACAAACATGGTGTCATATCACTGAATATCTGGATGGAAATACCCTATAAAATGATTTTCCAAAAAGAAATCATCTTATAACAGGTGACAAAATTATCAGTGATGGGTCCTCTAATGGGTCCCAAACTCTTTGACTCTGAAAATTCCCTTTCAATGTGTAAGAATCTCCTAGATATTGGTTACCATTACGATTGAACAAAATAAATTTTCTTGGAACTAATCATATTACATATCAGATCATACTGTTAACTCCTTGCGAACCCTGAGGAAAAAGAACCAGAAATACCTAAATATTATATTTAACATAATCAAAACTAATAAAAATTAGTAAAACCTCAAATCAAGGATCAAATCGAAATCAATCCATACCTCCTCCGACCAGTATTCCAGGATTGAATGTGAAACATAGACCTCATTCGTCAATATACCCTGTCACATGAATTATCGGAGTGACCTCTAGTAAGGTTCCATGATATTTACAACCACTATACAAAAATATACTATAAAATAATAATGAACATCCACATTGTGATCTAGATGAGAATGTCGAAATGGATCCATTCCCACAAAAATAATTAACTGTTAGTTGTCCTAAAACTAAACTATGGGATAGTTAACATTAATTAAGATATTAATTGATATATTTTTAATGTTTTTACATATCCCAAGCTTTACCCATTTCCAAAAAAGTTGAAATGAAAAATGATGCAAGAATCTTTATAATGTCTCCAACCAATCATGAGTATTACTTTATTCAGTAGGATCATTAAATGTAAGGGTCAATGAATCATATTTTTGGAGGGGGTGGGGTAAATATTCCTTTCCTAGAATGTCTCTCATGTTTTTATTTAGTAATAAACTTATATGATTTTATTTTTCTAAAACCCCATGAAAAATTCCCTCTAACTCGAAACATTATCCTATCCCTAAAAAAAGAAACATCTATTATCACTCTATAATGACCCTTTCCCACCAAAGAGTACCCCTCTTAGCGGAAAATTAGCAATGGGAGATGATCAGTGCCTGAGTCCGTCCTCTAGTTGGACCTAGGTTAGAGACTAATGATGAGGGTATAATAAGAATAAATATAAGAATAATTACCCTATAAGAGTAGATGTGCGAAATAGAGATAAGACATATAACCCAATAAACACATGATCATGTATATAAAAGAAATCCCATGTGCTTTAATGTAATTCCATACATTACTGAAACATTAGAAAACTAAAATACAAGTACAAAAATTGTAAACACATGAACAACCAAAAAGCCTAGAAAGTTCCTATAAAACCACAAGCTATAAATATGCAATATAATTTTCAAACTTCTCCTACGGACTTGAAAAAAACTATATATACATTTCCCTTTCATAAAATTTTTGTTAGCAGGGTCCTCTTCATATCATTTTAGGGAAAAGAAAATAAATGTTTCTAAAGGACAATGAACAACAATGAAAATAACTCATCAGTAAATAGTTATTATATTTCCTTATCCTCACCATGGAAAACTCACAACATGTATCACTTAAAATAGAGAATATTATATAATAATAACACATCAAGGGTACACCACTATTACTTTTCCACTATACTTCCACTCTTTCATAACATCACACATCCTGAACAATCTCTCTCTATAAAAATCCATCCTTCAGACACATATTCTAGTTCTAACGACATTAAACTTGTGTATCAAATCATCATATTATTAATTTTATATATCCATATATAATAACATATACGTATTATATAAAAATAAAACATATATAAAACCAAGTGGAAACCTGAAACTAATCACACCAAGATGCCTTATGTATTGGGGAATTTAATGTTGTCAAAAACAACAACCCGACCATCATCCATTAAATAGATTCATGTCAATCAAGAAGCTAGATTTATCAGATCAATGGGTAATCCCATGTTTCAACCATTTCATCATATATAGTGTCATCCATGACTCCCACAAGCATATACAAATTCATATTACCATCATCAGCCTCAACTGCTAACATAACATCCAGGGCTCACCACCAACATCACATCAACCATACTAGGATCATTCATATCAGGCTCATATCATATCACATGGACAAAATAACATAAAAATTACATTATAAAAGTACAAGTGAATAAGAAAAAAACTAATAGTCCATATAGGCCCAGAAACAATGCATACCTCCTTATAATAACAAGATCTCTCACAGATCCAAATACAAGGCACTCATACTTCTCACAAAGACCAGAAAAGAAGGCCCTATAAATTATCATTATCAACCGATATATTTTTATTAAGTCTTGAATAAGGTATCATAGTATTCAAAGGATCGAACAATGGAAAACAAAATGCCTCAATGTATAATAACCTATAAAAAATTAAACATGATCACTACATTAAAACCACTCACAATAGAATTTGAGAAGAACAATTATCATTAACATGCCTTTACATTTCAGTAATATCAATAAAGATTTTAATTAATAACATAGTTTATCAATTACATTAATGGGTATGAATATATTAAATTAATCAATAAAATTTAATAAAATTATTTCTCATAAAATTATAAAAAACACCATATTCATTATAATGTGTAACTTCTTTAATTCATGATATAGTTGATCATTTGGTTTTGACATTACATACATTACCATTTTCCAGAAAGAATGAAATTTTAATCCATGACATACAAATACATGATAAAAAGAATAAAATATATAGAATACTATATCTAAAATCTATAAAAAAACCATTATCATGAATGAAAGAAACAATGTGTGATTTCTATAAAATTTGTTTTATTAATCTGGTTCAATAATTATGAGGAAACTTTAATTTTCACCCAACTAGATAAAACATTCCAACATTATGATTTCATGAAAATAAATAGGAGAACCAATTAATCCCATGTCTCAAAGGTGTTTATGTTCTTATCAATATAATTGACCAATAATATATATCCTAATCATCCCTCTTGCAAGTTCTTCATCCCTCTATAGAGGTCATGACACAACCAAACAAACCTAAAACCAAGAAAACTCTATTATAACTACATACAGAAAATACCATCACATGGATGGAAGAATAATGAGTCTCTAGATCAAAGAACCATTATAATAAATTTTAGTTCATACCATGGATCACCATATTTCATAAACATTAAGGTGAGAATCAATTAATATCAACGGGATCCCAAAATGCCAGTACAGAATGACATGGATCTCATAGAAATTGAGAGAAAGACATATAGTTTGTGAAGAACCAATGGTTCTATAACTTATAAAGGTGTTATGAATAGTGTATATTCATGATGTAAACACCTTTGAAATCCATAATGTATAATGTTTTACATCCTTCAAAAAAACACATTGCCTCAAACCGTTCACCCCCAATTTGTTTCACATTATGTGGAATCATATTAACCTACCGCACACAATCCTTGAATCATATATTAATAGTTTTAAACAATAAAAAATCATGAATTATTATGAATTTCCTATTATTTTATAGAAAACCCTACAAAACTAATCTATGCCTAATCTAAGAACCATGTTATCCTAAAACTAACAAATGGTCGGATTACATGAATCCAAACCATTAAATTTTAGTACGGTAGTTTTCATAATTTTAAATTAAATATTATTAAATAATATCTAGGATGTTAATAATAATATAAATATCATATATATTCACTATATAAATATTTACAATCATCTTAGAAAGTATTAGGTATAAAAAAGAATAACAATATTCATAGAGTTGGAATGTGGTGTGTACATATGAATGTTGTTTCCATTTTTCCAATGATGGAATGAAATAACAGTAAATATATATTCACCTTTGTGGAATTATATTTATATATCATATATCATATATAATTATTAAAACTATACATATCACCATCTATGTCAAAATAAAATGAATATCATATGACCTCTCTTTGTGGAGGTGACATTCCACATATATGCACGAGCGATGAAATAATTTTCTAATTTATGTGAAGATAATAATATAGGTGTGAAATTATAATTATAGAAATATAATTATTTATTTTATATCATATAATAATTCTTTAATTCCATCATTATAACTATCAATGAGAGGAGGTGAAGTAAATAGTATTACATCGGTTCTCTACGCGGTAGTCCTCCTTACATGTGATCAATGATTTCATTTCCAATTTGGATGAATAGGAGATAGATATAGGGTATTACATTAAAATAATAACATCTAATCATATGGAATATTTTTATTTTTTTATATCAGAATATTTTTATATTATTTTAAGGATGTATACCAAGAAGAAAATGAAAACACATAGTTAAGAACTATACCTCTTTTTGAGATAAACTCCATAGGTTCACACCTAAAGACTTCCAAGGTAGTTTTATAGTCATAAAAGATACCATAAGTTTTGTTTAGGGATTTATATAATGTATTTGAGTATGTTTTTTAAAAAAATGTTTTCTTAAGTGTGTACTGGATATGATAAGGGTGCCCATTAATAATTAGGAATGAGTGTCATTTTTGTAAATACAAAAAATTATAAATTAATATGATTTAAATCTCAATACAAGTGACTAAAATATTGATAAATATTTTATTTGATAGATTATATGGTTGATATTAACCTCTAAAACTAAAAAGATACATTTTTAATCATGATATTCCCATGAATGTCAATGTTTACTTAATTTTACCATTTTGGCTTTCACCTTGGTAACAATTTTTTTTACATGGGTAATTTATCCATTAAGAATAAACATAAAATAATTATTATTATATAATTTTTAACCATTAATTCTATATAGGAATAAAATTTTTTAAAATAAAAATCCATGTGTGTTGGAAAATACTTTTAGCATAAGTGCATGCAACACCGAAACCCCGATTTATCCTTAACCACTATAATTAATATTTTCACACTTTAGGGACCAAGGAAAATTCATTTTAAATGAAAAAAGAAAATAAATGGCCCAAAAGTTATATTTTTTACCATTTTAAAATCAATTGGATGAATATGTTATTATTTACGGACTTTAAATAATTTAATAAAACAATGTTTATTATATAATGTCATAAATTTCAATTTTGATAGTTCCCATTTAATTTAACTTTAAAAAAATAAGGATATATATATAATTAAAATATATGCATTTAAAAAATCCCTAAACTTATATAATTACAATAAAATAAGTATAACAATAATTTAATCAAATTATAAATTTTTTGGTTTTTAAAAATCATTTATTATTTTTGTGTTTAATTTAATAATATCATCATTAGAATTTTGTAAGTATTTAAGGTTATTATTTTACCCCAAAAAATCATAAATAAATTAACTTGGTAAATATAATTACTTATCCTATAAATATTTATTTATAACTCAATATATATAAAATATATTTTATGTAGATACATACTTGATTTTCTAAATTAAAAGAGTGTCATTTTGTCCTTTCTACTTAAATTATTATTAGTGTTTTAATATTGGTAATATGGATTCAAAATGTAAAATTTCAAAGGATTGGACTATATATGGTCTATATATAGATATAAATTAGAAATTATATATGTTCTTAGGTAATTATAAATCAAATCTCTTTAGTATAACACCCTGGTAAACCTCTTTTACTCCTAACCATGGTAATAAATTGTAAGTATTTATACCATTCATATTTCCCAAAAAAATTAAGATGAAATTTTAACCAAAAATTATTAAATTTAAATATAAATAAACACTTTATTGTATCAAATTCAATTAAAAAATGTGTTTGAGTTTAATTTAAAATTAATCATATCGAGGTGTTGAAAAAGCAGTTATCTAAATATTTTTTTTCATAAGGCTAAATTTTTTATTATCATATTTCAATAATAAATTGATTCAAATGACCACAATTTTGTTAATAATAATATCAATTTTTTTATCTTACATTCAAATCCATCTAAAAAATTAATTTTCAATACTTTAAATGAAATGGATTTTTTCAATAAAAATTAATATTTTTCCTATTCATTGAAAACAACGATTTTCCAAAAACCATTGAAAAATACTCTCTAAGATAATTTTGAAATGATTAATTATAAAATTTATTTAGTATTAAGAAAATAATTTTCTAAAATTGGAAAATTTTAATTTTATAATAAGTTCCCAAAAGGAGATCAGACTATGTTTTTAGAAAAAAAAAATTTCGCTCAAAAATGGATTCATTTTTATAAAATAGATAAAAAAATATGATATGAATGTTAAAATTTATGATTTAATATATAATATAAAATTTATAATAAAATAATTTAACAATAGATATTAATTTAATTTATTATGATAATAACACATTTTCTGCATAAAAATTGTTTTTTTAAATCCTTTTACTTTCTAATAATTTTTATTTTCATTTCTAATAAATTTTTCACCGCTGATTTTTATCATAGATGTGTAGACCATAAATTTTTCGTAATCTACTTATTCGTATTCATACTTGATAACTCAATGGGTAGTTAATAAATATCACATTGAAAATTATATTTTAAAACTATATCACAAATTATTTAAACTAAATATTGTGAATAAATAATAATACTAAGAAAAAAATTTATTTTAAAAAATTCCTAAAGTCTCAAATTATTAAACCTAGTTAAATCTGAATGATGAATTAAAAATATCATTCTCTAGAACCCACAACGGTTGATATTGGATCTTGAGATCAATCATCATGATCCATCTCACAATATTTACTTTCTCAATGAGATTATATATCCTTGATAGGGGCTAATTATTTTTTTATTATCTCAAACTAGTGCCAAAAATGATAATAATAAAAAACCTTAAACTCTCATTATCCTTATTGAGAAACTACGTTGTATATTTCTAGTGGAGCAATATGTCTGATAAAACCCTTCTCTATAATTTCCTCCAAAAATACCCATATATTTCAAAAAATACTAGGGGATATTAGATGTTACAAAAAACATAAATAGCTGGTCTCAGGTTGAATATAAATTTTGAAATCAATATCTCATTTCAGTAATAGTCCTAGATAATCTTTAGTAATGTTATTCATGTTAACTTCCACTATTTTTGGATGATAGATGTATAAATATCTCCTGACATATAGAGATGAACTCACCAACTAATTGGATATTGGTTACGTCATATTTCTCTCGACCCCCACTCATTCAACCATAATGTACTTATTTATATTTAAGGAAACTATTACCCCCTCCACCTATAGACCTATAACTTTCCTATGGGGATGGTCTATTTGGATTTTTTACCATGGATAAATATTCCACGCCTAAAACGAGATCATACACCTTCTTTGAAACAACAAGGTGGTTCTATATGAAACTATCCCCAGTTAGATCCACCTCCCTGTTTATGGGGACATAAAAATAAAAGATTATATCCTTATAGAGACATCTGGACATCCCTAAGGCGCTAATGAGTCCACAATAGTCTTCATTTTGTTCATAATGGAATATAATATGAAGGTAAGAATTGTTCTTAGGTCTATAAGTTTCATAGAAAATGTAGTTAAGAAAAATATCATTACTCAAATAATCTCATAAATAGCCTGATAATATCCCTTCATAGATTTTTACTAACCACACCTGCTTACACTAACTCTACGGTCCTAATGTAGACCACCTAGGGTTTTATTATAAGTAGTAAATAATATCATATTCCACTAATAGATTTTCTTACTTGATATTTGACAACAACTATCTCTAAAATTCTCCTCTAGAGCCTACCCAAGACAACCTTTGGAGATCATGGGTCATGATTTTATTTCTACAGTGGTGGTACATCCACTATCATACCACCACCTGGAATGAATTAGGTTAGAAAATCACATGTTATGTGACCCCATTTGATACAAGTATAGTATAATCCATATCCATGTTCACTTGATCTTCTATATGATCCATATATCAAAGATCCCTGTGTATGATTGTGGGAAAGTGTATGAGCCCTATTTTGAGGTCTGGATGTCTAAATTATTCGAACAATAATAGAAAAAATAGTAGTCCATCTTGTATACTAACTTATCTAATTTCTATGGTATGGATTTAAGGAATCCATCCTTCACCAAGGACAACTCTAGCACCCTATTATATGTGGGAATTTGTATAGAGACAACAATAACACTATTTTCTATATAAAGGACCTACTGAATCATTTATTCCCAAAAGTATACATCTCACACTATGTCAAGAGAGTAGAACATGATGTTAGTAAACCATAATGGGTACTCCAAAATAGTAATCCCACCATACTCTTACTGTAGAATATCCTAAATCCACATATAACACATTTTATGGGATTTAATCCTCACATAACATGTGTTTAAAAATACTCCCATGAATGTGTTTCCCTATCATATGTCTTGCTGACTAGACTCCACCAATTTCCTACCACTCCATGAACATGACCAGTCACAAGTAAAACCATTTGGTCAATCATGGTTTTCGTAATTTAGAAAACTCAGACAAAAAACATGAGATAACCCTCTACAACCTATGGTTATAGAATGCTATGGTGATTTAGAGGTTTCTATCACTAGAAAACATGGAGTTGAATTAGATATTTTGTATTATCATATTATCACACTATAATAATTGGTTTATCAATACAGAGACCATCATATGCCTAAACTATTAGAGGTAGGAACACATGCATCTTATCTAGTGGAAGAACTTCTCTCTTGTCTCTTATAGGGGACATGGCCAAATTACGTCCCAACACTAATGTTTCATCAGTCATATGGTTTACATCACTACCCAATATTTGTATCCCCCTTGACGGTCATCATATATAAATCATGAATATTAACATGATGTAAAATTATTAGAAGTGAAAATCTAGAGGGATAACTGAATTATGACAATGACACATTACTATATGATGCATGGTGTATTTGTTTCTCTAAAATCAATACCACATCAAGATATGTTAACTAATATGTACTCAGAGTATTGGAGTATGGATAAATCTGCCACAACACCATCATTGGACTCCCTAGTCTAATACTTAAACATGAAACACTATATCACTACCACTCTATGTTCATAAAACAATCCTCAACATACTATAGTATCACAACACCATCCTTAGAGCGGAACATTTTTTATATCACTCTATAATGAACTAACACACTGGGACCCTTCCTTCTCTAGTATTAAGAAAATGTCCACACCATTAGACCTCCTCTGAAATGCCATGGGCTGGTGACTATAGTCAAGTAAAAATATCCCACATGACAATAGGCCTTATCCTATAGAACATGTACACATACATTCATACAGAAACAATATTTTAGGTGTAATATTAGATGAAGAAACCCATATATTGTAATAAAATACATATAAAAACTTCAAGGTAAAACATCATAGTATAGAAAAAGTGGTCAAGTACAATGATTATAAAAATTCACACACATCAAACTGAAGGTATCCCAACAAAGGAAGATTTCAAAAGAATAACAATATATCTATGCTCACAATCTAAATATCTGACCACCATACCTAGTCACAATATCTTGGTACAACTAAAATCCACCAACTCCAACTCCACCAAGGTATTCTCCAAGAATCATTTTGTCTTCATAATCCCAAAAACATTTATGAAATGATTGTGTAGAGGTGAGTATTTACATATCGAGTATACTACCCAAAACATCATAATGTGAGAAATAAAATATAGATATTCTTCTCAAACCCCTTGATAATAGTAGATTTAAAACCTATTAAATATATTCCCACAAATAATAATACCTGTTTTAAAATAGAGAAATATCCATATTCTCATCCGACAAATTGAGATGAGATATTCTGCAGCTCTAAGATGCAACATTTTCATAATGATATAATCACAAAATCCTTACTAGAATGTAATTGAAAACCCACACCATTATGGAATATAACTTATTCAAGGGATTATTGAATATAGTGGAGGACATTTTACCTACTAGAACCCAATGACTTGGTATTTCTATATCTATATAAAATGACCTACACTCTGATGTATATGGGGAGTACCAAACCAATCTATAAACAACTATATGGTAAAATAACTCACTAAGTGAAAGTACTGCCATCCATAGATAGTAGATCCAAGCTTATAATCTGATGATCACACATAATACTTTTCATGGGCTAAGAGTTGATGTAAGAAGACACCAACTAACATCAACTTATTCCAAATTAATGTTGCTTAAACAAAGGTCTTTATTTTTTCCTATGTGAATTTCTACTCATAATAAACTTCTCTGCGGTTAAAATCAGAGTCTCAAAGTGGCATATAGATGAGGTATAATATACTATGAGAAGAAAATATGTTCTTCATCAAGGGAACACTATGTGTATGTGCATTATAATCCATATCCAAGACACAAATCCTTATATGGTCTGTGGATAACAACGTAATTTTGTTTCTAATAGATACATGGATATTGGGATCACTATGGATCATAAACATGACAATCCCTGAACATATATCAGTAATCTAGATATCTCACCACTCTATGCACCTATAGGTAAATAGTTTTTCTAACCAATAATGGTAATGGGCATGTACTCCCAGTAATGGGATAGTTACTGATGTATTAAAATATAGTGTGTTGGCTCAACCACATGTTTTTTTATATTTAACCCGATAATGAGACCACACAATCAATAGATATTTTACCGCATTTAATGTATTTTTCAAAAACACAAAGTGTGTAGTCTGATTATCCATATACAGTAATGTCTAACCCCCCAATATCCTTTTGTTTCTATTGATTCCACTACAGATATCACTTAATTTAATGTTCAAATACAAAATCATAAAGAAACCATATATTGTTATCAATCAATAACCATTGGTTATAGGGAAATACAGTTTTTATTGAATTTTGTGTGGTTTGATGCACCTCCATCATTGTTAGGGAGTTCTGATATTGGAAACCTCTATTTTATTATATTATATTTTCATTATGTGGAATAAAAAAAGATATATTTATGTTTTCTTTATTAGAAATTAGTAACAGAATACACAACCACCTAAAAACATAGTCATAATCTACTTATAAGTCATCATGATGGGTTTTACGTAGGTTACTTTTACAACACCTCATATCCTAGGGGCATACAACAAAGCAATAGGGTGAGCATGCAGTAAGGGAATAATCAAGGTAAATGTCTAAGATGTGATAATGAGGAGTACCAATAAGAACATAAAGAGTAATAGTATTCAATGAAAAAAGAAAATGAGGAATATCATGACAAAAAAACATGAAACATAACATGGAAATATTGAAACAATATTTAAACGAGACATTCATAGGAATATGACAACATTTTATCCCCAAGGATTCATAAATAAAATTTATGGAGGTCATTGACTAATGTATTATAAAAAATTTCATCTATATAGACTAAATTATTTACCCAAAATAATTAGAGCAGTATCAGGGAACAAAATTCAAATGTCTTAATTTCATTTGAGACACATATATCATAATAAATCATTTCATTAATAACATGTGGATAATGAAGACTGTATTTTATTATCAAAATCATTGTATACCAAAATTTCTTAAAGACATGATCATTATGTAATTTTAAACACTTTGAAAAATAATATATGAATTCTATATAGATAAACCACAAAAAATACATCATTTTTATTAATAGGTAAATAAACATGGAAAATTAATTTTTTGGGTATTCATAAAAAGAAAATGAATGTGAATTTATAATGTAAAAGATATAAATTTTACAAGTAAATTATCTAGTGTGACTGGTATAAAATGAGGCTTTATAAAAGTTTAAAATTGGAGAGGAAGAAGGAATCACATTGATAAAAATTTATTTTAAAATTAAGGGAATGATTAAAACCATTTGAATAAAATTTACCATACCCTTTAGTAGATATACTCAAAAATAATTTACTGAATGAAAAAGAAGAGGAAGAATATTCCCATACCACGACGAGTTACGACTAAATCATTAGTATTGGACCCTTAGAGAGTGAGGACACCACGGGGGAACTACTTGGGAGGGAAAATAAACATAACATCATAGAGGGTGAATGGGGATTGTAGTTAAATGTTTAAATGGGTGGGTATTTATTGAAAAAGAGGATGAATTATTTATATTTTTTTTAATATAGGTCTTTGAAATTTATGTTGTAGAAACTGAAAAATAATTTTCTTAACCAGGTTTTTTATCCTAGTTTTTGACATATTAGTAACAATTTTTGTTATTTTAATCCACTAGAACTCAATTTTTTAATACTATTTTATAGGTATAAATATAAACTTTCCATAAAATAATGTATTTAAAATCACATTTTACATTTTAGTCTTTAGAAGGGAACTTATAGGTCTGAAAATTGAATAGAATCCACTAAATACTTAATATTATTTAAATTGAATATTTGAGGTAATATATTATAGTTATTTAATTATTACATCATTATATCATAATTATAATGTCATAAAACATATCGAAAACCCAAAATTGTATTTTTACTATTCATAAAAAATAAATTATTTTTTTTATAATTCTCTTAAATTCACCCTAACATAATTTTTATGTGTTGATTTTAGATATCATTTTATTTTTATTTGAATAATTACACAAACTTGATAATTTTATATTTCATATATAATATTCATTATTTATTTAAAATTAGTTGTTTTTGTTGCACAATCAAAATTTTGACAAATATAAAAATTTCCTAGGAAATTAAAAAGTTATTTATCATTTAAAATTCAATAACAGTGTTTTAAAATACTATTTAATTAAAAAAATTATCCATAATACCTTAGTTTAATATAAAAATATACATCTTTTCTAAAAAAACACATTAATTTATGATTTTTTTCTTTATAAATCAATTTATAAAATTCATATAAATTAAAATTATTTTATTAATAAAAACATTTCATAAAATTGAATTGTTGGAATAATAATTTTATTTGTTAAAAGGAAATTATATTTTAGTAAACTATGGCCTACAAACATAACCCCTTATTTTACCCACTTACACTCTAATGGTAAGGTGTGAGATGATGGTAGTTTCTTGGGACATCCCATATATCATTTAGGGAGTGATAATATCCAGAAACTTTAACTTCTCATAATGGAAATTTCCTTCAATATTCACTTGTTGAATCTCCTCTTGGGCTTGATCATGGGATAGCCCTCGTGATGCTACCTCCCCCCATGTTTTGACAAATGGGATTCAAACATCATTGGTTGAATTGTTGAGTCTTTCATTTCTCATCTATTCATAAATTATCCATTTTTGTTAAGAATTATAAATAATAACTATAATGATAAAACTATCACCAATGGGTATAGTTCCAACAGTTAAAATTGATAAATGGTTCTATAATGGTCAAATCCTATTGGTCACATTTCCCATTATACCCTAAAAATATCACTTCATTTTTAACAAAATATTTACATTAATTACTATTAATCTTATATTTTCAATTTTAAAGATATATATTGGTTTACTAACATATTATAACATTTATATAGTGTTTTTCATGTGGAATATTCTTCTAGTAGATTGGGGTGATCCATATTTTCCCATTTCATATTTTATACTTTATATTTTCTTTCAAATTATAATGTAGGTCATTTTAATGGGATTCATAGATTACAATGGTAAGTATCATTATTAATGAGAATATGTTTTGTCTGTTTCAAAATATTTTTATGTGTATAATAGTATATAATATATAACACACATTTATTCATGATAAAAACAAAATTTAGAAATATTGGGTCATTACATTCTTCCACCTTAGGAAAATTTTTCCCCATAATATCAAATCATTATCTTGGTTTAGAAAAGGTGAGGATAATTCAATCTCACTATCTCTTCTCATTCCAACATCACATATTCATATTTTTGGTTCCTCTATAACACCTTGAAAATGTCACTTTTCTTATAACATAGAATATTGTATCTATGATCCCCAAATCTCAATCGGCTTTTCATCTTTTGAGAGATAACGTTTATGTTGTACCACATCCAAATTCAATATATGTGAGGGATCATGTATGTAATTATTCAAGGGGGATACATGGAAATCCTCTTGAACTAGATCCATACTTGGTGTAAGTCCTAGCCAATATTACACTACTGCAATGTGATTGATGATCTCAAAAAAGATCAATTTTCCACTGGATAAGCTTCCAATTATTTCTAACCACATGAATCTCATTCAAAGGAAATATATTTTCTCTAACATAAATTGCAAAGTAACTTCTATGGAGTTCAAAATAGAGATTCTACCAAATATGAGAATCCTTTATATGTTGTTTTAAGTAATGAAACATTTTAATCATCATTTTTATAATATCATTCTCATATATCTTTCATCATCTACCTCTATCCCAAAAAGTAATTGTTCTATATTCCTTACCATATATAGCTTCATTTGTTACCATTTGAATACTAGAGTGGAATTTTTTGTTGAATGATATCTCAACTATGGAGAGGTATTTATCCTATCCACCTTTAAATTCTGTTGAGCATGTTCTTAGCATGCCCTCAAGTGTCTGAGTAGTTCTTTCAGATTGTACATCTTTTTAGTGATGATAGGACGTACTAAAATTTAATTTAATATTGAGGTCATAAAGAATAATTCTCCAAAATTTATATGGGATCCATGGATCACAATCTTGAATGATTAAAAGTGTCACCCCATGTAGCCTCACTGCTTCCTTTATATATATCATGGAAATTTCTTCAAGAGATAAATCTTCCCCGATATTGTTGAAATAGAAAATATTGGTAATTCAACCTTTTATAACCCATATTTCATTATTTAAGTTGAATCTAATTTAGATACAAGTGATGAACCCCATACTGATATCGTCCAACATCCGTGTTTGTGTGTGTTGTGCTAGAGATACCCCTTTATGTAGTTGTTTCCCCACCTTCACTTACAGGCACACTGTGAACCTTCCAGTGCAGTCATCAATCTCCCAATTAATATTACCCCACAAATAATGATTAAAATGGTATCAATACCCATATACGGTCCTATTATTTATATAGAATATTGAGTTAAAATCATCATCCATTATATCTTTTATTATCTCCAAAAAATTAGGGAGACATAGAATTGCATGAAATTATAGTACCCATTTTTGATCAATATTGAACTAAGGAAAAATCCCATTTTTCATAGACTATATGTTAATCTATATTATAGGACATTCTTTTTGAGATCTATTTATCCACTATAGCAATGATTGTTGAGAAATCATTTGGGATAGAGTTGATTATTTCTCTTATCTTACGATTCCCTTCCCAACATTACATGGTCAATAATCAAATGATATCCTTGCATTTTCACCATTTCCATCCCAACAAGGTCTTTCTTTATAAATGCATAACTGCATTTGTTTTATCTTCTAGGGTGACAATGAAATGAATTGTTATAGTCTTTTAGAAGAACTATCAATCTACCTTGTCTCATATTTAGTTCCTTTAGAATGAATATATACTTCAATCATTGTTTTTCTATATATATATCATATTTCTCCCTATAAAGATAGTGCCTCGATATATTTATAGAAAAAATAATAATCAACAAATTCATATCATTCATAGTATAATTCTACTCTTGAGGCTCTGACTATCAGGATGCATAGGTGGCCACCTAGATGTGTTTTAATGAGGAAGCACCACATCCCTTTATAGATGCATCATTACAAATAATAAAATCCTTTCCAATAGAGGATATAGTTAACATGAATGCATTAACAACCCTATTCTTAAATTCATGAAAATTTAATCACACTTATTTCTTCATATAATATTTTATCCTTTTCGATTTTACATTGATATCAAATTTTAATGTCATTAAATTATTTTTAAAAAACATCCTATAATATTCTGATAGACTAAGTAAACAATGAATCTCAATTACCGTTGTAGGATGTGGACACTCCTCTACCACTACTGTCTTTATATTATCATCTTTGATTCCTTAATTAGTTACAATTTTTCTTAATAATTCAAAATTTTATAACCAGAATTCACATTTTTTGAATTTTACAAATAGTTTCTCATTTATCAATGTCTTTATTATAAACCTTAGATGATACTCATAATCTTCATGACCTTTCGGATATATCTTAATTCCATCAATATAAAATCCCATGAATTTATCAATGTAGTACATAAAGACTTTATTCATGAAATCCATAAATATACAAAGACAATTAACCAATCCAAAGTGAATAACAATAAACTCATAATGGGTATATCTTGTATTGAAGGAAGTATTTGTTATGTCTAATTTTTTCATGCTCAATTATTGATATCTATATCGAAGGAAAATCTTGGAGTAGAATTGATCCCCATAAAGTTGGTAAAAAAAAAATCAATCCTTAGGAGAGATTACTTATTCTTCAATATGATCCTGTTATCTTCTATATATTAAATTCATAGCTGTATTGATCCACAATTATTGTTTACAAAGATAGTAGGTTCTCCCCAAGGAGACACAATTAGTAAAATAAATAAATTATCCAAAATATCTAGAAGTTATTTCATTAATATATCTAACTCCGAATTTTTAATTCTATAATGGGCCTTTGATATCATATTAGATCCATGTATGAGTTCAATGGAGAACTCTACCTTCCTTTTTGGGTGATTTCAAGAAAACCCTTCAGCATATACATCAATTTATTCCTATACGATGGAAACATTTTATATTGTTATACATTCATTTCCTTAAACCTCTTTAATGATCATATCTATAAAAACGTTATGGGAGGTTTTTCTAGAAAAATATCTGGACATGATATAACTCTTTTGAAAAGAACTATTGGTTTACCTTTTAAGACAACTAAAATTTCATTACTTCTATATTTGATCATAGTATTGTACATTGACAGCTAGTCTATCCCTAGTATAGTGTAAAATTACACATTGGTAATGACTAATAGATTTGGGATGATATTATAATCTAAAGTGTTAATACTAGATTCCCTATACACTTTTGATGCTAAGACAATTCATCTACAAGTCTTGAATGATAACTCTTCTTCTAGAAGCTAATGGATTGATTCTATACTTGAAAAAATGGACTAAATAATTGAATTCATGGAACTAAAATCAATCAATGTACATTCTAGCATTGAGATAACAATAAGGGAATATGAAACCACATCATTTGGAGCCTCTACTTCATTCATCGTGTTAAAATATCCTTGACCATACTCCCTTGTCCTGTGATATGTATTATGGAATAGTTCCTTTATTATTGTTGGATTTGAAAATTTATTAGAAAAGTGACAAAGATTTACACACATGAATCACTGATCTTTAGGGTTTTCATGAACCATATTCCCTTTTTGGTAGTGTTGAGAAGACATGGCATCACCTAACCATGATATTTCCAAGATATACATTTCTCTTTTAAAATTTTATCACTTTCCACTCCCAATAATGATTTTCCCAAGAAGCTTCTTTTCTCATTTGTTCTACCTGGTAAGTTTGAATTTCTTTTCTCCTCTTCTATTATAAAAATTAACCCCTATGTATATCTATATTAATCACTTATCTTTATTCAATCTATGCCACAACAATATCACTCCAAAATCTAATTCAACATTTATTGAACATTTCACTATCTCCTCACTAATTCTGTAGTATCATTTTTATAAATTCCTGCATATATGAGGTCTTAGTACACCCATTAATATATCAACCTATCCTTTAGGATCAATGAGAAAGATATATGTGTATTGAGAATGTCTTGGGATGTACATTTTATATCTTCCAAATGGTTCATTTTCCATTCAATTTAGCTCCATGATTTATTTCTTCATTTTTGTTCGCTTTGAATATGAGATGTTTTTTTTGAAAATATTCCATTGAACTATTCCAACTATATAACTTCAATATCCATTCTTGGATTACTGTTTTCAATTAGTCTCTAAAATTTATCATCTTCACATTATAAGAGTTATTCTTTTGTGGATACTTTCTTCGTGTCTGATTAATGGGGTATAAAAAGATAATTTATATAGAGAGAATCCATTGTATAGAAATTAATTGGTAGGTAGATCCATAAGAAGTGTGTGTTCGTTGATTCATAATGGAATAAATGGAATTTTATTCCCTTCAAGGTTAATATAGAATCAAAACATGAACCAATTTATTATTAATTACTCGATAAAATTTATTTACCATCCTCATGAAGTATTTTTTTTAACTTCCTTTGGAATTTTTATCAGTGCATCTTCATTTTCACTCATCATTTATTAAGCTCCTCCTATTTCCACTCAATTTTCTAATACATGAAAATCTAAAAAATATAGATGTTACTTTTAGGAATTTTAAAATTGTAAAGGGAGATTATGTATAATAAATCATGTTTAAATATATTATTCATTAATATCCTCTAATTATATTTTCTATATATCCTTCATAATTGTTAGTAAAAATATTTTTATTATCAAAGCATATCCCCATGGCAGGTCAAACTAGGTGTGTAATAAGGCCCATTGTCGTCTCCCGTTCTCAATCGAGTCAAGCTCAATGCATTGTTTTAATGGGTTACCCCTAGGTACATCTGTACCATAACTATATCTAGTTGTAGTATCCAGATATGGATTTATTTTCATTTGAAACAATTAACTTAATACTTACCAAAATATCAATGTTCTTTACTATATTTAGACATGTCCCTATGGTTCATAATAATGTTTTCATGTCATAATTTCCTAAAATAGATAAATCATTATCTAATTACAACTATATAATCCTAGTATTTTCTTACATTAAATTATCATTACATGAAATAAAACTCGGGATATTGTAAAATTTATGTTTCTTGAAAATTAGAAACATAATACATAAACACAAAAAATAATCTTATAAATATACTTGTAAAACATCTTCATGGGTTCAACGTAGTTTACTTTTATTTTATCTCATATCCTAGGGACATACCTTAATGGAAAAGGGAGCACACAAAGCCATACAAGGGAATAATCAAGGGAGACATATAGCTTGTGATTTTGAGGCATACCGATAAAACATGATGAATAATATTATTGAATGAACAAGATAATGTGAGGCATGTAATAATAAAAATAACATGAATTATTTGATGGAATTTTTTCTAAAACATTTATGTTAGACATTCATAAAAATATAAACACGTTTTGTCACTATTGGGTCCTAAAAATTATTCATATATGATGAAAACACTTTGATGAATTTTAGAAAAGGGAAGAAAGGAAACTTGGAAAAATTTTAATAAAATGGATCAAGGATACTAGGACATGATGGAGGGTCAAGGTCCACATAAAAAAACCAACAATAGGGAAGACTTCTTCATAAGGTGTCCTATAAACGAAATTGTTAATGGGACAAGACTACGTTTGTGATTGACGAAGACATTCTCCATCACCGAAAATGAAAATAAATCAGTTTTTGTTGAGGATAGTGATTTACATCCCCTGATATTAACCACCACCCCCCCACAAACTATAAGTCAATTTCGAATGAGCAAATTAATTTCCATCCCTCGAAAATGAAATCATTCACGTGCCAAGGCGTCATTCCTAGGATTTCGTAAATGGAGGCCTTATGACCCACCATAACCACCCATCATAGTAGTCAGCTGCAGTGCTCCTATGTAAAAACCTCGAGATGGGATCCAAAGGGATGGACCTAGTGACATGGAACCATGGATAATTAAAAGAAACTTCAAGAGCCATCGACACTGAGCTAGTAAAACCTACCCCTAAACATTAAGGGAGAAAAATAATTCACCCAACCATCTACAAAACTAAAAAAAACATTTAAAGATGATATTCTTTGAAGCATAAATGGATGAAATCTTTTCAAAACGTCACCCACATTGTAAAATGATACATATAGGAATCCTTATGTTGTGTAGAAATTTCTACATGGAAGGAACTCGAGCCTACATAGAAAAACTTTATGTGGGTGGAATCAAATCTCATGTAGAAAGAAGCAACGCGGGATGATCTATGACCCATGTAGAAAGATGATACCCTGGAGGAACCTTGGTCCCCATAGCGTTGCACTACATGAAGTCCACCCACACCCACATAGAATAACACCATGAGAAGGGAACCCTATCTCATGTATCATGATGCTATGTGGATTTGGGAATCCGCTGATGTTATGATTACCTGCTCTCATTACTTTCTTCCAATGTATTGTCTGGTCCCACCTTGGACCTGCCAGGAACTACCACAATGTGTTTATTTATCTACTATTATTATATGAATCTCTAAGCCCAAAGTGATCCTTCACATGAGTAATCAAACCATGGCCTCTCCATAAACCACCAAATATTCTGGAACAAATCATTGTGCACATCAGTGTGTCCTCTTGAGAAGACATTCATGTTATAATTGAAGTCCTAGTGCTAAAATCTCTCAAAACAGGGACCCTCCAAATACTATCCTACCTACATTCTAGTGGAAATGAGTTCCCAGAACATCGAGGTTCTTAGATGGGCCTCCCCATTATATGTTGGGAGGGTGGTGATCATGGTTACCTTTCACTTTGAGTCATAGTGTATTACACTCATTTCTTCTCAACGAACTAGTAAAGAGTGAATCCCTCCTGTAGTAATCCCCATGTCATTATGGATAGAGGATTCACTATTACTCATCTTCATCGGCCCATGGTACAACAATAGAAGGGGTATGTGAACTTCAGAACATTTTCTCATTCCATATCCATTTGGGCCTTGATGTTTTCCAATAACATATTAAATCAAATTGTGTGATTCTCCTTAAATAACACATAATATTTTTTCTCACACTGAGGATGACCCACATGGGCTTATAGGATATTTGTGGCAATGATATTTTAATTATTCTAGATCATATGGCCCTACTATTCGGTATAATACCTAATCATACCCGAATTCAATGGGCCTCATCTATAAGTTTAATCCTCAACAAGTTATATGCCCCCAACATGGTTGTAAGACCAAACCAACAGAACTACATGAGATTTTATTCTTGAACTTCTAGGATATATAAGAATCTTACCTATAATCCAAACTAAATACCCCATGTCCACCCTAATCTTCTATAGGCCATATTCCATGTATGGTGATATCTAACTCTATGGGCCATGTTCCCTACGAGCTCCATTCATCACCATCTTTATTGGCCTATATTCTCGATAAGATTATGTCCTCACCTATGAAACCAAATTTTTCTAAGAACTATTGGCCACTTTGGAATAATTCCCACATAATCCATGGCTTGACATATTCTTCCTAGTATTTCATGCTTCTTGATATTAAACAACCATGTTGGGTCGTCATCAGATGACATTAAATAGTTTGACGTGTTCTGTAATGTTTCACCAAACAACATGGGTTTTGATACCTACCAATAAGATGTGTAGGAAGCCCATATGATGGGTTTCATCCGAATATCAAAACAATTATCCTCTCCCTAGATGGAATTATGTGATATTGAACCCCCACAATGAGGCCCAAAATAACCATTAAAATCATAAACGACCAAATAATATGAAATTTATTCATAAGAAGATTCCTTGAATAGAGAACCTCAGATATATATACTTATCTCCATTGATGAGGAACATCATATACATACCCAGGATTCTAAATTCTATGCTTTCCAATAATTAATTTTTATCCCCTATGTGTCCCATGTTTTACATGGGAATGAATAAAGGATTTATAAACATGTCTTAAATCTATATGAGAGTCCTTATGTAGGTAATAATTCCCACCCAAAGGGTTTGATGAGTCGAACCTCCCATCCAATAGACCAATTCGAGTTGTTAAGTATAATATTTCAAGTTACCTAATGAGATCCTACCTTTATAATGTTGGTTAATGAGTCATCATAGATATAATAACCATCAAGTGTTTTCGGATCTACAAAAACAACCCATTTGAGATTGAATTATGTGATATTGAAGCCCCACAATGTGTCCCAAAATAACCATTAAAATCATAAATGAACAAATAATCGGAAATTTATTCATAAGAAGATTCCTTGAATAGAGAACCTCAGATACATATACTTATCTCCATTGATGAAGAACCTCATATACATACCAAGGATTCTAAATTCCATGCTTGCTGATAATTGTTTTTTATCCCCTAAGTCTCCCATGTTTTACATGGGAATGAACAAAGGATTCATAAACATGTCTTAATTCTATATGAGAGTCCTTAAGTAGGTAATAATTCCACCCCAAAGGGTTTGATGAGTCGAACCTCCCATCCAATAGACCAATTCGAGTTGTTAAGTATCATTTTCCAAGTTCCTTCATGATATCCTACCTTTATAATGTTGGTTAATGAGTCCTCACATATATAATAACCATCAAGAGTTTTCGGATCTACAAAAACAACCCATTTGATATCATCTAAAAAGTTTGAACCTTAATTGTTACATTGTGAAACCTATAAACCCCCAAAATCAAGACATTATGTGTAAATAAAACATGTGGGTGATTACGTACACATTTTCTGTGAGAAAAAAATGGTGAACCCAATATGAATTCTAATCCACGATGATATCTTGACCTAAATTTCATGCCCCATTCACAAGAATGACGAATGATGTAAAAAACAAGAAAAATGACCTATTATGGTATTATTTTTATGGGATGTTATTTTGATGAGTTTTCATGTTGGTGTTTTTATAAATATTGCAGGAAAATTTCATCAGAACTCTCATTAATCCAAATGCCATCTCACATGTTCAAATTGACATGTGAAACCATTACTAATCAAGATGTATCCTTAATCAAACAAAGGAACCCATCAGCCACCCATGATCTTCAAGGCTAGTCCTTAAATGCAATGGTTCAAGATTATCATCAAAATAGAGTTATCCCAACACTTGAGGTAGCCCTATAATCCATCCATCTTATGAATCCCTATTAGTGTTCCATTAAACAATGATTACAGGTGCAGAACCAGATGACTCATCTAAAAAAACCATTTCAAGATACTATAACTAAAATGCAACAAAAATTACTTCCCTTAACTTATGTAGGGTGACATTTGGGTCACGAGTGACTTCTTTTAAGAGATACAATAGGATTTCCCGAAGGCTCCCTCTAGCAGTAATCATCACCAGCACCACTCATCCTAATGCCCTCATCATGAAGAGGATACACCCCAACATTCCCCATCCCAAGTCATCCAATCCTAGGAACCCAATGTATCGCGTAAATGGTGGCAGTAAAACAATATTGAGTAGAGCATCATCATTGTTTAAGATGAACAATATCATTAAGAAAATACAGTGGAAAAATTCAAGTAAATATGAATATCTAGGCGTACCTATCACGACCATTATTCAAATAGTGGAAAAAGAATTGATAAAAAATTCATGTTCACTCATAAAAATCTATTCAATCAAATATAGTAGAATGAAGTAGAATTAAATCCCTACTCGTACCTGTCTATCCAGTTATCAAAATACGATGGGAAATAGGTACGTGCAAATTCTTACTCACTAATATCAAGACCTCTAGTTAAATATAATATAAACTAATAAGATGAAAATCTATTCTTACTTATATCAAGCCCTCTAGTCAAATATAGTGGAAAACAAGTTGATAAAAATCCCTTGTTGTTCATATCAAGAACTTTATTCAAATACAATAGTAAATGAGTAATTGAAAATTCATTCTCATACCTATCAAGATCGTTAGTCAATTATAGTGGAAAAAAAGAAAATTTAAATCTCTCTACACTCATATTAATAGAAATAATCATATAATATCGAAAATCAGTAGGTGAAAATCCATATCAATATCTTTATTCATATATTATTTAAAATGAGGAAGTGAAAATCGATGCTCACCCATATCAGTAACATTAGTCCAATACATAAGAAAGTGGCTAGATGCATATACCAACTCATACACATCAAGACTATAAGTCAAATATTATGGATGATGAGAAGATAAAATTCCATTCCCACACATATGAAGAACATCAGTCATATATGGCATTAAAAGAGTAGTTGAAAATCCCTACTTGTACTTATCAAGAACATTTTCCAAATACAGTAAGAAAATGAAAAGGAAAATACCTACTAGTGTACATCAATCCCATTAGTAAAATATAGTGAAAACATGTAGATAAAAATCCTTTGTCATTCATATCAACCCAGTAGGTTAAATATGGTGTAAAATCAAGGACCTAGCTGACGTACCTCATCTATTTACTCGGGGAAGTCTCATATCCCTTCGCTAACAACAAAATGTGTCTATATTACAATTACCTATAAGGTTGTTTTTAAAATATCTTAGAAATTAGGGACTATAGACATCAATACTTGAACACATTCTGAAAACCATCCAATTCATTATCTAATCAATAAAAATAGCTAGAATTATTGACTATGACCCCACCTCCTCAAGTGGGTCCAGTCATCCATAAAATATGTGGTTCACTTAGGATCAGACATACACCCCAGCTCTCATCCATGATTGTTTCCAGTAATAATCCATGAAAATTGGACAACATGATCAAACACAAATACCCATTCCAAAAATGGGATTATCATCCCATTTAATTGACCTCTACATGGTTGGAAAATATCTGAAAAGAATCTCTGAGTACATTTCATCATGCTTTGACATCAAAATGGGAGTCACTCGAACATGAAATCATGAATAAGTATCTCCATTAATATAATTTGTTCTATTTTCTCATGGAAATGAATTTAAAAATAAATCCCACTAGGGGCAATAAAATATTTCATAAAAGTCTTATGACTATGCTCTATTATAAGACGAAGTTCTTAGGGCCATTAAACATATACCAATGGTAGCCCATGATCATGTTATCTTGTTTCCCAATTAAGAATGTGGAATTAGTAGTCAAAAATATCTCTCTCACAACACCATTATCATCTACTCATGATTTCATCAAAAGAATGATCAAGTTGAAAAATATAATCATAAGCACAATTTGATCAACCAAAAGATAACATCTCACGATGAGTGCAATGATAACTTTCCTCATGGATGGAATATCATCAAATAAGAAGGTCCTCCACTTACCAAGCCAAATAGAAGAATTCCTCTATATTATGAGGGGATTGAAATTATGGGTAGAATAATTTACGAAATCCAATCTATTATAGGAAACATCAATTCTCAAATAGAAAAAAATTAGAGGAAACAATCATCCTTCAAACCACCTTCCAACAATTTCTTTGATGATGAAATCCCTACCATCCCCACTATTTCTCACAAAAGGTTCCAGAAACTCTCAATATAGGATGACCAGGTTGAGGATTCTCTATAAAATAAAAACTAAAATATTGGAAGGAAGTTTTGTGGGGGATAATATACCGATCTTATTTTGGCCCTCATCCACTTCTCAATTCAATATTATAGAGTAATTGTTAGAATAATTCTTATATAACATTCGATTAAATATCTGGACAACTATACACCATCTAAAGGTAAATATTTTTCCCTGCATTAGGTATAATGAATTGGTTAAAATATTTGGATGGCTTCACCATGAAATAGACTTGTAATCCATTACTTCTTCTTGAAAACCCTGATCAAACATGGGGTTAAATGAAATTCAGATGGCATGAATCAATGCATTTCACAAGTTATGTCATCTGATCATCGATTCGATGCCCATAGTTTATATCCGAGGATGGGGAGAACATGGATCTTTGTATTATATCCCATTACCTAGTAAGAAAAATATTTCATTGGTGATAAATGGTAATGTAATTTCATCAAGAAGTCTTCCAGATAATATATACATTCTAGAAAGATGGCACAATCAGTAGGGATTGGTCCTGAATGTATATCAAAAGGATCAGGTCCGCCATGAATAGACCATTGAAAAAAACCTATATCAAACAACATAGAACATCAATAAATATTCCCTATAATGACCAGAGTCCCTCAGAAAGGACTAGACTATGAAGTTAAGTACTGTTTCTCTCTGAGTCACTATTCTACAAAAATATATAAGAGAAAACCTAAAGGGGGAAATTAGTCTAAAAGAGGGTACAAACTATCCACATTATTAGGACTTATCTGATGTTAATGTTTTTGGTCTTTATATGTTGTCTTTGTTTTGTCATGAAAGAAGAATTTTTTAATAAATAAAGTCACCACACTTTGAATTTAAGGAAATCATATCATTATTTGTTGTAAATGAAGAATTAGAACCTGTACTGCATTCATGAATTAAAATTCATATTTTCTCTAAATCTAATGTGTGTTTTTCAATGGAATTAGAGTATGCATTTTGAGAGAAATAGAGTCAAATATTTAGAAAAAATAGAGTCTGGTTATTAAAATATAATAGAGTATGTTTTTCATAGTAAACAAAGCCATATTTTCAAGGGAATTAGAGTATCTTTTTTGATAGATTCAGAATTTAAGAATTGGTTAATGTGATGAAGAATCATAGTCACCATGAATAAGATGTGTTAAATATGATGATGCTTTTATGATATTTATCTCTCAAAAATCATGAGTTAATGAAAGAACATGTGATGCATGCTTGATAGAAGAAAGGAAATATGGATGAATTGTTACCATGATGAGGGGTGGCACTGATAAGGTGAAGTGTGAACCCTATGTCGTTGATAGACCGAGTTTTTTTCTATGAAAATAAGTGTCGATGATAATTCATGATATCAAAGATAGAGGTGTGATGAAGAGTGATGCTGATGAAGTTGGAAAAGAATGAATCAAAGGAATAATTGTGCTATGAATGGAGGAATCAAGTAGAGTATTTCCAGAAAGAGTGATTCATATAATGACTAAAAGTGTGATGCTGTTGAAAAGTATAGTCGAGAAGTGTGATTGCAATAACTATTGAAAATATGATTCTGATGAAAAGATGAATTGGGGAATGTGTTGTTCAAGTAAGACATGATAGAAGAAAAGAGGCAAATATTTGTGAATAACTTGTCAGGGGGATCTGAACTCTTACTTTCAAGATTTTGATTCAAATAGAATTTGATGAGTTTGATATACGAATCGGTATGAGAGAATTGATAGCTATTGTTCAGATCCTTATTTTTAATTATGACTGTAATCAACCCCTAGAAATCAGAGTCTAAAAAATAAAATATGAAGGGTGAAGAATATTTGAGAAGAATCAAGAAGTATTGAAAAAGTCATATTTTTTGATGTTTTAGAGGGAAATCAAATTTTTGAGTGGGAGGGAAAACATGTTTTAAATTCCAGCAAAACTTTTTATGAAACCTATAAAATTTGAGGAAAAAGTACATTATAAAAGTGTGGGTCTAACCCAGACTATTGTTCACTGGGGAAGAGAGAGAATCTCCAAGTCTTCAAAGAGAGAAATTGATTCCGGCTATCATACATTGAATATATTACGTCGAGAAGAATGTTATGTTTAACTATTTGTGATAGATGTATAAGATAAAATAAATTAGTTTATTATACCAGGCTAAGTTAATTGGAAAGGGACTTCAGTACTAGTTTACATTGTACTGGGTTTCTCAAATTGAGGAAGAATGACTAAAGTGTTTTCTGATAGGTTTTCACCGTACTAAGAAGTTTTGGACTAAAGAAGAACTGATATGAGTTTCAATGGTACATAGGGTTCTTTTGTGAAGCTGATTCAGTTGTATTAGAATAATCAGATGCAATAGAAATGGACTAGGAAATGTACTCTATGTTTCTTAAATTAATCCTAGTAATTTCGTACCTTTCTTCTGGGTAATAAATTGATTCTTTTTGTTACAATTGTATAATCAGGTCATAGTTAAAATAATCTAAGTTTACATGAGTTGTTCCGAAAGAAAATTATGTTTCCCTATTGCGCTAAAAGGATACACAAGCACTAGTTGGATTACTTCATAATACTGCACGAGAATAAAGGTATATCCTACTCATTGTATTCCATGGATTTTTTTATAGTGTATTCTATATATTGTATTACTTCAAACCATAACAAGGGTTTAGCTATTCTTAAATAATAGCGAACATTGTAAATACATGTGTTCCAATGGATGTGTGTTTTATTATGTTTTTTGATGGAAATTGAATCTTTAATAGGATGAGAAGGTTGTTTCAACTGAAATGGAAATTAAAAGAAATATAATATCACTGATTCACCCCTACCCCTCTCACTGACACAGAAGTATGACTAGGCACTTTAAATTGGTATCATAGCCAATGTTTCATTTTAATTATTGTTTGATAGAGAACTTGAACTTTGTGAATAATATAGGTATCATGGTCTTTGATGTAATGAATTATCATATCTAGAAAGATATAATATTTCCATATCTTATTTCTATTAGTTATGAAGTTATTTAAGCTACAACATTTGTGTTTCCCCCCACTGATGAAAAATATCAACTTGCACGTGTTGAAAAATGTATCTTGAGAATGATATAAGGGCCAAGAATGAAATATTATCATCATTTTCTGAATGTGAATTCTTAATAATGAAATGTGATTTGATAGAAAAAGGTATAAGGTACGAACTAAATAATATATAAAAATTCAATTCAAAATATTATAAGGTAAAACTTTAAATCTGGAGGTCATATTATGAAGACTTGATGATTAATGAACATGAATATGTTGGGGATTTCTTTTGAATGGTCAAGGATATTGTAAGTACTATGAGATGTGTTTGTGAAAAGTTTTATGACTCTATAGTTTTGGAGATGATCATAAAAATCCTACCTAATAAATATTATACAAAAGTTTCATCATTATAACTTAGAGATCCTGAGACATTATCTCTTCATGAATTTCATATCGATCTAATTACATATGAAGCTAGAAGAGATAAAGCCTTAAAACTCAAGACAATCATTGACAGATAAATGTATTTAAAGGTTGTAAATAAATATAAATTGAAAATGAATCATATCAAAGAAGAAGATGAAGATTATTTTTTTTGAAAATGAGGTATATTAAAATATTAATGATATTTACCCTTGTTTTTTAAGAGTATGAAAAGTGGTACTGGGAAATACAAAGGCAATCTTCCCCTAAAGTGTTTTGAACGTTGAGACATTGGTCACTTTTAGCTAATTTTCCTTGAAGAAATATTGAGGAAGAGAGTGATGAAGAAGAAATGAATCCAAGAAGATTGTGGAAGAAAAGGAGTGGTAATGGAAAGTTACGGATTGAAAAAAATCATCAAATCTAAAAGAACATGTTTCTTATCTAATTATAAAGAAGAAAAAGGAATTGATGCTGATTCCCAAAAATCAGTTGAGTATGGTATTGAAAATACTTTCTTGCCAACAGTTAGTGATGAGGAATATGAGAAGCATCTATTCTGAAGAAGAATAATTAGAAGAAACTCATCTAGAAATGAATTTGAAATAATTTTTTAATGAATTTATGGGATACATCATAAATCTTGAAAATAAAAACAATAAATTAAAAGATGAGTGTTCTCCAGTATATAATACGGATGGTTTTTCTGATGAGAAAGATAAGATTGTAAAAGAGATTGATGATCTAAATAAGACTCATAAAGATTATAGGAATCATAATGAGCATCTTGATGTTATGTTGAAGGAAAAATGAAAGATAGTAGAGTCTTGTTCAACAAAAACTCTCTGAAGCTCTTGTAAAAAAAACTAGATTTCAAAACACTATAACCGATGTTGGTGAAATTTCTTATCATGAGAATCCAGAGAAGATTCACCAAAAGATATCATAAAAGGGTGATATGAATAATAGGGTGGATTCTATTAAGAAGAATATTGAGAATTTTGATTATGCGTCTAAGACCAACAATACTAGAAAATATAAAGTCTTAAGAAAACCTATGTTTGAAAATGACATGAAAAATTCAGAATCCGAAAAGGATTCAAATACTACTGACTCCATTAAAGTTGTTGATAACTTAAAGGTTTGTGGCTCAGAAAGAAACAAAATATAAGTGGTTGAGAAATGTATTCATGATAAGTATATAGATTTTAAAGAAAGATGCTCTTTCTATGGGTATTATTGGTATTGTGGGGGATTAGGGTATACAACAACTATGTGTTGGTTTAACCAAAAAAATTACTATTATACAATATGTTATGGAAGGCAAAGATTGAGGGGTAGTCAATCTCCTTAAATAAATTAGAATGAAAAGAAGTCTCAAAAGAACAAAATAATGATTGAAAATAGGTCCCAACCCCTAAAAACAGTTTTTCAGAGAGATGTAAAAAACATGGAAATATTAAGAATGGTTTCTTGATTTGTTACCAGCTCAAAAAAAGAATATTAATTCTCAGAATCTGAAGGTGAAGAAAGAAATAAAATATGAAAAAGATCTTGTTTTTGAAACATCATTGAAAACCAAAAGAGGATAACGACCTTAGATACACGATATCTTATGTCCCTCAAACACGACATGAAACATAATTTTTTTGAATGACTTGAATGATCTTAAAGAAGGAACTATTGTATTTGGAAATTATGAATCATTGAAAATAAGAGGTGTTGGGTTAGACATAATTATTAAAAAAAGATAAAATCTAAGAAAACATAGTATGCAGATAAACTAAATTACAATCTGCTAAGTGTTTTTCAATTTTTTGATGATGGTATCAAAGTTATATTCAAAAAATATGGATTTATTTTAAGATGTGAAGAGGTTGAGAAGATTCTTACAAGAGGCCAACATAAAAAAGGGATCTTTTTCATGTTGGTTATATACAAAACTCTTTTTACATCGGCATGGTGGAAAAGAATCAGTTTTTGTATAAAAGGCTAAGACACACTTGTTCAAGAAACATGATCAAACTATTTACAATAGATAGTCATCGAGATATTTCTGATTTCCCAAGAAAAATAAATTAGGGTTTCACTATCCTCCAGAAAGGTAAGATTACGAATTTAGTGCATATGAACGTCAATATTTTTACAAATCAACCTTGAGAGCTTATACATTCTGATGTATGTGGTCCAATAAGGAAAAAATAAACAAATGGAGATCAGTACATCATTAAATTAATTGATGATTTTACTTTCATTACATGTGATATGTTTATGAAACACACATTAGATTCTATGATAATGTTAAAATGTTCTAGAAGAAAAGCTATGATATAATGGGAGTATTTTGTAAATAAGTTGAGAACTAGTAATGGTGGTGAATATTGAAGTGAATGGTTTGATGTCTATCTTGAGAAGTATATAATTAAAAATGAATATAGTTCCCCATACACACCCCAGAAAAAAGGGGTTGCTGAATGAAATAACAAAAGTTTAGTGTAAAATGGAAGAACCATGTCACAAGAACATGGCTTTCTCATTACATTTGGAGGCAATCCATGAGTACTACTATGTATCTTCAGAACCATTATTTCTATCAGAATCAATCAAATATGACTCCATATAAAATATTTTATAGGATGTTTTTGAGTCTGAAGCATGTTAATGTATTTAGGAGTAAATGAATTTTAATGAAGAATGGTGGAATCTATGTAAATTTCGAATAGAAAGGATAATATTGAATATTTATTGGTTATGCTTCAGAAGGAAGAGGTTTTAGATGATTCAAAAAAGAAAAAAAAATATGATTTTTGATTTAGTTGCAGTGAAAGTTATCAAATGTAGTGGGAAAGAAGAACATACTGAAGTAAAAAAAGGAAAATTGATGAATTTGAAGAAAAAAATTATGATAAGAAGATAGATGAATATATAACTTCTCAAGAAGAATAATTGGACATAGTTATTTACAGTGCTAAGGGAAATAATCGTAAATCTTATCCTAATCTATAGAATTGGGTTGAAGTTATGAATATTAGTAGTCATCAACATCAAATGGTTTAAACCATAAGACCAAAAAAATATATTACACATACCTCAATAATATTCAAAAAGTGGAACCAAATTATTTGAGAGAATCTATTGAGCTTCTAGAATGGGTTCAAGCCATGAATGTAGTGTTGGATTAGATTAAAAATAACAATACATGGGAACTCACACCCAAACCTAAAATCAAAAAAATTATTGGTGAAAAATTGGTTTTCTGGAACAAGTTGAATGAAGATGGTGAAGTAATAAAAGTAGAACGATTTGTGTAACACCCCAAAATTTCAAAGTACGTTATCTCATAAAAGTAATTCAATAGCTTGGACTACACGCAACACCGAGTTCGATAGCACCACAACCTACCAAACTAGCTGTTCAAAAAGAGGTTATGAATAGTATTAATTGAATTTTTAATCTTAGACTCTATATAATTTCAACATCCATATTATTTGTTTCTTAGACATAATATAAGAAAAAATTCATTTATTTCGGATAAAAAAAAGTATTTTTTATTAAAAAATGAAATTTTACTGCCTTTTAATAGAGAAACCTTTTGAAAACCACTTTTTGACAATATTATATTTTCAATTTAATGGAATTAACTTCTTCTTTAGAAGCATGACATAAAAATTTATTTTGGTTAAATTTTTGGTACTTTTCTGATAACTTTCATATTTTGATGAATAGTGAAAAATACTTTGTCTTAATTGAAAACAGCTTTTTTAATCGAAATAATTTATAGTTTTAAATTATACATTTGAATGGTTTTCAAGTATAATTATATTATATTTTTATCATTTAATACAGTTTAGGTCATTATATGTAATTTCACAATTAAATTTGACATAAACACAAGTTAAAATTTTGATAGTTTTTACGTTTGAAAAACACGCGTTTTGGTTTTGAGATTGGGAATTAATTTTAAATTAATAATGGATACATCTATATTTTGAATTTGGTAAAATAGAATTCATTTTTGAATTTGTAATATCGAAATTATCATAGGGTGAATTTTGGGTATTTATCTGAAAACTTTTAATTTTTCATGAATAATGAAAAACACTACGTTCTTATTTAAAACATGCATTTTATTTAAATAATTATTTAATTTATTTAAATTTATTTTATGTAAAAATAGATATATAATAACTATATTAGTTCAATGTTATTCATTTGAGTAATTTTATAATAAAATTAGATGTATAAAATTTTATAGAACATTTTACTCTCTTTTACCCACCTTCTAAGAGCATTTATAAATTTGCAGAAAACATTATTTTACCGCCTCTGTGAGTAGAATTTCAAAAATATGAGACACGATTTACATAAGTAAGTAAAATTTCTTTCAATAAGATTAATTTTTTTTTTGTGAATAGTAACTTTTGACTTTTATTAACAACGGTTAAAAGTAAATAGGGTAATTAAGGGTAAAAATTATATTATAATTACCGAACACATGTCCTAATTATATTTCATAAGTATAATTCGACCAAAAACAACCTTAGGAAAAAAATACGACCCATTTGGTCCACATTGATATGATTTGGATATTTATTATTATTTTATTTAAAGAAGAGTTAAAAGAGTTAAATTCAATGATTAATAACTAAACCATTTTTAACATAGAGTTATACAGAATATAAACTCAACAATAAATATTATTTATAAATCTATAAAAATTTCCTACATAATTTTATTTTATTTATAATTTTTTCTACATTAAATAATTTAATTTATTTACAACACAACGATGATGCAGTAATTACCCTATTAATAATGGATTAAAATAATTGATATTATAAATATCCATATAAATGTAATTTGAGACTCTTGATTAATTCCACTAATTTTTATGTTAATATGACATGTTAGGGCATATTAAATATATTTTATTCGAATTAATCATGTTGTTATGATTTTCACAAAAACCAAATACTAAATAGTGTCAAAATTGATATAATTGAGTTTTTTAAACAGATACAATATTATTAATTGATATTATATTCTTAAAAATATATGGTTCTGCCAAAAGACTTAGATAAAGATATATATATTAATAATTAACCACTTGGGGTTCTCTTGGCATATAATAGTATGTTTATTAACCATATAATATAAAAATACAAAGAGTCATGTTAAATGTCAAACTTTTTAACTAAGAGTTAAATCTAAAAGATAAGGATAATATGGTTACCTAAACCGGTCTAAAACCAATTGGTTGATAGTATTTCGACCCATAACCACCTAAGACTCAAAATAACTGTTTTTTATCCAATAGAAACCAAACATGATTTTATTATATAATAATATTCCATGCTTTTCCTAAAGTGACCCTCACCTCTCATATAAAAGGGTATTTCCCCTTATCTTAATTTCACACCTCCAAAACCATTTTACTCTGCCAAAACCTACCCTAATATCCTATCAAATATCCTACCTTAAAACTAGAGGCCTTAATTTTATCATAAATACAACATAATGAGGCCTTTCGGTCAACTCAATAGAAAACAACTGAAGAAGAGGTAATAATTTCACACCCTCTTTCATGTTCTTTTCTTCTTCCACTTCCTATTTATTTGTTGTTTCCATACCAAAATAATAACTACAGTACCTCCTAAATAAGGTGAAGGTATTATAAATAATGTACAGCCATATTGGTTATTATTTCTATCCTATAAATGACAAATTCACCATACCTGCGTACGTATGACTTGCCGTCTCCAAGTCATGGTGTAGTTTATTATTCAAACACTTCATTATTGGATGTGTATAATAATGAGTATAACTGATATAATAATTAGTATAACATGTTAATTATTTATTATATATAATATAACATCTATTTATATACGATTTCACTATCAATATAATGATATTGTCGCTCATTCATACGTACAGATTACCGTCTCCACGACGCAGTGAGATTCATTTCCACATTCATCATTCAATGATGAATAAAATAATATATATTTTTAATAAGTATGTAATATATTACATAATAATTCTAATTAATATATATATATTCAATTATTTACTTACATATATCTTATTCACTTACTTCCATTCAATACGATATGAAAACAGAAACAATTTTTATGCGTACGTATGGTCTACCGTCTCCATAAATGGTGTTTTCCATTTCATATATCTATCTATTATACATATTTATATTTTAAATATTCATGATATAAATAAATCATATTTTATATTTTATAAGTATGTAAATCATGATCTAAATGATATTATCAAGAATAACATGTTAAAACACATACGATAGAGAAAGTTATTATTACACGAAATGATAATTTAATATGGAAATCATTATTAAATTGATAGTATCAAGTCATAAATGAATCATGTATGATATCATTAAAATGAATAAGGATATTGTATAATTCAATAACATACTATGGCCATTATGCAGTAGGATAAACATCCCCTCGACCAAAGGAATGTGTAAGGTAAGGGTTAATTTCACAATTTACTTATTATCTGATGTTATTTTTACATAAGTTATTTCTGAGACATATTTTATATCCATGTCCATGTTTCAAAAAATATTATTCAATTGGACTTATTTCCAGGGACTGATTTATTAAAACATCATTTTCAATGTTTTAAATATTTATTCTTTTAAACCATTCTCATTAATTTCCAAGTGTTAATAATGGTTTTAATGATTTATTTTTATGAACATGAATGTTTTAAAATGTTAATTCCTTTCCAAAGTTTCAATGATGTATGAGAGACTTTGATTCTAAAAATGTATTTAAATTTCTTACTTTCTAAATTTTACGAATTTTAAATTTTTTCATGAAAAGGGGTTATTTCTCTCAAAGAGTTTTAAAAATCATTTTCATCTATGTCAACATCCATTGATAAAATTTAAACATGTTTGAAGATGATTTATTATGATAAAAATGTTCTATATTGTATTGAAGGTTTTGGGATATGTTTGACAGTGGATGTGTTATTTTTATACCATTCATGGTTTGTTGATAAAGTATTGACATTTCATATGCTAGTTTTAATACGAATGTTTATGTTATGATTCAACCTTTTCATATGTGGAATGTATTGGACATAGTAAGTGACGGGTTGAGCCTCCTATAGCTCATCAATGCATCGGTAGGTCTCATGAGAAAATTGGACGTGGAATTGGATGAGGCTTTTCCCAATTTGATATATGGTTTTGGCTGAGGCCTTAATCATTTTTAGACGTCATGGTTGAGGCATTGACAAAATTTTTCAGAATGTCTGTTATTATACATTCCCTCATTATGAAAATAATATCTATGTTTCATGTGGTTATTCGATTAGTAGAATAACCATGACTATGTTTTATTATTGCTTTATTTACTAAGCTCATATTCCTCCCATAAATCATTCATGTTTATTGTTTGTAAAGGCATGGGTTTTCAATTATTCACCATGCATATTGTTTATATTATCTTCCACATAATTGTTTACCCTTACTGAGCATTTGACCTCCCCCCTTATCTTATTTTTATTTTTCCAGGATTTATAGGAAGTGTATTATGATTGATATATAGGTTCAAGATAAAAGGGAATAATGGTGTTCTCAAAGAACTATCTATGATGTATTTTATTTCTGAAATTGTAATGTAATGTTGTAGAATGTAATCTATTTCCAACACTGCTAAACTGATCGGTATTTTGGGACATGATTTCGTTGTATCATGCCAATGTATAAAAATAATGCACTGACTCTGGGTAACTGGGGTCGAGGCATTATAGTTTGTATCAAAGGAAGTTTAAGAATAACCTTTTGAACTAGATTTAGAGAAACTCTAATTAAGGGACATTTGCCTATGATAGAATTTGAGGATTAGTATAGAATAACTTCCTAGAATTTTTGTACTATAGCGATTTTTTGAGTTTTCCAATAAATACATCCCTATCTGGATATGAGCAGGTAGAGGTGCCTCGGGCACAAATATACCTAGCGGTAAAACCCAAAAACACCACTATGAGCTAGACTCGAACAGGAACTGGTGCGTGACAACGGGCCTTACTGAACTCTTGGTTACGACAATCACAAGGGATATTCTTAGGATAATTCATAATTTATTTACTAACAATTATGAAGTATATATGAGTAAATATTCCAGAAAATAAACCATTTTTATGATTATGAGACAAGGTGTGTGAAAATATTTAATTAATGTTGAGAATTTTTTTAGTTTTTGTATTTTACAGTATGATATGATCTAACCTAGTGTGTATCGTTATTTAGAAATGGATCCCAATAGATCGAATGAATACTCCCGCAATATGCATGATCCAAAGGGTGAGAAGGATCATATCTCTCATAGTCTTAAGCCATCATTTTGAAGGGAAATAGTCTCTAACATATTCTCATCATATGATAAAATATTATTATATTTTAATAAGATAAGTGACGAATTTTCTAGGTCCTATGGATTTTATGGGAAGCAAGAGAAGAAAAGGATTTTATAGAGAAATATTTATAAAGGGAAGAGTGGAGAGAAGGATTTTCCCATATGTGATAACTATGGAAAGAATCACCTTTGTAAAAATTCTTTATGAGAATGAGAGTTTCTTATAACTGTGGAGTAAAAGGACAACAAGTACGTGATTTCAAGGGTAAGAAAAATGTTTAAAATATACAATGCTTCATTTGCAAGGAGTTGGGACACTACACAAATCAATGTCCAAATCATCAAAGTATGCCTCAAATGATGCTATTAGATAATAATCATGTTTTTATACTACCAAAGATGAAGACAAATGACTACTGTTATTATTTTTTTATTAAAGAATTATTTTATTTGAGTTTTTTATCAACAATGTACTGGTAATATGAATTATTGAAATAAATATGGATTTTACTATCGCACTATTTCATTAAGGATATGAGATTGTATGGTACCATGTAAAGTGATAGAGTTTCAGGTTAATGTTTTTGGAAAAAACATGGTTGAAGTAAAGGTAAACCAAATTATGGTCCTGATACCGAGGTAGTGATTTTGCAATAATATATGATTGATTTGGATAAATTTTATTGGATATTCTTGACTACCATGAAATTGATTAATTATTTGTTTATTCGTTCACTGTTGGAATGTTAAAAAATTTTGGATTTAAGGAATATATCTAGTATTCTATAGGGATTAAGGGAGAATTAATGTAATAAAAAAAGGTTTTATAATAATTCATGGAGTTAGAGTGTTTTAAAAGAATACATGATGAAGGTATTCACATGTTATTAAATGGAAAATGATCTTCATCTTGTTTACCTTCCATATAAATTTTGGACTGTGAGTTTGGAAAAAAGAATATTGGATACGTCTGAAGGTTGGAATCAATTAAGTTGGACATTCAATACCATTATTAAGGTTAATTAATTTCTTGATATTATTTTTGGATTGTCCTGAAAAGGAAAACACAGAGGTCGGGCGACAACCCGTCGCGTCCGGCAAGCCTGCGAGACTTGAACCCGCAACTGAAGGGTGACAAGGGTGCATCACCTACCATTGACCTACGTGATGTCCTAGTTTGTATAATGTCATTTTTTAAATAGTATAACAAATTAATTATAAATTCATTATTTTTTGAACCCTATACGATTAGGATAAATTGAATATTTTTGAATTTTATAATCTTTTTGTGTGAAAGATGAGTTTGTGGTAGGAATTAGTTGAAGGCTGAAACTGTAATTGTCAAGTATACATTTTTTCGTCTTATTTTATAAATAAATTAATAATTACAATTTAGGGAAGGGATATTAAAACCAAAAATGTGTTATCCAAAGACCTTATGTTGAACTAATGATAATTTAAATCATCATAGATTGATTTCATTGAGGCCCTCAATTTCACACTTGTTTGTGATTGATGACATCAATCACTCCCTATAAATATTTAAATTTTTCTCCAATTATGTGTCTCTAATTTTTTCTAATGTTCTGCAAATATATATCATAATTTGGTGGTAACGTTTTCATTCCCTTTCCCTCTTATTAAGACTAAATTTTATTTACCCAATTTTTGATGTGGGTTTTCCACAAAGTTATTTTTCTATTTTTATCATTTTATTTTCGAAGAACAATTTCAAATTGAAAAGACGCAATTTATTGAAGGAGGGTAGAATATAACTCCCCAAGATTTCATAGTGTGATATCTCATTAAAGTAATTCAATAGCGTGGGCTACATGGAACATCGACTTCAAGCGCACCACAAACTACCAAACTAGCCGTTCAAAAGCAGTTATGAATAGTATTATCTGCATTCTGAAATTTAAATACTCTATATCATTATAACATAAATATTATGTGTTTCCTAGGCATAAAATAAGAACAAATTCATTTTTTCAAATAAAAGAAGTATTTTTTAAAAAATGTAATTTTACCACCTTTTAATGGAGAACCTTTTTTCAAACCAATAATTTCCAGTTTTATATATTAAATTTAATTAAATTAAATTATTCTTTAGAAGCCGGACAGATAAATTTGGTTTGTATAAATTTTTGGTACTTTTTTGATAACTTCCATATTTTGACGAATAGTGAAAATACTATGTTTCAATTGAAAACAACTTTTTTAATAAAAGTAATTTATAGAGTTAAATTATAAATTTGAATGTTTTGAAGTATAATTAGATTATATTTTTATCATTTAATATAATTTAAGTCATTATATGCGATTTCACATTTAAATTTGACATAAACACATGTCATTCTTTTGATAATTTTTACTTTTTTAAACCCGTTTTTTTTATTTTGAGAACAGGAATTAATTTTAAATTATTAAATTCAACATATATGTTTTGAATTTGGTAAAATAGACTTTATTTTGAATTCCGAATATCAAAATTAGCATAGGGTGGATTTTTGGTATTTTTCTGAAAACATTCTATTTTTGATGAATAGTGAAAAACAATGCGTTATTATTTAAAACAGATTTTTTATTTAAATAATTATTTATTTTAAGTAAAAGTAGATATATAATACCTATATAAGTTCAATTTAATTAATTGGAGTCATTTTATAATAAAATTAGATGTATAAAAGTTTATAGAATATTTTACCGTCTTTTCCCCACCTTCTAGGAGCATTTACAAATTTGGATAAAATATAATTTTACCACTTCTGTGAGTTGAATTTTATAAACATGAGAGACACAATTGACACTAGTAAGTAAAATCTTGTACAATAAGATGAAAATAATTTTTGGTTAATAGTAACTTTTGACTTTTATTTACCACGGTTAAAAGTAAATATGGTAATTAAGGGTTAAAATTATATTATAATTACCCTAACACATGTTATAATTCTATTGGATAAGTATAATTCGACTGAAAACAACCTTATGAATAAAATATGATCCCCTTTGGTCCAATTAGATAAGATTATAACTTTTATTATTATTTTATTTAAAGAAGAGTTAAAAGAGTTAAATTCATTGTTTAATAACTAAACGATTTTTAATATAGGTATATATATAAGATAAATTCGACTATAAAGATTAATAATAATGATAATCAAATTTCCAAGATAATTTTATTTTATTTATAATTTTTAGATATTAAATAATTTAATTTATTAATTACACAATGATGACATGGTAATTACATTATTAATGATATATTTAAATAAATGATATTATAAATCTCCAAATAAATTTAATTTGAAACTTTTGATGGATTCCAATAATTTTCAAAGTTAATATGACATGATAGGGTTGACTAAATATATTTCATTTTAAGTAATCATGTTGTTATTATTTTTACAAAAACCAAATACTAAAGAGTGTCAAAATTGACATAATTGAGTTTTTAAAAACAATACTATATTATTAATTGTTATAATATTCCTAAAGATATATGGCTCAAAAAAAGGAAATAGATAATGTAATATATAATAATAATGAACCACTTGGGGTTGTCTTTCCTTATTATAATATGTTAATTATTTATATAATATAAAAATACAAAGAGACATGCTAAATGTCAAAATTTTTAACTAAGAGATAAATCTAAAAGATAAAGTTAATATGGTGACCTAACCCTATCTAAAACCTATTCATTGATAGGACTGAAACCCATAACCACCTAAGTCTATAAATAAACCATTTTAGAGCCACTAGAAACTGAAAATATTTTTTTTATAAAATAATATTTCAGGCTTTTCCTAAAGTGACCCTCACCTCTCATATAATAGGGTATTTCCCCTTCTCTTAATTTCACACCTCCCAAGCCATTTGGCTTAGCCAATACCTTCCCAAACATCCTCTCAACTATCCTCCCTTTAACCTAGAGTCCTTAATATGATCAGTAATCTAGCATAAATATCCCTTTTGATCAACTCAAAAAAAACACCCAAAGAAGAGATAATAATTTCACCACCCTCTTTCATGTTCTTTTCTTCTTCCAATTCCCCATTCATTGTTGTTTCCAACCAAAAATAATAACTACATCCCCTTCTACATATTGGGATGTTATTATAAATATGGTATGACCATATTTATTATTCTATCCATTCTATAAATTACAAAGTCAACATTCATGCATACGTTTGGCTTACTGTCTCCACGTCGTGGGGTAGTTTGTTATACAAACACTTCATTACTTGGATGGGTATAATAATGAGTATAACTGATGTAAATAATAAATATAACATGGTAATTATTCTATATTATATAATATACCATCTAGTTACATATGATATCACCATCAATATAATGATATTGTTGCTCGTGGGCACATACGGATTACCATCTCCACGACGCGATGAGATTCATTTCCACATTCACAATTCAATGATGACTATAAAAGTATATATTATTAATAAGTTGGTAATATATTACATAATAATTCTACAAAATAGATATATATATATATATATTCCTGTATTTAATTACATATATCTTTTTCAATTAACTCCATTCAATACCATATAAAAACGGAAACACCGTTTATGAGTACGTACGACCTACAGTCTCCATAAACAGTGTTCTCCATTTCATATATCTATCTGTTATAAATATTTATATTCTAAATATATATGAAATATATAAATCATGATATATATTCTATAATTATTTAAATCATAATCTAAATGATATGATCAACAACAACAAGTTAAAACATGTACGATAAAGAAAGGGATTATTACCCGAAATGTCATTTTAACATGGAAATTATTATTATATGGGTAGTATAACGTCATAAATGAATCATGTATGATATAATAAATATGAATATGGTTCTGGTATAATTTATAAACATACTATGGTCATTATACATGAGGTCAAACGTACCCTTGATCAATGGAAAGTGCAAGGTAGGGGTTAATTTCACAATCTCTTTATTATCTGAGGTTGTTTTTACATTAGTTTTTACTTGGACATATTTATTATCCATGTTCCTGTTTCATAAAAGAGTTTTCAACGGGATTTTTTTAAGGTACTCATTTATAAAAACATAATTTTAAATTTTTTAATGATTTATTCTTCTATACCTTTCTCGTTAATGTCCATGTGCTCAAAATGGTTTTAAGGACTTATTTTTAAGGACATGAATGTTTTAAAATGTTAATTCCATTCAAAGGATTCAATGTGGGATGGGAAATTTTATTAAAAAAATTCTTTAAATGTCTTACTTTCGAAATTGTCTGACTTTTAAATGTTTACATGAAAAAGGGATATTTCTATCAAAGAGTTTTACAAATCATTTTCATCTATGTCAACATATTTTGTTAAATTTTAATCTTTTTTAAGTTGATTTATTATGATACACATCTTCCTTGTTTTATATAAGGTTTTGTGATATGTTTGATTATGAATGTGTTATTTTTTACCATTCATTGTTTATGGATAAAGAATGGATATTTCGTATGCTAGTTTTAATATGAATGTTTATGTTATGTCTCAACCTTTTCATATGAGGAATGTATTAGACATATTAAGTGATGGGCGGAGCACGCTATAGCTCCTCAATGCATCGGTAGGTCTCCTGAGATAATTAGACGTGGAATTGATGGAGGTCTTTCCCAATTTGATATATGGTTTTGGCCGATGCCATAATCATTTTTAGACATCTCGGCCAAGGCCTTGAAAAAATGTTTCAGAATGTCTGGCATTATACATTTCCTCATTATGAATATAATATTGATGGTTCATGTGGTTATTTGACTAGTAGAATACCCATGACTATGTTTTATTATAGCATTATTTACTAAGCACATATTTCTGCCATAAAGTGTTCATGTTTATTGTTTCTAAAGGCATGTGTATTCAATTATTCATAATTCCTATTGTTTATGTTATCTTCTGCTAAATTGTTTACCCTTACTAAGCATCTAATATCACCCCTTTCTAATGTTTTATTTTTTTAGGATTTACAAGAAGTGTATTAGGATTGATATGAAAAGTTAGGCTAATAAGGAATAATGGAGTTCTCAGAAAACTATCTAAGATGTTTTTTATGTCTGAAATTGAAATGTGATGTTGATGTATGTAATCTATTTCCATGACTACAAAACTAATCGGTCTTTTGGGACATGATTTACTTGTTTCATTCCAATTTATTAAAATAATGCACTGACTCTAGGTAACCGGTTTTAGGGCATTACAATTTTTATGAGAAGGCTATTCTCGGATTGAACGACTTAATTTCGATTAAACCTTTGCTCTGGTGGCCAGATTAGAAACCATTATAATCCTTCTTGCTATTGTTGCACAACATGGCTAAAATAGCTTTCAAATGGATGTTAAATACACATTATTGTATGGTGATCTTGAAAAGAAGGTTTATATTTAATAACCCTATGGATTTTGTTTTTGGGAAAGATAATGGTTATGAATGATGATTGAAGATAAACTTGTATGGTCTAAAACATTCTCCAAGGTCATGGTATCCCAAATTGGATAATTTCTCAAGGAAGATGAACTTTAAGAATGGAAGAGGGGATACCAATCTATATATTAGAGAAATTCAAGATTATTATCTCATTGTGATCATTTATATCGATGATTTTTTTGGCATGAAATGATGAAATAAATTGTGAATGGTTTGCTAAGGAGATGAAGAAGGTTTTGAAAATGTTCATGTTTCGAGAAATGAAATGCCTTACTGGGTTTCAAATCTTGAAAAAGAAATAATACATTTTTATTTCCCATCAAAAGTATGATAAGGTACTTCTCAATAAGTTTGGTATTGAAAATTCCTAACTGGTTTTCACAACAATTTCAGTTGGAAGAAAATTATATAAAGACGTTGATGGTAAATAAGTTTATCAGAAATAGTATCAGAAGATGATTTGAAGAATGATGTATTTGACTACCTCAAGTCCTGGAATTTTTTATGTTGTTACCTTATGTGCAAAATTATAAAGTGCTTTTAAAGAATCAAATCTTATTTCTAGAAAAATAATTGTTAGATTACTCAAAGGAAAAACATTATTTGGGATCCAGTATAGTAACTTAGATAACATTTACTTGATTGGGTATTCAGATGCAGATTGGTCATGAAATAATGATGATATAAGATTTAAATCTGGGGGATTGTCTTTTGTGGGAAATAATTGTTTTAGCTGACATTCAATGAAATAGAATTTATTAACTCTATGTAAAGATGAATCTAAGTATGTTGATTCCACTCAAGATGCAAATAAACATATGTAGATAAAAACTCAACTAGAAGACTTACTTATTAAGGTGAAGTTACCCTTTCTCTTAGTGTGTGAAAATCAATGCACAATCAATCTAACTAGGAAAATAGTTCAATATTCTCATTAGAAGCATATTGATATCAAATATCATTTTATAAAAGACAATATAGAGAAGAATTAATTGAGGCTTTAATATGTTACAATGTCATATACAGATGCTGACATTTTCACAAACCATAGTTGAAGGAATCATTTCAAAAATTGAGGTTAAACATGGATGTCCAACCTCATTCACTTCAAGGGTATAGTATGTTGTTTAGTCCCCTCTCTCTTCTTACCTATGGATTGTTTGGTCGAGGGGAGAATTATACTGTTTCATAAATCTATTTCATTTAAGAGAGAGTTGTGTGTATGATATGAATTAAACATTTTGTTGTGTGAACTACAATTAGTTGTCTCACTTAGGCTTAGAATTGTTGAAAAGAAATCCATTGATTGAGGTTACAAAGTGCAGTGATTTATGAAAACATGGTTGAGAAAAAATTCCAATGCGAGGGATTTTTATGGCCATGTTGATGCTAAAGATGTTTTTCTTCATGTGTTGTATTTTTTTGTCATGAAATAAAAATAATTTAAGAAAGGATTTCACCTCACTTTGTATTTATGGAAATCAGATCATGCTTTGTGGGAAAGAGCGAATCAGAACTGGTGGTGCATGAAAAAGGTAGAGTATAATATTTTCAGAATTCTGAGTGTGTTTTTAGAAGGAATCAGAGTATATTTTTTGAGATAAATAAATTCAATTTTTTAGAAGAAATAGAGTCCTAATTTTAGAATAAACGAAGTCTAATTTTCACAAGAAATAGAGCCTATTTTTAAAGGGAATTGTAGTCTCTTTTTATAGATTGGTAATAGAATACTTTTTTGTTAAGATGAATAATTAGAGTCACTATGAATATAATGCGTTAAATATGATGACGTTTTTTTTATTTTTATCCATCATAAATCATGATTTATGTAATGAAGTTTCGATGCATGCTTGATGGAAGAAAGGCAGAATTGAATAACTGTTATCATAATGAGGGGTGGAACTGATAAGGTGAAGTGTGACACCGATGTTGTTGACAGAATTATTCTAGTTCCAATAAAATAGGCTCCAATGACAAAGCACGATATCATGAATAGTGGCACCAGGAAGAGTGGTTTTTATGAAGTTAGAGAAATATTAAATAGAGGAAGAACCAAGCTAAGTAGGGTATAATCAAGCAGTGTAGTGCCAAAAAGAGTGATTCCTATAGTGACTGAAAATGTGATGTTGATGGAAATCATAGTTCAGAAGTGTGATTTCAACAATAACTAAAAATATTATCCTGATGGAAGGAGTAATCAATGATTTTTTTTTCTCATGTATGACAATAAAGAAGAAAAAAGATAGATATTATTGATGGACAATTTGAGGGGGATCAGAACTCTTACATGCATGATTTTGATTCAAATAGGTTATAAAAAGTTGGATTCAGGAATTTGTATGGGAGAATAGAAATATAATTTTTTGGATTTTTTTTATTAAGACCATAATCAACCTCAACAATCAGTGTTTGAAGAAGAATAGATGAAAGATGAAGATGGTTCGAGAAGAATCGAAAATCATTGACAATGTCAGAGTTTCTTTGAGTTTTTAGAGGGAAATAAAATTTTTTAGTGGGCAGGAAATCATGTTTGAAATTCCCACCTAAATTTTTTTGGATACCTATAAAAGGAGAGGGAAAGTAAATTGTACTTGTGTAAGTCTGACACAGATTACTTTTCATCATGGTAGAGAGAGAAACACGGAGTTTTTAGATAGATAAAGTGATTTTGACTGTCTTACTTTGAATATATTATGTCGGGAAGAATGTAGTTTTCAGCTATTTGTGGTACATGGCTAAACTAAATAGTATCTATTTATCATACTAGTATGAGAAAATTAGAATAGGAATTCCATACTAGTTTTCACCATACTCGGTTTCTCAGTCTATAGAAGAATCAGAACCGAGTTTTCTTACTGGTTTTCATCATATTGAGAATTTCGGGACTAAAAAAGAACTAATATGAGTTTCAGTGTAATTAGGGTTTGTTGTTGATCTGATTCAGTGGAATCAGGATAATCATATTTTGGAGAAACAGTTTGGGAAATCAAACTTTATGTTTCTTTACATATGTCCAGGATTTTTCTACCATTCTTATAGGTAAGAAATTAAATATATGTGTGGCACTTGTATAAACTTTTTAAAGTTAGAAGAAGCGCAATTAACCTGATTTATTGCAAAATTAGTTGAATAATATCTATTATTCTAAAATAATTCACATACACTAGTGGGATTTTTTCGTAGTTCTACATGAGTGTACGGGTATATCTTAATCATTTCAACACATGGATTATTTTCTAGTGGATTTTTTTGTATTTGATTACTTCCATAAATACCATGGATATAACTAATCTTATTGAATGATGAACCTTGTAAATATATGGGTTCAAATGGATGTGGGTTTTATTTTGTTTTCTTCAAGGAATTGAATGTTTAACATGGGGAAAAGGATGTTTGAAGTGAATGAGAACATAATAGAATATAGTATCACTGGTTGACCTCCTCCACCTCTTAGTGAAACATAACTGTCACTGGGCACTTTTACTCATACCAGAGTATCCTATATGACACAAGTATTGTAGTTTGCATCGACGAATTTCATGAGTATCAATTATGTGAATGTAAATAAAGTTTGATATAATGAAGTGGATAAAGGAGAGGATTGTTCCATTTAGATTGTGGTCTATGCTAAGATAGATGAAAGAGTTCTACCCACCCGGAACCATAAAATTACACCAAATATGGGGATTCCCTTGAAAAATCCATCTCTTCCTCCATAGTGAACATCCATGAAATGGATGGTTAATGGAAAGGTTACATAAAACCAACCTCTTGAAGTTGTGAAATCCCATAAACATACAGAATAGTTCATGTATCAAGATGAATAAATGAAAGAGTATATGAGATCCAATATAGAATTACTCTGAGGAAACAATCCTATAGAGTATGCACCATTAGAATAATATCATATTTTACTTCCAACAGGTGAACCTCAATAAAAATTTGGTATTCTAACGACTGATTCATATCTAGGGCTTCCACTCAACCCCATTCCTAGACCATTAGTTTACCTAGACCCGATTATGGAGCGTTATAAAGATTTAACTCCATTATGGAATCAACCAGAACAGATTTAGGAAAACCAATAATAGATGTCCCCAGCTAGATATCTGCCATAAATATTGATAGATACAACATGTGAGGTTCTTATTATTATCACCCATGATCAATAATTGGTTCAATAGAACCATAATCAATGTATTATCAACTCTATCAAGTTACTGAAAACTAGATTGGAAGCTGTGAAGGAATGACGTGATCTAGTATAGCTAGAACAGAAATCTTACCCTGAGTGGGTGGCTAAAATCCCAGCCTCACCATGTTTTGGGATTGTAAATTTATTCTAATTCATTAGATTGGGAGACTGAGAACAATATATCACATACTTTGTTTCTAATTATGATTCCATGATGGGATCCCCTACACAACACCAAGAAGTGAGATATAGATTCTTCAGGAAAACATTTCAATGACCACCCATTAAAGGGTACACCATTCTTCTAGCCTGAACAAGTACTTGATAGGAATATGTCCATCAAAAGTTTCTATTCATAATTAGATCAATTATGAAATAGAAAAAATATTCTTGTCCATTCCAATCGCAAACAATAAGATATTGAGAGAGTATCATATTTCAATACCAAATTTAGGGGGTTGACATACTCCTCAAACCTATAACTTCAACATGAAGATTTTATTTATCTATTTATAGAAATATTTCATGAAATTTTATAAATTAACCTCATATTGGTTACATATATTAGACGATTTCTGAAAGTTTCTATGATTTATCAAAGAATTTAATATTCCATTTGGAAAACAAATCTCAAGTCTCGAATAATTCCACCATCCTTGGGGAAAGGGATAGGGAAGGTGGAGGTTGAATTCATCATACATAATACAGTCTATGCTCTTACTCTATCTCAAATCTGTAAACATATATGTTTCACCCAATCATCCACATCATGTTTCTTTTCGAATAATACAATAGCTTGAGTTGTACGCATCCCCGAGTTATAGCACACCACGACCAGTAAAACTAGCCATTTATAAAGTAGCTACGAATAGTAATACCCACTTTTTGAAATTTTATAAATTTTATTTTTCACAATGGACTTCATTTTTTCATTCATAATATCAAAATTAGCTTAGGGTGAATTTTAGGTATTTTTCAAAAACATTAAATTTTCCATGAATAGTGAAAAATACTACGATATTGTTTAAAACCATATTTTTATTTAAATAATTATTATTTTTATTTAAATTTATTTTAAAGTAAAAAATTATACATAAATGATATATTAGTCTAATTTAATTTATTGGAGACTTCTTATAATATTATTAGATATATCAAATTTTATTGAACTTTTTAACGTCCTTTAACCACCTTCTAGGTAGATTTTCAAATTTGCATAAAATGTAATTTTACTACTTCTGTGAATTGAATTTCAAAAAACTGATCGACATAGTTTTCATCTGTAAGTAAAATTCCATTCAACTGGATTAAAATAATTTTTGGTGAATAGTATCTTTTGAATTTTATTTACCATGGTTAAAAGTAAATAGGTTAATTAAAGGAAAACATAATATTATAATTACCACAACACAGGTCTTATTTCTATTGGATAAATTTATTTCAACAAAAATAAACCTTATGATAAAAATATTATCCTTTCTAATCCACTCAGATATGATTAGAACATTTATTATATTTTATTTAAAGAAGAGTGAAAAGTGTTAAATTGAAATTTTCATAACTAAACCATTTTTAATATAGGTTTACACATAAGATAAATTTGACTATAAATATTACATATAAATCTAATTGGATTTAATATATAATTTTATTTTATTTATAATTTTTAGACATTAAATAATTAAATCTATTAATGACATAATGAAGATGGAGTAATTACCTTATTAATGGATTATTAAAATAATTTATATTAATAATATTAAAATAAATGTAAATTTAAATATTTGATGCCATGAACATATTTTATAGGTGAATATGATATGTTAGGGATAATTCAATGTATTTTTTTCGAAGTAATCAACTTTTTATGACTTTCACAAAAACTAAATACCAAATAGTATCAAAATTGACATAAAGAAGTTTTAAAAAACTATTTTATTAAATGATATAATATTCCTAAAAATCTATAATTCTTCCAAAATACATATATAATGTTACATATGTAATTAATGAACAACATGAGGTTCTCATGTAATTTTATGGTAACTATATGAACCGTGTAATATATAAACACCAAAAGACATGGTAAAAGTTAAACTATTAAGATACGAGTTAAATATAAAAGAGAAGGTTAATATGGTGACCTAAACTTGTATAAAACTTATTTGTGAGATGATTTCATATAATACCCACCTTATACTTGAAGTAGAAATATTTAGAGATATTATAAACTGAAAATTATTTTAAAATAAAATAATATTTATATCTTTTCCTAAAGTGCCCCTTATCTCTCTTATAAAAGGGTACTTTACTTTTCTTAAATTCACCCCTACAAATCTATTTCTATCAGATAAACCCTTCCTAAATCACCTCATAACTTCCAAAATGGAATTATAGAGGCATTAATTTGATCATAAATACCACCTAACAATCCCTTTTGTTGAAATCAAATGGCTGCTCCCAAAGAATAGGTAATTATTTCATCACCACATTCAATGTTATTTTCTTATTCCACTTCCTATTTATTTTTTGTTTCTACACCAAAATAATTAATCTTATACCTTCTATATACTAGGAATTTATTATGAACATGGTACAAACATATTAATTATTCTATCCATCCTATGAATAAAAATGTCACCATATGTGCGTACGTATGGCTTACTGTCTTTACATCATGGTGTAGTTTGTTACTCAACAATTCATTATTTGGATGGCTATAATAATGAGTATAATTGATGAAAATAATAAATATAACATGTTAATTACTATATATATATATATAATATACCATCAAATTAAATATTATTTCACCATCAATAGAATTATATTGTTGCTCGTGTGTACACACGACATACCGTCTCCACGTCACGATGAGATTTCATTTCCCATCGTAAAAATTCATGAATAATTTTCATTTCATGATTAAAAAATAATGTTTGAGAACATAATACAAATCTTGATATTAATCAAATACATCCTATCTATAATAAACATGACTTATGTAACAAAACATATAAAAGAAAAATGAATTAGTTAACAACTGAAATAATGATACTAATAAAATATTTTTAACAAATATATTTTAAAGATTCATATATGATGTCATATTTAGGAATGTGGTTCTTGTATAATTTAATAACAATGATTTAACTATTATACAAGAGGTTACTGTACCCTTAAAAAATGAAATGTTCAAGGTAAGGGATAATTTTATGATCTAATTATTATCTGAGGTTGTTTATATGTAAGTATCTAGTGGGACGTATTTTTCATCCACATCCATGTTACATAAAAATGATTTTCAGAAAATTTTAAATATTTAATATACTATGGTTTAAATTCATTTATACCCTTATATTACTTTTTATTATATGTTTTGAAAGTAATATTTCCGTCCTTTTCCAAAAAATGAACATTATGACCTTTTCACCAAATTATGGAAATAATGTTTCTAACTTATATGGTGTTAGAGGCTATTTTCTGCCATTATAACACATTCTAATATTCTGATATAAGATTATTAGAATATTTTTCAAAACAAATGTTTTCATTTATAATTATTCAATTTTTAAATGATTTCAAAGTATAAAGAGATATTTCTCCCAAATAGATTTTGGATTGATTTCATTTATGTCAACATTTATTATTGTATTTTATATTTAATTTAAGTTAATTTATTATGATACAGTATTCTATATGGTATTGGTAGGTTTATGATATGGTTGAATATAGATGTGTTATTTTTATGTCATTCAGGGTTTATGGTTAATGTTTTAACATTTCATATGTTATATTATTATGAATGTTTATATTATGTTTCACCCTTTTAATATGAGGAATGTATTGGACATAGTAAGTGACGGGCATGGCCTTCTATAGAACCAAGATGCATCGGTATGTCTCGTGAGATAAAATAGTGTCTTAGGACAATTCATTGACAACATTTTTATTTGTAGTCTTGGCCCGAGGCCTTAAATTTGTTGTTATGATGTCCAGAATTTTTCATTCCATCATTATGAGATTATCTATTGATATTACATGTGATTATTTGACCATAAGAATATCAATGTTAATAAATAAATGGAATTATTTGATTTATATTTTCCATATTATGCTGATGTTTGAGTTTAAAACGCATGTGTTTTAGTTGTTTACATTGCCTTAAATTTTTATGCTTATTTATGATAGTTTTTGTTGTATTGTTATCCTTATGGTGCATCTAAGATCACCCCTTTATTATGTTCAATTTTCCCAGGATGTCAAGAAGAATATTATGAAAGACATACAGGGATAGGCTAATGGATATGAGTGTGTTCAAAGGAGAAATAATGTTGTTTTTTATTTCATAATGTATTGTAAAACATATATATGAATCTAGTCCTTCCAAGGGTAGTAAAATGATTGGTTTATCAAGACTTGATATCTTGTGATCATCCCAATTTTAGGTAATAATTCACTGACTCTAGGTTACTGGGGTTGGGGAGTAATAGTTGGTATCATCAATGTTTAGTACAAACCATGGAAACAAGATTTATAAAAACTATGCTTAGAGAACATTACCTAAAGATAGGAATTGGGGATTAGTATAGATGAACATCCAAAAAAATTAATATAGATATTATGTTGGTCTTATGAGAAATACATCCACGTCTAGATAATACAAGTTGACATTGTTTGGGCACAAATTTACCTACCAGTGAAAACTACAACAAGGAGTTTCGGGCTTGACCCGGGTTATCCTAGTAGACGACAACAGGCCTTACTTCGCACCTGGTTTGATACTCATGGGGGATATTAATAAGATAATTCCTATTTTCTTTGAAAACCATTATAAATTATTTATGATTAAATACTTCCCAAATGAAAAATTTTCATTATGATTATACATTGTATGCATAAACTGTTCAATTTATGTAATGTATTCTTCAAATTTGGAATTATTCATTGCAATCCTTAAACTAATATAGTGTATCCCATTATTTAGAAATGAAGCCTAGTGGAAAGAATTGAAACCATATCAATGCACTTAATCTAGGTAAGGATTTCCCTACTATTAAAGACAATTATAGTGGATCTGGTGATGCAATAAGTACTGAACAACTTTTAACCATACCGGAATAACTCAATCAGGTTATGAATCATAACCTTACCCATATAGAGCACCCTTATACACAATGAGGAGGATCAATATAAGACCGCTTTAGGAGGAAAAAACCACCAACAATCACTAGGACTACAAATAAATTTGTAGCTGAGAAATGGATAAGTTGCATAGAGAAAATATTTATGATTTGGGGAGTAGCGAAAGGGGAAAGGTTTTCATGGCAGTTTATCACCTCTCATGAGATGCAGATCAATGGTGTTCATAATTGGAAACAAAAAAAAGGAGATAAAAGTTTAAAATATGGAATAGAGATATTTTAGAGATATTTTCATAGAAAAATATTTTCCTTGTGAACATCAAGCTGATATGAAATGCGAATTTCTTAGTCTGAGGAAAAAGGAGGATGAAAATATCACAAAGTGTGAGGCAAAATTTACAAGATGTGCAAGGTTTGCTGCAGATTATATATGTAACCCATGAAGTAATATTGATCAATTCATTAAGGGGTTAAAACCATTTCTCCATCGAGCATTAGTCTCTCAATCCTTCTCATCATACGAAGATATTGTTTCATGTGATATCATAAAGTAAAAAGAATTATTTAAGTCGTATGACTTTAAAGTGACGCAAGAGAAGAAGAGATCTACTGAAGTCATTGAAAAATGAAATAAGGGGAAGTAGTGAAAAGTTTAATTTTCATCCTACAGTAATTTTGGGAAGAAACACAAAGTTACATGCCTAAAGGGGATGGGAGTTTATTACATGTGTGGGGAAAAAGGCCATCAAGCTTGTGATTTCAAGGGGAAGAAAGTTTATATCAATTTTCAATACTAAAATTGTAAATAGAAGGGGTATTATTCAAATGAATGTCCTACGAGTCAAGGAAACATACCATATAAATGGGAATGAGAGAAAGGTCAAGATTATGTGATCACAACTGCTGAGGTTGAAGTTCTGAATAACCAAGTGTTAGGTACTTTAATTATTTCCTCAAAATTATCCAATGATTTATTTGATTTGAGATCATTGTAGTATTTCTTATCTAAAACATCCTGGTTCTAGAAGCCACCCAGAGGTGCCCTGTAAATGGTCAGTCACATGGCCTCAACTGAATTTTCCCAAATAGCAGAGGTTGCCGACTAGCAGCGAGGGACTTGGGTGTGATAGTGGGGAAACTATCCCCTCATTGGCAGAGTAACACAGCATAAGTAAAACAAATAAAAATAGCAGAAGTAGGAATTATCCATACAACAGTAAATAGTGGAAGACATGAAATAAAAAAATGGATCACACATATATACATATGAATGACGCATTTCACATATTTCTAGGATAGTAGACAAACAAATCACAATGCTGGAATACAACTTTACTAAACCAGATCACAATGGAAATAAAGTAACCAACTCCTAATCATCGCAAGCTAGAGATTTGTCCCATGCTCTCCAAATCTAAAAAAATCAAGTACCTGAAGTAGAAGGGTGCCTTACCTTATCTATACATGCAATAATATAATCTTTTTGGGCCCAAAAGAATGACCCAAATAGGGCATGACACTAAATCCCAGCAGGCAACCACCACAAGATTTGTGCCTAAGTGTCAGTGATTATATGGCAGGTAAGGTAAAAAAATCAATAAACAAGGAAGTACATAGAAGTAAAAATCCACAGTTTGAAATATCAAGCAACAACTAATCAAAGCAGATAATCACAAAATGTAACCCTATGGGAAGTACACACATCCTATCCCCTCTAGTACTATATAGCAACATAACCAAATAGAGAACAGAACAAGTTACCCTCTGTGATGTACTCACAACCTTTCCCCCCTGGTCCAACCAATAAAGTACAAAAAACCCCTTGGGGAGTATACTCAGTCTAACCCCTCTGGTTTAGCTTAAGCATAGACTCTCTGAGGAAGCACTCGCCATAAATTCCTTCTAGAGTCTCGTATCAGAAACTAATATTGATCTAGGGAAGTAATTACGTCACATTCCCTATGTGGCCTACGTCGAGAAATCACAGACACTCTGAGGAATCACTTACGTCAATTCCCCCTATGGTCTCGCATCATAAGTAAAACAAACACTCTGGAGAAGCCCTTACGTCCATTATCCCAATGGTCTAATACACTAGGTTATCACATCCCTATGTAAGTCAAGTAGGTATATCAATGCGTATCAACCAATTAAACCTTGAGAACTACTTGGCTAGAAGTATACAACATATCAGCATATCAGAAAAATCACACCATCCTACAACTTGGAATGAAAAGTAAACAGCATCCTAACAGGCAACTAGACCCAATGGTCATAACAAGAAATCATGTATGGGAAAACACTTCCAAAGCATAACAATTGACCCTATTCACATTCAATTAACTTCTACTCAAGCATACAAGCATATCAGACAAACAATAGGGATGAAACAGTAAACTCTCAATACCCTATTCATGGGTATTGGAAATTACCTCAAATACATTCAACAGAAAGGCAAAAACCACATACCTCGGCATTGGGAGATCAATATAAATGAGTCTTAGGGCTTCAATCACCATATAATGCCAAAAATATACAAAAACATCTAAAAAGTTCAGCAGAAGATAACATGAGAAAGAAGAGGAATCATGAAATGAAGATCAAGCTGAAGGAAGAGAATACCGAGGTGATTCCAACGCAATCGACGACTGTCGAATATGAGATCAGATGCTCGGTCAGGGGCTCAGAGGAAGATCACGATCGTACGGGTGTTCTAGGCCAAACCAAACATATAAGATGGTGTTTTGGGCAATTAGAGGTGACCCCGGTATGTTTAATGAAAAAAAACATACACGTCGTGTACTTTAAAAGTACATGGCATGTACCTGCTGTTTCCGTACTCCACTTTAGGCGGTCTCCAGGTCGCCCCCACATGGCCATGTTCATGGCAGCAACATGACCAAAACACGACTACCCTTAATAACTGAGTAACAAGTGTGTACTCAGAAATTACATGGTGTGTAATTTAAAAATTTCTAGAAATTCCACTTTTTTCACAAAAACGACCATAAAATGAAAACAACCCCATGAAAGAAGATTCAGGTTCTTAAAAACATCCCCCTTTAAAAAAATTCAACCTCGAATTTCCCTAGAAAGGCAGCATAAAAGATAAAACCCCGAATAACTTCGGTCAATGTGATCGTACATCTACCTCCCTCTCCCAAGTCTCGTCATGTACTCGCCCGTGCTGACATAGCACTTATACTAGATTAACAGACTGGCCATGGATAACCTTTAAACATCGATTTAAAATCCAGATAGGATGCTTATAAAAATATTCATTCACTTCCAACCCAACCTCCTTGAGTTGGAAGACATTAGATGTTTCTGAGAAGTAAAGTGGAAGCTGAGAAATGTGGAAGACATCGTGCATAGCCTGATACCTCTAAAGGAACTGTAACTGATAGGAAACTTTCCAAAACTCTAAAACCCCTCAAATGGCCCAACATAACTCAGTTAAAGCTTACCTCGTCTATTAATCATTTGGTCTCCCAAACTCGGTGTGAAACACAAGAAAACAAGATCCCCGAACATGAACTCTAGAGGTCCTCTCATCTGATCAGCATAAGACTTCTGTCGGGACTGTGTAGTCTCCATCATCTTCCGAATTAACTATATATGCTTTCTAGTATCCTGGAAAAGATGAGGTCCCAACATAGCTGCCTCTCCTTCCTCCACCCAACTTAAGGTTGATTGGCATGGCATATCATACAAAGTCTCATAAGGTGCCATCTGAATAGTTTCTTGAAAACTATTATTTGTAAAAACTACACAAGAGGTATGTGCTTCTCCCAAGAACCTCTAAAATCCCCAATATATGCTCGAAACATGTCCTCACACACCTGTATCATACGCTCAGACTAGCCATTTGTCTGGGGGTGGTAAGATGAACTAAAAAGAACATGTGTTCCCAAAGCCTTCTGAAGCCCCTACCAGACCCCAGAAATAAATAGGGAATACCTATCTGAGACAATGGAGCATGGAACTCCATGTAAGCATAAAATCTCACATATGTACAATAGTCCCAGATCATCAACACTAATGGTCTACTTGATCGACAAGAAGTGAGAAACCATCGTGAGTTTGTCAACGACAACCCAAACTGTGTCATTCCCTCGAGGTGATCTCTGTAAAAATTTCATGAAATCCATCAGTACATTATTCCACTTCCACATGGGAAAGGGTAACTATTGTAAAAGCACTGCTGGTTGCTGATACCCCACCCTCACCTACTGACAGGTGGAACACCTCATGAAGAAACTAGAAACTTCTCTCTTCATACCTGGCCACTAATACTAACAGTGCAGATCACGATACATCTTGGTGACACCGGGATGAACTGCCGAAATTGAGGAATGAAAGTCCAACATCAGCTCCTCGTATAAGTATGCCGGTACCCATATACACCCCTATAAATGAAATATCTCATCCTCACATGTGGTCCATCTAGGAATAGATTCTTCTCCTAACACATCTTCCTATAGGACCAGGCCTTCAGAATCAGATAGCTGCCTCATTCGTACTTGATAAGGAAGGGTAGAGGTAATATCTACAGAAGAAAGAAATGCATGCCCCTGTCGGGCATGCACCTTCAAATGTATTTCAGAAAACAAGGCCATAAGCTACCACTCACTACTGGCCTCCTGAACTGCCAACATCTTTGTCCTGCCACTCAACAAATCAGCCAAAGCGTTTCCTTTCCCTAACTTATATGCAAGCACAAAGTCAATAGACTGATGGTACTCGACCCACATTCACTATCTCAAATTCAAGTCACTCTGAGTGAAGATATACATGAGACTCTTGTGGTTGGTGAAATCCACCAAATTTTCTCCCAGAAGGTAATCTCTCCCACCGTGTAAGGGATGAACAACTACAACCAACTTGATATCGTGCATCAGGTAATTCCTCTCATGTGGTCTCAACTGCCAAGACCCATACACAATGACTCCTTCCACCTGCATAAGCACTGATCCAAGCCTGATACATGATGCATCACAGTACAATGTATAGCTCTTGTCTGGATCATGTAATACTAGTATCAGTGCTGAAGAAAACCTCTCATTCATCTCCTGAAAGGCTGACTCACAAGAATCTGAGCACAATAACTATTCACCCTTCTTAGTCAGACCCATCAGTGGCACTGCTAAGCATGAAAATTCTTGTATGAAATGTCTATAGTATCCAGCCAACCCTAGAAAACTCTTCACCTCAAAGAAGTTCTTTTGTTGCTCCCAAGAAACTAATTCTCTCACTTTCTCTCGGTCTACTGATACTCCTGTCTCTGAGATAACATGACCCAATAAGTGAATCTTCCATATCAAAAAGTGGCATTTTGAGAGCTTATCATATAACTGATGCTCTCTCAGTGTACTCGAAATGATCTCAAGAAGGGCTGCATGGTCATGTCAAGTGTGAGAGTAGAAAAAATATCATCCATGAAGAGTACCATGAATGAATACATGTATGGATGGAACACTCAGTTCATCAGTTCTATGAAGACCTTAGGCGCGTTCATGAGACCTAACAGCTTAACCACATACTTGTATAGACTATACCTACTCTAAAAGGCTATAGAAGGTATATTTGAGGGTCTAACGCACAACTAATGGTAACCAGACCATATGTAAATCTTAGAGAACACCCGAGCTTATCAAAGCTAATCAAAGAGATCACCAATACTCGATAATGGATATCGGTTCTTGACCATCATCTGGTTCAACATCTTATAATCCCCACAAAGCGTTAGTGCACCGTTCACCTACTTCGCAAAAAGGATAGGAGAACCCCATGGAGAAGTACGGGGTCAGATGAAACTCTTTGCCTAAAAATACTCCAACTTCTTCTTGAGCTCCTATAACTCTAGTGTAGCCATCCAATAAGGGGAATGGACACTAGTGCCACTCCTGGTACAATCTCATTGGAAAATTGTAGCTCACGCTCTAGAGTCAAACCTGAAAAGTCTTCTGGAAAGAAATCTATAAAACGATCCACCATTGGAGGAATTTACATCTGTGAAAACACATCATCATAAATATATAGACTAACAATCTGGGATGTAACTCTTCTTATCCCATGATGCTTGGGTCCTGCTCTGCTCGCATAGACATCCAATTTTCCCTTATGATGAAAATATCCACTCTATGGTGATATAAAACTCACCCTGCGGCAATAATAGTTGAAGACTACCTGGAAGGGAACTAGATAGTCCATTCCGAGAATGACATCATAGCTTGTCATACCTAGGAAATAGAGGTCCCATAAAAATTGACACCCCCAACCTCTAGAGGGAACTCCTTACACTTACATACACTCGCCGTTGTAGTCCCCAAAAGAGTGTCCAGTGTCAAGATAACAGCAGAAAAAAATATTCAGATCCCAAGGCTCTCCACCACCGCAAAAAATATAAAGCTCTAGGAAGCCCCTGTATCGAAATAAACAGAAGCTAAAACTGAGGCTTCTAAGAACATACCTCACACTATAGAGGTTCTGGGATCTTTCTCTTGTTGGGTCTGCTCCACAGAAAAATCTGACTTGCACCACGACCCTGTGACCCTCTCTGGAAACCCTCAGATGATCGACCCTGTTGTCACTAAAAACCGGGTGACTGGATACCACGTCCATGACCTCCCCCTTGGCCTGAACAGCTGGAGGAACTCCAGTTCTCAAAATGGTGAGAAACTGGTGGTGCTTCTTCGGAATGAGGAGTCATAGAAGAGCACCTATCACCAGCTGCTGGTGAAATTATCTGACAAAAGCGCTGAAGATGACCCATCCTGCCGCAAGATCGACACTCCACTCAGTCCCTCGGGCAATGTGTCCTCATATTTCAACTATTCCCGCACTGATAGCACACCACCTGACTACCGAAATAAGTATCTCGACTTCTTGGATCTCTGTGTGTAGACCCCATACGACGCTTCCTACTATTGGTAGAAAGAATACTAACTCCAGATGCCGAGCCTCCCTAGATCACAACTATATAATCTCTCATATTGAGCTCTGTAATCAGTTCCTAGTTGACTATAGAAGTGATAGAAGCCAACCTGAAGATGTTCACCTATGATCTGATGTCATGCCTCAGACCATCCTCGATCTTCCTTGACAGGAATAAATGATCACCTCCAGGAATAGGTGTAAAATGTTGTAGCTTGGTAAAGAGGGATGAATACTCCATAACCGAAAGAGTACCCTACTCAAGACTCATAAATCTCGGGCTCTATCAGACCTCAATGTATTTGGGTAGAAGTATCCATAAAAGATACGTTGTAACTTCTCTGAAGTCATAACCCGCTGGTTCCCCGTCTGTGAGATCACATCCCACCATATCTTGGAGGAATCCCAAAGCATATATTTAGCAATCTTGACTCACCTATCTAGAGGTGTCTCTAGATGATCAAATATCATCAACATGGATTCTAGCAAGGAATATATAGCCTAGGGTCCTCTATTCCCTGAGAAAGTGTGAGGATATAGTTGTTGAAAGACCCGTGTCAATTATTCCGTCGACGGTACAGGAGGCGGTGCTCCTTGAAAGGCCTGCATCATCCTCATAAAGCCTTCCGTGAATTGTGCATCAGCACCTGTTTTCGATATAACGGCTGGTGCTGAGACGGGAACAATGAGAGGATCTATAGGCTGTCCCGGATCATCCATATGTGGTGTCTGATCACTACCCTATAACTGGAGTACAACCGGAGGATGTCTCGGCGGCATGACTCTGCAAGGTCGAACACACACCTTAGATCAAGATTATCAAGGACTAAATACTCAAAGTGTAAGAAGGGAAAATGAGAAAGAAAGCATTCTAGTTTTTCCAAAACATGACTACACGGCGTGTATAACCCCTACACGACGTGTTCCCTTCATCCATTCACATGGGCATGTACTTATTCCAGAACTGGTCGTGTAACACCCCATACACATGGCATGTTCAACTAACACACGACATGTACATGAATACTCTTCCCCTGCCTGATTCCCTCTACATGGATAAGCCACACTGTTCTCCTTAGAACATGACAAAATAGCCTTTTAGTGCCATAAACGGCATATACTAAAATAATCTCACCGGACCATTTGTTATTTACACAGTTAGGTACCTGGGTTACACCACACGACGTGTTCCAGGCGAACACTGCATCTGCTAATAAGATTTTTCTGCCAAGCTGTGTTGTTAGTGACACGGCCAGTTACATGATTCTATGACACACAATGTACATCCTCTACACAGTGTGTCTTACAAATGATTCCCAACCCCATGTCTCCACCCACACAGTTTGAGACACGGTTAGAGACTACAAGACATTTATATATAGTACATGACATGTACTTATGAAAAATAATTTCTTCCTAAATAGAAGAACACATGGCGTGTAGTCAAAGTACATGACATGTATTATGGTATTTTTCAGATAGTAAGCCTTAGAAACTACTCTGGATCCCAGAAAAACACTGAAACGAAAACCAATGTGCCAAATTGCAATCTGCAAGGGCCCGTACTCCTTGCGAATCAAGGCATGGCATCTTTTAAATGTTATTAATCCGATAAACAAGTCAGTGATCCACAAAATTCCGGTCAATGAGGGCCCATAACACCTCAAGAATCAAAGTTTTGTGTTCATTCAAACAACACCATACACAAATGATACCCTATCAAATAGAAATTTTTTTATCCAGGCAACTATCACCACAACATGCATCTCTAGCACACCATCTATCACAACAACATGTAATCACTAATGCACCCTATATGGCATGGCCAGAATGCATGAAATGTGATTTCTAGAAAGTTCAAAATTGAAGCATGAGATGGAATACCCTCATCTCATCGGGATACAATAGAAATTGATCATAATTAACATCAACAATAATAGCACTATACATGTGAGTCACCCAACTGTGAAAATCAGATCAACTGTAAATTTTCAAAACCATAAAAATTGCAATAAACAAGGTGGATTGGCTTTTCCTTGTACACGTGTTAGCTACTCCCGGGCATAACATATTACCATGTACCTATTATATCCTATCCATAACTATAGGATCCAAATAATAAGTCAAGAAAAAAAAGGAAACACAATCTGATACCACATTGTAATGTCCCAGTTCCAAAAGCCACCCAGAGTCACCCCGTACCCGGCTGGTCACATGTCCTCAAACACAATTCCTTGAATGCCAGAGGCTTCCGACTAGCAGCGAGGGCCTTGGGTGTGATAGTGTGGAAACTATGCCCTCATTTTTAGAGTAACACTGAAGAGGTAAAACAAACTGCAATAGTAGAAGCATGAAAAATCCATACCAAAAGAAACAATGGAAGATTAGAAATAATAAACTGGAGAACACATATATATATATATATATGAATGATGAATGACACATGTGACTAGGAAAGAAGCCTAAAAAATCACAATGCTGAAATTCAACAGTACTAAACCAAAGTACAAAAGAAAGCAATCAACCGACTCCTCTGCATCACAATACATATCTTAGTCCCATTCTCTCTAGCTCCACCACAATCATGTACCTGAAGTAGAAGGGTTATTACCCTTATCTATACCTACAACAATATAATCTGTTTGGGACCAAAATAATTTCCCAAACATGGTGTGAGATTAAATCCCAGTAGAAAACCTCCATAGGGTCTATTCCAAATAGTCAATGATTATATGTAAGGTAATGTATAGAAAGCAGTAAACAAAGAAGTACACAGAAGTAACAATCAACAGTTTCAAATATCAATAAATAGCTAATTAGAGCAGATAATCACAAATTGAAATCCTCTAGGAAGTACCCACATCCTATCCCCTCTAGTCCTACCTAGTAACATAAGAAAACGAATAACACAATAAGTAACCCTCAAGGAAGTACTCACATCCAATCACCTCTGGCCCTAACTAAAATATACGAGAAACCCTCTGGGAAGTACACTCAGTCTAACCACTCTAGTTTAGCTTAAGCAAAGTATCTCTGAGGAATCACTCACCGTTAATTCCTCCTATAGTCTCGTATCGGTAACTAAAGGTGCTATAGGGAATCACTTACATCCCATTACCTATGTGGCACAAAACGAGGAATTACTTACACTCTGATGAACCACTTACGTCAATTCCTACTATGGTCTCGCATCGTAAGTAAAACAGACACTCTAGAGTAGCCCTTACATCAATTCTCCCTATGGTCTACTACACCAAGTTCTCAAGGCCTAGTGTATGTCAAGTAGGTTTAGCAATAACTATCGACCAATGTAAACCTCAATAACTAATTTTCTAGAATTCTACAACATATCAGCATATCAGAACAATCAAACCATCCTACAACTAGGCATGGGGAAGTAAACATCAGCCTAATAAAAAACTAGACCCAACGGTCAAAACATGCAATCATGCATGGGAAAAGACTTCCAAAGCATATAAATTGACCTTATTCATATTCAATTAACCTCTAATCAAGAATAAAGGAATTGCAGACAAACAATAGGGCCGAAAAAATAAATGTGCAATACCCTGTTCATGTGTACTGGAGATTTTGCACATATAACGCGAAGTCTTCCTAGAAAAAGGCACCACCCACCTACCTCAGCATTGGGAGATCAATATACTTGAGTCTTAGGGCTTGAATCACCTAAGAACGCTGAAGATCTACAAAAACATATAAACGTTAAATAGAGGATAACTTGAGAAAGAAGAGGAATCATGAAACGAAGCTCAAGAAGAAGGAAGATCTTATCAAGGCGATCTGAATGCAATTGACAGTAGTAGAATCAGAGATCGGATTCTTAGTCGATTTCTTAGTGGAATATCGCAGTCGTATGGGATCTCTCGGTTGAACCAAACCTAGAAGGTGTTTTTGGCGATGATATCAGACCCCGGTATGTTTAATGAAAAAAGAAAATACATGACGTGTACATTGAATGTACATGGTGTAATGCCCCGACCCCAGTTGCCCAGAGTCGGTGCATTAATTACATAACATTGGCATGATCACAAGAAAGATCAAATCTCGAAAGACCGATTGGTTTAGTAGCCTTGGAAACACTAGATATATTCATAAGTTTTACATTACATCATAAAATGAAAAACTACTACAACAACATAATGTTTCCACAATCCACACTATAATCCCCTCATAATATCCCTGCAGGTCATTCATAACTTACATCTTCACTTCCTGGAAAAAATAAAACATAGAAAAGGGGTGAGCTCAAATGCCCAGTAAGGATAACAATATAGCGGAAACTTTCATCAATAAGAATAAACATTTAAGGCAATGTATAACTAAAACAAAAGCCTTTTAAACATGAACTTTCAACATGGTATGGCATAAATAAAATGAAATAATTCCATTTACTTATTCACATGGATATTCTACTAATCGAATAATCACATGAAAAAATCAATAACCACTTTCATAATGTTGGAATGCATAATGCCAGACTATCATAACCACATAGCCAAGGCCTCGTGCCAAGACTACAAATAAGATTTTGTCACGGCCTTGTGCCAAGACACTAGTTTGTCTCATGAGACCTACCGATGCATCGAGGAGCTATAGCGGGCTCCACCCGTCACTTATTAAGTCCAATGCATTCCCATATGAAAAGGTTTAAACATAACATAAACATTCGTATTAAAACTAGCATACGAAATGTCAATAATTTCACCATAAACTATGAATGGTATAAAAATAGCACATCCACAGTCAAACATATCACAAAACCTTTAATACAATATAGATGTTTTGTATCATAATAAATCAACTTCAAATAATCTTAAAATCCATCAAAGGATGTTGACATAGATGAAATCAAAATTCTTTTTAAAGAAGTATCTCCTTTTATTTTAAAATCATTTAAGATCCATATTAAATAAAAAATTTTCTTTGAAAATATTCTTATAAGCTTATATGGAAAGCTTCGACGATTTTATAACGGCGGAAAATAACCGCACCCGCCGTATAAGTTAAAAAAAAACATTCTTACCTCAATTCTGTCGAAAAGGTGAAAAAGGACCTTGTTTTTAAAACGACGGAAAGATTACTTTATAAACCTCTTATAAAAAGTCAAACAAGGGTATAAATTACTTTAACCCATATTCTTGTAAATAGTAAAAATGTTTTGAAATACATTTTTAAGGAAACATGGATGTGGATGATAAAGAGATCCCAGTAGATTATTACGTATAAACAACCTCGGATAATGAAGAGATTGTGAAATAACCCTTACCTTGTACTTTTCCTTTGTTGGGGTCGGTTAACCTCCTGTATAATGGTGAAATAATTGTTATTAAATTATACAAGAATCATATACATTAATATTATATCATATATGATCTTTTAATATTGATTTGATAATAATATCTTAGTATTATCGCCGTTTCGGGTGTTAACTTATTCATTTTCTTTTATATGTTTTGTTACATAAGTCATGTTTGTTGTATCTTATTCATATCCAGAATGATATCAAGTCCTTAAACATCATTTGTAAATCATTAAATGATAATTATACTTGAATGGATATGATGGAGAATGAATCTCATCGCGTTCGTGGAGACGGTAGTCCGTACGTACGCACGAACGCTACTTCCATTTAATATTTATTTTAAAAGAATCGAATCCAAATGATACATAGGTATATTACTATTCCAGTATAATATAATATTTTATATATGTTACTTAAGTTCATTAACACCATCCTTTATACGTTCCATGTTTGGTATGAACGAGTCATATCATTTTAAGGGGGCGGTAGTCCGCACTTCCTCAAATGAAATTATCGTATGTATATACAACATGAAACGAATAATGGTATGAAATAAAATGGAATTACAGAAGCTTATATATAAAATATATATCATTAATATCATATTTAATTACAGTGCCATCATAATGGCCACCATGAGAGGCGGTAAGATGTATTTGAACAATCATCGTTTCGTGAGGCGTTAGTTTTCCATCCACAGAAACATTATGTTCATCATCCATTAGATGGAGTTGTGTGTATGTGTAGTTTGAATACTTCTTATAACAACATCCTAGTATATTTAGAATACTGTTGTTGTTACAAAAGAAAGGAAATAAAAAGAGTTTGGGGGTTGGAGAAGCAAAATAAATGAAAATAATTTAAGAGAAATCGTTACCTTTAATTTAGGTAACTCACTTTGGTTGGAACCAAAGGACTTCTTGAAATGCTTTCTGCCTAAGGGGAAGCTTCAAGGAGGAGGAGAGGGATGTGGAGAGCTTATTTAGGTAGAGTTTGGACGATCCAAGTGGCTTGAGAGGTGTGAGGAATGAGTAGAAGTGGTCTCCTTTTATAAGGGAGAGGAGGGGCTCTTTAGGAAAGAGTGAAAGTATTACTTTATAATATAATTATATTCGGTTTCTAATGGTCCAAAAATCATTGAGGTCGAAGCTAAGATGACTCATATTCTAAATAACATCAACCAATAAGAATTGGACAGGTTTTAAATAATATTTTAATAATTATAATCTTATTTATTTAAATGATTTATTAATGAGGTAAACATTGCATCATTATTGTGTCATTAATAATTTAAATGATTTGATGTCTAAAAATTATAAATAAAATATCATTATGTAGGAAATAGTTTTAGCTTTCTAATGAATATTTATAATCGAAAATCCAACATGTATAAACCTATGTAAAAAGTTTTCTTCTAAAAGATGTAAGCTTATGCCATTTTTATTTTTATTTTAACTTTATTAATATAAAGTGTCCCTACCACATAAAAGTGGCTCCAAGGGGTCCCCAAATTGACCCAAGGATGCCCATGGTCGGGTATGTGTCCACCAATAAGGTTAGGACACGTTTTAGGGTAATTTTGTATTATTATAATATTATTTTTTAACCCTTATTTACCGGATTTACCCTTTAACCATAGTAAATAAAATATTTACCGCAGTAATTATTCAAAATGTGTAAAAATAAAAGTTACCTATTTACATAATTTGGACATCCTGATTCCAAATATGGAATCCATTTTCCTAAATTCAAAACAGAGAAGTGGCAGAAATTAATTTAAAATTAATTCCCGCTGTCAAAACAAAAAGCGTGTTTTTAAGAGATAATAACTATCAAAAGATTGACACTTGTTTATGTTCGGTTTAATTGTAAAATTATGTCCAATGATAAACATTAAATTGAATGGTAAAAATATATTCTAAATATACTTTAAAACCACTCAAATTCATAATTTATCACTATTAATTATTTTGATTAAAAAAGTTGTTTTCAAATAAAATTTAGAAATTTTCACTATTCATCAAAATATGAAAGTTATCTGAAAAGTACCAAAATTTCACCTTAGGCTAAATTCGATATTCCGAGTCCAAAAATGAAGTCCATTTTCAAATATAAAATATATATAATTTCAAAAAGTAGGTATTACTATTCACAACGGCTAGTTTAATTAGTTGTGGTGTGTGTTAGAACTCGAGGTTGCGTACAACACACGCTATCGCATTATTCGAAGGGAAACGTACCGTAGAAGCTTGGGGTGTTACATTCTCCCCTCCTTCAAATAATTGCGTCCTCGCAATTTCTAGGGTATTACTGCATAAAAAGACTCTGGTGGTTCTTCATCATAAGTTCCTCGGGTTCCCACGTTGCCTCGTCCATTTTATGATTTCTCCACAAAACTTTTACCAGACGCGTCGTCCGGTTTCTCAGTACTTGTTCTCTTGTATCAAGAATCCTGACGGGCTCTTCACAATAAGACAAATCGGGTTCCAGTTCTAATTCCTCATAGGTCAGTACATGCGTCGCATCAGGCATGTATTTCCTCAATAGAGATACGTGGAACACATCGTGAACTTTGGAGAGACTTGGCGGCATTGCCAATCGGTAAGCTACAACCCCAATTCGTTCTAGAATTTCGAAAGGTCCGATGTACCTGGGACTCAATTTACCTTTCTTACCAAAACGTATGACTCCCTTCCATGGAGATACCTTCAGGAAAACATGATCACCAACTTGAAATTCCAAATCCTTCCTTCGATTATCGGCATAGCTCTTCTGCCTATTTTGAGCTGCTCTGATGTGATTTTGGATTACCTTCACCTTTTCCATCGTTTCCTCCACCAGTTCTGGACCTACAAGTTTTCTTTCACCGACGTCATCCCAACATGTTGGTGTACGACATCTCTTTCCGTATAACACTTCATATGGTGCCATCTGAATACTTGAATGGAAGCTATTGTTATAGGAAAATTCTACCAGAGGTAAATATTGATCCCACATACCCTGAAAATCAAGTGAGCAAGATCTCAACATGTCTTCTAAGGTTTGAATAGTCCGTTCTGATTGTCCGTCTGTCTGAGGGTGGTAAGTAGTGCTCAAATGAAGTTCAGTATCCAGGGATTTCTGAAGACTTTTCCAAAATCTTGATGTAAAACGGGGATCACGATCAGAAATAATCGATAGGGGTACTCCATGAAGTCTCACAACTTCATTAATGTATAGTCTTGCTAGACGTTCCAGGGGTAGATCTTCTCTTATAGCAAGAAAATGTGCTGACTTGGTAAGACGATCAACAATAACCCATATTGCATCGTTCCTTCTAGGAGTCTTTGGTAGCCCCATGACAAAGTCCATCGTAATATTGTCCTATTTCCACTCCGGTATAGGAAGAGGTTGCATGACTCCTCCAGGCTGTTGCCTTCCAGCTTTCACTTGTTGACAAACCATACATCTTGACACAAAATCAGCAATCTCCCTCTTCATATTGTCCCACCAAAAATGTTCTTTCAAATCTCTATACATTTTGGTGCTCCCAGGGTGTATAGAGAAATTGGAACTATGAGAATCATCCGGTAATTCCCTTTTTAGATCAGGTATATTGGGAACACAAAGCCTCTTCCCGAATTTCAAAATTCCATTTTCATACACAAAGTCTCTCAATCTCCCATCATTCACAGCTTTAATCTTCTTCTGAAATTCTTCATCATTGGTCTGAGAAATCTTAATCCTTTCTAGTAAAGATAGTTTGGCGACCATTAGAAAAAGCATTGATGTTTCACCTTCCCTGGTTATTCCCATGTCCATCTTCACTAGATCCATGAAAATTGGATCTCTTTCAATTCTCATCATGTTCAAAACTCCATGGTCTTTTCTGCTCAAAGCATCTGCTACTTTGTTTTCTTTCCCCGGGTGGTAGTGTATCGTGTAATCATAATCCTTGAGTAATTCAAGCCATCTCCTTTGCCTCATGTTGAGTTCTTTTTGGGAGAAAATATACTTCAAACTCTTGTGATCAGTATAAATCTCACATTTTTTCACCATAGAGGTAGTGTCTCCATATCTTCAAAGCAAAGATCACAGCTGCAAACTCAAGATCATGAGTAGGATAGTTTTGTTCATCAATTTTCAACTGTCGTGATGCATAGGCAATAACTCTATCATTCTGCATAAGGACACAACCAAGTCCTTTCTTTGATGCATCACTATAAATAACGAACCCATCATTCCCTGATGGTAGAGTCAATATAGGAGCATTGACTAATCTTCTCTTAAGTTCTTCGAAACATTCTTCACACTCTTTTGTCCAAACAAATTTAACCCCTTTACGTGTGAGCTTCGTTAATGGGTTAGCCAATCGGGCAAAATTCTGGACGAAACGTCGATAATAACCTTCCAAACCAACAAAACTGCGTACCTCAGTTATACTCGTAGGTGCTGGACATTCTTGGATTTCCTTGGTCTTAGAAGGATCAACAGAGATTCCATCTTTAGAGATAATATGGCCAAGAAAAGAAATCTCCTGAAGCTAGAATTCACACTTGCTAAACTTTCCATATAATTCATGCCTCCTCAGAGTCTTCAAGATAATGCGCAAGTGATTTTCATGATCTTTATAGGTTTTGGAGTATACCAAGATATCATCAATAAATACCACCACAAATTCATAGAGATACTCCTTGAAAACTCTATTCATTAGATCCATGAATACAGAGGGTGCATTAGTTAATCCAAAAGGCATTACAGTAAACTCATAATGCCCGTACCTGGTTCGAAATGCTGTTTTCAGAATGTCTTCCTTCTTCACACACAACTGATGGTATCCAGATCGAAGGTCAATCTGTGAAAAGTATTGAGCTCCATGCAGTTGGTCAAATAAATCATCAATACGAGGTAGGGGATACTTGTTCTTTATCGTTATAGCATTGATCTCCCTGTAGTCGATACATAACCTCATAGATCCATCTTTCTTTTTAACAAAAAGAACAGGGGCTCCCCATGGAGAAACACTAGGGAGAATAAATCCCTTATTACTCAATTCCTCTAGTTGTTTCTTTAGTTCGACTAACTCTATAGTGTCCATTCTATAAGGGGTCTTCAATATAGGCCTTGATCCAGGAATCAAATCAATAGAAAACTCAACTTCTCGTTCTGGAGGATGTCCAGGTAAATCTTCCGGAAATACATCTACAAATTCTTTCACAACAGGTACATCCTTTATTCGAACATTCCTTTCCTCACCGACAGTTATTTCATTCTCTTCCTCCCCAATAATTGAATTAAGTTGAGCTACTGGGGGTGGATCTAAATAAGAATTAGGTGGTGACGATTCTGCTCTAAAAATAAGGTGTTCCTTATCATTATCATCAAGAATCGTAACCTCTTTCTTCTTACAATAAATCTTCGCATCATAGTCCGATAGCCATTCCATACCGAGGATTATATCAAACTCAATCATAGGTATGACGATGAGATCAACAGATAATGAAAATTTATGTGCTCTAATGGGGACTGATTCACAAAACTTTGTTGCAATGATACTTCCCTTAGGAGTTTTAACTGACAACTCCCTTATTAAATCGAATTGGAAATATCTAATTTTCTTAGCAAACTGGGAAGATATGAAACAATGCGATGATCCAGAATCAAATAATGCATTTGCTAAACTTCAGGAAACCATTAAATTACCTGCCACCATGTCTTTCGGAGCTTCTACCTCAGCAGTAGTGATAGCATAAGCCTGGCCTTGATCCCTTGGCCTTTTCCTAGGTAAGTTCTCTTGACGCTTAGGACATTTATTAGCATAATTCCCCATCTCCCTGCAATTGTAGCACTGAACGTTGGTAGCTTCCTTCTTCCCTTTGCAATCACGAGTTTGGTGGCCTTTTTCACCACACTTGTAACAGACTCCCATTCCCTTCAGGCAAGCACCGGGGTGTTTCTTCCCGCATTTACCACAAGATGGATATTCAACCTTTCCCTTCTTCCCCTTATTTCCATTCCCAGATTGATCAGCAGGTCTCTTCTTCTCTTGCTTCGCTTTAAAGTCATAAGACTTAGAGAATTCCTTTTCGGTCTTGATAGCACATGAGACAATGTCTTCGTACGATGAAAAGGATTGTGAGACTAATGCTCGACGGAGAAATGTTTTTAACCCATCAAAGAAACGATCAATCTTACTTCTTGGTTTGCGTATATAATCACCAGCATACCTTGCTAACCTTGTAAAGTTAGCCTCATACTTTGTGACATTCTCATCCTCCTTTTGTCTCAGACTTAGAAATTGCCTTTCCATATCTGCTCGATGGTCACGAGGAAAGTATTTTTCTAAAAACAGATCTTTGAACTCCCTCCATTCCATATTTGATACTTTATCATCTTCCTTCATGTTTTGAATCCATGACCACCATTGATCAGCATCTCCAGTGAGGCGGTAAACTGCCATGATAACTTTTTCCCTTTCACTGCTCCCCAAAGCCTGAAATATTTCCTCTAGGGAATTTATCCATTGCTCAGCTACTAAGGGATTTGTACTCCCATTGAACGTTGTTGGTTGTTGCCTCATGAATCGATCTAACATTGATCCTCCACGCTGCGGATCAGGGTGCTCCATGCGGGTAAGGTTATTATTCAAAACCTGAGTAAGTTGTCCCAGTATGGTGATTAGCTGATCGGCACCAGTTGCATCACCAGCCCCACTATAATTATCTTGAGGAGGAGGGCAATCCCTACATGGAGTGCGTGCATTGATACGGTTTCCATTTTTTCCACTAGGATCCATTTCTAAACAATGGCATAAACTAGATCAGTTTATGAATCAAAATACATAATCCCATACTTATGAAATACTTAACATAAATTGAACTATTTATGGATATAATCCATAATCATAAAAATGTTTTCTTTGAGGAAGTATATACTCATAAACCCTTCATAATGATTTGTAAAGAAAATGAGAGTTATCCTAAGCATATCCCCTGGGAGTGTCGTAACCAAGAGTGTAGCAAGGCCCGTTGTCGTGCACCAGTTCCCGTTCGAGTCTAGCTCAAAGCGGTGTTTTCGGGTTTTACCCCTAGGTACATCTGTGCCAGAGCCGCCTCTACCTGCTCGTATCCAGATAGGGATGTATTGCTCGGAAAACTCACAAAATCTCTACAATACCAAAATTCTAGGAAGTTCTTCTATACTAATCCTCAAAGTTCATCTTAGGTCTACGTGCTCTAATCAGAGTTTATCTAAATCTAGCTTCCAAGGTTTGTACTAAACTTCCTCTGATACCAACTGTAACGCCCCGACCCCAGTTGCCCAGAGTCGGTGCATTAATTACATAACATTGGCATGATCACAAGCAAGATCAAATCTCGAAAGACCGATTGGTTTAGTAGCCTTGGAAACACTAGATATATTCATAAGTTTTACATTACATCATAAAATGAAAAACTACTACAACAACATAATGTTTCCACAGTCCACACTATAATCCCCTCATAATATACATGCAGGTCATTCATAACTTATATCTTCACTTCCTGGGAAAAATAAAACATAGAAAAGGGGTGAGCTCAAATGCCCAGTAAGGATAACAATATAGCGGAAACTTTCATCAATAAGAATAAACATTTAATGTAATGTATAACTAAAACAAAAGCCTTTTAAACATGAACTTTCAACATGGTATGGCATAAATAAAATGAAATAATGCCATTTACTTATTCACATGGATATTCTACTAATCGAATAATCAAATGCAAAAATCAATAACCACTTTCATAATGTTGGAATGCATAATGCCAGACTATCATAACCACATAGCCAAGGCCTCGTGCCAAGACTACAAATAAGATTTTGTCAAGGCCTTGTGCCAAGACACTAGTTTGTCTCATGAGACCTACCGATGCATCGAGGAGCTATAGCGGGCTCCACCCGTCACTTATTAAGTCCAATGCATTCCCATATGAAAAGGTTTAAACATAACATAAACATTCGTATTAAAACTAGCATACGAAATGTCAATAATTTCACCATAAACTATGAATGGTATAAAAATAGCACATCCACAGTCAAACATATCACAAAACCTTCAATACAATATAAAAGTTTTGTATCATAATAAATCAACTTCAAATAATCTTAAAATCCATCAAAGGATGTTGACATAGATGAAATCAAAATTCTTTTTAAAGAAGTATCTCCTTTTATTTTAAAATCATTTAAGATCCATATAATATAAAACATTTTCTTTGAAAATATTCTTATATGCTTGTATGGAAAGCTTCGACGATTTTATAACGGCGGAAAATAACCGCACCCGCCATATAAGTTAAAAAAAACATTCTTACCTCAATTCTGTCGAAAAGGTTAAAAAGGACCTTGTTTTGAAAACGACGGAAAGATTCCTTTATAAACCTCTTATAAAAAGTCAAACAAGGGTATAAATTACTTTAACCCATATTCTTGTAAATAGTAAAAATGTTTTGAAATACATTTTTAAGGAAACATGGATGTGGATGATAAAGAGATCCCAGTAGATTATTACATATAAACAACCTCGGATAATGAAGAGATTGTGAAATAACCCTTACCATGTACTTTTCCTTTGTTGGGGTCGGTTAACCTCCTGTATAATGGTGAAATAATTGTTATTAAATTATACAAGAATCATATACATTAATATGATATCATATATGATCTTTTAATATTGATTTGATAATAATATCTTAGTATTATCGCCGTTTCGGGTGTTAACTTATTCATTTTCTTTTATATGTTTTGTTACATAAGTCATGTTTGTTGTATCTTATTCATATCCAGAATGATATCAATTCCTTAAACATCATTTTTAAATCATTAAATGATAATTATACTTGAATGGATACGATGGAGAATGAATCTCATCGCGTTCGTGGAGACGGTAGTCCGTACGTACGCACGAACACTACTTCCATTTAATATTTATTTTAAAAGAATCAAAGCCAAATGATAAATAGGTATATTAATATTCCAGTATAATATAATATTTTATATATGTTACTTAAGTTCATTAACACCATCCTTTATACGTTCCATGTGTGGTATGAACGAGTCATATCATTTTAAGGGGGCGATAGTCCGCACTTCCTCAAATGAAATTATCGTATGTATATACAACATGAAACGAATAATGGTATGAAATAAAATGGAATTACAGAAGCTTATATATAAAATATATATCATTAATATCATATTTAATTACAGTGCCATCATAATGGCCACCATGAGAGGCGGTAAGATGTATTTGAACAATCATCGTTTCGTGAGGCGTTAGTTTGCCATCCACTGAAACATTATGTTCATCATCCATTAGATGGAGTTGTGTGTATGTGTAGTTTGCATCCTTCTTATAACAACATCCTAGTATATTTAGGATACAGGTGTTGTTACAAAATAAAGGAAATAAAAAGAGTTTGGGGGTTGGAGAAGCAAAATAAATGAAAATAATTTAAGAGAAATTGTTACCTTTAATTTAGGTAACTCACTTTGGTTGGAACCAAAGGACTTCTTGAAATGCTTTCTGCCTAAGGGGAAGCTTCAAGGAGGAGGAGAGGGATATGGGGAGCTTATTTGGGTAGAGTTTGGACTAGCCAAGTGGCTTGAGAGGTGTGAGGAATGAGTAGAAGTGGTCTCCTTTTATAATGGAGAGGAGGGGCTCTTTAGGAAAGAGTGAAAGTATTACTTTATAATATAATTATATTCGGTTTCTAATGGTCCAAAAATCATTGAGGTCGAAGATAATATGACTCATATTCTAAATAACATCAACCAATAAGAATTGGACAGGTTTTAGATAATATTTTAATCATTATAATCTTATTTATTTAAATGATTTATTAATGAGGTAAACATTGCATCATTATTTTGTCATTAATAATTTAAATTATATGATGTCTAAAAATTATAAATAAAATATCATTATGTAGGAAATCTTTTTAGATTTCTAATTAATATTTATAATCGAAAATCCAACATGTATAACCCTATATAAAAATTGTTTTTCTAAAAGATGTAAGCTTATGCCATTTTTATTTTTATTTTAACTTTATTAATATAAAGTGTCCCTACCACATACAAGTGGCTCCAAGGGGTCCCCAAATTGACCCAAGGATGCCCATGGTCGGGTATGTGTCCAACAATAAGGTTAGGACACGTTTTAGGGTAATTTTGTATTATTATAATATTATTTTTTAACCCTTATTTACCGGATTTAACCTTTAACCATGGTAAATAAAATATTTACCACAGTAATTATTCAAAATGTGTAAAAATAAAAGTTACCTATTTACATAATTTGGACATCCTGATTCCAAATATGGAATCCATTTTCCTAAATTCAAAACACAGAAGTGGCAGAAATTAATTTAAAATTAATTCCGCTGTCAAAACAAAAAGCGGGTTTTTAAGAGATAATAACTATCAAAAGATTGACACTTGTTTATGTTCGGTTTAATTGTAAAATTATGTCCAATGATAAAAATTAAATTGAATGGTAAAAATATATTCTAAATATACTTTAAAACCACTCAAATTCATAATTTATCACTATTAATTATTTTGATTAAAAAAGTTGTTTTTAATTAAAATTTAGAAATTTTCACTATTCATCAAAATATGAAAGTTATCCGAAAAGTACCAAAATTTCACCTTAGGCTAAATTCGATATTCCGAGTCCAAAATGAAGTCCATTTTCAAATATAAAATATATATAATTTCAAAAAGTAGGTATTACTATTCACAACGGCTTGTTTAATTAGTTGTGGTGTGTGTTAGAACTCGAGGTTGCGTACAACACACGCTATCGCATTATTCGAAGGGAAACGTCCCGTAGAAGCTTGGGGTGTTACACACGGTGTGTACTTTAAATTTCCATACTCCACCTTAGGTGGTCTCCAGGTCTCCCCCCACATTTCTGTGTGCATGGCTGCATCATGGCCAGCACACGACTACACACGATAACTATGTACACAAAGTGTACTTAGAAACTACACAGCGTGTACTTCAAAAATATCTAGCAATTCCTATTTTACTAAAAAACGACCATAAAAGGAAAACATAAGTGAAAAAGATGATCCAGGTACATAAAATATCCTTCCAGTTTTCCATGAAAATTAGATATTTCAAATTTGACTTATTAAGGGAGTTGTCAGTCAAAACGCCTAAGGGATGTATCATATCAACATTTTTTTTCAATTAGTTACCATTATGGAAAATAAACATGCCTTATCTTCTATTCTTATTGTCATACCCATGATTTAATTTCATACAATATTTTTTATGGAATGTCATTCAAACTATGATGTGAAAATTAAATGTAAGAATAAGGAGGTTAAATTTTTTGATGATGATAATTAATCCCATATCTTTAGAGTAGAAACATCACCATCTTCTTCTCATCTAGATCTACCCTCTATAGCTATACAAAATTCAATTATTTTGGATGAAGGGAGTGAAATAACTATGGCTGAGGAAAAGAATATTCAAATAGAGGATATACCTGTTGTGTAAGAATATGTTGATGTGTCTCTAGAGTATTTACTTGGACATCCTCCACAATGGGAACTTGATTTTTCCAATGAATTAATTACTAGTTCATAGACCATATCAAAATCCCCTTATATAATGGACTCTGTGGAATTAGTGGAAATAAAGAAACAACTAGAATAATTGAGTAATAAAGGATTTATTCCCCCTAGTGTTTCTCCACATGGGGCCCCTGTTCTTTTTGTTAAGAAGAAGATGGATCGGTGAGGTTGTGTGTTTACTATAGGGAGATCAATGTTGTAACAATTAAGAATAAGTATCCCCTACATCACATTGTTGATTTATTTGATAAAATTCATGGAGCTCAATATTTTTCAATGATTGACCATCGATTTAGATACCATCAGTTGTGCATGAGAAAGGAAGACATTCCAAAGTCAACATTTCGATCCAGATATGAGCATTATGAGTTTACTGTAATTCATTTTGGTCTGACTAATGTACCATTTATTTTAATTGAACTAATGAATAAAGATTTTAGGGAATATCTTGATGAATTATTAGTGGTATTTATTCATGATATCTTGGTATAATTTAAATGCTATAATGATCATGAAAATCACATGCGCACTATTCTAAAGGCTTCTAGAAGAAATGAATTATATGGGAAGTTCAAAAATTGTGAATTATAGCTTCAGGAGGTTTCTTTTCTTGTCCATAATGTCTCTAAGGATGGAATATCTGATGATCCTTCAAAGATAATGGAAATTCATCAATGGCCAACACCAACGAGTATAACTGGGGTACATAGTTTTATTGGTTTAACAGGTTATTATCAGCATTTCTTCTACAATTTTTCCCTATTTTCTAACCCATTAACCATGATTAGAAGTAAATGGGATTAATTTGTTTGGAAAAAAGAGTGTAAATAATGTTTTGAAGAATTTATGAGAAGATTAGTCATAGCTCCTATCATAACTCTACCATCGGGGAATGATGGGTTTGTTATTTATAGTGATGCTTCAAAGAAATGGCATGGTTGTGTCCTTATGCAGAATGATAGAGTTATTTTCTATGCATAACATAAGCTAAAAATTCATAAACAAAACTATCTTACTCATGATCTTCTGTTAGCAGCTATAATATTTTCTCTAAAGATACAAAGACACTATCTCTATGTTAAAAAATGTGAGATATATACTAATCACAAGAGTTGAAAGTAAATTTTTTCCCAGAAAGAACTCAACAAGAGGCAGAGGCGATGGATCAAACTACTCAACGATTATGATTGCACCATACAATACCACCTAGGGATGGAAAATAAGGTGTAAAATTCTTTGAGTAGAAAGGATCATGGAATTCTAAACAAGATTATAGTTGAAAGAGATCCAATGATTATGGATCTAGTAAAGATAGATATGGGAATAACTATGGAAGGTGAAACATTAATATTTTTTCAAATGGTTTCCAAACCATCTTTACTAGAAAAGATAAAAAGTTCTCAAACTGATGATGAGGATTTTTGAAAATAAAATTGATGTTGTGAATGATGGGGGATTGATTGAATTCATATATGAAGATGGAATTTTGAAATTTTGGAAGAGGATTTGTGTTCCTGATATACCAGATCTAAAAAGGGATTTGATGGATTATGCTCATAGATCTAATTTCTCTATACCCCATGGTTGCACTTACATGTATATAGATTTGAAATTTCATTTTTAGTGGGACAACATGAATAGAAAGATTGTTGATTATGTGTCAAGATGTATCATTTGCTAATAAGTGAAGGCTATAAGACAACATTCTAGTGGAGTCATGCATACTATTCCGAAACCTAAGTGGGAAGGGGATGATATTATGATGGAAATTTCCTTGAGGATACCAATGAATACTAGAAGGAATGATGCAATATTGGTTATTATCGATCATCTTACCAAGTCTGTACATTTTCTTTCCATAAGAGAATATTTACAGCTTGAACATTTACCAAGACTATATATTACTGAAGTTGTAAGACTTCATGGTGCTACCCTATCAATTGTTTCTGATCGTAATCCCCATTTTACATCAAGATTCCTAGAATGTCTTCAGTAATCCCCAGATACTAAACTTTGTGTAAGCACTGCATACCACCCTCAAACTGATTGAAAATTAGAACCGACTATTCAAATCATAGAGGATATTTTGATATCCTTATTACATGACTTTAGAGTTATGTGGGATATGTATGTACCTATTGTATATTTTTCCTATAATAGTATCTTCCATTCAAGTATTCATATGGCACCATATGAAGCATTATATGGAAAGAGATGTCACACCCCAATTTATTGGGATGATGTTGGTGAAAAAAACTGGTAGGCCTAGAACATGTTGAGGAAACAATGTAAAATGTAAATATTATCTAAACCTATATCAATGTACCTCAAAGTATGAAAAAGATCTATGCTGGTAACCGAAGGAAGGATTTGGAATTTTAAGTAAGAGATCATGTTTTCTTAAAGGTATCTCTGTAGAAGGGTGTTATACGATTTGGTAAAAAGGGTAAATTAAGTCCTAGGTATATGAGACCTTTCAACATTCTGGAATAAATTAAAGTTGTAGCTTACCATTTGGTAATGCTTCCAAGTCTCTATGAAGTTCATGATGTGCTCCATATATCACTGTTGATAAAATACATGTCTGACCCAATGCTTGTACTCACCTATGATGAAATAGAACTAGAGCCCGATCTATCTTATTGTGAAGATCCTATCAAGATTCATGATACCATAGAACAAGTGTTGAGAAACCAGAAAACTCATCTAATAAATTTTCTTTGGAGAAACCATAAAATAGAAGAGGAAACATGGGAACATGACGAACTTATTATGAAGAACCACCAAAATTGTTTTTATGCAGTAATATTCTACAAATTTGAAGGATAAATTTATTTGAAAAAGGGAAGAATTTAACACCCAATTCTTCCACAATATGTTTATTTTTGAAAAATACAATAGCTTGTGTTGTACACAACCCTGAGTTCTATGACACCACGACCAATAAAACTAACAGTTTAAAAAAATTGTGAATTGTAATATCCAATTTTTTATATTTTATAAATTTTATTTTCTCAAAAGTAATTCATTTTTGGATTTAGAATATAAAAAATATCTTAGGGTGAATTTTTTGAATTTTTCTAAAAACATTCAATTTTTTATAAATAGTGAAAATAACTGTGTTATCGTTTAAACCTGAATTTTAAATTAAATAATTATTTTTTATTTAAATTTAATTTAAAGTTAAAATTGATACATAATAATTATATTAGTCTAATGTAATTCATTGGAGTCATTTTATAATAATATTAGATATATAAAATTTTATTGAACTTTTTAACGTCTTTTACCCACATTCTAGGCACATTTGCCAATTTGTATAAAATATAATTTTACCACATCTATGAATTGAATTTCAAAAATCTAATAGACACAGTTTTCATGATTATGTAAAATTTGGTTCAATAGGATGAAAATAATTTTTGGTGAATGGTACCTTTTGAATTATATTTACCACAGTTAAAAGTAAATAGTATAATTAATGATAAAAATGATATTATAATTACCCAAACACATGTCGTATTTCAATTGGATAATGGTATTTAGACCAAAATAAACTATAGAAAAAAATTATGATAATTTTTGATCCACTTGGATTAGATTAAGAAATTTACTATATTTTATTTAAAATAGAATTAAAAGTGTTAAATTCAAATTTTAATAACTGAAACCACTTTTAATATTGGGTAATACATAATATAAATAATAATTTAAATATTAATATAAATATTCATTATAAATATGAAAATATTTTCTATATCCTGGTATTTAATTTATAAATTTTAAAAATTAAATAAATAAATTTATTTCTGACATAATGATGATGATGTAATTACCTTATTAACAAATGGTTAAAATAATGGATAATATAAATATTAAAATAAATTTAAATTGAAAATTTTGATGCCATAAATAAATTTTCTTGGTGTAAAAAACATGTTAGGGTTGATTGAATGTATTTTTTTCAAAGTAATCAAGTTATTTTGACTTTCACAAAAACCAAATAGTAAAATAGTGTCAAAATGGACATAAATGAGTTTTTAAAACAAACAATATTTTACTAATTGATATAATATTACTAAAAATCTATGATTCGACCAAAGGACTTATATAATGTTAAATATTTCATTAATGATCCACTCGAGGTTCTATTGGAATTTTAGAGTAACTATATTAACCATGTAATATAAAAACAGAGGAAGACATGGTAGAAGTTACAATATTTAACTAAGAGATAAATCTAAATGATAAGGTTAATATGGTGACGTATAGTTTTATAAAACCTATTGGTTGGGAATATTTCTACCCATCCCCACCATATACTAGCAATAAATCTAGTGGGAGCTTCAACAAAATGAAAATAATTTTATAATAAAATAATATTTCAATATTTTCTTAAAGTTCATCTAACCTCGTATAAAAGGGTACTTCCCATTCTCTTAAATTCACACCTCCAAAGCCATTGGCTCTGCCAAACCTACCCAAAACTCTTCCAAACAACCCTCAATTCTTCATAGAGGCCTTAATTTGATCTTAAAGCAAACCTATGGATCCCTTTTGTTTAAATAAAAAGGATTACTCTGATGAAGGGGTAATTATATCATCACCTCTTTCAATGTTCTTTTCTTCTTCCACATCCATTTCATTTGTTGCTTCCATAACAAAATAATAACTCCAAAACCTTCTACATAATTATATGTTATTATAAATATGTTAAAATGTTGTTCTTTATTCTATCCATCTGATGAATGAAAAAGTCACCATACGTGTGTACGTACGGGTTACCATCTCCATGTTGTGGTATAGGTTGTTATTCAACACTTCATTATTTAGATGGGTATAATAGTGAGTATAATTGATTTAAATAATATATATAACATGTTAATGATTATATATATAATATACCATCCATTTCAAGTTATTTCACCATCAATAGAATGATATTGTCCCTCGTATGTACGTACAACTTACCATATCCACGACACGATGAGATTTCATTCCCATTATAACCATATGTGATTAATTTTAAATTTATGATTAAGTACTTAATATTATTCTGTATATGAATCAAATACATCTAATCCCTAACAAACATGACTTATGTAACAAAACATATAGAGGAAAATGTATCAGTTAACATCCAAAACAATGATAGTACTGAAATAATATTAATAAAAAAATATTAGTGGATCATATATTATAAGATATTTATGTATGTGGTTATTTTATAATTTAATAACTATGTTTTTACTATTATACAAGAAGTTAACGTACCCTAAAAAATGTAAAAGTACAAGGTAATGGTTAATTTTACAATCATTTTATTATCTGAGATTGTTTATACGTAAGTATCTATAAGGACTTCTTTATCATCCAAATCCATGTTTCTTAAAAATGTATTTCAAAAAAAATTTACGATTTATTAGACTATGGGTTAAAGTCATTTATAACCATTTTTACTTTTTATGAAATGTTTTGAAAAGAATATTTCCTTTTTTTCTAAACAAGGTTCTTTATGACCTTTTTAAAAAAGAAAGGAAAAATTGTTTTTTAACAAATAAGTCAGGTGTCGCTATTTTCCCCCATTATAACACCTTCGAAGCATCCTTTACAAAATTATAAGAATAATTTTCAAAATAAAAGTTTTCTTTTATAATTATGCAAATTTTAAAATAATTTTAAGTAGAAAAAGATATTTCTCTCAAGTATTTTTTGGATTGATTTCATCTTTTTCAACATCTATTGTTGGATTTTATATTCAATTGAAGTTAATTTATAATGATACAATATTCCATATTTTATTGATAGTAGTATGATATTTTTGACTTTTGATGTGTTGTTTTAATGTCATTCATGGATTATGGTTAAAGTATTAACATTTTATATGTTAGTTTAATATGAATATTTATGTTATGTTATACCCATTTCATATGGGGAATGAATTAGACATAGTATGTGATGTGGGAGGCCCACTATAGTTCCTCGATGCATCAGTAGGTCTAATGAGATAAACTAGTGTCTTAGCACAAGGCCTTGACAACATTTGTTTTGGTAGTCTTGTCCCGAGGCCTTGACAATGTGGTTATAATGTATGGACTTATGAATTACATCAGTAAGATATTATATATTGATATGACATGTGATTATTTGAATAGTATAATAAACATGTGAATAAGTAAATGGAAATATTTTATTTATCGTTTCCATATTATACTGATTTTTGAGATTAAAACACTTTAGTTTTAGTCCAATACATTTCCTTAAATGTTTATGATTATTTATTCTAGTTTATGATATACTCTTATTGTTACTGTGCATCTGAACTCACCCCTTATATTTAATTTTACCAGGATGAGAATAAGTATATTATGACTGACCTGAAGTGATAGGATAAGGGAAATTAGTGTGTTGAAAGAAGATTATTTTTATTTCATAATGTATTGTAAAAATTCATTGACTCTGGGTTACTAGGGTCGGTGCGTTAAAATAAAATGTGTCATCTTAGGAATCATCAACAATATCCACCTTAGTAGGATGAGCGAAGGTGACCCAGTTGAAATCAATTAGAATAGAGATATAATAACATTTATTTGTTCTGAGATGAGAAATTCGAGAGATACTTTAATGTTTATATGAAAAATGAACAAGATATCAATACCAAGGACCAAAAGGATAAATCATGTTTTCCTTAATGACCGTCTAGATTATTTCCCCTTTCATGAGAAATTGGGGCACACCATTCAGGAATGTTTCATTTTCAATAACATCATCCAAAATATTGGTAGATTCTGGGTAATTTAAGCTACAAAATCAACCAACGCAAGTATCATAACTCTCCATTAATGCTCCCAAGTAAGGAGGTGAGTGGAAATAGGTTATTAGTAAAGGTACAATGAATTTTGGTAATTACATTACATGAAATATAACAAAACAATCTCATGACACCCTGATATCAAAGTTGACGATAACAAATACAGTCCCGAAAACATACACTATATAATAACCAATACCATTAGCACCATAGTATTCAATAATCTAGTATTTTGTGATACTATTTGGTAATAAAGTTGAGTAGAAAATATAGGATGATGAACCTCTACTAAGGCCCAATTTGGATTTGACACTCACAGAAATTATTATTCTGGCCTCATAGAAATGATCACCACCCCACCAAATACAATCAATGGATGTAGTCAACTAGACTTAATTTCAATCAAAATGATATTTTATCTTACGCTTCATTAATTTCATTCACCTATGAGATCCCTTCTTTAATGAGGATTCAGGCTATGAACCTGAGTTCCCTACCCTTGATCGGTGATCTATAATAAGAGGATACAAGATATTTGTGTGTAGGGGATGACAAGGTCGTGGTATAATCCAAAATTATCACCACATACCTACTCAGATAGTCAATTTTTATAATATTTTTGAACTGACCTTCAATAAGTCAGATATATATAAGGAAATTACCTAGATAATAAAAAATATACCCTGAGTTGATCATTCTGGATCATTTTTCATAAGAGGAATGATTTTTTAATCACCCTCTAAGGGTAGGAAGATATGTTTGGTCCAACCATCCAAAAAGAGGAGGACCCTAAATTCAATTTTTTGGGAGTGAACAGTCTAACTAAAACACAAGAAGACCTAAATTCATCTTTTAAAGAGAACCCACCTATAGGGATGCACATACCTTTATTCTAAAATTATGACATCATAAATAAATTGTCCTTAGTGCCAGCTAAGTTATCTATCCTAGATGCCCAGAGTTTTTCAAATTACCATGGTGGTTACTCCCTATGTAGCCATGAAAGAATATTTAAGAGTGATATGGAACTGATTCCACCAGTTAAATTTATTATTCATGTATTCTATAGATTTTTACTTAAATATTATTATTTAATGGTATATGGTAAAGAGTTTATATTTTATGGTTGAAAAGTATATCTTTGTGAAAATGTTTTCATGGTTTTAAAATATTCATGTACTAATGGTTTCTATCTTTATTTTATGTACCTTTATGAAATTTTTATGATCAAAACATGTTTTAAATTTCTTTATAGGGTATAAGGATTGTTATTAGAAAGAAGGATGTCATGAGGAATGTTATAAGGATTTTCAGCCAAAAAATTTATTCTTGTTTTATTTTCAAAATCATTATTTTTTCAAAAAATAGATAGTGAGTGGAAGTCTATAAATTATAATATTTGAGGTATTATGTAATAGATCTGACCTAATTCTCTTAAAATATAAACATGAAAATATTTTCCATGTGAAACCAAGTAACTCATTGAAAAAAGTAAATGATTATGTAATATTTAAGGTCATGTCTTTATAGTTGGTATCAAAGAATAGTTTACACATAATTGGAGATTATGATATTTTTTTAAGAGTTGGGATATCATAATGAGTTTATAAATATTAGTTTGATCATATGTTTAATTTATTTTAAACCCATTTTAAAATATTAATTATGATATTTTAAGTTGACTAGCATTTGTTTTGGAGGAATTTATTTTTTTAAGTAATTAGGGGTTATTACATTTTGGAATGAAAACTGATAGGTATGAGATAACCTCTGAGGTTAAAACATGTTATGTTTTTTTTGTATTTAATCATGTTTTAGTAATGTTATAATAATTATATAGTTTTAGAAAAAAGGAAAACTTTTAAGATGGGTGACAACCCAACACATTAAAAATGGTTGCACGAATTGAACCCAGAACTGAAGGCAAAATGGGTGCATCACCTACCACTAGCATATGTGAAGTCTCAATAAGTATGATTTTTTTATTAATTAATTATATGAATTGATGGATTAAGAATACTTTAAGTTTTGGAACATATGATTTATGAAATAGATAAAATTGGCATTGGAAAATGATTTAGTGATTAAGTGAATAATGTTGTTTTGGGAGATATTCACTATTTTTGGGAATCTTATATGACCAAGGTAAATAGAATACATTAGAATTTTATTTGAAGAATAAAGGTTGAATAATATTTTGTAATAATATATGACTTTTATTTTCACTGGATTATGGTTATTTATGAAAAAGTTAAGTGTATCTTCAAGATTACTAGGGAAGCCGATTTATCTTTATGAGACATCATGATGAATTGATTTTATTTGAAGATAAATGTAAAAAAATTCTTGGAAGACTATATGATTAAAACCTTCTGATTTTTTTCTATAAAAATAGTATAAAATAATTTTTGAGAATTTTATGTGTAGATATTTTTTTAATGGTCTATGTTTAAATTTCATTATTACTATTAAATATGGGGGATTAAAGTAGTTTTTCACCATTTTTTGTTTATTATTATCAGGGTGTTATCTATTCTTATACAAACCATTTTTGTTTGGGTTAATCTATAATGATAGAATAAATAGATTCTTATATGATTTTGGGTTATGTGATTCTCTTGAAGATGATTCAAATTCTTCAAGCATGAAAAATTCATCTTTAATACTAATATTTTAGAGAAAAGGATGAGTTTTATGTGGATATTGATTAAATGATAAAACTCTACTAGTCGAGTAAGTATATAGGCTTGTGTTCTTAGTACAGTTAGTAAAATAATTCTACAACTCTATGAAAATGATCTTAAAATAAAAAATTTGTCTATTTACTTTTCTAATAATAAATCACTGAACTTTTAACTCATCGCAAAATTTATGCTTTTTTGATTGTTAACTTTCTCCTGATCATGCTTTTCATCACTCCCTATCGAAACATGATGGTTATTTTTCTCTTCCATATCACTTTTTTTCTACATGGAACCCTGGAATGTTTTATCTTGGGTGACTTTTGTACTAGTATTTTTTTATTTTAAATTTGTTGATTTATTGACCCTTATTCTGATGTGGGGTTTCAATAATGATATTTCGATAAGTTAAAAACCCCTAGTTTTCAATTATGAGTTCAAAATAAGGGGAATAAATCTATAAAAGGTGGGTACAACATAACATATCTATTTTTTTAAACATAATCACTATGTATGATATCATATATGATATGCCAGATCAAGCTTAAATGAAAAACTAAATATTATTATTTAAATATTAACCGTAAAATATTATTGCTAAAACAACAAGAATGAATATTATTAACTTAATTTTGGAAATATATATTAGAAAAGTATATATAATTAATAATTTGACTAGTTAAATATAAATTAATGTTGAACCCTTTGTAAAATAAAATAAATTGTTTCTCTGAAAAAATATTTCAATGTGAGAAAGTATGTTTTTATAACAATAAATAAAATACCACTATTGTTGGATTATATTAATGATATATGTATATATATAATATTAAATGTATTATTTTAAATTAGTTATATTTGTTTTCTAGACATGATATATGAACAAATCCAATTTTAGATCTAAAATAAGTATTTTTCAATGAAGGATGTTTTAACGCCTTTTGATGGAACACCTATTTTAAATATAGTTTTGATACTTTAATATATTATATTTGAAAAAATAAACATCCTACTTAGAATAGGAGTTTAAAAATATTCTTCTGTTAATATTTTAGTATTTTTCAGATAACATTCAAATTTTAATTAATAGCGAATAATATGAAATATATGTTCAAAATAGCTTTTTCATTCAATTTAATTATATAGTAAAATTATGTTATTTATTTATTTTTAAAGTATAAATAGATAATGATTTTATAATTTAATCCAATTAATGTAAGTAATAAATTTCATATTGTTATTATATATAAAAAACTTATGAATATTTAAATGTTTATACTTTAAAAACATATTTTCTCTTTTTATCAACATGGTTAATTTTTTATTTGTTTATTCCAAATATTTATTGTGAATTTGGAAAAATGGATTAAAAATTTGGAACCAAAATTTACAAATTATTTAAATAGGACCCTTTTATTTTTGGACATTATAAATAATAACATTAGTTATATTTTTTTTATAACAACAGTTAAGGGTATATTAGGTAATTAATTGAAAAAATAGTATTATTACTAATATTAAATTATCATAACAGTTGCCATAATGTAATTGGGTGAGTATTTTTAACTCAAATATTACATGGGACTATTTTATGTCCCCTTCGAGCTGCTTAAGAGACTTTAAGACATTTATAATATTATATTCAAGGAAAAGAATATTTTTCCACACTCTTATTTTTGACAGGTAATGTATTTTTAATATGGGGCTATTCAAGGGATCACTTCGACTATAAATATTATTTAGAAAGATAAAATGTTTTATTACATCATTTAGATTTACTTATAATTTTTATGAAATAAATAATTAAATTAAATGGTGACACGATGATGATAAAATTATTAGTTAATTAATAAAAAAATAATTATAATTATATTACATATATTAAAATAAATATAATTTCATATATTTATTTTTATTAATTAATTTTAGGGATGAATTTAATATAATATTGATTTGTTAAATATTTTTTTTCTGAATATATCATTTTATGATGATATTAATAAAAGGTCATGAAATGAATAGTGTCAAAATCGACATTAATGGTGTTTCAAAATATAAAATATTTTATTAAATGATATAAAATTTGTAAAAATATAATATTTTCCTATCTAATTTGGATATGTGTAAAAATTTCATCAATGACTCATATATATTTCTTTTGGAAATGTATAGCAGTTATACTAACCCACAAAGTGAAAATTACATGATTTCACGGTAAGCATTAAAAAGCATAAATAAGGGTTAAAATAAATAAGATAAGGATTAAAAAATATTCCAAACTTTTCTAATTTTTATTTTATGATTTTATTTCGACCCATACTATTTTTAATGTGTAAATAAAACACATTGGACAAATATTTCATTGAAAACAAATTTATATTAATTTAATATTTTGAATAATTCCAAGAGTACCCCACCCCTATCCTATAAAAGAGAACACATTACTCTCTATTATTCACACCAAAAAACCTATTTGGATCATAAATGATCTTCCCAAATACCTTAATAGAATCTATACTGACATTATATAGGCTTTATTTTAATCATAATACCCTCATTATAGGTTTTATGTTTTTAATCAAATGTGATTGTCCAAAGAAGAGATATCATATTTAATTAAGTGTTTCTATTTTTTTACATTTCATTAAAATATTATTACACCATGATTAAATAATAACTTCAATATCATCAATATAAAATTAGGTTATTATTTTAATATCATCACATAAAGCCATCTAAACTTCCATCAAATGGGAAAAACTTAAGCATTCGTGCATACTTGTGAATTATTGCTTCCACAAATAGATATAATTCGTTCTCTAGCACTATATCTGTCGATAAATTATAAATATGGAATTAATATTTATATATATTACATTAATTACATATTTATATTTATAGAGATTAATATATCAATTATGTTCTTACCTTCCATGGACATAAAAATTATAATGTCGTCCATGCGTACGTATGAACTATCACCTACGCAAAGCGATGTAATTCGTTTTAAATCACCACATCACATGGATAATATATATATAAGTTTATATAAATGATTAATATTATATTAATTATACTATTATCATTATTAAAATATAAAATAATATTTATTTTCATTCCAAAATATTTATTAAAAGATGAAAATGTTACTCCTGTGTACGTACGCCTTACCATCTCCATGATTGTAACATTGTTCATTTAACATATTCGTTAATAATGAATGGATTTAAAATTATAATTTTAATATAAATTTAATTATAGTAGAGTGAATATTATTTTAGATATAGAATAATAATGAACACATTGATTGATGATATCATGTCATTACCATTTTGGACTTAAGAAATGAATATTGAAAAAAAATCCATTATGAAATTAAATAAATAAATAAATATTATAACTTAAAAATACGTGATTTAAGTAATGATTAATATTTAAAATATTATAAGGAAATAAAATAATTAACTTATTTTTATTAATCATGAAAATAAAGATTGTACGTGACATGTTGGACTCATGGTAAGGGACTTTCATATAAAAACATCTTTTAAAGATACTCTTTAAACTATTTTTAAAAAAATTACAAATGAATAATTAATAATCATATAAACCATGAATATCATTTCAATATTTAATATTTAAATAATTTTTTTATCCTCCCTTTACAAGATCACCATTTTATTTTTAAATAATGTGTTTTTATTTATGAGTGTGGGGCCTCAAAAAAATGAAATATAATTTCAAAGTGGAAATGTTATTTGACCTTTATGATTTTTTTATGTGTTACAACTATATTATGGATCTCGGGAAGAGTTTATGGATACATGTTGTTCCATGATAAAACAAGTTTTAGTGATCCCATGTCTTCTTGTCAATGCATTGGGTAATGAGACAAAGTTAACTGTTAATGTTTTTACTAAGAGATCAAGAATATACACTGCAATGTGTCTTCCAAATGGAACACTGAATGTCACTCCATATTAAACCATGATTTATAATATAATAATTATATATAATTGATTCCAAAATTTACCGTTTTATTTATGTTTACTATGGGGTTTAATAAGAATCATATTATTTAACAAGGTAATGTAAATAGATTTTAATTTATGGGTGAAAAGGATATCATTGTGAAAATGGTTACATGGGTTTAAATTATTCATGTACTGATGTTTTATTTCCTTATTTTATGTCTCTTACTAAGATTTTTAATCCCATAAAATGTTTTATAATGTTTTCCATATGGTATAAGGATTTTTAAGAGAAAGGAGGAAGTCAAGACAAATGTTATGAATAGTTTTATCAAGAAAAAGAATTGATGTTTCATTTTAAATAGTTTTATTTTGTGAAAAAAATGGATTGTAGGTAGAAGTGGCTAATTTTTAATTTTTGAGTTATTATTTAATAGTAATGGAATAATTCTAAAAAATGATATAACTGAAACAATTCTTAATGTGAATGAAAGTAATTTCTTGACTAAAACTCAAGATTTTGTAGTGTTTAAGGTTAGGTCCTTAAGATGTAATATCTTATCTATAAATAATTCTAATAATTTCATACATGTTTTTCATATTAATTGATTCCATATTTATAACCAGTTTTTTCAGTCTTTGGGGGAAAAAACAACATTGATGCTAGAGGTGGAAGAACAAAGGTACGTAGGTGCGAAGATTCCATTTCCTATAGGAATGAAAAGGAATTACAAAGATATTATACCTTAATACTTTCAGAATATTAGTATATTTATCATACTAATGATATTTTTTTATAATGGTTATGAAAAACATTAAAGAGGTAGATGATGAAATAAACATATATAGGTCTGTTATGACTTATACCTCCTCATAATATTCTTTTTATCGAATTCACTATTAAACTTCTGAAAGTTTTATTTTGAAAATACAGGTACATGTGGATGACAGGAGGGATATTTGATAGGTATTCTAGTACCTCGTGTAAAAATTATAGTTCTCAAATGTCATTCCTATGTAACGAGAGGAGGTTCCATTTTATAAGTCAGGGGTGCAGGACAGTTGTAATTTTTCAATGTTCTAAAATAATATAATATTTTTATAATGAAAATTTGGAAATAAAAAAATAAATATTAATCTTCAATGATAATGATTGAAATAAAATATTTCATTAAAAATAACTATTTAATTTTTTCCCTTCTCACATGTTTTACCTTGTTTAACACATTTTTCATTTTAAACCTTTATAGGGGTGATAAATATTTATTGTGGTTACTATTAGTGATGGAAAAAATTGAAATAGAACACATTACCTAAATTTAACATCATTATAAAACTTTTAAATATATTTTTCATGATTTAATTTATTGAGGTAGTAGAATGTAATTTTAATATAAAAAGGAAAACAATAATAACACTAATTAAAAAATGAGATTTTTAAAATTAAACTATTTTTACACCAAAATAAAGAATGATTATATTTACTAGGAAATTAATTGTGTTATGTTTATCAAATTGGGATTAAATTTAACTTATAATTATTCCAAAATAAAATGATACATTCAAATAAAATAAAATAAAATAAATATATTAATAAATAACATTATATATCATTATTCACCAATAATATCTCTTTTCCAAAAAATCTAAAAAACACAACCTTCAATAAAATTGATTTGATGATATAAAAAATTGAGTAAATATTATATAAATACAATTTATAAAGCACTGATATATAATATATAATTAAAACCATATAATATATGAAAAAATAATATAGTATACTAAAACAATTTTTTTAGACTTGTAAATTATATAAAGTATTTTATAAAACATTGATGAGTATGAATCCATAAAATGAATACTTTTGAATCATAATATTGATTAATTTATAGGTTTAGTTATGTTTTCAAATTAGTTGAGTGCATTTAGGCCTTCAATAATTGTAAAATCAACCTTCTATTTAGATCGAAAGACTTCTAGATGTTCCTATCTAATTGGAGAATATGGAATCCTGATGATCATATTTATAAAAAATTCCGTAGGTACACCCAAAAAAATGTGGAAACTAATATCAAATATCATATTCCTTGGATCTTCAACAAATTTCAGATCAATCCCCTCAGTGATTTTTATATGTTCAGATGTACCTCTTATGTTCTTCTTAAATTATATTCCCTTTCACCAACAGGACCTCAAAAATGATTTCATTTTTTAAATAACCACCATTATCAAACATTATAAACTTATGTTTTAATTTTGTATCCCTTTCAACCATATATCTTGATTCGGAAGAAGGTTTTAAAAATCAGGGAAATTTTTTTCTTAAATAACCCAAAAAAATTCTATGTAGATTCAATGATGAATTCAAAAATAAAAAATAACCACCCATTGGAATAAAATGTTCTTGGACCCCCAAAATATATATTTACTAACTCAAAATTATTATCATTTGGTATCTTATATTCATTTTTTAATGACACAATTCATTATCATCCACAAATGCAATGTTTTTGTGTCTCATAATTCTTGATATCAGTATTTATATTAAATTCATCAGTGAGGATATTTATTAGTTTCTCACTCCAGTGACCAAGATGATCATGCCAAAACAATAAAAGAGTTAATTCTATAACATGAATCATACCTTCATGTACAAATATGAAAAATAATTTCATACCATTTATTAATTATTCTATAATAATGGGGCTTTGAAAAATATTCCATGCACTTTACATCATTGGTGTATATTAAAATATATCTTATAAATTTCTATCACAAATTCAGTTCTTTTTTAACACAAGATGTGCCAAACTCTCTTGAACTATAGATTAATCTTTTCCCATTCTCAAATAGTTACATATCACTTCTACAAAATCTAGATAACCCGGTAATATACATTAAAAACTTATAAATATATCTCAAATTACAGTTCTTCATACATACCATCTCAAATGTATAGTGAAATGAATCTCTAGTTTCAATAACACATTAACCATGCAATCTTGTGGAAATAATTAGTATACCATGCTTATCTTCTAATAAAGGATTTATAAAATAACTTATAGATTAATATAATCTTAAATTTACTCATCTATATTTTCTATCATTATTTTGTTGAACATTCTTGCAACAATGACAAAACGTGGGGACACATTCCAATAGAGATACCATTAATTTGGATTGACCTCCATTTACCTTTTTACCTTTCTGTATAGTACATGTTCCACATTCTTTTACTCTATAAAAGTATTTAGATGATTCATGGATCTCATTTTTATAAATTTACTCATTAATGAACATGTCTTCAGAACCCAAAAGTAGAAGTTCATCCTTTATTTTTTATGTTAATCACTACTATCTCCATTACATCCAAAGATATATGGATTGATTAATATTGAAAAACATTTCAATCCAGCTCTCAAGAGTTATCCTTCATGATATGCAACTGAATATTTATAATATTGAAGTCTTTGATGTGTTTTTTCATTCTTAAAATTCTAAGAACATCATACTGAAAGAATATATATAAAATTAAACCCATATTCATTTAATTTGACTTTATATATAGTTCAGTGATAATATTAATGTGTTCAAAAATTATTTTAACTTCACAAATATTATATGTTATATTTTAATATAATGACATATAAATCTGTCCAAATTTTTTCTTACATATCCTCTCTCATTATTCCATTATCAACACATATGTCATGGGACCTTTAAGTGGATGATTACAGTCAACATATAATATACAATCATCAATATGAATTCACTATAATAAAAAATCTATTCCAGATAATTCTCTCCCAATATATTAACCTCATAAAACACCATTTATCTAGAGATTAATGAACTTCTATTAAACTCTAAAAAACATATGTGGTATGTGAGTACTATTACTAAAAATAACCTTTAATGTAAAGGATATAATTATTTTACAATAAATGAAATTAATCACATTACCAAGGTTATAACCATAAAAATAACACCTTAAAATATGATAAAACATACTAATCTCACTTAAAACATCTATAAATTGATTGAAAATATCCACTAAGAATTAATTAACAGATAACATGGTATATATAATCAAGATTGTGTTAAGGAAATTAAATCATAGAATAAAAATACGACAAAATCATGGTCCCTTAAATTAGTAATCATTTAATGAACACATATAATAATTTAAAAACAAATGGTTGAAAGATAAATAATCACATGACCAATTTTTTATTGTTATGGTGATGTGTTTTAAACTATGGGAGAATTAAACAATAAATTTATTCTTGTAAAAGAATTTGACTATAATAGCTTTGAGCCATAAAGGAAAAATGATTATACATACTAAATATAAAATGATATAGAAAAAAATGGTTACAAATTATTATAAAATCCATGTTATGTTATTCCACATATATTCTTTAATTATTTATATATTTTTATTAAATCAAAGGTTCCTATTACCTAAAATTCAAATGTTGGTAAATTATGTGTCCTTTGGAATCCATCCCATGTTTCCTATCATAATATATGAAATTTAATCTTATGAATTTTCCATGTTCATAAATACTTTATGGAAATAATTTGTAGTGACTCGAACATCTCCTACAGTTACCTTCATCCAAATCCTTCTAGTTCTACGCATTGCTTCCACTAGACTGAGTTAGCGGTAAATTTATTGTTCCTACATTCTAGGTGTATGTTTTAGATAATATAACATCTAATATTCTGGACTCTATACCTATCAATACACTAATTCAATATAAAGCATCAAGTGTTAGAGATTATATGTTCATTATCTAATTGTTCCACTTCCACAACATGAAAATGGATTCCACATATACGATTGAATCCAAAAATGATTAGTATTATCATAGATGTTGATGGATGGGACACATATATAAAATGGATTTCGTTTCTTAGATCAATTAATCTCACATACCTCTACATCTTTTTATTTTAATGTTATATCATTAAAATTTATCTTAATAATAATAATAAATAATATAATTGTTATTGTAATTTGGGTACTCTATCATTAGTACATGAATCAATCCACAATATAAATTTAGAAATATCCTTATTAACATAATCATGTGAAGGCCGACATTAATACTATAAAAATCAATTTAACTAGGTCTTGTAGTTTATTCTAGCAATTTAATGGGTTCTCATTACCATCCTATGTGATGGATAATGGGTTCTTGGTGGCCTTGTCAGAGAATAAAACACTCTAAATTGACATCCCCCATGTAGTACAAGTGATTGGGTTAGAAAAAATGGTTATGGAATTGGTGGGGTTAGCCTTGGAGATAAACCTATAATATATTTTTTTATAGATTTTTCACAAAAAAAACCAAATAGGAATCACCAATAAAAATTATTTTCTAGTGTCACGCTAGTGATGATAGAAAGGTGAAATTTCACAATAATTTAGTATGAATGCATGATATATATTTAATTATTAAATAATTAATATTTAATATTTCCCCACCAGTGTAGAAAATGTGTGAAAAAATGAGACTATAACTATTATGGACCATACCTTTTTATCCCTGATGTAGGGAATAATGGTATCTTTTGAGCATGAAAAACAAAACAACTAACATCAAAAATCACATCAGATTATAAATATTTTATTAATGAATATTTTGATTTATCATGATAATAATAAGTAGATAGTATATATAAAATATTTTTTATGATAAAATAGATTTTTATTTAAAATATTAATTATAATAAATAATAATATTGGCCAAATTATTGAACACTCAAATAGTTATTGAGTATCACATGGTGCAATTGTTTTAAATAATTTCTATTTATTATAATCATCAAAAAATAATAATGGAAAAGATTATAGTGTTTTAATCTCTATGATAATTTTCCTAAATATCTCTCCTTAATATTTCTTTTTTTAATAACATGGTTTCATGATGGATTATTCTTGGTCCAGGGGATTTTATATGTATGATATAGTCTTTATTTTTTCAAAATATATCATAAAAAGTAATTTTATAGTCAATATATTAAAATTGAAAATTTATGAATTATATTTTATTTTTATATATTAATTGATATGTTATTCTTCTAAACAATCACTTTCAGTAACACTCTTATATTTTTAAAAATTGGATGTTATACCCAATAGTGTATATGTCATGAAACATAATGTTTAAAAACCACGAAATAATATTATATAAAATATGACCTTTATAACTTATCCATTAATTTGGATGGAATAAATTGTATTAAAAAATTTATAAAACACACACACACAAAGATATATATATAATTCCAAGACAATATAACATTTTTGAAAAATTCATAGTAAATAATCATTCAATTTTGTGTAATGTGATTTTATTAATCAAAATATGTCTACATCAGAAATGAGTTTTTCTATTTTGGTAAGAAAATATTGTAATTGATTTCTATAACAATTAGAAAATATATTTTCTAAACGTAAATTTATTTTTATAAATAATAATTTAATAAATAAATTTAGGTAACTTTCTTGGATTTTGTAGAAAATTTTTATTTTTCAATAAGTAATAAAAATACCAATTTTTGAAAAATTTTCATTTCAATTCTATAAACATTGTAGTTTAAAAGTTCCATTATGCCTAAAATGGTATTTTAAGTAACATAAGTAATATTTATATATATTTAATCCTACTAATTACCTATTAATTATCTTAATTATCTGTTTTAGTATATTTTTTTCTAGATTGAAAATGAGTTTGTTTTTCTGTATATTTTTTTAATGTGCACAATGTTTCCCTATTTTTTTATATAAACCTCCAATTTATTAATGATTTAATTGAATTTTGTATATAATATAACTATAAATTTAAATTTATAATCACATAAGGACGATTAATTTGGATATAGGTAACAAAAAATCATCCATTCATTAAAAATAAATCTCTTGAAAACCCTTTTTTATCATCAGGTATACATATTTTTTTTATATTAAATTATTCCAATTATATAAATTGAATTTTTTTAAAATGGATTATATGTTTTTATTCATAATAATTCATATTTTATAATATGGTGAAATTATTATTTTTCATTATGAATAATAGAAAGAGTGACAGATATTTTACAGAAATTATTATTATAACGAGTTCAGTGGGGGACAATGTAAAATGATAAGTGCCAAGATGACAGAAAACATGTCTAAGACATATTTGATGTACATATTTATAACATATATAATCTAAGTCTCCATTATGGCACATTTTGGATCTTTAAGACCCTAAATGTTACATGTAATTATTGATAATAATTGAAATATTACAAGTGTGCAACTCACCTTATTTATAAAAGGCCACCCTCTTTTCCCACCACATCCGACAACCAAAGTATTTTTTCACAGAAAATAGCATCCCAAATACCACCCTTAATAACCTATAATATAGCTATATCCCCTATTTTTAGAATATATCTATCATTATAAGTATTTTGGTTCTAACATAAGGAGGTTTTCTGAAGAAGATGTATCATTCTTAACCAAGCATTTTTATTTAATTTCTACTTCCATATCTTTTAACAATTTCTCAGAAATATTATATAATAAAAATAATATATATAATATAATTATTTTTTTTATGTTAATTTCATTCTATAAATACATCTCATATAAAATTAAATCATCAAAAAATAATCATTCATGTGTAAGGAAAACTACTACCTCGCGAACCGGCATAATTATTTTTTCACCATTCAATATCCTGAAATTTTATAATGATCGATACAAAATATATTTTTATATATGATATTTTTAATATAATTATACATATTTAATTATTTTATCACATATAACTTCTAACATTCCTTTCAAGGGGGTTATGATAATGTCACTCATGTGTACGAAGGACTACCTCCTTGTGAAGATATGAGATTTTACTCTCACTAAGGCTTTTAATAGAGGGTAATGAGGATAGTTTTAAATAATATATGTCATATAAATGAAAAAAATATTATATTAATTAAATATTCATTATTTTGAAAAAATTATATATCAAATTATATCTTACACTATTAAATTGATAACATTAATCTTGCATATGTGTGAATTATCGCCTCTATAAAGCGATATGGTTATTGTTTCATAAAAAAATCATGGGATAAAATATATAAGTATATTTTAAGAAAATTTTAGTGTATTTATTATATTATAATTATTATTTAAAGGATAAAAATTACTTACATTTTATCTATTTTGATCTTTGAGAAATAGAAATGTTACTCCCATTCACGTACGACCTACCAACCCCATGATCATTACATGGTTCATTTTTTAAAAAAATCATCCATTATTTGTTTTAAAAGTACAATTAATGTAAAAAATGAAAAGTATTTCATTATTATTATTTATGGTATTTAAAAATAATGAACTATTTGATTTTAATAAACCTACCGAAGTCATTTTGGACATATAATCCAAATATAATAAAAACATCCAATAAAAATATATATGATTATGAAATTGTATATGTAAATGAAATAAGTGAAATAAAATGATTAATGAACTTTAAAATTTTATTATGTGGGTAAATAATTATATAAGGATTATTATTTAGGATGATAAATAATGTATGTGATGAATCAAACATGAGGAAAGGGACCCTTTTACTTAAATCCACATTTCAAAAAAAAATGCCTTTATTTCAAAATAATTTCATCTTATGTTCTTCTAAATTTTACAAGAAAATAAACATTTTCATTTAAATGGATGATAAAAGTCATTTTTAAAACATTTTGTTAAATAAGGATAATTTTAATGGTTGTGCATAAGGGATACTTTCCATTACAATCCTTATTTTAATAATTTGTTGTTTATAAATTTTGCTTCCATTTCAAAATTCTAGAAATTATTTCATGAGATTATTTATATGGATATAAAGTATTATAAAAGTCATTTAATGTACTTTTCTTTTTCATTCAATCAATAGTTTTCCAAAGTAATATTTTTAATTTTTCTTTATATTTTTTTGGAAAAAATACAGAACGAATTTTCTTTTATAACATATGTAGTGATAATTAAATTTCCCTACACCATAATAATTACTTAATTTTTGGAATATTATATATGATTTTATGTATTATTTAATGATAAACCATATTTCTCTTTTTCTTGTTATTTTGGTATTGAAAATTATTTTTAATCTCAGATGAATATTCTAATATATGGAATTTTTTTATTTGGGTGAAAAGAATATATTATGAGTGTAATATTAAAAAATAAATGTGTTTATGTGTTATGATTATGTTCTGATTTAGAGAAATTAAAAATGATTTCTGGTGGGTTGGTTATAAACAAATATTTAGTGGTTGCATTATGATGAAAGGATGGGTAATTACTTTATAAACCAATGATAATGGTTATGTTACAAACCAAGGATGGGTTGGTCTATGATATACCTTTAATATATTTGGTATAGAAGTTGAACATATGGTTATTCAGTTTAGAAGTGTGATATAGAAATTGATGTCCCAAGATACCAATTCAGTTTATTTATTCGTTCTATGAATTTTTATGGTAATCATACAATTTTCAAAATGGTGTGAAATAATATTATTAGTAAAAAAACCATTAAATAGTTCATAATGGTGAAAATAATAACTTTTTGAAACATTTTTAATGTGTTTCTCATGCCTTCAAACACAAAATTATATGTTTTACTTTTTCTATTATTTTTTATTATAATGACTAATGAAATGATTTGGACAGAGAAGGTTATTTTTAGGAAAAAAATTCTTTATTCTAAACTAAAATAATAATTTGAAAAAGAAAATTTTATTATGTATTTATAGACTAACATGTTTCTTTGATTTATTTTATATCACATACTACATTTTTCTCACACTTCCCATGTTTAAAAATGTTTTTCACAGGGTTTTGAAGATGTTTAGGAAAATGGATGATTTCATGTTGAAATTCATGATGATTTATCCTGATGATGTATGGTTTAAGTTTTTAAAAATTTTTCATCTTGGAAAACATATATACTTATCGGATGTTTCGTCTTTGTAAATATATGTTTTTTTATTTTTTATTTATGAACTAATTAATTAAATCTTTAAACCTAAATAATAATTTATTAAAGACATATAATTCTAATCTAATTATGCTATAATATTTAATGTATAAGGCTCGTTATTTATAGTAGACATCAAATTAAAGGTTTTGTAAACTATATATGTTTGGATGTTATTTAAGGTTATGTTAAAAATTCAATATAATAATAGAGGGTAGTATGATTAGGAGAATTAGAAATATTTCGGATAAATAAAAAGAGTTGAATAGATGTTTAAAGGGTTAAATATGTATTATTTTTATTATCCATATAATATGGTTTATTATAGTATATTTTATATAATCACACTATCCATTATGTGTTTTTTTAAATGCATGGATCCAGTATGAACCATATTGATAATGGATGTGAAGGAAAGTTTTTTGGTTGTATGACCATAAAACTAAATATAATAGGATAATTAGTGAAAAGTCTTGTAGTATTTATTAAATTTCTGTCATTATTTATTAATGAAAACACATACCAAGGTGAGTTTCCTAATGGACTAAATAAGAGAAAAATGGTTGCACATAGAACATCAGGTTATAATATAAGGCCCCGGTCGTAAAACTTACTTAATATTGAATTAAATGAATAATTCACGTTGAGGATCTTTTCAGGTTTAGAGTTTTAGAGAATTAGAACCTAACTATTACATCTCAAAAGATTAAAAAGTAGTCACTTCTACTAAGTTTCCATAATAAAAAAACTCTTAAAAGAAACATGTCTAGTTCCATGTTTTATATAGCATGACATTCCCTTGATCCCATCCTTGACCTTATTCCACATTAAGTCCTGTGAAAAACATTTCAAAAAAAACTTGGGGTGAGCATAAAAAGCTCAGTAAGGGATACACAAAGAATGAAAATTGTTAGTTTTTCAAACATCATGTAAACTATGTATCCTCTATCAAAGTAATACCTTCACCTTCATAAAGTAGTAAAAAACTCTTCACTGAATAAAGTATCATTACTTACCATTTTGTAACCAAAGGATTACCATAAAACCCATATAAAGAACACATAACATATATAAAGGTAACTTGGGACATAAACATACTTAAGTGGAATAACCATACGGTCGACTTCCACACATATCACCTAATGGAATAGCCATACGGCCAATTTCCATACATACTTAATGGAATAGCCATACGGCCGACTTCCATACCTAATGCATTGGAGGTTATAACGTAACCACCTGTCCTGGTATTCACGGCACCACCCGTCATATGGTTTATCACGTATCCACCCGTCAAATGTACAAGTACCAATATAAAATCATAAAACATAAAACCAATATAAAGGAATGATAAAATTTCCACATTTCAATCACAATATATCATAATAGAATTATTTATCAAAACCATTTTCAATACCAATATACATAAAAGAGTATATGGTATTTATTTTATTTTAAAAACATTACGGCTTGTTGAGGAATCCAAAGAACAAATAATACTCTCAGCGGTAGAAAAGGTCATTGTCACCGCGTACATTAAAAAACATTCCTTTTTGTCTATTAGTAAAACTCTTCGTAGAAAAAGATTCCTTTTGTATAAAATTAAAAGTCAAAGGGGTTTATACACCATATAAAAGAAAGTTGTGTATAAAAGGAAATATGCCTCAATGAAAGGAGATTGAGACAAAGTCCCTTACAAAGATCATTTTTAAAATAAAATAGATCTATTATGTGTATTCACTATAAGTACACATAATGAAAGTACAAATACAAGATAGGACATAATAATATCATGACATAATTTGAAAGTAGGAGATTAACCCAAAGAATTGTAATTGGGTTAAGTTCCCTTACCTCGTATCCGACATGACTCAATCATTCTTTAACGTCCTAAATAATAAACTTGAGTTAATTTATACTTGATTAAGAACCTTTTTAAAGTTCATTATTCCTTTTATATCACTTATTGCCATGTTATAAACATTATGTAACCATTTAAGTTAATAATGTTTGTTTTGTCAATATTTGGTTCTTAAGTCGAAAGTGGACTTCTTACAATTACATGTTGTTCATGTGGTCAAAGGTTCTTTATATACAGATTGAAATTACTGATTTGGATATCATATATATCATATATATCAATCATATACATGTATTTATAATATTACATAATCATTTACAGGTAAGAAATGAAATGCATCGTTCATGGAGACGGTAAGCCGTACGTACGCATGAACGCTACTTTCATTTATATTTCGTATTTTCTGGGATGGAATCATAATGATATAAGAGTATATTATAATTCCAGTATAATAACATACATAATATCATTAACTTTATTCTTTACACATCCCACATATGGTATTAACAAATCAAATCACTTTCAGGGGGCGGTAGTCCGCACTTCCTAAAATGAAGATATCGTGTTTACCCATAATGGAAACAATAATGGTATGCCATAAATGAAAAGTACAGAAGCTTATGGAAAGAATAAACATATTATATATCATATATAAAAATAGTGACATCATAATGGCCACCTTTGAAGGTGTTAAATGAGTATTGAACAATCGTCGTTTCGGGAGGCAAAATTTCACCATCCACGGAAACCGTATGTTCTTTAACCATTTGATGTAGTTGTATGAGAGTGTAGCTCAAATAAATCTTATAACAACATCCTAGTATATTGAATATACTGGTGTTGTTACAAAATAAGTAAATAAAAAGAGTTTAGGGGGTTGGAGAAGCAAAATAAAACAAATGAACAAGAGAGAATGAATTACTTTTAAAAGTGTATATCCTTTTGATTTGAGCCTAAAGGCTTCCTTTGAAAGGATTATGCCCAAAGGGAATCCTCTAGGATGAGGAGAGGTATGTGGAGAGAGTAAATGGGAAGGGGATGGACGAGCCAAAGGCTTGAGGATTGTGTGAAATGAGGTAGAGGTGGGGGCCTTTTATAAGAGGAGAGGAGGGGCACTTTTGGAAATCATGAAACTATTATTTTATTTTCAAAAGTGTTTCGAATTTCTAGGGTCCCACATTGATATATTTCCAAGATAAGATGATAAGGTTTCGAAATATTTCCATCCAATAGTTTTTGGACATGTGTAGGTTTCAGATATTACATTATCTTTCCATTTTATTTAAATCGTTAAATAATGAAGTCATCGATGCATCATCATGATGTCATAAATAATTTAATTTATTTAAAGTCTAAAAATTATAAAAAAATACTATGATGTAGGAAATCTTTTTATCTTTCCAATTAATATTTATAATAAAAAATATGATCTTTATAACCCCATGTAAAAATTGTTTTCGTAAAACATATTATGTTTGTGTCATTTTTACATTTACATTAAATAAAAAGTTATTTATGTAATTTCCCAACCAAAGTGGCTCCATGGGGTCCCCATGTTGACCCATGGCTTGTCTTGGTCAGCCATGACACATCCAATGAGGGTAGGACATGTGTCAAGCTAATCTCATATTATTAAAACATTATTTTTACCTTAAACTACACTAATTACCACTAATCGCGATTAAAAACTTAATAAGTTACTATTCACCAAATAATTATTTTAATCTCATTGAACCAAATTTTACTTCTTAATGAAAACCATGTATGTTGGATTTTTGAAAATCAAAACACAATGATGGAAAATTTTCATTTAAACGGAAAATCAGTTTTTATAAGTACCACTTAGTGGTTTCACTATTCATCAAAAATTGATGTTTTTCAGAAAATTACCAAAAATTCACCCTAAGCTATATTACGAATTCAAAAATGAAGTATATTTTACAAAATTAAAAACACATAAGTCACATTAATTAATTTAATAATTAATTCCCGCTGTCAGAGCAAATAGCGTGTTTTTATGAAACAATAAGTATCAAAAGATTGACACTAGTTTAAGTCCGATTTCAAAGTGAAATTAATTCCAACGACCACTATTGGATTTAATGGTAAAAATATTTTCTAATTTCACTTTAAAACCAATTCAAAAGATAATCTAATCATCTTAATAAATTAGATTAAAAAGTGGTTTTGAATTAAAATACAACATTTTACACTATTCATTAAAAAATGAACTTTATCGGAAAAAATACCAAAAATTTACACAAAGTAAATTTTGATGTCCCGATTCCAAAAAAGAGTTTTATTTGGTCCAATAGAAAGTATAAGAGTGATCAAAACTATATTTAATGACGGTTCACCGTCAAAAGCTGATAAGTGGACCTTTCAGGAAAATTATAGTATATAAGCCTAAAATTGAATTCTTTTCGTATTTTAAGCCTTTATCCTTTATTAGACAAATGTAAAAACATTTAACAAACATATAAAATCATATTTTAGTCATTTCTATCCTTTCCTACCAGTAAAATGGCTAAGTGTTAACTAACATTTAAAATAATATTATTTTATTACTAGTGTGCAGCGTAAGTTTTCAAAGAAACTCATCGTTGCGTATCGAGTATGCTATCGAATGTAGAAACCCCTTTTAATTAAAATTAATATTTAATTCGTAAATATTAATAAATATGAAAATTCTGTATTCTTTATTTACCTAGGATGTTACATCCTTCCCCCCTTTTGGGAATTGCATCCTCGCAATTTTATTCACTTATCAAAATAAGTGGGGGTATTTATCCCTCATAGAATTTTCAGATTCCCACGTTGCCTCTTCAATCACATTGTTTTTCCACAAAACCTTTACCTGATGAATCACCTTATTACGTAACACCTGCTCCCTGTGGTCAAGAATCTAGACTGGTTGTTCTTTATAAGATAGGTTCTCCTCCAGCTGAACTACCTCTGGACTCAAAACATGAGATGGATCTGGCATATATTTCCTCAACATTGAAACATGAAAAACATTGTGTACCTGAGATAAACTCGGAGGTAAAGCCACTCGGTATGCAACTGATCCAACTCTCTCCAGAATTTTATATGGTCCAATGAACCTTGGACTCAACTTTCCTTTCCTACCAAATCTCATCACACTTTTCCAAGGAGAAACCTTGAGAAAAACATGATCACATACCTCAAAAGATAGATATTTCCTCCGGTTATCCGCATAACTCTTCTTCCTGCTCTGAGCTGTTCTCATGTGCTTCTGAATCAGCTGAACTTTTTTTGCCATCTCTTCTAAAAATTCTGGTCCCATCAACTTCCTTTCACCAACTTCATCCCAGAAAGCTGGAGTTCGACACTGCTTCCCATATAATGCCTCAAATGGTGCCATCTGTATATTGGAATGAAAGTTATTATTATAAGAAAACTCAACCAAAGAAAGATGTTGGTCCCAACTTCCCTGATAATCCATCGAACAAGCTCGTAGCATATCCTCCAAGGTCTGAATTATTCGTTCTGACTGCCCATCTGATTGAGGATGAAAAGCTGTACTAAAATTTAATTCAGTACCCAACGACTTCTGAAGGCCTTTCCAAAAGTTAGATGTGAACCTGGGATCATGATCAGATACAATGGAAAGGGGAACTCCATGTAACCTGACTATCTCTTTATGATACAAACGGGAAAGTTGATCTTGGGAAAAAGTATCTCATATTGCAAGTAAATGAGAAGATTTAGTGAAGCGATCAGCAATAACCCAGATTGCATTATTACCTCGAGATGTCCTCGATAATCCCACAACAATGTCCATGGTTACGTTTTCCCATTTCCACTCACGCACTGGTAAAGGATAAAGCATCCCTTTAGGTAACTGCCGCTCTGCTTTAACCTGCTGACAAGTCAAACACTTCACAGTAAAATCAGCAATATCTTTTTTCATTCCATCCCACCAGTAATACTCCCGCAGATCTCTGTACATCTTAGTACTGCCAGGATGAACTGAAAACGGGGAACTATGAGCCTCACATAACAACTCATTCTTCAACTGTGAATCACAAGGCACACATAATCTCTTACCAAACCTCAAAACACAATCATTATCAATGTTGAATTCTGGCAACTTACCTTTCTAAACCAGCTCTACCTTTTTCTGCAACCCACTGTCTTCCCTCTGTGCTTGCTTAATTCTGTCTGATAGAGAAGATCTCACTGATACCTGAAACAAAACAGAAGGACTTCCTGCACTAACAACTTCTATGCCAAAGTTCATAAAATCAAAAACCAAAGGATCCCATTCCAAACGTTTCATGGTTAATGAAGCATTAGTTTTTCGACTCAAAGCATCAGCCACTTTATTTGCTTTTCTCGGATGGTAGTGAATTGTACAATCATAATCCTTGATTAATTCCATCCATATCCTCTGTCTCATGCTCAATTATTTCTGAGTGAATATATACTTTAAAATTTTTTGATCCGTATATATTTCACACTTTACTCCATACAAATGATGCCTCAAAATTTTTAAAGCAAAAAAAACAACAGCTAATTCCAAATCATGTGTAGGGTAATTCACCTCATGAGTTTTCAACTGATGTGAAGCATATGCAATTACCTGATAATTCTGCATAAGACACAAACAAGTCCTTTCAATGAAGCATCACTGTAGATAACAACTCACCATTCCAGGAAGGAAGTTCCAAAACTATAGAATTCACCAATCTTCTTTTCATCTCCTGAGTCAACTGAGCCATCACTGCAACAAACTGTTTAGTTCTGATTCTGACCATCTCAGGATACTAATTTGAATGTTCATTTTCCACTATATTCCTTCCTAACATAGCTGACATGTTTCCTCTGTGGAAAACCATTCTTAACATAGAAATATCTTAGGCGAAGAAATATGGTAATATGTAAAAGCTATATCATTTCAATCATATCATAAATTAACTTATAATTTAAATATTTTCTAACTCCTAAAGTTGTCTAAACCGACCTTTGATACCAACTATAAGGCCACGGCCTTAAACCTTACTTAATAATGAATTAAATGAATAATTCACGTTGAGGATCTTTTCAGATTTAGAGTTTTAGAGAAGTAGAACATAACTATTACATCTCAAAAGATTACAAAGTAGTCACTTCTACTAAGTATCCATAATAAAAAAACTCTTAAAAGAAACATGTCAAGTTCCATGTTTTATATAGCATGACATTCCCTTGATCCCATCCTTGACCTTATTCCACATTAAGTCTTGTGAAAAACATTTCAAAAACACTTGGGGTGAGCATAAAAAGCTCATTAAGGGATACACAAAGAATGAAAACTGTTAGTTTTTCAAACATCAAGTAAACCATGTATACTCTATCAAAGTAATACCTTCACCTTCATGTAGTAGTAAAAAACTCTTCACTGAATAAATTATCATTACTTACCTTTTTGTAACTAAAGGATTACCATAAAACCCATATAAAGAATACATAACATATATAAAGGTAACTTGGGACATAAACATACTTAAGTGGAATAACCATATGGTCTACTTACAAACATATCACTTAATTGAATAGCCATACGGCCAATTTTCATACATACTTAATGGAATAGCCATACAGCCGACTTCCATACCCAATGCATTGGAGGTTATAACGTAACCACCCATCCTGGTATTCACGGCACCACCCGTCATATGGTTTATCACGTAACCACCCGTCAAATGTCCAAGTACCAATATAAAATCATAAAACATAAAACCAATATAAAGGAATGATAAAATTTCCAAATTTCAATCACAATTTATCATAATAGAATCATTTATCAAAACCATTTTCAATACCAAAATACATAAAAGAGTATATGGTATTTATTTTATTTTAAAAACATTATGGCTTGTTGAGGAAGCCAAAGACCAAATAATACTCACGGCGGTAGAAAAGGTCATTGTCACCGCATAATTTAAAAAAAATTCCTTTTTGTCGTTTAGTAAAACGATTCGTAGAAAAAGATTCTATTTGTATAAAAGTAAAAGTCAAAGGGTTTTATACACCGTATAAAAGAATGTTGTGTATAAAACCAAATATGCCTCAATGAAAAGAGATTGAGACGAAGTCCCTTACAAAGATCATTTTTAAAATAAAATAGACCTATTATGTGTATTCACTATAAGTACACATAAAGAAAGTACAAATACAAGATAGGACATAATAATATCACGACATAATTTTAAAGTAGGATATTAACCCAAAGAATGGTAATTGGGTTAAGAAGTTCCCTTACCTCGTGTCTGACTTGACTCAATCGTTCTTTAACGTCCTGAATAATAAAATTGAGTTAATTTATACTTGATTAAGAACCTTTTCAAAGTTCATTATTCCTTTTATATCACTTATTTCCATGTTATAAACATTATGTAACCATTTAAGTTAATAATGTTTGTTTTGTCAATATTTGGTTCTTAAGTCGAAAGTGGACTTCTTACAATTAAATGTTGTTCGTGTGGTCAATGGTTCTTTATATCCATAATGACATTCCTTATCTGGATATCATATATATCATATATATCCCGCATTTACATCTATTTATAATATTACATAATCATTTAGAGGTAAGAAATGAAATGCACCGTTAATGGAGACGGTAAGCCGTACGTACGCATGAACGCTACTTTCATTTCTATTTCGTATTTTCTGGGATGTAATCATAATGATATAAGAGTATATTATAATTCCAGTATAATAACATATATAATATCATTAACTTTATCCTTTACACATCCCACATATGGTATTAACGAATCAAATCACTTTCAGGGGGCGGTAGTCCGCACTTCCTAAAATGAAGATATCGTGTTTACCCATAATGGAAACAATAATGGTATTCCATAAATGAAAAATACAGAAGCTTAAGGAAAGAATAAACATATAATATATCATATATAAAAATAGTGACATCATAATGGCCACCTTTGAAGGTGTTAAATGATTATTGAACAATCATCGTTTCGGGAGGCAGAATTTCACCATCCACGGAAACCATATGTTCTTTAACCATTTGATGTAGTTGTTTGAGAGTGTAGCTCGAATAAATCTTATAAAAACAACCTAGTATATTGAATATACTGGTGTTGTTACAAAATAATTAAATAAAAAGAGTTTAGGGGGTTGGAGATGCAAAATAAAACAAATGAACAAGAGAGAATGAATTACCTTTAAAAGTGTAACTCCTTTTGATTTGAGCCTAAAGGCTTCCTTTGAAAGGATTATGCCCAAAGGGAATCCTCTAGGATGAGGGGTGGGATGTGGAGACAGTAAATGGGAAGGGTATGGCTGAGCCAAAGGCTTGAGGAGTGTGTGAAATGAGGTAGAGGTGGGGGCCTTTTATAAGAGGAGAGGAGGGGCACTTTTGGAAATCATGAAACTATTATTTTATTTTCAAATGTGTTTCGATTTTAAAAGGTCCCACATTGATATATTTAGAATATAAGATGATAAGGTTTCTAAATATTTCCATCCAATAGTATTTGGACATGTGTAGGTTTTAGATATTACATTATCTTTCCATTTTATTTAAATCGTTAAATAATGAAGTCATCGCTGCATCATCATGATGTCATAAATAATTTAATTTATTTAAAGTCTAAAAATTATAAAAAAAATACTATGATGTAGGAAATCTTTTAATCTTTCCAATGAATATTTATAATCAAAACTCTGATCTTTATATCCCCATGTAAAAATTGTTTTCATGAAACATATTATGTTTGTGTCATTTTTACTTTTACATTAAATAAAAAGTTATTTATGTCATTTCCCAACCAAAGTGGCTCCATGGTGTCCCGAAGTTGACCCATGGTTTTTCTTGATCGGCCATGACAAATCCAATGAGGGTAGGACATGTGTCAACCTCATATCATATTATTAAAACATTATTTTTACCTTAAACTACACTAATTACCACTAATCGCGATTAAAAACATAATAATTTACTATTCACCAAAAAATTATTTTAATCTCATTGAACCACATTTTACTTATTAATGACAACCATGTATGTCGGATTTTTAAAAATCAAAACACAATGATGGTAAAATTTCATTTAAACGGAAAATCAGTTTTTATAAGTACCACTTAGTGGTTTCACTATTCATCAAAAATTGAAGTTTTTCAGAAAATTACCAAAAATTCTCCTTAAGATATATTTGATATTACGAATTCAAAAATGAAGTCTATTTTACAAAATTCAAAACATATAAGTCACATTAATTAATTTAATAATTAATTCCCGCTGTCAGAGCAAATAGCGTGTTTTTATGAAACAATAAGTATTAAAAGATTGACACTAGTTTAAGTCCGATTTCAAAGTGAAATTAATTCCAACGACCACTATTGGATTTAATGGTAAAAATATTTTCTAATTTCACTTTAAAACCAATTCAAAAGATAATCTAATCATATTAATAATTTATATTAAAAAGTGGTTATGAATTAAAATACAACATTTTACACTATTCATTAAAAAATGAACTTTATCAGAAAAAATACAAAAAATTTACACAAAGTAAATTTTGATGTCCCGATTCAAAAAAAGTGTTTTATTTGGTCCAATAAAATGTATAAGAGTGATCAAAACTATATTTAATGACGGTTTTCCGTCAAAAGGTGATAAGTGGACCTTTCTTGAAAATTAGAGTATATAAGCCTAAAATTGAATTCTTTTCATATTTTAAGCCTTTATCCTTTATTAGATAAATGTAAAAACATTTAACAAACATATATAATCATATTTTAGTTATTTCTATCCATTTCTGCTAGTACAATAGCTACCTGTTAACTAACATTTAAAATAATAATATTTTATTACTAGTGTGCAACGTAAGTTTTCAAAGAAACTCATCGTTGCGTATCGAGTACGCTATTGAACGTAGAAACCCCTTTTAATTAAAATTAATATTTAATTCGTAAATATTAATAAATATGAAAATTCTTTATTCTTTATTTACTGGGATGTTACATATAATGAGTAGATAGATAAAAATATTCAATGATATATGTGTCCTAAATGCGGGAATAATCACCAAAGAAAATATATTAAGAGAAATGGGAAGGTAATTTCTTTAATACTAATCAAAATATATTATTTGTTGAATAAGTAATAAAATAGTAGATCTAGTAAAATTATAAAAAAAACCAAAATATTATTATTATCTTAAGATTTTTTTGTTAATCCTATAATTAAAAACCCTTGATATGTTCTCTCGTTTACATTGTGGCACTATAAAATGCTGAAGTATACCCTTAGGTAGTTTTATGTTAGATCTAACCTTTTACAAGTCAATAATTTTGAGGAAAAATAAATTATATCCTTCTTCATACACTCTGATTTAAAATATTTATGAAGAACACATTATATCTTAGTACATCATGGAGGAACATAAAGTGGGGATCTATATGATTCACATTATAATTATTCTTTCAACTAGGAATTACTCAAAATACATAACCACTTTCCAAATATGATAAAATGTTCTTTATCCTCCATAAATTAAATTAACATACCATTCATGGTATATTTTACTCATTCGTGCAAATCAATGTATTATTTATGACAGTCCGTAATTCATTATTACAAAGATGATTCCAATAATACATGAGAAAAAAAGAATAGTTTTTTTCATAAAAAAAAATTCATGCATTCATTTTGTAAACCATAGTCTAAATTATCATTTTCTATAAGTAACATAACTAATGATTCATTATATTCTCGACTCAAAGTATCACCAACCATGGTTTCTTTACTTGCAGGATTGAGAATTGTGAAATCATAATCCTTAATAAATTTTAATTATCTTATTTTTCCAATGTTCAAAACTTTTTGGGTGAATATATACTTAAAACATTAATAATATGTGTATATTTCACATTTCACCACATAATGATGATGCCCCCAAAATTTTAAAATAGAGACCTCTTTAGAAAGAATATGTTTCTCTATATAATTATTATTCTCATTGAGTTTCAATTGATGATATGAATAATTAATAAATCATTCATTTGTATCAACATAAAACAAATTCTTTTAAAATAATAATCATAATAAATAACATATTCACCATTTCCCATTATTAAGGAATAAAATGGATAATTAACCAATATTAATTTTAATTACTATAATAACTTATAACATTATGTTATCTAGAAATTTATTAATCAGGTTCAATTTAAATTAGATAGTGGGATAGATATCCAAGTATCTTTCTCTATAAACTATATGAAGTAGCCTTTTAATCCAAGAAAACTCAAAATATCACTATCATTTTTAGGCCTTGGACACACCATCAACCGATTAGCGTCATTAGAATCAATAGTAATTCCATATTTTTGAAACAATATTCACATTTAATGAAATAGGCTTTAACTAAAATTCATAATTACTAAATTTTCCATTTACAATATTTTCATTTAAATTATAAAGAATAATTGTTATATGTTTCAATTGATCGTAATAGATTCTATATAATTCTATAAAATTATTAACCAACATAAAAATATATTTATCATATTGCTCATGGAATACTCTTTTCATTCGATCCCTTAATATAGTGGTTGTGTTTGTTAACTTGAAATGCATAAAAATAATAATTTCTATACATAGTCCAAACATTCAACATTAGAATGTCATATTGCTTCACTATAATAGACAAAAAAAATCATGTATTGTTATTAAATATATAATATAAGAACAATAATTACATAAAAAGTGAATCCATTCCAAAAATATATAGGTTTAGAGACTTTCAAAACATTGAAACATAAACAATTGGCCTATAAAACATCAACATCATCTCTTACTCATTCCATCATAACTAGAATCCCATTTGACATATCACACTTAATACATATCATCATATCCTAGGGAAAAGAAACTTAATATAGAATGAGTTCAAATACATAGTAAGGTTAAACAAGAGAAAAATCTTTCATATAATAGTCATAAGATATATGAACATAAAAAACATTTGTTAATTATATCATGGATATCAAAGATCATGATACAATGTCATGGAATAAATCATAGAAGTTTATAAATAACAAATGAACACATTTCATGAGATAATAACATAAAAAATGAAATTTTTTCATACCCATATGAATAGAAAATCCTTTCCTTATTAATCAAGGTTCACTCCCAAGACCACCGTAGTGGAAAAAGTCTCTTATAGTATAGGGTTCACTCCATATTCCAACAATTTATTACTGAACTGAGTTCGCTCCAATTCTAGTCTAATCTATCTGTAAAATCAATATCCAATTTATTAGAGGGAGATGTGTAACCCACCCATTATTTAATAAAAACCATACATATTGGTTCCATAAGATCATAAATCAATCCTCAAATTAGATCCCATGAAATGAAATGAGTTTCATAAAAATCATTCAATCATAACATAACCCATGAAAAATATATAGGTTTCTTGATTATCATTATATAATAAATTTAAAACAACTATAAGAATAATATGGATAATATCCATGAAAAATATCACCATTAAAACATAAGTAACATAAAAATAATTTTATCATCAATGGAAAATAATTTTGAGATATCACATGAAAATAATTCATGATGAAAATATAATTTCTAATTTGAAAGATATTTCTTTTCATAAAATACCATGAAAATTTAAAATAAATAATTTTCAATGGAAATAACCTTTTAATATTGAATTTTAAGCTTTAGGGGATGAAGGTGTCATCAAAGAGGGAAAATATATTCATGTTGTATAAGTTAGAAAACATTCATTTCATAATTTTGTTGAAAAATACACAATGTACCTCTTTGGGAAAATGACAAAAAGATTAATTTCCAACAGTTTTTTAAAAATAACTCATGGGGAAAAATGAAATTAAAAATTCTACAATAATAGTAAAAATGTTTTGGAAAACATTTTTAGAAAACATGTACATGGAAGATAAATATTCCTTAGTATATTATTACTTATAAACAATCCCGAATAATAATGAGATTGTGAAATTAACATTTACCGTAGGCCTGATTTCACTTATATCTACCAGAAACACTGCAATAATGGATTAAAAAAAATGTTATTATATTATTCAAGAATGATATTCATATTTATTTAATCATATTTGACCATATTATATCTTATTTATTAATAATTTTTCATTATTACTCTTCTTTCAGGTGTTAAATTCTTTATTTTATTTTACATGTTTTGTCATATATGTACTAATTATTATATACACAATATAGTTACATAATTTACAGAATTATAATAAGTCAATATATTCCTTATTTATTCATTATATACATTTATATAATTAAACATGAATGGTGAATTTATAATATGACTCACATCGGGTCATTGATGTTGTAGACTATACATACACACAAGCATGGGTAGCATTCCCATTAATAGTAAAAGAGTAAAGAAGTGTAATGTATATTTTTTTATAGAATAAATATTATTTTATAATTATTATATATATTTATTATTTAAATAATTATACCCTTCCAATTAAATTGGGTATGAGAAATATATAACACCATGACATGGGGATGATAAGTCATACATTCACACACACGGTGATTTTGTTTTCCATAGGATGGATAAAAGGTGGAATAAGATTGTTACATAATCAAAATAACATCTTGTTAAATAGATTATATTGTATTTATTAATTTATAATCCAAAAAACACTTTAATAGTATATAGAATAAGAAAAAAATATTGAACGAATCGGTAAAGTTGATTATCTCTTCTTTGTAGAACATCCTTTATATATCCTCCTAGGGATACTACGGATGGTCTTACGAGAATACCAAAACTGTTAGAATTTGGATATGGAAGTTAGGAAGTGAAATTGGTTGTTTTGGTTGAGATTTAAGACAAAATTTGTTTTGAATAATTGAGGGAGGATGGGGCCTTTTACAATTAATTTGAGGGGCAATTTTAGAATATCATCAAGATATTAATATATAAAAAATTCATTCTCAATTTACATAATTAAAAATGGCCATTTATTCATAGATAATATTATATAAGGTTATACTGTAATTATAAAATATATTTTAGATAGTTTTTAATTATTTTTTTAAAACCTTATCATTTTGATTATCCCTTAGTTAACCTATTTTAAATTCTAATTAAGGTAACAAATTTTTCAATATTAAAAGGATGTAAAATTTACATATTTGATTTCATTAAAATTATAAATGAACAATTTATAAATTTTTAGACCATAATATATATATATATATATATATATTTTATAGATGTTTTATGATTTTTAATAATTTAATAAAATATTATTTTTATAAAATATTATTAGTGTCAATTTTGGCACTATTCAATACTTAGATTATTGAAAATATCTAAATAACATGTTAACATAGAATAATATATTTTATAATATCCAAAAGTGGTCATTATAATAAATACAATTCATTTATCACATTAATTCTATAAAACTATATTTGTTTAAAAAAAATTAGTAACATTAGTTTGATATATCCATTAATAAAATAATTTCTATAATAGTTTTGTGTAATTTTTTAATTTACTTATTTTTCACAAAAAAATAAAAAAATACAATAAATAAGATAAATATTATATATTTTTTAATAAATATTTTTATTCACATATATATAAATTTATATATTTAACCATATATAAAAACTGATATATTATTTACTACAGGAATGTGAAAATAGTAAACTTTTATTTAGTAAAGTATTATAAAAATCATAATTTCTTCTAATAACCAAAAAATTAAAAAATAAATACATATAATGAATATATTTTAATATGTTAAAAATGTATAGTTATATACGTTCATACCATTACTTTTTCCCAATGAGGAAACCTAAGGGATATTAAAGTTAAATAAAGTTGCATTTTGTGACTTTCATTGATTTTTATATTATATATGTAGTTTTTGTGGACTAGGTTCTATTAAAACCCCTTATTTAAATCCCCATATGATAGTTATTGATTTTTTTCATCGAATAAATTTTTTTCATCTCTTTGATTCTTTTTATAGTTTTTAATATTTTATTTTTAAACTAAATTACACTATTTACCCTATACCATGGTAACAAAATTTACAAATGTTACTATTCATTTTGGAAAAAAAAGTAGGGATCTTCTTTTCTAAATTTATATTATAGGAATCTAAATTTGGAAGAATTTTTTTTTAAAAAAACTCATATGTTGAAGAAAAAATTTAATATAAATCGGTAAAATTATGAGAATTTTTATTCTTCAGAAAAATGCCCTTTTAAAACATAAATTTTCTATATAACATTTAATTGTATAAAGTCATTTAAAAAATAATTGGATTATTTTAAATTAAAATTAATTAATGAACCTTTAAAACTAATCAAATAAATAATTGTACCTTATAAATGGTTTAAAATAAAAATGTTTTCAATAGAAATTAGAATTTTCAGTATCCCTTACATAAATATATGTTTTAGAAAAAATAACTTTTTGATAATTTTGACCATATGAATTGAAAAATGAAATTCATTTTTTAAAATACATATTCTAGAACATATTCACATTAATATAAATAAAAATAACCATTTTTGAAGAAAACATATTTTTTGAATAATAAAATGATTTTACAACAAATTGTGTTATAATTCTCAAAGCACTTACCAATATAATCGTATTGAGTTTTACCTATAAATTTATTTAATATTTTAGTAATTAGATTTATTCCCACTAATTTATCATCTAGATTATAATATTAATTTAATAATAACTGTGTCTTGTGGTTTTTTAAAACTCATGGTTGTGTGAAACACATTCTATTGAATGATTAAAATTATTTAATAGGAAATAATTATTAAAAAATTTATGGTGTTAGAGTCTAACCCCATTAAAATGAATTTATCCCTCAAAATTTGTCTCTTGGATACAAAATGATAAGGACACATCTACCTCATGGAATCCTTAGTATCCCATGTAGCTTTCACAAATTGGTAGTTCCCCCATAAAACACTAACCATCTGAGAGGTCTTGCTTCGTAGAAAATTATATCTACTATCCAGAATCTCGATTAGTTATTCTTATTCAGAATTATTATTTCCCCAATGGTACGAATTCTATGTTTAATAATTATGATGGATCAAGTATATAATTTCTCAAGAGAAAAAATGGACCACATCCTGAACTTGAGAAAAATTTGGTGGAAGATCAATTCTATAAGGTACCTTCCCAACACAATTTATAATTTAAGAAGAAAAAATATAACTAGGGATTAAATTTAAATTCTTTAAAAATCTCAACCCTCTTTTCCAGGGAAATATTTTTAGAAATACCTCATTACCAACTTCCAACACTATGTATTTTTATCCTTTTTTCAGAATAATTTTTAGTATAGATTGAGATTTCATTATGTGTTGTTGAATAGATCTAACATTATCTATCATGTCCTCTACTAGATTAGGTCCGAATAGCTTTTTTCCCCAACTTCATTTCATCATGATGGTGTTCTTCACTTCTTAACATAGAGGGATTCATAAGATCCATTTTAATATTGGTGTGAAATCTGTTATTATAATAAAATTATACAAAAAGTCTATGTTGATCTCATCCACCTTTGAATTCCATTGAGAAAGAACTCTACATGTCTTATAAAGTTTCAATTTTTCTCTTAGTTTGACCATCTATATGAGAATGATAATTAGTGTTGAAACTTAACTCTATATCCATATCCCATTAGATACTTCTCTAGAACATCAATGTATACCACTATTCCTGATTAGATATAATGGAAAGTGGTACATGATAAAATCTTAACACTTCTTTAAAATATATTTTTTAAAGTTTGGAAAAAGATAACTCTTCTCCAATTTCAATGAAGTGTGTTGACATCATAAGGTGATCAATTACAGAAATAGAATAATGTACTTTAGATGTTTTGAGATGCATGACGATAAAGTCCATGATGGTGTTCTCCCATTTCCTGTATTGTATGGTGAAATGTTGTAACATGCACATAGACTTTTTTCTATCCCCCTTAACTTTTTTACAAACAATAAATAAAGACACATAATCTACAAAATCAATTTTCATGCAATCCCACACAAAATACTTTTTTTATGTACACATACATCTGTATGTTTCAAGTATGAATAAGGAATAATGAACTATGAGCCCCATCCAAGAGTTACTTATTTAATTATCATATGTGATGAATAAAATAATGTTCCTAAAACTTATTATTCCATAATAATCAATGTTGAAATCTGGAACATTTTAAACCTTCTATTTTATCCCAATATATTCCTTTTGCACCTCCTTAATCTTCACTTGTATAGATGGTTTAATATTCATTAGAGAAGGAGAATATATCTCCCATTTATTTATTATTTATAGATCCGTACCTTTAAAATCCTTAAACATATGATCTCTTTTATCTTCATAATAGATAGGCTAGCATGATACTTTAGACTAAAATCATCTACCACCTTGTTCGATTTCTTATGGAGGGTTTTTATTGAGTATTTGTTAAATTTAATCAACTGCAACCATATTATTTTATGTACATCAAGCTCATTTTGAGTGAAAAATAATCTTTAAACATTTATGATGAGTATATAAATCCTACCATTCTCTATAAATATAATTTATCCATTTTTTTAATGAAAATATTACCTATGATAACTCCAAATCACAAGTTCTGTAATTTTTCTCATTTATTTTCAATTGTTATGAGGTGTAAACTATAACCTTATAATTTTTCATGAGAACACATCCAATCCCATTCTTGGATGAGTCTTATTATATCGTAGAAGACACTCTCCATTACATGGTATTGTGGTAATAAGCGTGCTAAATAACCTTTTTTTAACACTTTTACTTTCTCTTCACATTCTTAAATCTATATGCACTTAACTCTTTTCGGAGTCAACTAGTTTTTTTATTAGATCATCATGAGGAATATTTCAAAATATGTCAATAATATCCAGCCAACCCAACAGAAATTTGTATCTTAATTACCATTTTTGGTCTAGGCTAACGTTCAATAACATTTGTTTGTTATGGATCCACAGATATCCCCTATCTTGAGATTACATTACCAAAAAATAATACTTTCTGAAGAAAAAATTCACCCTTTTTAAATTTTTTATAAATAAACCCCCTTCATAGACTCTTTAGTACAATATTTAAGTAATATTCACATTCTTACATAATCAATTTATTTAGAAGAATATCATATATAACGACCACCACAAATTGGTCAAGATATTATCTAAAGAATATATTCATTAAATACATGAAAATAATAGAGGGAATTGTAATTCTAAAAGGAATCAATATAACATCATAGTATCTATTCTACATACTTAAATAAATCCTACATGTATCCCCCTTTGTGAAACATAATTGACGAATTCCAAAATAAAGATCAACATTTGAAAAGTATTGAGCTCAACATAGTTGATCAAATAAGTCATTAATAAGGGGGAGGGTGATTTTATTTTTTATGATAGTGATCTTATTATGTTATCGATTATCAATGAAGAGTACCATTGTTCCACATTTCAACTTATCAAATAAAATAGGTACACCCCAAGTTATTCACTAGGGAATATGAATCCCTTGTTAAGATTTTCTTGGAAGTTCTTCTTCAATTATAGTAAATCTATTTAGACCATTCTATAATGAGTATTATTAATAGGTATAACACCCATTTAATATTTAATATCGTGTTTTAGTGGAAGACCAGTATACTATTTTGAAAAGACATAAAAAAACTCATGGAAAATATTTTTTTCGTTAATGGTTAGTTTCTCACCAACCATCAGAGATAAATAACCATACTTAATAGGAATTAAGGCCCACAAGATGGATATAATTTCCATTAGAAGTTAATATTCTTCCTTGAATCGATATATGATCATATATTCATTTTAAATATTGAATTTGGATTCCCTTCCTTGAAAATTTATATGAGCTCCATTCAATGAATTCTTGTCTATGCCATGAATCACATTGAATTCAACTAAAGGAAGAATCAAAAGATTTTTTAGAAGCACTTTCTCACATTATACAATTAGAGAAGAGTTATAAATAAGTGTTGTGACTTTTGTGACATTATGTGTTTTTACCTCTAATGCAACATATAATTGTTGTGTTAAAATGATAATACCCTTAGAAAATTATTTACAAATAAATGAGTGGGTAGATCTAGAATCAAATAAAAAATTAGTCACTTTATAGTGGACAATAAGTGTATCTTTCACTACTTCATTATAATAATAAACATCACTAATAGTGGTCACATGTGATTTTAATTTGTATTTTCCCATAAGAGGTTTTTGAAATTGATCATCACAGATAAATCAGGTATTTTAGAATATGTTTGCAAAATATTGATTTTCTATGAACTTTTTACATTTAAGTCTAAGAGGATCATTTTATGAACCATTTTTGTATTTTGAACAATAACTATCTATTCACATCAATTCTAGAGTTCATATATTTATAAGGATATTGAAAACACATAAACCATTTACTAGTTCCCTTATGATAATTTCCTTCTCTTCTATTCTACAAATTCAGCACAAAGGAAATATTATCTTTATTTTAACATCATTTTTAGATTTCCCCTTTAATTCCACTATTCTATTCATTTAAAATCCATAACAGTTTTTTGTTACTCCAATATACATATTAACCATGATAAAACATTGAAAATTTTCCTCAGAGATACTAAAGATACTCATGGTTAATTTCCTTTAGAGATCGGGTTTTAAGCCAGTGAATATTCTATCGACCTTAGACTGAGGATTAATGATAATTCCAAATGGAGACCTGTAATGTCTTGTAAAATATTATTATTAGGTACATACTGATTCATCATTTTTTCTCAAACCTAAGGAACTCTTTCTCAATATTTTTTAAATAATAAGATAAAAGTACTTATTGAAAAATATGTTCATGAAGACAACCCATTCCATAGAGTCAATTTCATCTTTTAGCATAATATTATTGATGAGATTACACCATCGTTCACTTCCCCTTCTAAATGATAAACTGCCAACATGAAATTAAAATGTTCAGAACACTAGATAACTGAAAACATCTTTCTAGTGATAATGATTCATTATTCATCCACTATTGTTTTAGAAGACCCACTAAATTAAGTTGTACGCTACCTCATGAAGGACTCAACAGAATGTTGATCCCCATTTTCTCATTTTAAAGTCCACCACGTTTAACATCTTGAGATTTTTTTGGGATTATAGAAACATGATTTTTAATTCTATATCCTATAAAATTCATTTTATTTTGAGTATAATAATTTCATTTTCCATCACATCTAGTAAGAAAAAGGGCTTTCATGTTATAACCATTTACCAAAACAAAAAAACATAGTATTAAAAACACTAATCAAAATGGGAAAACCACAAAATCTAGAGAAATTACGTATAAAAATTAAATTTATGAAACTCAAGTTCAATTATAATGTTATTATTTATCATTAAAAAACTCTATAACCCTATCCTATACATATACCTATATATATGGTCCATACTATGGATTTATCATACTATTTTACCATGGTTGACAAACAATTTCTCGGATACCAACTATAAAGACCCAAACTTTTCATACATTAATATTAAATCTAAAATAGAATAATATTAGTTACATAACATAAAAAACCCACTATAAACGTATATATTTATTGTCTTTGGTAAATTATAAAGATAAAAAACTAGTTCATAAAACATCTACAACTTCAATGAAATATTACGTCAAAACTAGAACCCATTTTGACACATCTTAATTAATACCATTCTTAATATCCTATGGAAAATCAACATAAGAAAGGGTGGTTTTATAATCTCAGTTATGGTAAAAATGGAATATATAAGTAATATCATAATTGTAATATATAATAATGTAAAAAAAATGAAAATTATGTCCAACAAATCAATTATCATGATATCATTTCATGGGATACAACATTGATCTTTATAAAGAATAAAATAACATATTTCATGGGATCAAAACAAATGAGATTAATTTTATTCATACGCATAATAATATTAAATTATATATAGGGCACTAAAGGTTCAATTCTAAGAACATAATAGTGGACAATGTCACTTACTAAACTGGGTTCACTCTATGTTTCAACCATGTACTACTGAACAGAGTTCACTCCCAATCTAGTCCCATTTATCACATGAGATATATATCTTTACCCAATTAATTAGAGGTAGATATATCTACCACCCATGATATAATGAAAACAATAAATATTATTTCTATAAGAACATATGTCTTTAGAGTATTAGAAACCATGAAAGGAAATGGGTTTCATAAACATAATTGAATCACATCGTAATATATGGAATGGAAATGGGTTTCATAATTATCATTCATTACTAAATATAAAACAATCATGAGAATAATTAATATATTATTATAGATAAATATTCTAATTAAAACATAAGTGCAGTCAATAACTATTACCATATATAGAAAATAATTTTGAGATATCACATGAAAATAATTTTGGGAAGAAATATCCACTCATCATTGAAATTATTTTCCTTTCCTAAAATTCCATGAAAATTTAAAATAAAACATTTTATTTGAAAATAAAATTCTAATATTTCAAGGGAAGAATTAGGGTATGAATTCATCATCAAATTTGAAAAAACTATTCATGATTTTATGTTAAAAACATCCCTTTCATACACTTGCTGGAAAATTCACAATGTACCTTGTAGGGAACGTGACAAAAAGATTCCTTTCAAATCATTTAATTAAAAGTCATAAATGTGTAAAAATTAATTTAAAAATAACTTAAGAATAGTAAAAATATTTTAAAAATAATTTCTATGAAACATGGATAAGGAATATAAATATTCCCCAGTAGTTTCTTAGGTATAAACAATCCAGAACAATAATGAGATTATTAAATAATCCCTTACCTTAGGTCTGATTTCATTTGTATGTATTAAAAATTCCTGAATAATGGATCGATAAATGTTATTATCTTATTTTAAAACCACATTAATATTTATTTTATCTGATATGATTATATTATCTCCCATTTGTTAGGAGTATTCCGTTATTACTCTTCTTTAGGGTAATAACTGCTTCACTTTCTTCTTTATGTTTTATCATATAAATCCCAATTCTTCTAAATAGGATAGATTTAAATCATTAAAATATTATTTTAAGGCAATTTTTATCATATTTACTCATTATTAAAATTAATATAATCATTGTTTAATGGTGAATATGGAAAATGAATCGCATCATATCATTGAGATGGTAGGTCGTACATACGCATGAGCCATGGTATCATTTCACTAATAGCTAAAAATTAAGGAAGTGAATAGTATATATATTATTACCAAATCAATATATTGTTATAATTATTATATATATCTATTATTTCTATCATAATACCCATCCAAATAAAGTGTAAATGAAAAATAGATTACAATAGTGCATTGAGACGGTAAGCCATACGTGCACACGTGTGGTGCTTTTGTTCTTCATAGGATGGATAAAAGGTGTAATATAATTTTTACAAAATCATAATAACATCTATGAATATTTATTATAAATTATTTATTAAAATATAATTTAATAAACATAATAAGTGTATGTATACTTAAAAATAATCTTGAATGAATTGGTAAAGAGGATTACCTCTTCATTAGAGAACTTCCTTCAGATCTCCTCTTAGGGATAATAGGGTTTGTACTATTAGAGAAGAAACCTCTAAAATGTATCAAAACAATTTTATAACTAGAAATGGAAGGGGATGGTGGAAATTAAAATCTCAATGCAGTGTGAATATGAAAGCTTAGAGGTGGCCTTTTATAATTGAGGTGAGGGGCAGTTTTGTGATTTTCTCAAAATATTAATTTATAAAAAATTCAATCTCAATCGAATACCACCAAAAATAAATTTATTAGAATTAAATATTATTTATAGTTTCATTATCATCAAAAAATATATTTTAGACATATTTTGGTTCCATTTTGAACAATTTCATTTTGATTGACAATTATTTAGCCAATTTTAGTTTTAATTAGGGTATCAAATATTGCCATATTAAAAGGATTTAAATTTTAATTATGTGATGTAAATTAAACCATAAATGTAAAATTTATAACATTTTGATCATATTATATATTTTTTATTTTTTAATTTGTTTTATGATTTTTATATAATTTACAAAAATATTAGTTTGATAAAATATTATTTTGATGGAATATCATTTGTGTCAACTTTGACACTATTTATTAAATGGACATTTAAAAATACCAAGATAACTAGATATCATTGGAATAAATCTTTTACTATATCTCTAGGAGTTCATGTGAATCAATGTAATTCAATTATCACATTAATTATAACATATTATATTTATTTTAATATTTTTGGTAACATTTATTCGATATTTCCATTAATAATATAATTACTACATCATTGTTCTGTAATTATTAAATAAAATTTTTTGTTACTAAAAAATTAAAAATGAAATAAAATGATGTGGATAAATCGTATAGATTTATGAATAATAATTTTAGTCGAATATATATTTTTATTTGACCTATTTAAAAATTTATATATCATTTAAAACATGAATCTGACATCTTTAAATTTTTATTAAATAATGTATTGTAAAAACAAAAATTTCATCTATGTAACCTAAATATTATGAAATAAATTTACATCATAAAAATATGTTTATTAAGATAAAAATCTATTATTACATTTGTTCATAACATTGATTTTCCCCAAGAGGACACAGAAGGGATATTAAAGCCAAAGAGTGAGACAATTATTGGCTTTCATTGATTTAAATAGTATGTAAGTCATTTTCATGGAAAAGTTACCATTAAATAACTTCATTTATATCCTAGTGTTATATGTGTATATTTTTTACATCAAATATAATTTTGTAATTTTTTAGAGTCATTTTATAGACATTACAATTTTTAAACCTAAATTACTCAATTTAACCTTACTATGGTAACAAAAGTTAATAAGATTACTACTAATATTGGAAATAAATAATAGGTAATTATTTGTTAAATTCATAATTTATGAATCCAAACATGGAAACCATTTTTTAAAAATGAAAAACTCATATGTTTTAAAATTAAATTAAATATGGAAGTGGTAAAATACAATGGAATTGGTTTTCGAAAAAAATGATCTTTAAAACATAAAATGTTTAAAAAATAAATTTTCATGTAAAATCCAATTTAGAAAAATTAATTGGTTAATTTTAAATAAATATTAACTAATTTATATAAAAAATTTTAAAACAATATTTTATAATTTATTAACATTATTAGAAAATATAGTTTTGAATAAAAATCATTAATTTTACTATTCCTTTAAAAATAAATATTTTACAAAAAAAAATTGAAATATTATTTTAACATGATTAATACAAAAACTAAATTAATTTTTCAAATCAATTTTTTATAAATTATTCAAATTGACAAAAACATGAAAAACACATTTTTAAAGAAAACATATTTTATGAAGTCAAATGTGATTTTATTAAAAATTGTGTCATCATTTTATAAAAACATATCAATAATTTTATATTGATTTAGACCTTTATATTTATTTAATAAATAATTTTTCCAATTTATTATATCTAATTTAATTAATAGGTTTTAATATTAATTTTATACTAATAGTGTCTTACAGTTCCTTTAAACTCGCGGTTGCATACAACATGAGATATTTATGAATAAAAATTATTTAAAATGAAATATTTGTTAAAATATCATGGTGTTACATTCACTATTATAGAATTTTACCCAAACCTGCAATCAATATAAGTAAAATATATTTCTTCTTATATATGATCAAATAAGTAATGAATAACAAGAATATTATAAAATAACATAACTAGAATATTAATTAGTGTCCTATAATCAATGAAATGTATCATGGAATCATCCATATTTTTAACAAACAAAATTGTAGATCCCTGAGGTGAAGAACTAGGGTAAATGATTCAGTTATCAAGAAACTAACGTAATTTTTTTTAATTCTAAAAACTCAACTAAATAGATTTGGTATTATGTTTTTTCCAGTTGTATTATCATGAAAAAATAAGTCAACTATTAGATAAATTTATCAAATAGTTATAAAACAAGTAAAACCTACAGAAATACTTCTAGATTTTTAATTACCACTAGAACATCACTAATCTAAATAGATCCTTACTTATCATAAATAAATATATATACCACACGCTTACATTTATATATGTTTCATTTCTTATTGATATATGATCAATGGTACCAATTCACTATGATATACAATGGAACCAAATTATAATAAATATGCACTTTATCTCTATAATGTATCTTATCTTGATAAACTGAAATGAAATCAAACCAAGAATCAAATCAAACACAACAATGGGAAACACAACATGGTATCTATGAAAAACCATTCCATTATGATAATATGACAATTTATATCATTTTTTTCTATTATAAATACCATAATATTTTTTTAACAAGATCTATAACATCATTTATTGAGATGGAATTTCCATTTAACATGATGATTTACATGATATAGAAGATTATATGAATCATGAATGAAATAAGACATTAGTATAACGTAAATAAACAAATAATGTATCTATCACTACATAATTTAAGGGTCCTCGATCGCCTATAGTAGTGAAAATGACATTGGAGAACCATTTTATTTATGTACATGATAATTCCAACGTTTAGTGACTATCAATTTATATGAATATAAATAATGTATAATCTCTTTACAAATAAAACATTTCACACCTTTTATTTCATTTCTATTCTAACTATTCCCGTATTCTTTTCTTTTTTGGTCATAAACTATGTATCCATGTTATCCACATCTATAACACTTAGATTATCCAATAATACATTATAAATAATCATTTATTCTACACATTTCACGTGAATGTAATTGATTTTTTATACCTTCAGATTTCATTAATGTGTACTTCCCATTTCCTTCCACTGGGATTACTTCTTATCAATATTGTAGTAAAATTCCATAAACTCCATCCATACATTATTTTTAACCGCACAATTTTTTAATAATATTTTAACCCACAGGTAACTAAATACAATCATAAAATAGTATTCAATCCGGAATAAAATCATTCAATCTTAATATCACGTTCTTGGATGAAATTTTTTGCCCACATATCCAATCTAGTAAATATTGATTCATAAGAGTCAATAGATTAATCATTCTTTGGATTACACTCTAGGAATTACCTTTCTATTGTATTATCAATAACTTTAGTAAATTATGTTTGACTGAAAAGGATTTTTAATACAAAAAAATTTTATAGAATACATTTATTCATTTTCTAGTGTTCTTAATTGATGTCCACCATAGATCTACTTCACCTTTAGAATGAAAAATGTAATGGTTTTGCTTCTAATCAAAACAAAAAACAAACTTATACCAATATAAATTTATTGAAAAAAATATATTTGTTTCTAAAAATGCGTAATTATAATAGATTATAAGTTATATTGATATGGATATTATGTACCAACAATTTTTCTTACAAACAGATTTAGCTATTGGAATTTTTCATTCAATACCAACATCTCTTTTACCAACAATTAAATATGTTACTTTATCATACTAATAGAAACAATTTTTTACCAACACATCAATTTGTTAATAATAATAATAATAATTAGAAAAAATCATTTAACATTAATAAAATTAGTTACAATCAACCATTCGATAAAAAAATTATCGATAAACAATCAAGATAACTCAGTTTTTTATATATTATTATTTTTATGATCAAAATCAATATCTATTTTTATGTACTTATTTAAAACATCATTTTAAGTGATTTTAATTTACAATTTTATGTAAATAGTAATTTTTTTATATATTTTAATGTTTCTCATTTAACAATAAAATAAATAGTTTTTATAAATAAAAATTTAAATAATTATGAATTTAGATATATTTACATATTTGTTTGTACTCTCTATATACTTGGAAATTCAATTTTTATATTTTAATTTAATAAAAAAATTCAATCTAAAAAAAATTAATTCAATATATAAATTATTTAAATATAATAAATAAAAAACATAAGAATAAATTTAAAAATATTATTTTATTAATAATTTATATTCACATATGGAAATTTTATTTTATATTATAAAATAAAATTATATTTTTTATAAATTTTTTGATCATTCAAATATATATATATATATATTATTTTTAATTTAAAAAATTGGATGATATTTGATATATAATTTATTGGATTTTATTTTTAAAAATAATCACTCAACCCTAATTTGCCTCCCCACCACGACACGATCTACCCCAAAACCTCCTGCGGAGACCCTCGGCATCAACGCTTTACACCGCCACTACTGCATCTTTTTATGTGACCCTCTTCATCATCCATGACCACCACCGCATCCTATATCACTCTGGGTTAATACCATCCTCTTCATTCGTGACCCATGACACCTTCTCCGCAACCCTCCACCTCTACCCCCACCCCACTCCACCATGATACACCACACCCTCCCCCATCATTCAGTACCAGTCGTGTCGTTCTTGATGTCCCCTCCTTACAACTCCCTCCATCTATAACTTTCCTCACCCAATCCCCTATGTTCCCAACCTCCCCTGATTGAACCTCGTCACCCCTAACCTCCCCTGCTTGACCTCGACCACCCCAATATTCCATTCTTGACCCCCTCCATTTGCAAATTTCCCCACTCGACCCTCCACCATCCACTACCTTCCCAATACAACCACACTAGTGTTGTGTTTGGCCTCTTCCTATGATTCAATTGATCGACAACGTGGTATGCGGAAAAATGATTGAAGTTGTGTGTTTTTCTTAATTTTTACTACATTGGGTAGAAGAATACGATCGATATATTTTTCAATTATAATATTTGGGTTTGGTAAGTCTTGTAGATATTGTTCTAGTTCTCTGTTATAGATGTCTTAGTTTTTGTATAATGGATTGGCTATTGATCCTCCCATCATTATCAGTATAAATGTCCAATATTATTTTCCTTATACAACATTCATAAAACACTCCATTTTTCCTAAATTCCACCTCCATTTCATGTTTAATTATAATCCAACTATTATACTTTTACAAAATACCGAATCACATTGCCCAAATGATTGCCACTTTCTAATTTGGGCATGTGAATTGTGGTACTGATGAATTAAATATAATAAATTGTCCCATTTCTATCTACATCAGCAGCTTCCTTGAGCTGCTGGACTTCTGGTTTAGAGAGATGTTATCCCATCCATTCTTATCTAGTCTTCAGTTCTTCGTAGGTGATGATGCCTCTATTATCAGTGTCCATGTTTGTATACATCGATTTCAGCCCATCGATATAATATTTTGAATGTTGTTTTCAATAACCATTAATATATGTTTCTTTAGATTTATCATTTTTATGTATTGCGTCATTCCAGAAAGAATCACACAATCAATTGTCTTATCCAATACTTCCCCACCATTTATCCAACTATGATCAAGTACATGAGCTAGAATAATACACTTTTTGGGGTATTGTGTCAGTATATTCTTTATCAGGCCTTTGTATCTCAAGAAAATAGATGGCCAGGGATCTGGATTAAAATCAATATTTCCTTTCAAAATAGAATAAAATATCATTTTTTCGTCATAACATGAAAGGAAGGTACGCCATTGAGTAGAATATAAAGGATGATTCTTACACCCCAAATATAAATTTCTATCCCATATCTTCAGCATATGGCTTCAAGAGAAACACAATAAGTACTCCCAAAATTATTCTCATACAACTTTCCTTATCCAATTAAAACTAATAGCCCATGTCAGTTGCCTTCAAGGGTGCATTCTTATCCCCCCATCAGAGAGAAATAAATTCTCAGGATTAATATCCCTGTGCATTACACCCATTAAATTAAAAATGTGAATAATGTTTATAATTTATCTACATATTGATACATCATCTCTTTTTCTATAATTTCCATAGACGATGATCTAATCAAATAGCCCCCCAACCTCACATAGCTCCATAATGAATTGAGTACAGATCATATCCTCAAAATCTACCTTAATTTCATCTATATTGGGCTAACCGATCAAATGATACATAATCTGAGTCTTCTTCATTTTATCTTCTCTTTCATTTTTAGAAGCCAACATTCTCCTTGACATTGATTTGCTTGCATATGGTTGATCAAAATATTTTTTAGTGCAAGGTATGTCACCTCATAAACTAACCTCTTATTAGTTCTCTCCCCATGGTACAACATGACTTCACATATTCAATTGGATTTATTATAATGGTATCTAGCATAATCATAGGCACAGAAACCAGAGATGTATAGGGATTCAGTGATTGTTGGGGAGCCCCCGTAGTCATCGGTCCTTCATGCAAGCATTCAAAATGGATTCACTATTGGTTTCAGATATCATTTGGTGTTTGAATGGTTATACTAATGTCCATAAGTGGATCCTAGTTTTTTTTGTTTTAATTAAGCTGTGTGGTTCTCATCTATTCTATTTTGTTTTTTTTATACAGTAGATGTGAGCTGTTTCTTAGTGTGGATATAGCAGTGTTTTCATGAGGGGTTTTTATGAATAATGGGTTCCCAATATTAGTCTATAACATGATACATTTCATGTATTCATAATAGTCTTAATTAATACATAAATGTATGAAATGTTATAATTTTATTAGCATTTTTATGAGAGTGGGTTTCATGTCCTGAATCTGATTTTTTTTCTTAATGCTCTAGATTTTTGAATGGCTTTTACTGAATTTTGTTATTATGAAGGTTTATTTGTGGGGGTTCCCACTAATCCCCAAAATGTGGTCGATATTGATAATAAAATATTTAATTGGAAGGTTATCTTGTGTTAATGTGGTCACCATAGCCTATGAATTATCATTTGTAAAGTAGTGCTGTTATAAATTGAAAGAATAATTACTAGATTATATTGTTTTTTTGGCATGATATATCTTGAATTACTATTTTTATATCATGTATTTATATGAAAAATATTTTTTAATTAGGGTTTTTGTGTGATTATAACATTGATTATGATGGTTCATGACTAATGTAGAGGGAGTTGGGTCAGGTGTTTCTTCAAACATAGATGGGTGGTCCTCCACAATCAAATGGGTTATGAGGAAGTTGTGCATGTTCAGATCCATTAAAGTAGGTAATAGTTCATGTGATGTGATGGGGATTCGATGATATTGATGTCTGATGTTAGAAAGAAATATATTTATGATGATGTTTTATTGAGTTCAATGTAATGTATCTCAGTGATTTACTATTTTTAAACATGTTTGGGAGGTTTTTGTATTTTTGATGATGTTTTAATATGTATTAAATTATATTTCATCTTTTTTTTAAAATAACGTCTCTGTTTTTTAGTGTTTCATATATGATAATTTTATAAATTTTTTGTTTTTTGGATCATCATAAAAAATTAATTTTATAATTATTGTTTAATAAATATAATATATGATAAATTAATAAATATAATATGAAATATTACAAGAAATAAAAATTTAAAACTTTTATATAAATTTAATAGATAAACTAATATTATATGTTGGTTATATTATTACCAACAGAAGGATTTTTCACAAGAACCTATCATTAAAAACTTTAAACAACATATATTTTCTCAGTTGGAATTATTATAATTGCAACATAACAGTTTTATCATTTTCCAAAACATTTAGAAATAATTTTCTTACCAACATTTTAGTGACAATGGAATATATGTTGGTAACATGTTTTACCAACAAAAAATGCACTTTTTCTAACAAATATTTCACTATTGGGAAATGTGAAATATTTTTAGTGAATGTTATAATGTTACTCTGAAATACAAATGATCTATAAAGTTTTAATCTGTCCTCATTTATCCCCAGGTCTAAGGATTCACAAACATTTTAAGAATGTGATTTTATGAAATATCTAATATAGACATGTTTCTATACCAAGAATTTGGATTCTTTATTCCATGCATGTCACTATTAAGAGCATGTGTCAACAAAGTTAACACTTCCACAAAATTGCATATTTTGAAAAAAAAATTGTTGTTGGTTTATATGGAGATTATCTTCCTATTTCATTTCTACCTAAACATATTTTTCTCCTCTGTAGAAAACCAATATGAAAAAATGGATTAGAAGAATAAATATTGAAATCATAAAAAAAATATCTCAAAATAATATAACCATAAATAAGAATCTCTTTAGAGTATATTTTAACATCATCAATACTTTAAATATTATTCAATAATTTTCCCCAATACATACAACAATAATTCATACATTATTCAATTTTTTAAAATATCATTTATAATAAGTGTTTCAAATTTTTACTTTTTCATTATCCTTTATTTATATAGTTTATTAGAATTACATAAAACATTTAATAAAAAAATTTATATTTCAATATAGTGTCCATTTTTTCCCAAAACACATGTTATCTATAAAGAAAACCACAATCTATTCAAGGTAACACATGTATCATTAACGTTATACTTATTATCTCTAAAAATAATTTTTATCCTTAATGAAAGATCATTATAAAATATATGAAATGTAAAATAATTCCCCGAAAGGGATATAAAACAAAAGAAACTCAGTTTCTCTTATGTAAACCTAAAAACCGCATAATTAAAATTTCTTTTCAACAACAAACATTTTCCAAAATTTCTATTTATTTTGCCATCATGGAAATGTTATTGATTAATTTATTTCATGAAAAATTTCTGTAACAATCATAAAAGTAAAAGACATCAATAAAAATAGTGCCTTTTAAATAATTAAAATTCACGAATATAATTCCATGAACAAAATCCTCTCACATTTTATTGAAAAAATTAAAATAAATCATTAAAAACATAAACTCTTCTTCATAAAATTTAATAAAAAATTTCTATTATATTCCAATATAAGAATATTATGTTGTCATACATAGAAATTTTTCATACATTAATCCTTCCTATAACCTTGACACTAGGATCCCATATCTTTTTAAGTCTCATTTTTCCTTAGAGCAAATTATCCCAAGAAAACTCTGTCTTTTTACCTAATGAAATTTGGAGCTATACTAGGTTAACCCATCATTAAAGATGTGTCAGACTCAGTGATCATTCATAAAAAATTTCCTAGAACCATAATAGAAATGATTCAAATATATCCTTAACATTAATCATAAAACCCATTTTTAATCTTTATTCCATTCCAAAATAAATAAATTTTTTTCTCATTAGGATGACCAAATGATTTGGTTTCCTTTGAAAAATATTAAAACTAAAAATTCCAAGAATATTGACAACAATATTTTCATTGAAAATAAAAAGTAAATATTTTATAGGTGTTAGATAATGAAAACTATATATGACCCTGAAAAATGGTGGTCAGACCATATAAGTTATGAAAAAAAAATCATTTTTCACTTTGAAAAAAAATCATCAAAATTTCCCATTTGGTAATTGTTCTAAATATTTTTTAAACCATTAAGAAGTCAAAAAAATGTAATTTAAATTTTAATTTTGAAATATTTTATGTATAAAAAAGCATATTATTAGAACATATTGATGAACATGGATATGTTGGAGATATATTTGGAATAAATACATTAAGATTATGTTTTATTGACAAATTCACCACCTTATGCCTCATATAGCCTCACACATTCTATATATCTAGAATAATAAAATTATAGTAGTTTTATACCTTCTTAACAACAATCTTCATTCCCACATCTTGTTTATTATTCAATTTATTTATTTATTTAGTAGAAATTAATTATTTAAAATAATGTTTTTGTTCACATTGACTTAATTCATTTTTTTCAATTCATATCCATTAAAACCATTTGTATGTTGATCATGGACCAATTTTTTTTAGTTTCATTACCACTAGAATAAAAAAAATTATAAAAAATAAATTTATAGATTATATATTGTATTAAAAAAACCATATAGTGTTTCCCAAAAATATGAATCATGTCCTCTCTGGGAGATGGTTGTCGGTATATACATATAAACAAAATTATCATTTTTCTATTGAGAGGTAATGAAATAAAGTAGGTGAAATTTTAGTTTTATAGAACATCAAATTATATATATATATTATATTTAATCATTATTTATATCATTATAAAAATCCAGCTACGGTGGTAATGAAAAATGAATCTTATTTCTTCATAGTGGAGGTATTCCCAACATTAGAATTAACAATGTCATCAATTTCTAACAGATGGAAATGGCAGGGAGGTATGTAATATCATATTTATAAATAATATTAAAAATTCATAAAAAAATTAATATTCCAAAATCCCATATTTATAACCATCTGTGTGATGTTGTGAGGGATAAACAGAGAATATTGATGCTATAGGTGGAAGTCCAAAAATACTTAGGGGGAACATTCCTATTTACAATATGAATTAAATGGTATATAAAAGTGATTATACCATAATCATTTGAACATGTCATTATATTTAAGATACTGATGTAATTTTTTCATCTTGGTTATGGGGGATTTTATGGTGGTAAAAGTTGATATAAACCTGATATAGGTTGGTTAGGAGATATAAATCCTCCTAAGAGTGTCTTTATGGAGTAAACCATTAACCTTATAAGATTTATTTTCAGAGAATATAAGGAAAATTAGGACGTGAGGAAGGATGTTGTGAAGGTATTTTAGTAGGTATTTGAAAAAATATATTTCTAAAGTGCCATGATTAAGGGAGGATAGAAGGTTTCACTTTACAATTCAGGGTTTTAGGATATTTATAAGTTTTTAATGTTATAAAATGATTTAATGTCTTAATCATGGGAAAGTGGAAATAAAAAAATAAATTTTAAATTTATAATGATAATTATTGAAATAAAATATTTTCTTATAGATTAATATATTATTTTTTCCCTCATCAGTTTTTTTTCACATTGTTTAACATGTTTTTCATTTTTAACCATTATCGGGGAGATAATTTTTTTATTGAGGATACTACTAAAAATCAAAAAAATTGAAATAGACTATATTACCTGGTTGAAACATATTTATTCAAAATTTTATATCTCTATTTTATTATTCAATCTATTGATGTGGTAGAATGTAATTTTAGAATAAGAAAAATGTTCTTTTTTAGCATAAAACAAATTTTATACAAAAATAAAACATAATTATATTTAATATATAATTAAGTTCATTAATGTTATCAAAATGGGATTAATTTTAGCTTATAACCATTCCTAAATAAAATGATACATTTATAATAAATAAATTAAAAGATTATTTTAAAAAAAATTGTATGTGTCAATATTCCCATAAAAATGTATCTTTTTCAAAAACCTAGATAAATACACCCTAAACTGAATTTGATATGAGGATATAAAAAATGAAGTACATTTAATACAAATGATATTTATAAAATTTAAAAATAGAAAATTAAATTAAATTATGTAATATATTGAAAAACAATATATAATAGGAAACTATTATGTTTATATTGATAAATTATATAATGTATTTTATAAAACATTAAGGATTATAAATCCCAAATATTAATAGTTAAAAATTGTAATATTGATTAATTTATCGGTTTACATATGTTTAAAAATTATTAGAACACACTGAACAATTTGATAATTATAAAATAAATCTTCCATTTAGACTGTCAGACTTCTAGATGTTCTTGCCTCATTGGAGAATATGGACTCATGTTGATCATATATGATACATAATTCCCTAGGCCTATCCAAAATAATGGGGAATCTGACCTGAAATATCATATTACATCCCTATTAAAAAAATTTAGATACATCCTCTTGGTGATGTTGTTATGTTATGATGTACCCTATATGTTCTTCTCAAACTATACTCCATTTCACAAACAATACCTCTAATGTGATTTTCTTTCACTATACCAATAAATATCAAACCTCAAACACTTCATTTTTAATCATGTATCCCTTTCAACCATATATATAGATTTGGATGAAGTAGTTTGGAACCATAGAAAATTTCTTTTTTAATAACACAAAAATATCATATAGAATTAATAATAAATTTCACACTAAACAAAATTATTCCATGGGAAAGTATTGTGGTTGGACCCCAAACACATATTTTCACTAGCATTAGCTTCCGATCCTTTTATGTCTTAAAAACTATTTTGAATGGAACCTTTCAATTTTTTCTATGAATTCATTATTTGTGTGTACCATACCTTTTTATTTCAGTCCTTATCATACATTCAGATGTGGGTAACATTATTAGTTTCTCACTCAATTGACCTAGAAATTCACATAAATAAAAATAGAGCTAGTTATCTAGCATGAATCATACCTTCAGATACTCTTAGGAAGAATAATTTTTTACCTTTTACTAATTTTTATATAATGATGGAGCATTGAAAATTCATCTGCGTACTATACATGAATGTTGTATATAAAACTAAATATATAAATTTCTAAAATAAATTATTTTCTTTATTATTCTAATGATGTTTCACACACCCTTGAACTTCAAATTGCACTTGTTCATAATCTAGATAGATAATCCTCAATTCATAATATTCTCAATAACCTAGTTATATAAATTATAAATCTTTACATATAACCCATATGTATTGTTTTTTAGACTTACCATTTTAAATATTGAATGAAAAGAGTCTCAAGATTCTAGAATGCATGAATTATATTGTTTTATGGAAATCACTAGTCGACCAATCTTATCATTCAATAAAGGATACATAGATTACCTTATCGATAAAAAATTCTCAAATTTACTCATTTCTTTTTTCAATCATTATTTTTTTGAACTTTTTTCCCTTAATGACAACACATGGGGCCACCTTATAATAGAGATAATCATAATCTAGCCTCACCTATATTCACCCTTTTTTTCATTTCCATATTGTGAAATTTTCATATCATTTTTTACATTATTAATATTCAGAAGACTCATGGATCTCCTTTTTATGAATTTCCTTATTCATAATCATGTCATCAAAATCCAAAAACATTCGTTCAACCATTTTTCACATGTTATTCACAAATTTCAGCATAGTATCAAAAGACATAACAAGTGATGGATGTTGTAAAATATCCCAATCTAGGTCTCAAAAGTGACCCTTCATGAAATTAATCTTAATATTTTTCATATTTAATTATTATATGTGACAGTTGGATTTCTTAAAATATAAAATCATAATACTGAAGACCCTAATCAAAAGAAAAATCATATTCATTTCATTGAAATTTTGATATTAGTGAATTGGAGTATTCATTTGTTCTGAAATTAGATTCACATCTAAAATATTATAATCCAAATTTTTAGAAAATGAAATATGAATAAATAAAAATAATTTTTTAATCATCCTCTCTAAATATTCCATTATTATCACTTAGGTCTTAGTACCTTTCAGTGACTGGTTAAGGTCCTTATAAAGTATACAATTATCCATTTGTATTAACAATTTAGAAAATCTATGAAAAAATTATATAATTATATATTACCCTCATCAAACATCATTTCCAAAGATATTAATTTACATATATTAAAAACTAGGAACCATAATGGGATAATAAACTTCTCAATAAAATAAAAAATAATTTAAATGATCTAATGAGGGTACAATATATTTTCTTAATCACCTTCCTCGAGGTCCAACCATCAAAAATAAAACTGAAAATATGACAACACTTATTGACCTCACTTACAAAATCTATAAATTGTTTGAAAATATCAACCAGTTATTAAACAGTAATAAACAGTCTATTAGTAATCAATAATGTGCTATGGAAACATGATCATAGAATAAAAATTAAACTAAATCACAGAACAGTAAATATAAATCCTTTTTATAAACCCATAGAATAATTTAAATTAAAAACGTTTGAAAGAATTACAATCACATGAAAAAAATTAAGTGTTATGGTTATGTGTTCTAATCTTTGGGGGAAACAATACTAGAGATTCTTTTTAAGAAAGAAGATATTTATAATAGCATTGAGCCTTAAAACACAAGTGATTATCCTTATTAAATATTGGATGGTTTAGTTTTGAGAAATAGTTTCAAAACATTAGAATATCCATTTTATTTTCTTTCATGAATATTATATCTTTATGTATATATGTTTGGTTAGTCAAAGGATCCCACTACATAAAATTTCACTATTAGTAAATTTTTCGTCCTTTGGAAACCTCTCGGGTCTTAACTTGTAATCTATTAAATTTACTCTTACATCATTTCAAAGTTTACAAATCTATTAAAGAAATAATCTTGAATGACTCTCACACTTCCCATAGAAATTATTATTAAACTACTTTGAGTTCCATATGCGACTTCCACTTATTATTGTATTATGTTAATTTATAGTACCCACCTTCCATATGTAAGTAATAGTTTAAATAGATTAATTTATTTTGGATACTATACCTATTAATATACAAATTCAATATAAACCATTATAATTTGGAGATTCACACTTTCTCTATCAGACAATTCCAGTTCTTCATCATGAAAATGGATTCCATATAGAAAACCGTAGCCTAACAGATGTAGTATTATCACAAATGATGATGGATGGGAAGTTTATAGATAATGATTTCTGTGACATTGATCTGTGAATTTAACATGATTTTTTATTGTTTTATTTTAAAATTTCATTATTAAAATTTATCTTAATAAGAATAATAATTAATAAAAATTTATTCCTAATTTTGTACTACATTCTTGGTACATGAACTCAACCCAAATATAAATTGAGTAATATAATTATTATCCTAATCAAGTAAAAAACCATCATTAATACAATAAAAAATCAATATCTATATCACTCCCAATAATTATATTGGCAACAAATTTTTTTACATGTCCCAATCTTCAATTCCTAAAAATTTTCACCTAATTGGAAGCCTATTATGTGTTATTCTATATGACCTTCGTAGTTATTTTTCTTCTTTATCAAAACGAATTTTTATTAACCCTTTTTACAATGTGGAACTGAAGGAAATTTATTCTAAAATTTAAAAATGATTATTAGATAGATAAAGTTAAAATTATGAAGATGCAATTTATTAATGTTGGAGAAGTTGTAGAACCATTATATTTTGATAAAAAAATTTATGCTTCATATCTTAAAATTCATGAAAAATCGAGCATAAATGGACAATGAAATAAATTTTATGAATTTTATATATAAATATCCAACTGAATATTAATTTGGTGATAAATTCTTCGTAAATAAACAACATAATTTTTGAGAAATAGTTTTTTAATCATAATAGGGTTTTCTTCAAAAATTATTTTTATTGATTTTTGGAGATAAAATATTATAAATAATTTATGGAACATTTTTAAATTTTTATTAAAAAATGAAATAATTTTTTTTCATCATCATAAAAAAATTTATGTTAGGGTAAAATTTTATGAATTTTGGATAATATTGTTCTTTCCATTAATATTGAAAAAATTTATTTTTGTAAAAGTCTCAGTTTGTTTCAAATAATTTTGTAATTTAAAAGTTCCATTATTTTTCTAATTACATTTAAATTAAAATAAATATTATTTTTTTATATTTTTCCCAAAAAATAACCAAATATTTATATTTATATTGGATATTAGTATATATTAATTTTGGGTATAAAAATGGGTTATTTTATAAAAAATATTTAATGGTGAAATCAGGTTTTCAATTATAATTAATTAAAAAACTCTTAATATGGAATGAAGTTGATTAAATATACAAATTATTTTTAAATAAAAATCAATTTAAATTTATATATTCATGATTATTAGTTCCATATTAAATATAATATCATATTATTCTTGAAAAATACATCAATTGAAAACTATTTTTTCACCACATCTATAGTTTTTATATTAAATAATTTAATTCCCCTTATTGCCTGAGATGCGTGCAACATGCCTACCAAAAAAAGAATAATTGCGCCAATGCTATTCATGATTTCACTGTTCTTGATTGAATTAGTGTCAAAGGTAATTTTAAACCTTCATGTGGCACTTTTGAGGTTCTATGGAAAGAGCCTATTGTTGGTTGGTTGAAAGTTAATTCGGATGGTGCATCAAAAGGGAATCCTGGTCCTTCTCGGTATGGTTCCATGTTCAAGGTTCATAAGGGACTGGTGATTGATTTTTTCATGGCTCTTGTGGTATTTCATCTTCAATTGAACCTGAGATAATTGGTATTATTGTTTTAGTTGAACATGCCAAAAATCATAGTTGGAATAATCTATGGCTGGAGAGTGATTTGACTAGGATTGTCTCTGCCATAAGGGATGGTTCATGTCATCTCTCCTGGAAACTTCATAATTAGTGGGTAAACTACTTAGACTCCCTTAAATCAATGAATCATATTATTACCAATTTCTATAGGGAAGGTAATTTTGTCGCAGATGGATTGGCTAACAAAAGATTTGAAGGTGGTGACTTTATTTGGTATGAAAATCTCCCTGATGTTTTTTCCCCTCTTGAAAAGAGATTTGGATAGATCTTCTATTTTTAGGATCATGTAAGTCAGACTTTTTATTTTAATAAAGGCTCCATGATTTTCAAGGAAAGGTCTCATATTGTTTAAAAAATCATTTTTCAAATGGATTTTATATTTTTAATAATCTAAATTAAAAATAAATATTAATTTATAGTTTATTTTTTCGTTTGTAATTGAGTAACCTGTATAAATTCTTTTCTCACGCTTAAGGTTTAAATAGTTTTATAGGGGTTAAAATAAATCGATATTATTTAAAATGACCTAATTTTTTTTAAATATACTATTTTATAGATATATTATTATCTTATATCCATTATGGAGAAATAATAAACCATTTTGGATCCATTTTACCATGAAAGGGACCTATAATCATTGAGAAACTTTGAAAAATTACATGTTTGCTTCTCACCACACTTATAAAAGGCCACCCTCAAACCTCTCCTCTTAAAAACATATATTACTTTTGGATGAGGCATGAAATAACAAAATAAATATATTAATTTCCCACACAAGATAGCGATCCACTATTTTCAACATAAATATATCCTAAGAGGTATTCTCTATATATTATATGGAGGTTTTTTGAAGAAGATGTATCTTTCTTAACCGAGCATTTTTCATAAATTTTTTCATCCACATCATTCATATAATATTCAATTATGATGCTATATTAAAAATTTTCTCCCATATCCTGTGATTTTATTACATTAATGGCTTAAGAAAAATCCATTTGAGCTTTAATAAAATGGGAAATGAAAACCTTATTTTTTTTACGATGGAAAACCACCTTACGAACTTATGAGATTCATTTTTCTTCATCACCAAACACGACATGTTATAATAATTAAATTATATTATATTTCTTTGATAATTTTAACATTATTATACTTATTTAATTAGTATATCACATATGCCCTTATAATTTACATTCCATGGAGGATACAATAACATCATCCAGGTGTATGGTGGACTACCATCTAGACAATCAATGTGATTAGTTTTTCTCTAATAGGTTAAATGGAAGGTAATAAGTTTATTATAGTGAATATTTGTGATATACTTGAAATAATTATGATATTAATGACATAGTCTTCATTCATAAATAATACTATATAATATTTATTCTTACACTAAAAAACGATAATGTCATCCCTCTATACGTGGGGACTACTACCTCCATGAAGCGATGTGATTCATTTGTGAACACTAAATAAAATATATGATATATATAATTATATTTTTATAAAAAATATGGTGATTATAATATGATGATAATTATAGAAATTTAAAATATTATATACATTTTTTCCATAATGATCATTGAAAAATATAAACATTACTCTTCCGTATATACATCATACTATTGCTATAATCATTATGTAGTTAATTTTTCATAAACATATTTCATCATTTTTTTTAAAATAATAAGTTATCTATAAAAAATAAAATTATGTCATTATTATTATTTATATTCGTAAATAGTGGAATCATTTACCACATTCAACCTATTATAGTCATTTTGTGCATAATATTAATATATCATCATAACATCTGATGTAAATTTAATTAAACAAGTAAATTTATAAAACATAGTAAGAAGGGAAATGAAATGAAAAATTAAAATCAAAATGATTCATATAAAATTAAATAATTAAATAATTTTAATTTTTGGAAGATAAATAATATACCTGACAAATTGGACTCAAGGTAAGGGGACCTTTTACCTAAAACCACACTTGGTAAACGTTTAAAGAATAAATTTATAAATATTTTTCTTCTATGTTATTATAAATGTTTTATGATAAATATTATTTCTATTTTAATGGATGATAAAATTCATGTTCACCATATTTGAATTTATATAAAAATTTTTTAAACAGATGAAATATTTTTAATGTTTTACATAAGTGAAATATTAAATTAAAAACCTTGTTTTAAAATATGTAATATTATTTTGAAATTATTTTTATTAAATACCCATATTCATGAAATTACTTTATGGGATTATTTTTACATATATAAAATAATTATAAAGTAAATTTTATTTCTCTTTTGGATTTAATTAAAATTTTTTCTAATGGAATCATTTTCCATGTTATGTGGGGAATGTTTTGATAAAAAGTTAAAATGATTGTTATATTTTGATTTATATGGTGATAAAAAATTTTCCAACCTCCATAACCATTATTTTATTTTAGGATTCCATTAAAATCATTCATGTAATCTTTAATTAAATATTATCTTTCATTTTTTGTTATATTTTAATATTAAAAATGAGTTTTTAAATGTGATATACATTTTAATGTCTAGAAATTTTTTCTTATCTGTGAAAATAATAGTGTTTGACAGTAATGTTGAAAATAGAAATATTTTATTCCTTATGATTACAATATAGTTCTTTTAAAATATTTGTGATTTTTTTATATGTTTATCATTTTTTAAAGAATCCATTTTTTGTTTTAATTTTTATTTAAATTTTCTTATGATATATTTTATCAAAATATTTGTGAAGATAATATGATTTTTTGGGTAAGAAAATCTTATTTGTATCCTAAATAATACTTTGAAAATGGAAATTTTCCTAAGCATTCAGGGAATAATGGATTTCATTATTTTACTTGTTGTCCCACACTAATATTTTTAAGCTCAGAAAATTTTTTTAAAGAGTTTTTACAAGTAATAAGGATGGGTAATGGAACATATTTGGTCAATATTAATACTTTGAAGATTTTTCATGAAAAGAAATCATGTATCATTTTAAATGTTTTACATCATGGGAATGTTATACACCGATTAGAAGTTACAACTTTGTAAATATATGGTTTTCTTTTCAATAAATTAGTACCCAATTCTATAAAAATCTAAACATAAATTTTATTTATGGAAAGAAAGTTAATTAAGGTCTAATGACTACAGAGTATTTAATATTTATGGTTAGGACCATAAATTTTTACCACCATCTATTAGTTTATAATATTTAATTTTAACAAATAAGTGGACACTAGAATATAATTATAGTGTATGTGTATCAACCAATGTATTTTGTATCTTGATTTTAATACTCATTAGGTTTTGTTAACAAAAATTATATTTATTTTTATTAAAACTTATTAATTTATAATTTTTTAAAATAATAATTCTTTCGAGAAACATTTTTCTAACTTAAATTAATATAAATATCAATTTGTAAATTTATTACTGTTAATATTAAAAGTGAAAATTATATTTTTTAAAACCTAAGTTAATATTTATAATTAATTGTAATGTAAATTCTATTTTTAGATACTCAAAAAATATTTTCTATTTGAAAATAATTATTTATTTTTATCATGTATAAATAATATTTTATAAACCGTTGAAAGAGTTTAGAATCAGTGAACTTTAGGGGACCCTATTTATTTTAATTTAATTCATATTTTTATCATTCCAAGAATAATTTAAATTTCAATTAGAGAAAAATTTCATGTAATACTGTAATTATTAATTGATGTCATCATACATTATAATATTATAAATATTTAATATTTGATTTATAGGACCATATTAGATTTAATTTCAATATGATGATAAAAAACAATATACTTGTGATTAAAAACAATTAATCTTGATTGAATAATTAATTTCATTCCAAATATTGAATATGGTTATCCATGAAAAAATTAATGTTGTCAAGTCATTATAATTATTATGATCAATGATAAAATCAATAAAAAATTTATGTTTTTAATTTTTAAAATTAATAAAATAAAATCAATATTTTTTATTAAAAAAATATTTTTAGTTTCACAACCTCGGTATTTATAGAATAATATGTTTTTATATTTATTAGTATTTTAATTTTATTTCATAAAAAAATTAATTTGTTACATGGTAATTTATTTTAAAATTTTCATTTTAAATTATAGAATTTAAATTTCTCATAAAATAATTTCATTTTTGAATTCAGCATGATGGAAATATCTTAGTATTATTTTTTTTGAATTTTCTTGAAATTTTTATTTTTTCAGGAATATTAAAAAATTCAGTTTTTGATAAAATATTGTATTTTTCAAAATCATGAAGACATAATTATGATATCAAATTTATTTGAATTATTGAATAAAGGAAATATAATGTTAGAAGAGTATTATTGTAATGAAATATTTCAGAACATGTATTTTATAATTTATTTCATGATAAATATATAAATTATTGTCAGTGCCGACACAGTGCATGCATAATATAGGCAATATCAAATTTTGTTCTCTATAAAAAATAATTATCAATAAAAATTATTTTGTTGTATAATTTATTAATTTTCATGTATTATTTTGTTTCTGGGTGTAAATATTGAATTTTATATTTATATAACATTAATCCTATCTAAACGCATGTGTGATTCTTTTATAGGGTACGAAAAGGAAAAATAAAAAAATTTAGATGTTGTTTTCACATGTACAATGAATGATTATATCATTTTATAACTTATTTTACTTTTTTTAATTGTAATTTATTTTAAATAATTATATTTGAAATAATTAACTATAATACTTATGAAACGCTGATATAGCGTTTGTGCTAGCATATGGAACAAAAATAATTTTCTAATTAAATTTGTAATAATTATAAAAGGACCCATATTTTGGAAAATATTTTTATATCTGAAATTGTTGTCCATTACCTTTTTTATTCTAATTTTAGATATTTTGGACCCACACGAATCACTTAATTACATTTATAATATTTTATTCAAAAGTATGTCAAGGTGTTCTCACTCTAAACTTCAGTTTGTTTAACATTAATATTATGAGGTTTTCAAGATGTTTTATTAAAAAATGAGTAGTATTTAGAATTAACGTTTAATTATATTTATTTTTATTTATTTTTGTATTTTCTAGGAAACAAATAATTACCTTAATTTCCTGAACATTTATCATATGATAATTATTTAATTAATGAATAAATAAAATTAAGGGAATTAAAAATATTGATATAAATATATTTAGTTATTCTTAATTTAATTAATGAATTACCTATATGAATAAGACATGTTTATGATATAATGAAAAAATTTCAGATTTGATACCTTATTTTTATGTGTTTAAAGTAAAAATTATGAATAATTGTTATTTTGACAAGAAATATTTATCTGGAATAAAAGAAATTATAAAATTATTTTAAAATCAGATTTTTATTGAAAAATTAAAAATATGATGAGATTACTTCTACAGAGTAATCTCATTTACTTTTATGCCAATTTAGAAGTCTTAAACCCTATATTAAATTTATTTTATTGTAATAATTTAAGTTATTCCTATTTTACCGCTCACCTAAATTATAAAGGGTGGATCCCCCCTTCACACATTTGGCTCACCACAAGCCATATTGTTCAGATAAATTAGGAAACATTCAATAATAGTTATCCTTTTTCTTCATTCGTGAGCTTCTAGTATCATAAAAATACCACATCATAGAGCATTAAATATGTCCCCAAGGTGGAATTTTCAAGAGGTAAGGTTCCTTTTTCTTCTCTTTTAATTTCATTTTTTACTTATAAATTATCCCTAAATCTTATCCAATGTTTCCTAAAAACTCATGTATCACAAATATACTAGAGTTTTTTATGTTATATTCATCATAAAATATCTTATCTTCTCCTTTTATTCTTATGTAACGAAATCATCATCTGTGATGTTTAAATTCACCGCCTTTGTGGATGATGATTTCTCATGTTATCGATATCATTGAATGGTTAAATTCACATGTAATAGTTTAAAATGAGGTAAATATATAATTTTTTATGACTTATTGAGTTTGGAGTCCATTTTACAATAAAATCCGTTATGAACTGACCACAGAAACTATGTAAAGAATACAACCAAAATAATGGAAATAAATGATTATTTTTTATAAATGAGTGGACTAATGTTATAGAATGATCATATAAGTGTTTATCTAAATGAATATATTTCTGTAAAATATTAATAACACTCTTTTAACAATTATATAATATTTTTAAATATTTTCTTAGTAATATTAATCTGAGGTCTGGAAATTCTTAATCCAATTTCCATTGATTAGGCTAACCATATACTTCATTAATGATGTGGTATTAGGAATAATTGTGCATTGAGTTTTTTTGATATTAAGTTTTATTATGATGAATTATGCTGTAAAAACATATTCTATACTTTTCTATTAATTCTCACATTTTTATATGATATTTATAAGGGGATTTTGTTTGAAAATCCTCATTTAATTTTTTTTACAAAATTAAAAAACAGTGTTTTCATTAAAGTATTCAGGTTTTATGGATATGTTATATTACATGGGAATTTTTTATTATGAAAGGTGGTATGTATATATCCCTCTTATTTATTGGGTATGTATAAGTCAGATGTATATCTTATGGTTACTCCTTGTTTAGCTATGATGATTACAACAAAAGGTAACCATTAGGGTTATATTGTAACGTAGTAAGGAGGGTTACAAATCATAAGGTATCTGATAGTGTTATAATATTAATTAAGTAACTCATCAAGACAATTTTATGTTTTTATTTATGTTTTTTATGTTTTATAAAAATATCTTGTTTCACAAAGTAAGTATATAATACTTTATGGTTGAGAAGGATGAATTTTTAAAAATGATTTCTTATGTTTATAAGAATTCATGGACTAACACATTCTCCCCATCTTTTTATAACCCTTACTAAGCATTGATCACATACTAATCTTTAAAATATGTTTCCTAGGGAATAAGTATTGGTAGGAGAAAATGATAATATATGATGAATATTGTGAAGAAATTTTAGGAAAATATTTTCATGTTTTATTTAAAAACATTTTTATTACAGAATAAATGGATACTGGTTTAATAGTACACACTTTTTATACTTGTGGGTCGATATGTATTAATTATGTTCTAACCATCTAAAACTCTAAAATAAAAAGATTTTGGGAATATTGAAGGTGAATTCTAAAGGTAATTATTCGATTATATAATGATTAAGGTTAGGTCCTTATAATTGGTATGAGATCAAAGTTTGTATACCATTAGGTAATAAGATGATGTGAATAGAAGAATGTTAATTATTTTTACCCAATGTTCATATTGAAATGATTTAGAATTTCATGATTAACATATTGTTTTATCTTTGATATGTTTGTTCAGAATGGTTTTCCATAGAATAAATAGGGAAATTGAAGTCTGAAGGCACCGAGAGGATGATATCTTTCTGAATACACAACTTAGAATGGTTTGAATTGGAAACAAGAGTTTGGGATAGTAATTGATTATTTTATAAAGGCTCTAAATAGTGGTGCAATCCATGCAAGATAATTACCATATCTACCAAGAAAACATGACGATTGTGGAACATTTTATGAGGTAACCCCATAATTGTTTAGTGGATATTTTGACCTAGTGGTGGATGAAGGGTGGATTAAATCACTTGAAATGATATTTTATGTCTTGGGGTGTTTAGATAACCAAAAGGATAGAATTTTTATTTTCCATTTTAAGGTGAAGCTGACCTATGCTTTTCAACTATCAAGAATATCTCAAATAGAGAGGCAATTAATTCCTTGGAATGAGATGAGTTTTATAATATTTTCATTGAAAAATATTTTTCTTAATGGTATTTGACGTTGGATGGAAAATATATTAATTTAATTAAAAAACATGAGGAAGATTCAAAGGTCGTGTATGATGAAAAGTTTTCCTAACTAGAAAGGTACACTAAAAATATTATTAAAGATCGTGATATAAAAATCAATAATTTGTAATCAAGATTGAAGCCAATATTCCAATGGGTATTGGCCTCTGGATAATTAAGAAGTTATGAAAAACTTGAATAATGTTTTTAGAGTGTAGAAATGGAGTGTTTGATGACCACATGTACTTTGAAAACAATAATCAGAAGAGGTATATATGGAAAGTAATGGGTAAAAATATATCAATGAAAACTAATGGTAAAAATTTTCAGTTTTTAGATTGTGAGAAGAGTGTTAAAAAGCACCATGGAGAATTTCTCACTGAAACTGGGCAGTGTTTTCGATGTGGTATGTTTTGACATATGGTATGAGATTGTAAAAAAAAATGATCATAATATTAATCATGATAAAGAAACTATAATAATTTTTAAATGCGGTGAGACTAGTCAATTTGAAAATGATTTCCTAAAGAAAGATTCGAATGATGGAAAGTAATCATATTATAAGTAGAAAGGTGAAATGAGATCTTTTACAACACTGTCAGCATATGTCGTTCCATCAAATGAAGCAATATCTTGTACATTGTTTGTTTACTCAGATTTTACTAATGTATTGTTTGATTGTGGGTATATATATTACTATATATCTAAGATATTTTCTTCCAAATTTGGAATTTCACCTCAATAAATGAAGCCAATGTTTATGGTTAAAACACCAAGGGGAAATCATATAGTAAAAATCAATTATAAGAATCTTCCTGTTGTCATCTTTGGAAATACATTATCTAAAAACCTTGTGGTTTTTTCCTTAGTAGAGTGTGATGACATTCTTGGTATGAACTGGGTTTCAGTTTATCATTATATGATTGATTACAATGCTAATGATGTTTTTTGTAAAGTGTTTTAGTTTTTATACAAGAATGAACCCATATAATTAATAACATACCAAAAATCATAGAAACCGTTAAAAGATAGAAATGAATGTTATATTGCTTATAATGTTGAAAATAGGGGAACCATTTAGATTAATGTTGTACCTTTGGTACAAAAATACCTTAATGTTTTTCTAATGAGTTGGAATTTTTTGAAACTAATTAGAAATTTTATTTTAATATATCCTTTGTTCATGATGCTAATCCAACTTCAAAACCCCCTTATCAAATGGCTCAAGTGGAACTTCTTGAATTGAAAAATCAGTTGGAGGAGTTTCTTGATAATGGATTCATTCTTCCTTGCATGTAACCATGGGGTGCTACTTTTTTCTTTGTTAAAAAGAAATATATTTACATGATAATTTGGGTTGATTATATATATTTTAATAAAATTTCTATTATGAATAAGTATTCATTGCCTTATATCTACGACTTGTTTGATCAGCTCCATATTGCATAGTATTTTTCCAAGACTAACTTCATCTTTGGGTACCATCGACTGAAGGTGAAGGTGGATGGAATACCAAGTATATATTTTCATACTATATATTGGAATTATGAGTTTGTTTTTATTCCTTTTGGTTTGAAAAGTTCCTCTACAGTATTCATGGATCTTATGAATAGAATATTCCATGAATATTTGGGTAAGTTTGTTGTTATTTTTATTGATTATATTTTTGTATTTTCAAAAAAAATATGAGGATCATGATAAAATTTTAATGACTATCTGGAAAATTCTCAAAGAAAAAAAGATATAGGGAAAATTTAGAAAATATAATTTTTGTTTGCAATATATTTATTATCCTAGTGACATTGTAAATAAGTGTGGAATAATAGTTTATCCTTCCAAAACAAAAGTGGTTGATGCATGTCAAAGACCTACATATGTTATAGTGATTCATAGTTTTCTTGAATTAGTAGGTTATTACAGACAATTTGCTAACAAATTTTTAGTGTTATCTGAACCTCTAACTAAGTTAACAAAAAATGGTTTAAATTTATTTGGATATAAGAATGTGATGTTTGTTTGTTGGAACTAATAAAGACATTGGTGAATGCTCCAGTTTTGGCCCTACCTTCTAGAAATTGTGGATTTGTCATCTACAATGATTCTTCATTGAAGGGGCATGGTTGTGTTCTGATGTACAATGATGAGGTAATTTCATAGGATTCATGAAAACTAAAACTTTATGAGTTAAATTATCCCACACATGACTTGAAATTAATTTTTGTGGATTTTTCTATGAAAATTTATAAAAAAATTTTATACAGAAAAATTGTGAAATAACTGCTTTCCATAATCGTGGGAAATATATATTCAATTAAATGGAAATAAACATGAGAAAGAGAATATGACATTAACTAATAAAGGATTATTATTTCATGAATATTTAATATCATATAAAACTAAAAAACATGGATGATTCCTTGAGTCAAAAACATTATTCACTATTTATAATGTTACATTTGGAACAAGATCAACTAGTTAATGATTTGAAGAATTTTTTCATGGAAGTTATTAGTATAGGGAACTCATCTTTATTATTTTCTGTGATTGTGTATTCATCTCTATCATATTGAATTAATCAAACATATAGGAAATACTGTGAGTTACGTAAGATGGTATAATTTTTTAAAATGGGTAAGTTACCAGAATTTACCATTGATAAAAATTGTGTTTTATTATTTAGAAAGAGTTTATGTGTGCCTTTTGATTCCTAGATAAGGAATGAATTTTTGTACGAAGTTCATAATTATCCATTTTTAGTTCATCTTGGATGTAAAATATTTAAAAATACATTCAGTAGTATTACTGATGGGCTTTAAGGAAAAGAGATATTGCAAATTTCAGTGTGAAATGTTTACATATGAATAGGTTACAGCATAGCGACAACTATCAAAGGGGTTGTATCACCCATTTCTAGTTCCATAGTTGAAATGGGAATGTATATCCATGGAATTTATGGTGGGACTACCAACGATGTCTTGAGGTAATAATGTGATTTGAGTTATTGTTGATCAGCTAACTAAATTTGAATATTCCCTTTTTATTTGTGACATTATGCATTTGTATATTTACTCTCAACTATAAATAAAAGACATTGTAAAGTTAAATAGGGTTCCCCTTTAAATTGTATCTTAATGTGATTTTAGGTTCACTTCTATCTTTTGGAAATACATTCACAAGTTGTTAGTTACTTAATTAAATTTTAGCACTGCTTTTCATCCTCAATCTGATGGATAGTCCAAGAGAAAAATTCATACATTACAGGATATTCATCAACCTCCTTAAATGGAATCTAGGGATGTAGTGATCAACATATTTCTTTAGTTTACTTTTCAAATAAAAAAATTTTCATTCTAGTATAAAAATGACACCTTTTGAGTCATTATATTAGAAGAAGTATCGAACTTGGTCTTTTTGGGAATATATTAGGGAAAAGATGTTGATGGAACAGAAATTAGTAGAGAAAATGGATAATAAAATGAATATGATCCGAAAACTCATGAGGAAAGCTAAGAACGTATAGAAAAGTTATGCATATAAAAGAAGGAAATAGTTTTCTTTTGAGGCAGGTGATTATGTTTTCTTTAAAATCTTGTTTTGAAAAAGAGTTATGCGTTTTGGGATGAAACGAAAGCTAAGGACATGGTTTATTAGACCATATGAAATACTGAAAAAAGTTAGACCAGTCTCCTACTGAGTATCTTTGCCTGTTAGTTTATCTCAGGCATGCAATTTCTTTCATATTTCGATGTTGAGAAACTATGTGTTAGATTCATCTCATAATATGAGACCAGAAGAAGTTACTTTAGAGGAGAATCTTTTTTATAAAGAGAAACATATTCATATTCTTGATCGCATAGAGAAAGTTTTGAGGAATAAGGTAATCCACTAGGTTAAGGTTTTGTAGAGATACCACATGGTTGAAGAAGAAAAATGGGAATTTGAAAATGCTATGAGGGAAAAGTAACCACATTTATATAATAAGTGAATAAAATTGTAAGGACCCAATTCCAGAAAAGGGTGGAAAATGTAACAACCCAGTTATTTATAGAATAATTTTATTATTTTTATTAGTAATTGAATAGTAACTCTTAAAATAAAAATTTATTACATGGGAATTTATTTTAAAATAATAATTTTTGAATTATAGGATTTTAATTTACAAAAAATTATTTTATTTATGAATTGATAATGTTACAATAATTGTATTCTGAATTTTTGAGAATTTTATTAAAAAGATTATTTTTTTTAGAATAGTAAAAATCATTGTTTTTTATAAAATATGGTATTTTTTGAAATCCTAATGACATAATTTTGATATAAAATATATTAAATTTTTTGAGTTACATAATTATGATTTTATAAGAGTAATTTTGTACATAAATAATTTTGAACATATATGTTATAATTTATTTCATGATAGGTATAAAAATTATTTTCAGTGCCGATGTAGTGCCTACACTGTATTGAAAATATCAAATTTCTTTTTTTATAAATAATAAGTGAGTGATAAACATTATTTTGAAGACTAATTTATTAAATATTAGGTATTATTGTTTTTTTAGATTTTAATTTTTAATTAAAATTTTATATAACATTAATCTTATACAAATTATTTTGTAATTAATGTGAAGGGAAAGAAAACATAAAATTAAAAATTAACGATTTAGTTAAAAAATGTATAATGAATGCATATTGAATTTTACTTTGAAATTAATTAATATATTTTTATGTTATTAATTTATATTCAAATTTTATATATTAAATAATTAATATTAATTCTTATGCAATGTTGATTCAGTGCTTGTGCAATTAGAAGAAAAATTAATAAAATATTTTTAATTAAAATTATAATAATTACAAAATGACCAATATTTGGCCTAAATATTTTTATATGTGATTTTTATACAATTATATTCTTTAGAATTTATTTTGGTACATTTTGGACCCATAATATGAACTATATGACCTTCTATCATATTTTATTCAAAATCAATTCAAGGTTTTTACATTATAATCTTCATTTTGTTTAACATTTTTAATATGAGGTTTTCTAGAAATTCAATATAATAACGATAGGTATTTCAAAATATAATGGAATTATATTTATAATCAAAAATTATTTTTTATTTTTAGGTAATAAATAAGAAACCTTAATGGATTCAACATTTATGATGTAGTAATTTTTTAATTAATGAATAAATTAAATTAACTACGTTAAAAATAATAAAATAAATATAATTTGATATTTTTATCTTAATTAATGATTTCAAAAGATTAATATGACTAGTCAATGATATAACATAAAATTATGAGTTTTAAACCTTGTTTTGATGTGTTTAATGTCATAATTATGAATAGTTTTTATTTTGAAAAGAAATATTTTTCAGGAATAAAATAGTTTATTAAATTATTTAAAAACTAAAAATATATTGAAAAATTACAAAAATGATGAGATTAATTCTAAAATGTAATCACTTTTATTGTTAGGACTTCTTTAAGTTTTAAACACTATAATAATTTAATTATATTTTATTAATTTTAGAGATTCATATGTTACCCGTTACCACAATTATAAAATGAGGCCCCCTCCATTACAAATTTTCAACACATAAAGCCATATTGATAAAATAAACTATACTAAATTTCCTCCTCCTCATCCATTTAATCATTAGTGAGATCATGGTATCACAAAAATACCACATACATGAGCCATAAAGATGGTCTCAAGGAGGAATTTTCAATAAGTTGTGTTCTTTTTTCTTCTCTTTTAATTTTTTTAACTTATACCTTATCCCCACCTCTTATCCAATGTTTCATGAATACTCTAGTGTCACATATATATTGGAGTGTTGTTGTGTTTATGGTATATTCATCATAAAATATATCATACTATCCGTTCATTCTTATGTAACGAAATTGTTGTCCCTGATGCGTCAATTCACCACCTTCGTGGGCGATGAGTATTCATTATTTTGAAATCATGGACATTTTAAATTTAAATGTGATTGTTTAAAATAAAATAAATATATATATGTTTTCACTTATTTAGTTTCCATTCAATTTTATATAAAAATCCATTAAAAACCAAACATAGAATCCATGTAAATAACACACACAAAATAATGTAAATAACAAAAAATTATTAATAAATCAGTTGAATGATGTTATTAAACGATCATATAAGGAGTCATAAAAATATTTTTTTTATCTATAATATTAATAACACTCTTTTGACGATTATAAATTAATTTTAAACATGTTTTATGCTAGAAAAAACACAAGGTATGAGAATTATTAACCCAATTTACATTCTTTGGGTTTACCTTCTACTTCATTAATTATGTCCTATTAAGATTAATTGTGTGATTAATTTTGTTAATATAATTTTCATTTTTTGTATTTATAGTCTATACACATATTCAATTATTTAAACTAATTCTCACATAAATTATAAGATATTTCTAAGGGGATTTTCTTTAAAAATCATCATTTTAATTTTATTTACAAAATTACAAAGCAATGTTTTTATTAAATAATTCATGGTTTGTCATTATGTTATAATTATTATTATTTTTTATGATGAAGGATGGGGCATATATCTCCCTCCAATTAATTGGGTATGTGTATGTTGGAGGTCGACTGTATGGTTACTCCATGTGTAATTACGATGGTTAAACCATATGGTAGCCAAGACGGTTACTTTATAAAGTATCCATGAGGGTTAAAAATAATAAGGTAGTCACGAGGGTTAAAATATTAAGTATGTAATGCCCCAAGATACCTTTATATTTTCAATTTTGTTTTCTATGGTTTTTTTGGAGATATCATGTTTCAAAAACTAATTATATAAGACTTGTTAAGTATACTAGGTCAAAAACCCTAGGGGTGTAAATTAGGGTAGGACAGATTAAAACTACTACCCATAAGATCATTTTTCATCATAAAAAACACACTTCCCTCTTTCTACCATATAAATATATGATCCAAAAATAAAACAACCATATGAAAAATTGATTTTCATTAGTTCACCCTCATTGGGCTACGTCCACGTAGATTACAATGACAATGTATTGATTTACCAAATCCACTAGATATAGCTACCAATTACATATTTTGAGCATGATCACTTCTATTCCTAAGATCACTATGTTTATAAGATTTTGGTTCTGGTTACTTCATTCACAAGGATCACTCCCTATGTGTCTTTCTCTATCTCTTTGTCAGTGGAAATGATCACCATCTTCCTATTCCTTTTCTCAATTCTATTTGAAGGGATCCAATCATGGATTTTGATCTTATTGGTCAATCCACTTCATGATTTTTCACATCCAAAACAATATATAGATTCCATGACAAAGTCTATTTTCACCCAAAAATGAATTCAAGTTTTCCGAATAGTATTAGTTTGCAGAACTTACATTCATGAATTGTTTATGTACCTTCATGAACAACCTTTTACCTCTATGAACTATGCTACACCATGTACTGTGTATTCCTTGCAGATGACCTATTATTTGTACCACTTCTGTGAATTTATTCTACTAACTGTACCTACATACCACTTCCTCCTATTTCCTTCACATACCGCATATGCTTCCATGAACTGCTTCAGCCCATGGACCTCTTCTTCATCGAAGAACCATTTTGCTTTTATGGACACCCAGTTTTGAGGGCTTCATAGCCTCAAAAAACACTTTAGGAACATTTTTTGTAAACTCATACTTTAACAGAATCCTCCTCGCGAACTACATCACATTCAAAAAATTATCCCCTGAGAACAACTTCCTGACATCCCTGAATTTTGGGAGAAAAGTTTTTTTCTTTTGAAAATAACTCTCTCTTAAATGATGCGATTAGTTCTCATTATATAAGAAAATAGATCCTCATAATATTCTAATATGAGATACTGAAAATTTCTATGTTCTACAGCCTTCACCACATACTCCTCAGTCCTCAAACCATTTTCTTTAACCAGTCCATATTACACATTGACTCTCTACTGCGGTTGTTATCTTCCACAAGAGTATCCTTTCATAGCTCTAAAATTCACTGCATCAATTTCACCAACGATGTGCCATCATGCATACCACAATCCCACCGCAAACCATTTTCCTCCCACTAACTACAAGTCTTTCTGTAAACTGTGAGCCTCCCAGCAAACCATCTTCATTCAATGTATTGTCCCTCATATGAGGTTCATGTACCATGATTCATGGTCTACATACCACTCCTATGCCTAATCCTTAAATATCCAATTTCCAAAAGTTATTCTTTATACCAAATTTTTCAATCCACAAACTATGGTTAGTGGTCATCATAATGTGTACTAGTATACGAAAATGCTAAGAGGACACTTTGAGGGATTTTTCCACACAATACCACCCTTTGGGTTTCTTCACAACTCTATATAATTTGATACTTTATTGATGATTATTCCATATTCTATCATCATTCCCCAATTTTCATTATGATCATGATCATAGATTTACACAAAAAACAATCTAATCCCACATTAAAAATTCTAGTATTTGGAAACCAGAGTATAATTAAAATTCCATCAATGAATCACTTCATTTCACTCCAAAAAAATAACTCTTCTGCTTTCATCACGAACCATAGATATTACGATGTATATTCATTGATCGATAACTTATAAAATTGTTAGATTTAATACTCCCCAATGTCACTGTTCTCTCTAAAAGCATTAAATCCCCCTATCTCACTACTTCACCTGTCAGATTCTTCCCATGTCATGAATAAGAAATTTTCCCCTTTCTAATATCCCTAATTTTCCACCATTTGTATATGAATGCAAAGGCCATTCCTTTGATGTCTTCTATAGGGTTAGGAATATAAATGATCACATTTAAGAAAAAAACCATACCTTAGAGAGAGGGGGATCCACATCCACACTTTTTGAAGTGCAGGGAGTTGACTAGACTCCAAGAGCCAGTCGATGTCTCTCCAATTATGATTTGGGTGAGGAATTTTACATAATATCTTCAACTTGTTGTTCTATAGGCACATACTCTAAATTCAAAATCACTTTCTCTACCTTATCCTTGATAAAATTATATATCATCCCAATTTTATATTTCCTTGAATGATGGATTGTATTTTTTTCTAGGGTTTATGGCTCTTGAATTATCACAATGGATTCTGATAAAAGAATTCATATCAACTCCCATATCATCAAGAAACCTCTTCATCCACAATAGATGAGTGTATGATTGATTTTACATAATATACTAAGCTTCTACAGTGGTTAATGAAATGAAATCTTGTTTCTCACTATGATTTGTCATTATATATCAAACCAAAATCCACCATTCTCCTATTGTACCGAATTATTTATTTTTACTAAAAGAATGTGGCTTTCGTTGGAATTTCTTTGATACCATACTACTTAGCACGTGAAAAAAACATTTGTTCATGTTTCTGTTATGTTCAACAAGATTCCAATGATCAGCATGCATTCTATATCATTATCCTTTTTCCCATTATCATCCCAATAAAGTTTCATCTAGGTAGCTACCAAAGTCCTCATATACTAGGAATTTTCAACTCCAAATCTCCGTAAAACCTCCTTGGAATATTTTTATTGAGAAATAAATGATACATTTTTTCTTGTGTCACCTCTAAACCTAGGGAAAACATCAATTCACCGATCATTGACATTTCAAACACACCATTCTTGAATTCAAAAAATAGTCTTCATTGAACATCATCTGATCCACTGAATATTATTTCATCAACACACACAAACACCGTCATTATTTTATTTCTTTCATTATTGACAAATAATTTTTAATCAACTCCACCACTCTGGAAGCTGAGATTCTTCAAAAACTGATATGGCCTTGAATACCATGCTCTTAGGGAATGTTTCACACAATATAAAGACTTCATCATCCATAAAAATATGTTATAATATTCATGAATGATAGAACCATCTAGATTCTAAATATATACTTCTTCTTACAGAACCCCATTTAGAAATACTGACAATATATCCATCTGTAAAAAATTAAACATTCATTGCACTGTTATGGCCACAAATAGTCTTGTTGTCTCTAACCCTGAAAATGATGAAAATGTTTCTTCAAAATCGATACATTCTATCTAAGAGTACCCTTTTTATACTAGTCATGATTTAGTTTGAATAAAAAATCCAACATTATTCAACATGTTACAAAATAGTCATTTCTTCCCAATGACATTCTGGTTGGTTGGTCTTGAAACAATCTCCCATATCTGATTCTTCTCAATTAGATCAAGCTCTTCATTCATTGCCTGATCCAAATTCATATTACCAAAAGATTCATCAATACATTTAGGCTATTCCTAAGTTAAGTATGATTCTAACTGTATAGTCTTCAACCTCATCTACATTAGAACCTTCTGATCACCAATTATGTTTTGTCTATCAATTTAAAATCTTCCCTTATGTCTTTTTTTGATACTGAATTTTTCCCATCCTATTAATTAAATAAATAATATTTTGAATCAACCTATAGAACTAGGGAATATTGTAAACTTTCTTTCTCTTCGTCATTATCTTTTGGAGACTGATCATGTATTTGTACAATATTATTCTCATTCTCTATTATATTTACATCATGAATTTCAACTACCTTTCCTAGCTGATTTTTGAAGCATTTATATGATTTTATTTTATTTCAATAGCCAAGAAATATCCATTCATATACATGAGATTAAACCTTCTTATGTTTCTCTTTATTAATAATGAAATACATACTATCAAAGTTTCAATACTACTTCAATGATGGATTCATTCCTTACCATAGATCATATGCAACCTTCTCTTCTTTCAGACTTGGAAACACTCTATTTGATGTGTAGAATGTTGTCATTACTGGTTCTTTATAAAATTCCTCTTGAAGGTATTTATTAGTGAGAATTGTTCATGAATGGTTTTGAAAATCCAATTTCATCTCTCAACTACTCTATTTTTTTGGATTTTTTACTATTGAAACATGTTTCCTTAACCCATGTTTCATGGGATAATCCTCTACTTGTTAATTTGGGAACTCTGTTCCATTATGTGTTTGGATCTTCATGATTTTTTTGACCTAGAATAGTTTAAACTTTCCATTGATATATTTTCATGAAACTTAATAGCTCATACTTGTGTGTAATGATTGATACCCACGCCATTATTCTATAATCATGAATGAAGAGAACATAATATCTCCTCCTATCAACAAATGTTGGTGAAATTTTTCAACAAACATGAATATGAACTATCCCAAGAAATATTGTTGACCTCTGATACTTTTCTTTATATTTCATTTGAATGATCGTCCGTTTTTGTAAGGCATCACACATATGGGTACAATCACATGATAATCAAGGGATATCTTGAGCATAATCATATTTCACCAAATATTACAATGATGTTTAGCTCACAAGGACAAGACGTTTATGCCATAAGATATTGTATTTTTCCTTGGATAGAAAGTATATATCTCCTTCTTGAATCATGCGGTAGATATTAACTTTTTTACACTTTCCCTATAATAAAACAACACCATCATTTTCCATCATGACACATAATTTAATGGAAAATTTTATGTCATGTCTTGAGTCACACAATTGAATTACACTTAATATGTTGTGACTAATTCCTTTAAGAACCAAGAAATCTACATGTCTCATGTATTTTCCCCAGAATATTTCTTTCATAGATAGAATAATTTTGTACCCTTCATCATTACTAAATTGTATGATACTTTATTTATCCTTCCAAATTCCCATCACCAGATCCTTGTTTACTATCCTTTGTGTGGTTCATCCACTATCAATGATTTATATCCTTGTCCAATCTGTTGCCTTGAATGAAATTTATAAATCCAATCCTTACTCATATATTTTCATTTTGATCCATGATTTTTACATCATTCCCAATATGACTTGATACTCTTGACATTAATCAGAATACAATGGACCTGCATCATCTTGTACAGAAGAAAATTGATTTTGGATTTCTAGCTCATTTGATGATACATTTGTCTGCTGATTATAACCAACCTCAATCTAATTTCACACATTTCCTTGTATTGTTGATGCCTAGTATCTTTACATGTGATAGAATCATCCACTCCATAAATAGTTACCATCAAATGATGACCTAGAATGTTGAGCTCTATATGTCTGCCTTTTTGGTAATGTCCCATTTGGTACCTATTTTCTATGGAACGAACATTTTTTAGAGTCCTATATTTCCATAACAATAGCATATTATTTTGGGATACATTCATGTTTGAAAATACTACACCACTAGTTATACCATGGAGTCTCTGAATCTTACAATTCTTCTTCATATCCAAACCAATCCTCAATCTCAATGTAGGTGCTTTTAGTATAACATAAAACATTACCGATTTCTATTTTTAAAAAATCATCAGTGTAGCCTTATCATTTGGATTTGACCATTTCTTCTGTTGTGTTGGATAGATATGCTCCACTTTTATCATTTCTATTTCCTCCATTATCTATCATCTCAATGATGTTCTGTGACTCAACAATTCTTTTTGATCTTTAACACCTCATCACAGACCTATCAATTACTCTAGATGTTTTTCGATAAATTTGATTTGATCTTTTATATTTTCAACAAAATCGTCAATTTATCTTTCATGATCTTAAAATTTGATTTTGTAGTTAATAATCTTAACTAAACTGTCTGTCATTGAAGACTTCCATTTTTAAATTTCATCATTCATCTAAGAATTATCTTCTCCTTGAAAGTGTATGTAAACTTTGGCATCATGAACCACTTTGTTGGATTTATTTATTTTAGCTTCCAAACAGTGATATTTTCAATAGATGATTCTAATTCAACTTGATGGTCAACTCTTACATCAACTTATCCTTCTTCATTTTCGCTTTATTATTTTTATATATAATTTCTGACAACTGTCACCAAAGTATCTACATCATGATCTTTATTTTCTTCCAACTCTTGTGCCTCAAATTCTTCTAAACATTTGAATTCTTTTAAAAGAAGATTATTTTTTTGAATAACTTTCTCATAAAACTTCTCCTACATTTCACATCAGATGAATACTTATTTTGGGGAATTTCATCATTATCTTTATCATCATATTCATTCTTCTTAGGACACATTGCTGTAAAATGTTTATTCTTTCCACATCAAAATAATGCAAGTGGATGTTTACCTTTGAATATTTATCTTCATCTTTGTAGATTTTAGGAGATAAATGACACTACATCAGGAAAATATTATTCTACATTATTATCTTCAACAGATAGATTCTTCATGTCCATGAATGCAACATATTGAGACTTACCCTTTTCCACAACATCATTATCAAGATTTCTCATTTCAGATGTAATATGAGTATTGTGAATTTTATGAAATGTTAGATCTTTATGGTCCTTTAATTCCAATAAAAAAATCATCAGATTAAACTGACCTGGCTGTTTTCTTAATATGAGGGTTATAATCATTATATCATAAATTATTTCTCCAATACCACGCATGACATCCGCAACAACATTCAGCTTATCAATTAATGTATCAATAGAATACATATGGTGCATTCCGAGATCCTCATATTTGTATTATGGAACTCACAGCTTTGATTCAATGACTTATCAGTCACGGTCATAAATATTAATCAAATTGTATAACATAACATGTTATAACTTACATGACTTCACCTTTGTATACATTTTATTTGATAGGAATCCCCCTAATATAGTGATCCCTTTTGTAGAAACATCCTATTCCCTTCATTCAACCTCTAATAAAGCATCAGTGATGATATTGTATGATATCCCATGCTTAGCTACTATAAAGACATCCACTACTAATGGTAAAATTTAGTGTTGTATTCAATTTTCCCATTTTGTAAAATTGTTTCCATCAAAGATCATAATCCCTTTGTGATTGACAACCTTAATTTATTTTACTGAGGGTGAACAACTAACTTTCATCATTTCCAAATGATACCAATCATTGGGTCCAGTATATCAAATAACCTGAGGTGGGGGGGTGAATCAGGGTATGGTAGACTAAAACTAAATCCCCTTTGGATCTGGTTTTTTCATTAACAACAATTCTTTCTTTCTCCTGTAGAAATATATGAACATAAATGAAATCATACACAAGAAACAAAAATTTTACCTGGTTCACCCACACTGGGATAAGTCAAAGGGGCATACAACAGGGATGTGATGATGTACCAATTCCACTAAAGATAACTACCAATTACTCGGTTTGGTCAAGATCACATCTATGCCTATTATCACTACCTTTTCAATATTTAGGGTCTTTTTATAGCATTCCCTTGGGTCACTACATGTGTCTCTTTCTCTGGCTCACTATTTATAGAAAGGATCACTGTTTCCCTCTTCCATCACTCAATTAATTTGGAAGGGATCCACTAATATGTAATGGACTAGTATGTTCCTATATTTTCATGAAATAATGCATCCTCAACTGTAGATAGATGCTCTATTGAAGTCACATTTTTCACCCATAGATGAATTCCAATTTTCTGTACACTTTTATTTTGCATAAATTACATTCATGAACTGATAAAGTCACTTTATGAACAACCCTCTTCAATCTGCAAATTGTGCTAAATCATTTACCATGTATTCCTCACATATCACTTCTTCTTCATACCTCCTTCACAAACTACCTCTACAAACCAGTTCCACGTACCACCTCCTTGTATAGCCTTCACTTCAGCAGACCGATTCTACCAGTCAACCACTTCTTCTTTCATGAAACATTTCTCATTCATGGAAAATTTTCATTATTATGACTTAGATCTTGTAAAAACACCTTCTTGAACCATTCGTGTGATCTCTTTCTCCTTTTGCGGAGTCCTCTTCATGAACTACTTTTCCTTCACATAATTCTCCATCATGAACCTCTTTTGGACTCCACTATATTCATAGATCAATGATGTTTTATTATGAAATTCACTATTATTTAAATGATCGTAATAATGATCCTTATATAGAAAAATATATTCATATTATCTCCTAATATGGAATACTCAAAATTTTGATGTGGTATGGCCTTCACCACATACTTCTCCTTCTGTGATCCATTTTCCTTACGCAGTCTGCATACATCCATCACCCTCAATGGTGGCCATTATCTTCCATGAAAAAAATCCATTCATGTCTCCAAAAATCACATCCCTAATTTCACCAATGAGACACCATCACATGTTCTACAATCCTTCCACAAACCATTTTCCTCCTGTAAACAACAAGACTTTTCGCAAACCATGAGAGACCCTGTGATCCATCTTCTCTTTGCAAACCATACCTCTTACACGGTCTGTATAACATGCTTTATGGTCTGCATTCCACTTATATATGGAATCCTTACTTTTCTAATATACAAAAGTCGTTCTATATACCACCTTTTTCATTCCGTGAACTATGGTTCGTAGTTTGTGAACACTTTACCCCTGTGTAAAAATATTCTTTTTTGAAAAACCAAACTCCAACTTTTGAGACAAAAAAACATGGAAAACACTTGGATAGTGTTCCACCTTGAAACCCCAAATTGGAAAAATTAACCAATATAATTTTTGGTCATCTGGCTTTTTCAACAAACAAAATTCCACCAAAAAATACGAAGGGGGCACATTAAGGGATTTTTTACAAACAATACATTATGGTTATGAAGGGTTTCTCTATGAAAATGATTTCATTAGTTAATAAATATTCATGGAATAATGGATTTTATCATTTTTTTATATCACTTACTGAGAATTATGCTCATCCCATGTTTTAAAATTTTGTTCACATAGTTTAAGGATGGGTATTAGAAAAGGATAATCTAAGATGAATGTTGTGAAGACTTTTCATGAAAATGATTTCATGATTTATTTGAAATTTTTTTATTATAGATGAAATGGGTATTGTTTTATTAGTACCGACTTTGTATTGTTGTCCCTGACATTCTGAAACTTTAATCTGAAAAGACCTTTGGGAATGTAAAAGGTCAATTAAAAAGAAATTTACTAGATTATGTAATTTTTATGGAGAGGTCCTTATATTTAGTTTCATTATAAAAGATAATGATCACTTACATTTTATGCCCTAAAAATTAATTGATCTCTCTAAATAGTAAATATAAGTTACAAATATTTATCTAATTAAATTTTCTTGAATATATAAAATATTTAAATGTTATAAATGTACCCTTAGTCATAAAAGTGAGCATGATCTAGTATATTACTTAATTTCTAGTAAAAAACTAAAACAATTATTCAAATTAGAAAATATTTCTATATATATATCCTTTAATACATAAATATTAATAATAAATATCCCATTGGAATAATTAAATAAATGGAGTGATGTCATTAAACAAATTTCATGTTATATGTTCAATCATTAATAAGTGGTATTGAAAAATAAAAAACTATAAATTATAGATATAGAAAATCTAGAATATAATACGGAAATTTCATTCCATGAAGTGAATATCTATATATTTTAGAAAAAATCATTAGTAAAACTATATTTTTTATTTGATTATAATTTCAATCTAATGAAATATAAATAGAAGGGTCCTAGTATCTATAAATATTATATTTTTTTTAAGTTATGATATTTTTTCTTTAAGGTATGTTTTTTTTATTTTCTCATTTTAAGTCCCTTAATTTTTCAAATATGTGGTTTCCATGATCATGAAGAGGGGTGGGGTGTTCTAGGAGTTTGGGACACAGATGAGAAAAAAAAGCAATTTCATGGAATGGGACAGGGTTTGTTCATGGTTAGTGCATACCGTGTAGAGAATCCTAGGTAGCATATAGCCTTGTATAGATGCCAGAACATGGTTAACGCATAGGTAAGCTAACCATAAATAATTTCCTAGAAAATATGAAAAGGGATGATTTTGGATTTTATAATATGTACTATTTGCGTACGGTTTGGAAAACCATACTATTAATCCATGCGACCCAGTAAAGTTGATAAATTTTCAAAAATGGCATTACGGTAATTTTAAGGCTCACTCACTATTTCCTCCTAATCTTCTCTCCAAAAACCATGTGAGGAACCAAATCTTCCATGAGCTCTAAAGGTTGATTCTCTGTTATTCCTTGATCATTTGGAGTGTTTTTGGTTGATGATTTAAGATCCGAGTAACTGTTATCCATCTCTTATATCTTTTTTTGGTTTATGGTTTTGATTCATTACCCATCTTCTATTGAAGACCCAAAACCCTTCTTTTCTAGTGATATAAAGGTTGATGCATCAAGGTTTTGTTGAATTATGATCTAAGTCATCAATTAAGAGTACACTCACCAATGTATTCAAGGTAGTTGGCCAACATGTTATATCCCATAGATTATATTTATATTTTTGTGTTTATGGTTTTATTATTATTCTCTTCTGATGAGTTCTATGTTCCATTGATAAGATGTTGGCTATTGGGTGTTAAAAAATCAATTTAACTCCTCATGATCTCCATGGGATGTATGAATGATGACTTGACTAAGTTAGGGCCACCCATGGGGTACGCCAACCCTTCCGAATGGGGCTGATGAAAATGTAATATGTGAAATTAACAAGTGTTTACATATATCCCCAGATGAATGTGTTAATTAGATAATCTAATGTTTTATAAATTATTATGTATTTATGTTTCCATTGTGGATAATGGATAAGGGTTTGTTTGGTTAGAGTTTAGATGGGTTAAATGGGATTAATGGGAATATGTTAAGGAATTACATTTATAGTCGAATATACTTTGTGATATAGCCATGGGTAACTAGAAATGGGGTTAAACGGTTATGTGTTATAAATGATAAATTTTTTAATGGATATTTTAATAATATTTATTCACCTTTATATTATATAATTTTTAGGCTTCTAATGATATTTTTTATTCTTGGTTACAATGTGGTTGTTGTGGAGAATGATAATTAAGAATGTGCACATGGTTTTCTAGATTGGGGGTATAGACAAGATATTCTATGCTCATGGGTAGTGTTTTACTGAAGTTCTAAAATCCACCCTCTAAATGCACATGTCGGGGAAGGGGACGATGTTCTATTTCCCTAAAAATTGCATTCCACCCAGATCAAGGATTTGAGGTGAGGATAATGGGGTTATTGTGCTGTGTTTTCTTGTGAGATAGGACTTAATATATTCTCATTTTCTTCTAGAACATTGATCAATCCTTATCAATTGAACACATGAAAATGGGTGAACTAATCCATGATATTATTAAGTATTGAAACTGGTTTTAATGGTTTTGTTACATAAATAAACATAACCTAGAAATGCCTATTGAACTATTTTCTCTTTACATGCCATTATTTTCATACTCTCATGTATTATCTACTTGGATGGATATTTTGTAGACACCATTGGTGGTGGCCTACTGAGTTTTACTCACACTCTGATAGGGTCGTTGTTGGGTACCTGAGTAGATTTCATGCTCGAAGTTCTACACAAGGGAAATTTCCATATGCAAGGGAGTTGATTTGGACATGGGACATGCATGGGGGAGATTCTATACCTAGAATCTTGACAATTTTGGGGATTCCACATATTTTCATTCTCTTTGGGTTTTTTATTTGGAAATGTAACAAGTAATGACGTATTTATAGTTGGATATGTTTGTACCCATATTAGGTGTTGGTTATTTATGCATGTTATTAGTTGTTTCATTTTATTCCTCTATTTAAATTGTGATTTGCTATGGATTAATTTCTTAAGGATGGTATAGTCTCCCCACATGACATATTAGACCCTCACTACTAGTTGTAAACCTATGAAATATGGGGAGGAGTGCTTGAGGACATGTGGAGGCCCAGCCTCGGGCACATGTTTAGTGGCTTCCGTTATGGGGAAGTTATAAAATGGTATCAGATGACGTTAATTAACTACTTTCTATTTGGGGATGGTAGACGGGATATTAGAACAGTGTCGGGCCTTGGTAATAATTTCGTTCATGGGATTATCTAACCCATGTATGAGGGAAAATCCAAGCCACCCCAGGTTGGAATTTTTTTTCTTATTGTGTGTTATTACATTTAATGATATTTCACTATGGGGTGATGCATATGTGGTGTGAGGTAATAATTTTATGATATTTTTCCAATGGATGGAATAGAAAAAGGTTGTTCCTTCATGCATCATTCTAGAAACCTATGTATATAAGTGACATGCATTATAGTACATGGGACTGGTGTGTGGGACACAGAGGGTAGAATGCATTCAACATTCTTAGATGTGGTACAAATTGTCACTTACGAAATAATAGAAATGGGTTAAAAAGGGAGAAATAAGATAAACAATAATTAAGGAATTATTCTAGATAAATGGTGGTATATGAAATAAAATGTTATTTTAGTAAGTTTTAACATGAGAATAGTTTTGATATAGTATAGAATGTAAGGATGGTATTTGTGTGAGTTAGATAACTCAAGTTAGCCATGTTCTTGGTAGGAATGGTTAAGGGTACTGTACCAGGTATGATCAGGGCTATTGGGTTGTGTATGTGATATGATTTTTTATGGACATTTATGAGACTTTATTTTATTGTTGTGTATGCTTTATGATTTGTGTTCTAAATATCGGGTTTGTAATTGTAGAGAAATGCCTCCACAAAGGTGTGTGTCAGTTGGGTGATAGGTGGAAATTGTTGAGAATGCTCCTCCATTATTAGAGAAAGAGAATTTGGTGATCTATGAAAATCGAGAAGAGAAGTTCTATGAGAACCTTGACCATTTTATGTAGATTATTGAATAAGACCCAGTGTGGGATTCACCATGAATGTTTGAGTTAACCAGGCAGTTTCACCTACAACACCCACTAATAATTACAATAGAGGGTGGGCCAAAGGCCGCAGAGTTACAAATAGAGTCTATGAAGAATATTCTTCATGATCTAGATAATCCCCTCAAGAAGCATGTCATGTAAGCAGCCTATATGCTGCGAGATCATGCAAAGCGATGGTCAGACATTATGGTTCAAGTAGATCATTTTAATGGAATGATATGGAAGTTTTTTTGTAGAATATTCTCAATCAATTAAACCTAGAAACATTAAGGAATGATAAAGTTTCATACATTATGAGATAGAAGAATGGGAAAATGTTGTTAAAAGACTATGCTAGTTGTTTCACTGATTTTTGACTCTTCATTCAGAAGTTGACAATAGATGAGACATATGTGAAGAAATGATTACAGGATGGACTGAGACAAAAGATCATGTCCTAGGTGAATATATTCTTCCTAAAAAGGCTTTATTAAGTGGAGGATCAAGACATTATATCAGTGGAAAACATGAAGGGAGCTTCAGTTAGTTAACATGTGTTGACATTATGACAGGAAGGTAGAGAATATTCAAATAATAGTTAGGGCTATTTTGGAAATTTTCAGTAGGGTGGAGGAATATATAGTAGACAAAATAGGGGGCCAACCTCTGAGGGTAGCAACACGGTGTTATGTTATCAATGTGGAAGGATGGGGTACATGCGTGGCCAGTGTCCCCTACATCCAATCATGTGATTAGAATTTGGAAAGATAGGGAATGCGGAGAGTTTCTGCATAAACACACGATAGTAGAGAAATGAGGGAATTCATAGGTACATTCCATGTGCATCTAGGGTTATAGTTACACCATATCTGGAAGATAGTTGGAGCTCCATGGATTTTACTATTTGAGGTGGTGGATTTGGAACATCATTAAAAGATCACTCATTCAAAAAAGGCAGTGTAGTATAGGGTACTAAGGCTGCCACCCAAGGTAGAGGGTCAGGTCACCTCAATGTAGTTCAGACAACACCTAAAGAAGGTGAGGTAATATGATCTACCGTTTGAGGTATGATTATTGTATCTTCTATTATTACTAGTTCTTTATTTTGTATAGGTGTTACACATTATTTTATTTCATCTCAATTTGTAGTTGTGTTGGGCATAATCGTGGATAGTGCTTGTGGAGTAATGTCACTTAATTCTCTACTAGGGGTATGAGTTATGAGCATCCGGAAATTTAAGGGTTTTACTTTGGGGGTTTGTGGATATCACTTTTATCATGACATATTTTTTATATAGATTTTACGTTTTGACCTAATATTTGGTATGGATTGGTTGGTGGTATATCAAGTCCATACTAATCTTTATTGATATTGGGTAACATTCTCATCTTCCGATGGAGTCAATTATGTCCTTCGTGGTGAGAGGGTTGTTTTAGTAGGCCATGCATGGCCATTTTTTTAGTATTTGGGAGAGATCACTTCCCAAGTGGCATGTATTGTTCATAATAATGGAGGAGTTGAACAAAATGTATTCTCTTCAGTGGTGGATCAGTTCTAGTACGTGTTTCATGAGGATATCTTGGGACTACCTCTTGAATGGGATGTAGAGTTCACCATTGAGTAGCTTCTATGGGAAGAACCCATTTCCATTCCTCCAGAAGAAATAGAACTGATAGAAATCTACTATCATAGGGCATAGCTAGAATAGTTGGATTGAAAGGAATTCATTTTACCTAGTATGTCTGCATGGGGATCACCAGTACTGCATGCTAAGAATGTTTATGAATCGTTGATGTTATGTGTCGAATACAGAAATTTGAATCACATGATAATTATAAAATGATACATTCTTTTAGAATTGATGACCTATTTGACCAACCGATGGTTGACTCAATGTTCTATAATATCAATTTGAGATCGGGACACCATCAGTTGAGATTGAAAACTTATTACGTACTATAGAGAGCATTCTGATATAGGTATGAGTTATATGAATTTTTGGTGATATCATTTAGGTTGACCAATGCACCCGCTGTGTTCATGTTTCCAATGTACCGGATATTTCTCCCATATCTGGATCAGTTTGTGGATGTCTTGATTGTTGATATCTTGGTGTACTCATGAACTCTTGACGATCATGACAATCATTATGACATTGTCTTGATTATACTAAGAGAGTATGAGTTTATTCCAAGATATCTAGATTTCAGTTATAGATTTACAGGGTGAATTGTTTGGGACATATCATTTTTGATTCAGGTGTGTTGGTGGACTCAGAGAAGGTGCATGAAGTTCTTTCATGGGAGCATACCTATAATCTTTTTTATATCTAGTTTTTTTGGGGGATTTCAATCTATTACCGAAGGTTTATTAGATATTTATCACATTTAAAAGAACCACTCTCTAGATTTACCATGAAAGGGGTTACGATTAAATGCTTTGAGGATTCTAATACTTATATTTTATTTCTAATTAAGGGGTTGACTGTCGCAATAATTTTGACCTAACCGGAACAAAGTAATAGGTACACGTTGTTTTGTAATGCATCTGTTGTTGGATTCCGGGCAATTTTAATGAAGGGTGATCTGGTTGTAGATTATAGTTCGAGACAATTGAGACTACAAGAATTAAATTATCATACTCGTGACCTTGAGCAAGATATAGTGGTTTATGCCTTGAAGTGTTGGAGGCATCGCTTGTTGGGAGAACCCTTCACGGCGTTTACTATATTAATATTCAAAAAAATTGGTTGAGTACAGATAATACTTCAATTCTGGGTTGGTCTATATACTATGGAAAGGGAATAGTGTTGCTGATCCTCTGAGCTGGATGGCTCTGAATTAGGTGGTTCAAGAATCTTGTTCAGAGTGGAAGATGATGACCAAGTTTGATGAGATGCATTTTCAGTTACATGATGGTCATGAGAGTATGACCCTCACATCAATAATTGTTGAATTTATGCATATGAGTCTAGACAAGGAGATTTACCTAGTGGATCTGGAGTGTTAGAATATTATGGAATGTCTTAAAGGTATAGAGTCACATTCTAGATTTGATTTTGATGATGATGGAGTCACTTATGTTCATGGCTATGTTGTGGTCCTAAAAAGAGTATATGAGGATTTTATGTGTGGGTTCCACATGTCGAATTAGGTAGGGAATCCAAGATTGAAAATGATGTACCAAAATATTCATAAGAAATATTGGTGGACAGGATTGAAGAAAGAAGTTGTGGTTTTTTTAGGAAATACCTTACCTCTCAATAGGTGAATGATGAACATCAGTGTCCTGGTGGGTTGTTGTAGTCATTGACTTTTCTAAAGTGGAAGTGGAATTATGTAACAATGGATTATCTAGTGGGTCTTCTGAGGATGCCTTGGAAGAATAATGTAATATGGGTGGTGGTGGATCTGCTGGACAAAGTGGCTCATTTCATTCCAATCTTGGAGACTTATACAGTTTAACAGTTTGGTGATTTATATGATTGAGATATAATATGATTGTGTGGTGTGTCGAGAACTATATTTTTAGTTCCTGTTCCATGTTTCAAATCATGTTTCTACTAGGGATTATAGAAGGATCTATCTACCTTGGTGCTTTTGAGTAGGGTATATCACCCATATACTGATGAGAAATCAGAATGTACGATCAAGGAATTAGAAGACATGTTGAGAGCTTATGTTCTAGTTCATGGAGAATTGTGGTAAAATTAATTTCCACTTATTGTGTTTTCATACAACAATAGTTTTCAATATAAAATTCAGATGGAACCTTTTTAGAAACTCTATAGGAGGCCTTTTGGATACCCATTTTGTTGGTTAGAAGCTGGGGAGTTTGAGATATTGGGACTGAGTCTCGTGTATGAGAATTCTGAGATGGTTCAGTTGATTGAGAAGAAGATAGAAATAGCTCAGAGTAGCGAAAAGAAATATGCAGATCAGCGTCAGAGAACTCTCATGTAATTGGGGGGTGATAGTATATTTCATTGGGTGTCTTCAAGGATAAGACACCGTTGAATTAGGAAACAGGGAATGTTGGCACCTAGATATGTGGGGCCATTTAAAATTGTGAATAGGATCAGATCAGTGGCTTATTGGTTAGCTCTTCCAAAGAAGTACAGTGGGATGCATGAGTTTTTTCATGTTTCACAACTTCAATAGTATTATCATGATCTGTCTCATGTTTTAAACATTGATGATGTTGAGATTGATCTTGACACATTCTTTGAGGACCACCCAATTCATATTTTGGATCCTACTGAGAATGTTTTAAGGGTAAAGGTTGTACCATTTGTTCATGTTCTATGGAAGCATGAAAACATTTAAGAAGAAACTTGGGAATGAGAATAAAATATATAGGTCTAGTGGATTGATCTATTTTCTGAGGAATATCGATGATTCTTGGGAAGAGTGGCTTGAGGATGATCTATCCTAAGGTGGGGAGGTTGTAAGATCTAGTATTTTTTTAAGGTATTTTTTTGTTATTGGTTAAATTTAAGTCCCTTATTTTGGTTAAATAAGTTGTTTCCAATTATCATGAGAAGGAACGAGGGTGTTACAAGGGTTCATTAAAAAGAAGAGGAAGAAAAATTAGTTTCAAGGCATGTTTCACGTTTTCACATAGTTAGTGAAAACTGTGCAGAGCATCCCAGGTAACTGTGCTGCCTTGGATAGAGGCTTTCACACAGTTACAATACCTTTAATATAATAGTGCGAAATTAATAGTTACTATGTGAAGTGGTGTGTTTGGGATTGTATCATTGGTAAGGTTTATGAAATGTTTTGAAAACCATGCGGTTAAACCACTCGTCCTAGTAAAGTTTAGAAATTTACAAAAATTCCATTATGGGAATTTTAACTCTCAGTTAGGATTTGCTATTTTTTCTCCTTTGAACCGTAGTGATGAACAGAAGCTTCAAAGTTCACTAAAGTGTGATTCTCTATCATTTCCATGTTTTTTTCAGTGTCGTCAATTTTTGATTTAAGATTTTGGTATGTCTAATACCTCTCTTGTCTCTCAATTTATTTTAGGGTTTCCATTATTTCCTCGTATCTTTCTAAAGCTCTCAACCCCTTCTTTTTCGATGAGATCTTGGTTGAGGCTTCAAGGTTTGGATGAATTAGGATCCAAGGACTTGATTGGGATTGAGTTCTCCAATGTATTCAAGGTAGGTGGTGTACATGTTATATCTCATAGTTCTTATTTAGATTTGTGCATATAGGGTTTTATTCTTCTTCTATTTTGATGAGTTGTTGTTTTGTTTGGAAATATAAGGGGTATTGGGTGTCTAAATAATCGATTTAACTCTTCATGATCCCCAGGGTATACGTGGAGAATGAAATGAAAAAATTAGGGCCGCCCATGTGGTGTGTCGACCCTTCCGAATGGTGCTAATATAAATGAAATATGTGAGATTAACGTGCTGACATAGATCCCTAGATGAACGTGTTAATTGGATAATATAGTGTTTTATAAACTATTTAATATCAGTGTATCTATTGTGGATAACAACTATGGGCTATTTGGTTGGAATGTAAATAGGTTAAATTGGATTAATGGGAATATGTTATTGAATTATGTTTATACATGGATATGTTTAGTGATATAGGAATGGGGAAAGGGAAATGGGGTTAAATGGTTATGTGTTATAAATGACAAATCTGTTAGTCGATTTTGGAATTATATGGATTTTTTTTATTTAATATTATTGTGATGTTTCTAATGATATTGTATTTTCTTGGATACAATGTGGTTGTTATGGATAATAATAAGTAATCATTTGATCATGGCTCAGTAGAGTGGGGCATATACATGAGGTTATATTCCCCTAGGTCAAGATTGGCTAATTTTCTAAAATCCAACCCTTAAATGCATGGGTTAGGGAAGGTTATAGAGTTATATTTCCCTAACAATTGCATTCCTCTCAGACTGAAGCTTCGAGGTGAGTATAATGAGGTTATTTTTATGTGTTGCCTATTAAGATAGGACTTGATTTATTCCCAAATTCAATAAGAATATTGATCATTCCTGGTCAACTAAACACATGAGAAAGGGTGATCTAAACCATTATATGATTATGTATTGAACCTTGTTTTAATCGCAGTGTAACTTAAAGTAACATAACATTTTTTCAAGAGGTCTAGTTAGAAGAAGATCTTCAGACCAATTATTAAAAGGGTGAAAGAAGGTACATAAAAATGGAGAACGATGTCAAATGACCATAATTACCCTCATTCATAAAAACTAGAAATCAAAACATGACATTTCATTCACATAATCAGAGTCTACAACTTCCTAGTCAAATTGAGAAAATTAGGAATTAAAGGTCTTCAATTAGTTTGTTTCAACCTTTATTGTCATATTTGAAGATGATATAGTAGAAATGTTCCTAGGGTTTTGAGGGTAGTCCTTGAAGGGTCATATATTTGAATGCACAGAGGATGAATCATTGCCATCAGTCATCCGTGCCTCGCCACTTGGGACAACATCTTTGAAAGAGATAGATCCACCACAGCCTGGACCGGGGAATCAAGCCTTTCCCCCTTCATCATCAGAATCATTTCCTTATTTACTAGTAATAGGAGAAGAATGTAAAAGCTTCTGGACTTCATGTAGATAGTCAACATTCAGTTGAACATCATTGTGTTTAGTGTTATCAACCAAAGCAGGCACATGAATCAAATTTGGTGATGATGGTTCAATCTCATTTTCCTTAAGAGACACTTGAGATACAGGATTCTCCAATGTCAAAGCAGTATTACCAATATGAATTGGATTATTAAGAGAGTTACTTTATTTATTATCAGGCTTGGAAAAGGATGAGACTTTTGAAGTTTCCTTTCATCTAAAATGTTGGAGGGGTGGCCTTACACTCTACGCTACTTACATGTAGTGTTCTATCGGCACATATCCAAAGAATTCCAAATAGTCATACATTCAGTACAGTAGATATGATTTGTGTCATATTCAACATCAATTAAAATATTATCTGAGGGAGTGCAGAGTGTTACATTTTCAATTAGTGTGGAGCTGAGATCAACTTCCACCAACATCTTGGTGAAGTTACCATATCTAACATCTTCAGTTTCCATATCATGCCGGGTAGGGGACCCTATTTTCATACCAATGTCATGAAAAATCCTCAGATGCTAAAGGAACCAGTTGAGACCTCGTAGATGAACCCAATATTGAGAAAAATAATTTTTGGATTGCAATACATTAAAATCCAATGACCACGCATGTAGATGAAACCACCCAGGTTTTTGAAATAGATAACCAAATATCCAAACATGACGATTCATGTCATTCAATAGAAACAAGAAATGAAAAAAAACCTTGACAAAGTGAGATACATTTACAACTAGAAAAACCCCAGATCAATGAAATTTTGTTGAAAAAAATAATCATGTTTCCAAGGTCGCACACCTTTGGGTAAACCAATGCAAGAAATTAAAAAAATCCCCAACATCAATCTCTTATCATGTTCAGCGGTGTTGTCCTCTACATGAGGAAATGATCCCTTGTGATGAATTATTCTATGATGAGATTCTTTAGAAGAAGGCAGGGAATGAGCATTATTCTTTCTCTACCCTAAAATTGAGTCTTTCATCACATCAACAAATGAGCTTGAACCAAATGGAACATCACCACCAAGCCCCTTAAGTGATTCCCACTGCGAAACCTCAACAACATACTATGAAAATGAATTCTTCAGAGTCTTCACCACTTTTTATTCATTATAGTACTATCAACGATGAGAAAAAGTGGAAAAAAATCCCAAACCTATTAAAATCTCAGATCTGGGGATTAGAACCTTCGACACATCACACCAAGATACATCAACATGTGTGGTGTTTGAATCCCTAATCACGTCAAATTATGCCGCACCAACTATATTGGGCCCCAGAACCATTGACCCAATCAATGATTCTTCCTTTCATCTTTCGACCTCAGATATTCTCAGATCTGGAGTGATGTCCGAAGTGAGGAATAGTGAAGGTGGAGCTTTTTCACAAGGAACCTGCACGACATGACCTAAATGAGGGAGAAGATTGAATCCAAATTAGTTGGGGGATATCCATTTATAAAGAGGAAATATAGAACCCTAGCATCCACCTTCTCTAGAAAGGAGCACCTCCCATTCCACCTTCTATTCTACCTCCCGTTCTGCCATCCTAAACATAAAGTAACATAACATAGAATGTCCTATTGATCATTTTTTCATTTACTTCCCATTATTTTCTCACCTACGTGAACTATTTTAAAGGTTGGATGTTTTTTAGAGAGCATCAATGGTGGCCAAATGAGTTTTATTCACACCCATATCGGGCTTTCCTTGGGTTCTTGAGAATATTTCATGCTTGCAGGTCAGGACAAGGGAAATGGCCCTCTACAACGGAGTTGAGTTGGACATGGGACATGCAATGATGAGGTTCCAAACATGGAATCTAGACCATTTTGGGGATTCCATAGTTTGTCACTATTTTTAGGTTTTATTCACTTTTCAGTGTAGCATGGAATGTCAAATATAATCTTGGATATAGTTGTACATCATTTTGGAGTCAGTTATTTATGCATGTTATTGGTTGTTTCCATTTTTTACTCTATTTAAATTGTGTTTTGTTGTTTATTACTATTGTAAAGACGGTATAGTCTCCCCTAATTAACTATTAGACCCTCACACCCAGTCGGCAAGATTTGGCATATGGGGAGGTGCACTTGAGGTCATGTGGTGACCCGACCTAGGGCACCAGTCTAGTGGCTTCCAGGTTAGGGGCATTGCAATTTTATTAATATATAACGTGATGAAGAATAATAAAAATCATTGTTAATACGATAATGAAATATTTCATTATCACATTACTTTATGGTTTTTATTGGAGATTAATTAATACATTAATGTATTCTCAATATCATTCATTTATGTGTAAGTGATTTTTAATATATTTATTCAATAATATAGAAGAATAAATTATTTTTATTATAATGTATCAATTTCACTATGAAACGACCTCAATCGATGAATAAACATGGAGACTTACATGGACCCCACCCCTTAATCATTTGGTTGATATAAAAACACATGGGTTTATTGGTCAAAAATGAGAGACATTTCCCTCTAAAGACAAAACAACTACTAAAAAATTATAATTAAAAAACAATAAAAATATATCTACCTCAATCCCAAATTGATCAATATAATAAATCAATGGAATTATACTGCAAAAAAGATAAATTTACTACTCATATCAAAATAACTTATAACATATAACATGAATAAAATCTCAAACATATATTGTACCTGAATTATATATAAATCAAGTCTCATATTTAAGAACCATATATCAATCTCAATATTCGATAAAATAGTACCGAACTCATCTACCAATAGAATCCATTAAAAATGTATTTTAACGATGGGGTGTGGAGATAGACATAGTCATTAGGGTGTTGAAAAATAGTGAACAACCTAGACAATAACATGAATTATAGTCATCAATGAACTATAATAATAATATATTATTGATTCACCACCAAATAAAACCACCCTATTGAATCTATCTCAATATATATTTAGTAAAATATTTTATTATCAAGCCTCATAAGATGTTGCACATGTTCACTTCATTCCTGAATTCAATGCAGTATTATTTATAATTAAAACTCATCAGAGTACTTCCTGAAAAATCACTCCACTAGAAATAGTCAAGAAATATCAGAGTATGAATATTATAATATAACCCATTAAAATATATCATGGTCCCCCATTAACTAGAACCCATAATAAATAATCCAAAACAATAAAATCTAAGGTATTATTGTTAGCCAATATCAAAATAAAGCCATTTAAATATCAATAATAAGACAAAAACCATTGAAAAACCAAATGAAATGAATGATGGGTCACACCTAATAGAAAACTATTATGTAATGGTCACTTATAAAATGGTAAAACCATCAATGAATTGAAAAAATATACAATAATAAACAAATAGAGTTATCCTATACCTATGTCCATGTCACTAATTTAATCCATTACCACAACATAAATGTAATCATGATCATCAAAATACAATATATATAACCAATTTCATCATTGTTCCATTATCATCATTATCTCTTTTCTACAGACCACTATCTACAAGTTATGTAACCCATGATTTCATGTTCTTAATGTCACCCATATTTTCATAAAAAACATTTATAGTTAAAATATCCTAGTAATATATCTATTATATGATAAAATTAAGTGTTTTCCAACATTACACATTAATTTTAAATTTATGAAATCAACACTACCAAGGAAGATCATCTCCCACAAGTTTCTTCAACCCTAGAGACGCCTGTTATCAACATAAATTTATTAATTACATTAATGTATTTATTTAAATTATAATTTTATTTTAATATTTTTTACCCAATAATTAAATACAAAATTAATTATAACACCAATATTAAATCTATCTTAGTTTCATCATTATCCCTCATTATATCACACATTGTCTCACAGTACATGAGGGAGAAAAATATTTCAATTATAAAATTTAAAATAAATTTTTAAAATAAAAAATTATTTCATTATCATCATCACAGATCAAGTGAAATTTAAATGATATTTATCTTATAAATTTAAAATAATAAAGAAATTTTACTATCATAGATAACTTAAGTAACCAATATTCATAATCATGAAGCCTACTTGTAAACCATAGTTCTACAATCCTAGTTAAATAAATCATTGTTCATGTAGATAAACTATAATAATCATATTCATATCCTAGGAAGTCACGTGCCTATTCAATTGTATCTAACCGAGACTGAAACAGATCATATTTTAGTTAAATCCACTATGATTGAAGAACATAATGGTTTCCATCTAATAAAATATCTTCCCATATATACTGAGTGAAATAGGTTGAAATTTTTTTACAATGATTATAACTTATATTGAAATCATAGTTTTGTGAAATCAAAATTTTATAACCTTAACCACACTACCATTCAAACCCAATAAATACAAATTTCTAGTCTAACTACCCAAGATGTAATTATAAGTAACAAATATTTATGATCCTTTATCATGAAGAAAAAGTCTCACCAGAATCTAATTTCTCATATAATTTTTCCTCATAACATTCATATGGTTGGTATAAAAATTTTCTTCCATAAATTATTAGAATCACCTCAATCCTAGTCATATATAATGAAATTGTAATTTGGGTCAATAAGAGAAATCATTGTCGTGTCTTCACTTGAAATTAGATGATATCATTGGCTAGTCTATGAAATATTCCCACTCAACACATCATAACAACAAAAAAACCTTATAAAATCGTGAATAAATTATTCTCAAATGGAACAGCTAAAAAATTACACAACATAATAGACATATCCATCATCAAAATTAATAAATTACACCAGTAAAAGTAAATTATTCTATTTTATCATGGATAGTATAATCATTCCATATGTGAAAATAATCATTTTCTACCAACATGCCTCTAACCATGAACGAGATCATAATAATTTAAACTTTACCTTAAAAAATCATCAAATTATCACATATATCATAAACCCTCTCAGTACTCACAAATATCTATAACCTCAAAAAACATGGGAAATCATTATGATAATATGGATTCGAAAATAGGTACTCAAATAGGGTTAAACCATATTCAAAAAAGTTTCACTATAAAAATGAATTTGATAAAGAAAATATAATAGGAAAAAAATCAAATTTTATGTTATTTTTTATTCAATTTAAATGGTCAAAAAACATGTAGTGATAGAAGAAAAAACATCCAATGGAAGCAACATGATGTAAAACATTATTCTTATATCATCCTGTAAAAAACTCCTAAAATAATATAAAAACAAGATGTATCAATATATATGATGACCACAATCCTCAAGATGATAGTTGTTGTTTTCTCCTCACATAATAGTCTTTGGATGAATTCATTATCATCCTCATTTTAAAGTACATGTATTTCTATATAATGCATATAAGTAGAGTTTCATAGCTCATAAATTTTAAAAGTTTTATCAACATATAATTTCCTTTGAGATAAAATAACAAAAAAGTTATTATAAGATCATAGCCTAATATGTGAGGATTTTATAAGATATCATTGTAATTTATTGAATATTAAAACAAGAAGAGTTCCTCTATTATAAGAATGTATAGAAATATATCTTTTATAAAATACTATATGACACATGTAAAATCTAAATATACCATAAAATCAAATTTCTAACTACTTGATACAATCTATATAATTATTGATTCTTTATATGGGAATGAATCTCTTACAACATTATAGTTGTGTTTTCTTATATTTATGAAAGATATTTAAGAAAAAAACACTATTAACCATGTTTCCAAATATAAAATATCATGTGTGATTATCTCAAAAATATTAATAGGATCTCAGTATAATTATCTAATTTGACTCCATCATGACGTGATTATTCCATAAACCATCTATAATATATGATGAACTAGAGTGTGGACCCTAAAACCCACATTAAATAGTCCACATATTGGTGATGAGAACCATGGGTTTAAATCTTACAAGAGAGATGAATTTTCATCATGAAAACATAGGGGAGTATTATAAAAGTAAACGATAACCCCAAACCATAATCAAGAGTTCAATATAAAAAATTAATTTATTTTAAAAAATATAATATAATTAATAAAAAAAAAATTTAAAAAAAATTATTTAAAACCAAAATGTGAAAACCATCAGGATTCCAATATACCAAGGTAGAATATGAATCGTGCCTTATAATGAATATTCTATTATTAATCTAATATATAAGGTTAAAATTTATTTAATCCATTACTTATATGAATATGTATCTCTATATGTAAAATAAATGTTAATTAGGTCAATATAATTTATAAGTAATCTATAAAATATGAAAAACTGATTCGATACCTTGTATCTGTATTAATAAAAATAGTAAAATTGGAATGTATATTCACATTCTCACAAACCAAAAATAAACACAAACAATAATAGAGTTTTACCCACTATTAGTAAACTACATCATCTATACAATCCTCAAAAGATACTATAAAATGAATATTTAATTCCATAAGTATAAACATCATTATTCATATTTATATTTCAATATAACAAATCATTCCCAATATATACATTATAAAAACTTAATAACAATATTTACATATCCCTAAAAAAATATAAAATCATTTATGTTAACATCAGTGTATAATGGTGAGGGTGTAATGAATTAGTTGAGGGATATTAAATAAACTGAAACCTGACCTGACTTTCCACAAACTCAAAGAAAAATCACAATCACCATGGCATGGAAACTGGGGCATGTGTATCAAGAATTTTGTGAAACAAAAATCTCATACATAAGTATAGAATTTTAGTAAACTAATATTCATTAAATAACATAATGATCCCAATGATAATCATGTAGGTCCAGTGCCTCTAGAAACATGGAAATATTGGAAACTGGTCCATAAGTGTGATATGTCATATACCAAAATGTTTATCATAACTAACACCCTTTATAGACATATGTTAAATGGTATCTTTTATATAGACTCAGGTTTTTCTATGTATTAATTTGAAATATTCCGTTGTATATTTCTATATACAAGATTTGAGTCAACACGGGATTCCAGGGCTCATAGAGCATCATTGATGTGATATTGAAAATATTTTATATTTTATATTTAATACACATGGTTTTTATTGAGATGTTATGAAAATCCTGATTCAATGAATCATATTAGAAATCTGAGACCACAGTTGAGTCTATAATGTGGTTCTTACCCTAGGCATGACTTAAATATTTTTCATCGTCAGGTAATCGATTGAGGTCACATTATTGATCATGTTAATGATATTAGTTTATTAAAATAATTTAATATCCTTCACCTCCAATTTGGATCTAAAACATATCTTAGGAGAGGAGGAGATTTCCCCATTACGGGATGGATGACCCAAGGTCAAAGAGAGGAGAGGGGGAACTGTTGATCCCCATTTTTTATGTTGACAATCACTAGATTGATCTTCCTCAGATTATGAGCATCTTTCTAGACCCAAATCGTCATCATTTAGCCACATGGTTGGGAGATTTATGATATTTACCTCCCGATCCGTATTTATGAATCTTTCATGGTTTTAGAGCCCCATTAAGACCTCAAAAGATATGACGGGGTTATATCTGTGGGTTTCAGTGGAAACCAGAGTGTTTCTAGTGTCTCATAGGGGATTCCTATTTAAAATTACGGATCACATGGCATGTAGTGAAAGGAAACATGACATGTGTTCTTCCCATTCATGGAAGATAATAATTTTAAGGACTGCATATAATAACCTGAACAATTATAAATAATATTTCTATTATAATTTAATTAAATATGTTATTATATAATATGGTTCTAGAAAAAACGTGCACATGTTTTGTTTTATTATATTCTATTGGATTTAAAAGATGGTTTATTATCATTACCATTGATAATATAAACATTGAAAAGTGACCATATGATTAGTACAAATATAGGGTTTTACTAAATCCAATTGACACAGAAAAAGGAAGTGAAGACCTAAAATAGTAGGATAATACCCTATTAAGATAGTTTATTAGATCTTCCAAGGGAGATAGAATTTTATAGATTTTACCTATACCAATACCATGATGATATCCAACAACAAAAGCATGTGAAAAAATGTTTACTACAGAAGATCATGCTCATTGTGGAGACATCCCCCACAATATTTTCCGAACCACCCCGTGAAAGTCTCACAGTCAAGTACCATATCCTTAGGTCATTTACTGGTGCATTAAATTGATATGTATTTCTAACCTAGAAAAATTAGTATTTACATTATTATATATAGAATAATGACTAAATTTTAAGCATAATATTCATACATTATAAATTATTTTTATTTTTATACAATAAAACCCAACTTTTTTTTGGGTAATATTCAAATTCAAGTGAGGAAATTTTTGGATGAATTAATGGATTTTTAATATAAATAGAATTTTATTATAATTTTATTATAATTGTTTTATTAAATGTAAATGATCATATAATTTTTTATGATGTCAAATGTAATTTTAATAAGTTTTCAAATACTGTAATTGTAAAAAAACACATCATTTATTAATAAACGTTTTCATTACTTTATATTTAAAAATTTATAATATTAAAAAAAATATGGTTAATGAAATATTATTTTTTGGAATCAAAACAAATTTTTTTTCCAATTGTTAATTTTCATTATTTTTTGAGACAGTATAATTTCTTAGTAAACATTAAATATTGTATAAATATAAAGTGTATATTATTACATCATAATGACCCAAAAGTGATGTAATAAATAACCGAAAGGGTATACAGAACCAAATATATGCATTACCTTTATAATAATGTGATTTTATGTTTATTTTATTAATCCTATAAATCCATTATAAATCCCTAGAAACCATTGCTATATTTTATGGTTTTAATATCATTTCATTAAGTGTATGACTCACCTCCAAACAAAAAATTGAATAATTTTATTATGTTAATTCATTTTAATTGAAAATTTAGAAAATACAATACCATTTATTGGAATCTATTGGAAAATATCATAGGAAGGTTTTTGGTTTTGGTAATTTTATTATATGGAGTTGAAAAAAAATGTTTGGTAAATATTAAAGATATACCCACTCACTTCCTATATAAACCCTCCCAATCTTCCATTTCTCATCACCAATAATACATGGAGAATGTATTTAATATTTGCACAAATATATATTTTCCTCCCATGGATTTCAAAATCTCTCAAGATGCTCCTCAAAATCATTTGGAGTCACACACTCAAGTAAGGGATCTTTTCTTTCTCTTATTTATTTATGTTTCTTTATTATATTTTAGCTTAAATTTCCAAATCCTAATGTTGGGATATGTATTTATAGGTACCTGTTACATCCCATTTTATGTTTACATTATTTGAGAAAATATTTCTCTCTCATAAACCAATTTTATGAATTTTTAATTGATGCAGTTATGCTATCTAAATTTTTACACTTTTTTCCATGCCAAAAGAAATGTGTAGTGAATAACACACTCATTTTATATCAAGGTAGATAAACATTATACACTTATAAATCATTGAATTGGAAAATTAATGTATTTATTCTACTCACATTAATCAGGGAATAGATTATGATTATGAATGGATTTATGTTTTATGATCTATGTTGAAAATGTAAGTGTGAGAATGAAATTAATGTGATAGGTGCACACATAATTATATAGTGCTCTTATATATTGGGTAATATTTAGGATAATGAGGAATCATGTTAGTATATGTGGTGAACCTAATTCCTTTATGGAACTTTTTCAATCATTATTTCCCAATAGTTAGCATTGACTTATTTTTATGATGTAATGATTGAAGTTGTTTCTACATTTCCCATTTTTCCTTTATGATTTTCAAGATATATCCTATCTCATTATTGATGTATTTGATTCTAAATTTTTTTATTTCCTATTTATATGATTATTTCCAAAATTGTATTAAATTATTCCCTGTTTATTTAATTACTAGTCTTAATAGATCAATCCTTTCTTATGTATGTCCCCAGGTTATCATATGAAGTTTTGAAAGCCATGTAATTATAGAATCATCATAAATAAGTGTTCAATAATTTTTTTTTTATCCCATGTCCAAGATGTTATTATATGTACCTAACTCTCAGGGACACCAGAATTATCTATCTTCCAATCAGTATTGAGATGGACTTCACTACAAACTGGTGCTTAAAAATGGGCCTTACTGTACAGCAGGTCTGAATCTCTTGAGAGATATTCTTTGGAAAATTCATAAGATTATTTAAAACCATAATCAAGGAACTAAAAATTCCCATAGGAGTATATCTTATGTAATAGATCATGGATAACATATATCAAATCAATGCAATTAATATGTTATGAAATTAATGTAATTTTTTTGTTACATATTTATTTTCATTTGATTCACCCTTTACTTGTCTAAAAATTTAATAATACACATCCCTAATTATCTTTTTTCAAGCCAATAATTAGAAATTGGAGGAATCAGTTAATGAACCAATGGGATATGAAATTTGATTATTTTCTTAATGAGATTTCCAACCTAATTGGGTTGGAATAATGAACATTATGACAATAATCTCTCAGCAGATCTAGGTTTTGAATAGAAATATGCTTTAGTAAGAGTGTCTATTTCCCCTTAATAGAGTAATATATGTGATTAAGAAATTTACATGGAAAACTCCTCTAACGTTCAATGGTTTATATAATATCCTAAACACATATCAATTACTCAATTCCATTGAGAATATATTCTTCATCCTCAAATGTTTCGAATAAGAGAGTGTTATGTTATCTATTTATTGTATAGAGGATGAAGATAATTAATTGTGGGAAATGATTATGAATAATAATCCTTAAGAATATATCGAATCGATGGGGTGGAAGAAATTACAGAAAATGTTTCCCATAAATATTCCCCATGCACTTTCCCACATAATGTGTAAATGGATTTCCTTGAAATAGATAAAAAAATGACTAATATATTGAGGTACATGAGAAACAATTCACAAGAATTTCACGATACACCTCTATCTTTGTCTTTACCCATGAATAAAAGGTTTAACACTTCTTTGGTGGGATAGAACCTATTCTACGGAAACACTGGTAATCCTATAATTTTATTTCTATGAAGAAGTTTTCTAATGTTCACTCAAATATGAAATGGAGATCAAAGAATATCAAGGGTATCATAGGGAAAAGAAGAATAAAGTACAGATCAATTCTGAAGACCCAATTGATAGATGTAATGGTGCCAAAAAAATCAACATCCCGCTTTTCAATGGTGTGGAAAGTAGAACCCTGAAATTTCTAATAGAATATAATGAGATGATATAGGTACGAGAAGGAAGGAAATCAATTTAGAAATTTATTATTGAAGAAACAAACTATTTAATTGGGGGATAAGAGTTCATCAGTCAGCCTAAAACATATTGTTCATTTCTTCAACATCTAGGAACTAGGGAACTCTTCCACCTAATGCACTATGCCATGGGTTCTTAGGGACAACCAACAACCACCAAGGTAGAATGGGTGAGCTTTTGTCATTATAAAAAATGAGGTGGATACCAACAATAATGCTGTGAAATGCATACTATATATTTATTCAAGAATAGAGAATATTATTTTCTATTCTAGTTCTACTCATTCGATTATATCAAAATAATTTATTATTACTATTAAAACACCACCAAAAAGTGGGGAAGTAGAGATATCCATGAAAACATAAAATAGGGATATCATTGCATCCATTGTTTATAACTCCCCCTATCATTTTTGTGGGATAAATATCCCATATAACCATTTAATATTCCCTTTAGTAGAATTTGATGAAATTATGTGTATGAATTAGATTTCTTTATATATATATATATCAAACATAAATTTATATTATAATAAAATCACTCTGCGTATTGTGAATTGACCCCGATTCTTTAAATGTATAAGGAAGAGGATTAATCTTAATTAGAGCTAATATATCAACCTAGGATATTATTTCCCTATAATAAATCATATAAAGATAAATTGATTGAGTCTATATAAATAATCATCTTTGATGAAAAGACAATCATGAGGGAATACACTTATGTGATTCCCAAAAAATTTCATGCTCTTAATCCTTACCGAGATATTGAATTTACAATAAATCATATACCTATAGTGTTACCATTATCCAACACTCAATATAGAATGGATATTTTTGGAACATAGGTAGGAAAATAAAAAACTGTAAGAGAATATAAATAATGATATTAGACACCCATGTGCTTCACCATAGGGTGCACAAGTCATCTTTGTCAGGAAGAAGGATGGGTCAATGTACCTTTTCAGTGATTATCGTCATCTCAAAATGATCATGATAAAGAAAAAGAATCCCCTTACACCATTTAATGGCTTTTTTTATCCACTATATGAAGAAAAATACTTCTCCATGGTGTATCTGTGGTTGAGATACTACTATTTTATGGTGATGAAGATGGATAACCCGAAGACTTCTTTTTTTAAATGTTATGATCAATATGATTTCATAGTGATTCCATTTGGACTCAATAATTCTCTATAAATATTCATGGATATGATATTATGATTATTTAGATATAACCTAGAAAAGTTTTATCTATCTTTATAGATGATATTATAAAATTTTCCAAAATCACAGAGGAGCATGGGGAGTATCTGAGCACCTTTCTCAAGACCATATGGAAAGAGAAAATTTATTCTATGTATATAGAATTTTAGTTTTTGTTGAAGGAATTATCTTTTTTGGGGAATATTATCACATGAAATGGGATATATTTGGACCATTAAAATATTGAAGAAATTAAAGGATGACTGAGGCCAATATCTACGACAGATATTTGTAGTTTCCATGGATTGGTTGGGTATTATAGTTAATTTGTGATAAAATTTTCAAGATTTTCTAACTATCAAACCCAATTTCCTTGAAATGGAGTCATGTTTTCTTGGAATTATTAATTTGAAGAAACATTTGTGGAGAAGAAAAAGATGACTTTCACTGCACATGTACTCACACTACCCTCTTGTGGGGAACTTTTCATGGTATTTATTAATGTTTCGATGAATGAATTGGGATATATGTTAATTAAAAATGAAAAAGTGATAGAATATGATTCAAGGTTATTGAAATTTCATGAAAATAATTACCCACCACATCATATGGTGTTAGGTGTAGTGATGTTCACATAGAAACTATGGGGAAATTAACTCTCTAGGGGGAAGTCTGAAATATATTCACGTCACAATACGTCATGTATGTATTCACACAGAATGATAAGAATATGCACTGATGAAGAGGACTATAGAATATGAAGGTCTATTCGTGCTCAATCAAATACCATCTTGGGAAATCAAATAATATGGTAGACTCACTATGTAGATTGGATCAATAAATTTATCATTGATAAAAATTAATAGGGATCCAATCTTCTTGGATTCGAAAATAATTGACATTGGAATCAGAAAGGAAGGAACTTATAAATCCTTTTAGAAATTATTTCTCAACCATAACTTCTGGAGTGAATAATGGATGATGAAAGAGATGACATGATAATTCAAAAAAAAGGAAGCTAAATAAAAATGGAAATCCTAAGAGTTTAATGTTAAAAAGATAATGCAACAATATTTGGGTCAAGACTATGTGTACCATCTAATATACAGATAAATAATGATATTCTCAATGTTTCACATATCGCAAAATTATCTATTCACTCAGGGACCAAAAATATGTATCAGGATCTATGATAGAACTATTGGTGGGAAAATATACAAAAATAGGCGGAACAATATACATCAAAGTACCTAGTATGGTAATAAGTGAAGGACGAAAGTTAGCAGTCTTAGGGGATGATGTAACCATTACCCATACCTGCATATGAATGGGGAAAAAATACATTGGGTTTTCTTACTAAACCTATAATTAAATATAGAGGAAATAATTATATATGGTTTTGTTTAGATCTTATTACAAATATGACTCACTTTATTGCAATTTTAATGTATTTCTCATAGGATCAACATGCATGGATATACATTGTAGAAGTGGTATGGGTGCATGGAGTACCATTATAAATTGTAACCAATCAGTCTAAGATTCAAATCTATGATCTGGAAAAGTATCCATCAGGCTCTAAACACTATGATTAACTTCAGTATATCTTAACTTTCTCAAAAATATGGAGAAACTGAGCGAACTATTCAAATACTACAGGATATGTTGACAAAATGTCATATAGACATCAGTGGAAGATGAGACAAACATCTCTTTAGAGTATGGTTCTCATAGAACAAGAGGTTCCACTCGAGCATCTAAATGTCTCTCTATGAATCCCTTTATGGAAAGAGGTGAATAACACATACATGATGGGATGTCTTTGGGGAAAAAAACTACTAGGTTCTTAAATGGTTGAGTAAATGGTGGAAATGTTTAAGACTATTCTGCCACACATCAAAGCTTCTCAAAGTCAGAAGATCAATGTGAAAAATCAGTGATGATACCGAGGGTGTGATGTTGTATACATGGTATTAATCAACATATATCCATAGAAGGAAGTTTTATGATTTGGGAATAAATGTGTGATTAGTACAAGAAACATCAACCCCTTTGAGATCCTTAGTAAAATCAGAGTGGTGGCCTATTGACTAGCACTAAAACCTAAAAAATATCAATTATAAGATGTATTACACATATACCTCTTAAATAAGTACATACCAGACCCCTAACATGTACTCAATCTAGAGGGGTTACTGTTTGATAATGACATTCCAATAAATAGATGCTAATTAAAATCTTATATCATTGAGACAATGTTCTCAGAAATAAGACAATGAACCTTATAAAAATGATATGGGGAAACCACATGTTTGAATAAGCTATGTGGGAATCATATGAGCTGATGAAATAGAGTTACCCTCAACTGTTTTGGTGTGGGAAATGAAAAATTCAAGGTAGAATTATTTGAAGAGGAAGATTGTAAGGACATGAACTATTATAAAAAAATATCACTTATGATTTAATTGAATTCTTTATTATAAAAAATGGTTATAAAGAACACCTAAAATTATGTTGTTTTATTAAATAAAATTGGATTTAAAATAAGATTGAGTATCATTACAACTAAATATATAGTCATTGTACAGTGATCATATGATTATTATAAACAAAGAGTGTTAACAAATCTGATAGACATATACAATAAAATTGATGGCCTAAACTAATATGATTATAGCCTATGAATCACATTTATCAAATATTACAAGACTGATATCATATCTGGGTGTTTCCATTGAACAAGCCCAAGATGATATCCAACATCTTAATCATAAGTAAAATTGTTTGGGGGGGTGTTTATGCTCACAGAGATCACAACCCAAACCATGTTCATCAAACTACCCCATGAAAGTATCACAGTCACACACCTTACCATTAGGGTGTTTTCTAGTGTATTAAAGGGAGATTTATCAAGACCCTAAAAATGATTTTGTAATTAATTTTCTAAAGGATAATGAATATATTTATATCTTGTTATTTTTAATTTATAAATGATTTTGATATTGATAAATTAAAACACAAATTTTATTTTTGGGTAATTTGAAAATTCTTATTAGGAATTTATTTTGAAGAATCGATGTATATTGAAATATATAATATTTTAATTAAATATTATTCGTAGATATTTTTAATTAAATATAAATGATCATACAAATTCTTATGAAGTGAATTGTAATATTTATAAGTGTTTGAAAATTGTTATTGTCAAAAAAAAACACATCATTCTTTAATAAATGCGATTTTATTTTAAAATTGAACATTAACATCTTTATTATATTATTTGGTTAAAATATATAAAATATTTTTAATTATAATTTCTAAATTATCCTACTATTAATTTTTCATATTCTTTGAGATATATGTTTTTTTTGGGTGAAAATTTAATACCGTATAAATATATGGTGTGTATTATGACAAAATAATGACCAAAAAGTGATATAATAAATATAATAAATGTTATAAACGACTAGATATCTATTTTTCATTTAAAATAATTTCATTTTTTGTATATTGATTTAATTTTATAAATCTTTTTTGTTTCCTCTAATCCCATTAATATATTGTAAGGATTTAATATATTTTCTTTTAGAGTATGACTCACCTCCAAAAAATTAATGACATTATTTTATTTATTTAGTCCATTTTATTTATAAAATAATTAAAAAATCCAATTTTTTTGAAACAATGGGGAAAACAATTGGAAGGTTTTGGTTTTGGTCGTTATATTATTAACAATCCAAAACCTATTTTTGATAAATATAAATGAATTCCCCACTCATTTCCTATATAAACCCACCCAATATCACATTTAAATTCACTAAATATACTTATATCACATCATTAATGTTTCCTACTATCAATAGATTCATCTCATGGTTCCTCCAATCTCTCAAAAAGCTCATCCCAATCATTTAGGGTCACATACACATTTTAGGGATCATTTCCTTCTCTTCCTTATTAATGTTTATTTATTTTTTATAAATTATATTTCTAATTTTTTATGTTGAGATTTGAATTTTCATGTCCCTATTAATTCTCATTTTATATAAAAATTAGGATATACCTCTTTTTGTCTCATAAATCCATTTTATGAATGTTTGTGTGTCCCTGATATCTATTGAAAATTCACTGCATTTTTTCAATGCCAATTTTTTTACAGTGAATACCATACCCATTTACTATCAAGAGCATTAAACATTATATAATTATAATTATTTGACATGGGAAAAAATGTATTTTTCAAAACTCCATGATCATATAATAAATTAAAATGATGAATTAATCGATGCTTTAAAATCTATTTGAACACTTAAGCATGATAGATAAACGAATTTGACGTGTGCACCCTAAATTATTTAGTGATCCAATGCATTGAGTAATGTTTAGTCTCATAAGATACCATATTGGGATTAGAAGTGAACCCGATTCCATTATTCGGCTTTTACATCTTGATTTCTTCGATGTTATCCTTATCCTTGGTTTAGGATGTAGTGTTTTAAGTTACTTTCACATTTCAAATGTTTTCTTTAAGATTATCAAGAAATATTATGTCCCATAGTTCATGTTTATGATTCTAAACATTTTATTTCCCATTGATTTTCATATGGTCTAATATGTATTACCTTATCCAATGTTTATTCACTTACTGGGATTTATATATCAACCCTTTCTTATGTATGCCCTTAGGTTATCCTAGGTAGTTTTAAAAGCCATGTAATTTTAGAAGCATGTTATACAAGTTTTGAATAATGTTATTGTATCCCATGTACAATATGATATGATATGTACCTAGTTCCCCAAGAAACAAGAATTATCAATATTTAGGGTTGTATTATGTGTAATTTTATGTATTAAAAGAATAATTAAGGTGTAATAAAGAGAAGTGTTATTATAATGCATGTAGTGTATTAGGAGTACACACTATGTAGTGAGTGTAGATCATGGGGTCGATGGTGTGTCTAGGGACACAGTGTCAAGGGACATTTGTAGAGACCGAAATCTTGACGTACATGGAAATTACATTACTTTTGCAGAATACTTAATACATAACAAAAACAGACACACAAGGACCGTAATAGTTTAGTGTCTTTGGAAAATCGGAACGTAATCTTCTAATCGTGGTGAAATATCTTCAACATCTCCCATAAAGATCTTCCCCTTTTGGTTTTCTTACCTAAAACCTTTCTTTAAATCCTGGGGAAAAGAAAACATATAAAGGGTGAGCTCAAATGCTCAGTAAGGGTAAGCATGGATAAAATAAAACAAATCATATACAATTGAACTTAAAAACATGAACATAATGTTTAAACATCAAAATCATGGGCAATGACATAAAACATGGTAGTACATAAGGAATAGATCATAAAGAAACATTAATCATGATAAAATAGCATGGTAATAAAACATGTGATTGAGGAAACCATTAAGCACGTGATATTATTTCCATAGTAGACAAGTCATTGCTGCCAAGACCATCTTAGTGGACAAAGTCCCTTTCTAAATCGAGTTCACTCCTCGTTCCAGTCCTGTATTACTGAACCGGATTAACTTACCATTCCAGCCATGTCTATCTCATGAGATATAAGTCTTTACCAAATTAATTGGAGGGAGATATAGGTCCCACCCATCTCATAATTAAATCATTCTTACTTCTGTGCCACAACATAAACATAAATCATTCATCATAACCCAAAGAATAAAATGGGTTTCATAAACATCATCCCAACATAACATAATCCATATAAAACAAATGGATATAATTTCAACATAATAAAAGTTAATCAATGTAAATAATAGAGAGATTATAATTGAAACATACACATATGAAATAATGTCATCTTAGATGAAAAATGGTTTTGATAAAACTCTTGAAATGAATTCTTGAAGAAAATATCCTTTCTTCTCCAAAATCATTTTCTTTTCACAAAATTCCAGGAAATTTTAAAAGAAAAGGATTTTGTGGAAAATAGAAATTAAATATTGTAGATTAAGCTTCATGAAAATAAGGCGTTATAAAACCGTAAAAATCTGTTCATGCCCTATATGTTAAAAATAACATTCTCCTCATACTTTTTTCAGAAAAGTCAAAAAGTTCCTCGTGTGGTAAAAACAATTCCTTACACAATAAAAAGTAAAAGTCAAATATGGTTAAAAAGGGCTTTAAACATACATGAAAACATTTTTGTAAAACTTGGGCATGGATGATAAATATAACCCCAGTAAAGATTTACATATAGGCAATCTCAGATAGAAAACAATTCAGATTGCAACATTATCCCTTACCATATATCTGATATGCTTCGTATGTATCTAAACTTCCTGTATAATGATTTAAATAATGTCATTAAGTTATTACAGAATCATATTAATTGTTATTATATCATATATGGTTCACTTAGGTATTTATATTACCCGTTCATTTGTCAATTACATGTTAAAGTAGCGTTTTGGGTAAAAATGTTTGGAATTTTTGTTCTTGATATTATTATTACTTATATCATGATTTACTTACTTCTAAAATTTAAAAAATTATTTATATATCATATATATTCAGTATATATATATATATAATAGATAGATAAATTAATTGAAACACACCGTTCATGGAGACGGTAGGCCTTACGTACGCATGAATGCTGTTTTCCTTTCCTTATTAACTTGAATGGAAGAAAGTAGATGACACACACACACAAACACATATATATATAAATAAATCAATTATATTTATAATGTCATATATTTCATCATTATTTCTTATATATACTTTATAATCATTCTTGAATGGTTAACATGGAGAATGAATCTCATCGTGTCGTGGAGATGGTAGCCCGTACGTACGCACGAGTGATGATATCGTTCCCATAATTAATGAATTAAATTGGAGTGGATGATAAAATATATCATAATCATTATAATGTTATAATAACTATGTATTTTTATTATTTACACCATTATAACCGTCCAAGTAAGGTGGTGTTGGAAAACAGATTACACCACGACGTGGAGACGGTATTCTGTACGTACGTATAGGCGGTGATTTCATTTTCCATAGGATGGATAGAAGGTGAAATAGGGCTGTTTCATATTTACAATAACATATCACAATGTTATTTATACTGATTTTATTAGTTCATAATGAATCAACTAAAGAACAAGAAGTAGAACAAGAAATAAATTTGAAAGAATCAGTAACATACATTACCTCGTCTTTTAAACGCCTCTTCATAACCTCTTATTAGGGCACTGAAGTTGATCTTTTAAGAAGACCAGGACCTCTAGAATATTTCTAGTGAAGTTTATAAGGAAAATGGGTTGGGTTTATCTAGGAATCATGGATCAAAAGGGTGTGAGGAGGAGAGGGAAGGGGTTCCCTTTTTATAAGGGAGGAGAGGGGCACCTTTGGAAATCTTAAACATATTAATTTATAATAAATATAAACCCACTTAAAAACCTCCAAAAATGACTCATATTTGAAGATTAGATGTGATAGGGTTTTAATCTTATCAACCAATAACATTTATACATGTAGGAAATTTATTTTAAACATTATAAACTTGATTTATCCTAATTTTATCTATTAAATTTTATTTGTGGTAAAAAAATTCTAAATTTTAAATTGTTATAACTAATTACTTATGTGATGTTAATTATCCATAATTATATAATTTATAACATTTTATACTATATAAATTTCAATTTATAAATTTTAAATATTTTTTTGATTTTAAAACAATTTAATAATATGTTATTTTAATAAAATAACAATAGTGTCAATTTTGACACTATTCATTTATTTGAATTTAAATAAATTCCACACAAGAGATATATTTGAAATAAAATAATTAATAGGTTCCTAACATGTCATAGTAATCTATAAAATTAGTTGATCACATTAAATAGTTCTTATAATATATATTTAACTATTTTTAAAACCGTTAATATGATTTTTCTCTTGATTTTATAATTACTACAACATTTTTTTATAATTATTAAATATACTTATTTGTTGCATTAAAAATTAAAAGTAAAATACTAGGATGAATAAAAATATTATATATTGTATAAGAATAAATTTAGTCAGATTTATCATCTAAAACACCAAAATTTTAAAATGTTATATTTATTAAATTATGAAGATGACAACGTTGACATTATATAAAATAAAATAATATAAGTTTCATAATCACTTTTATAAGACTCAAAACGGTCAGATATTCGGTCATTGGATTATTATGGTGTATATATACACTACCAATAAGTTTTTTTCAGGTTTGTGAGCCCTTTAATATGTATTAATATTTCAATAAAAACTATATTATTGATTTTTTTTACTAAATAAATAATTTCTGCATCATTAATGTATAAGCTAATAAGGTAATTAAATAACTCTTAAAAATTACAAATAAATTACAATGATAAAGTAAAAGATTTTAGATTTCAATGAGTATTTATAACTGAATTTATATTCTGTATAACCTTATATTAAAAATACATTAATTATTAAGGTTTGAGTGATACATATTTCACTTTCCTATAAATAAAATAAACTAAAGGTCTTAATCACCTCCAAGTGGGTTCTAATGGATTCCATTTCGACCCCAATATGACTTAGGACGAAATATAATTATCCAATTGTATTAATACCAGTGTGAGGGTAATTTTATAATATTATATTTAACCTTTATTACCTGATTTACCTTTTACTATGGTAAATAAAATTTACCGTAGTTACTATTAATAATGCCTAAAAACAAAAGTAGTCTATTATTATAATTTGGACCCACTGATTCCAAATATGGAATCCATTTTTTCAAATTCAATACATAGAAGTTTCACAAATTAAATTAAAATTTATCCCATTGTCGAAAGAAAACGGGTTTTCGTTTAAAACATTGCAAAAATATTGAATTGATTTTACCTATGAATTCAATGTAAAATTATTGCTAATGACATAAATTATATTAAATGGTAAAAATATATTCTATTTATACTTTAAAACGATTCAATATTATAATTTATCCACATAAATTATTACGATGAAAAAAGTTGTTTTAATTAAAATATAGCGTGTTTTTATTATTCATTAAAATATGAAAGTTATCAGAATAATATGAAAAATTTATCCAAGGTAAAATTTTATATCCTGATTCCAGAGAATAATTTTATTTTGTAAAATTGAACTTATAAACATGTGAAAAACTAGATTTAATGTGGGTGTGCCATCAAAAGGTTGAAAAACTATATTTTTTGAAAAATACTTATTTTACCTGAAAAATTTATTTTGTTCACATAACATGTTATAGAAAATGTGTAATATGAATAATAATTTTATAAAATACAAAATCTAGTTAATACTATTCATAACGGCTAGTCCATAATAATATTATAACAATATATCGTTGTTTAGTGAAACTCGGTATTGCGTACTACACACACTATCGAGGAAGGTCGTGATTGCGTGGAATGAAAGCCAAGTCAGGGATGTGTGTAGTGCAAGAATCATTTGTTGTTGTGTATAATAGAATACAACTATAATTCACTTATACATTAAATATATATATATATACACTCAATGTTTTGTATAATAACTACTATCAAACAAACTTGAAATTGTGTGTAACACAATCCAAGAATAGTGTTGTGTATACTGCAAGCTAATATAGTATTGCGTATAGTACAAGATAATTTTGGTGTAGCGTACAACACAAGAAATCAATGAAATTAATGGAATATTTTTCATACAATTTCGGGGTGTTGCATTTTACCCCCCTTAAAATGAATTTCGCCCTCGAAATTCGTCGGGGTTATAAATGGTTTACAACTTGAAAGTTTCTTTAATAGAAACCCACATCGTAAAAAGGATCACCAAAACTTAACTTTAAAAACTAAATTATGAAACATAATGGTTACCCAAATTAAATAATCACTGGGTTTCCACATATGAGAATATAGGTGAAAAATATGGATATGGAAGCGGAATCTAACCATCATGTTCTGATGGAGAGTGGTAGAGAATATGGCTATGAAAAATCCAACAATCAAAAAGCCATATATTTGTGATGATCTAAGGTACCATCGGATTCATCGGATATGAGAGTACTAGGACAACATTTTTTGTTTTCATTATCATTTCCATAATGTTGATGATTTTTTTTATAAGAAAAATACTTACTTGATTTCAGTGAAAAATCATTATTGGTCATTCCATGAACAATTTCCGCTTGATCTCTTATTTACAGATATGAAGTTGATTTTGACATTCTTGAAGTATTATATGATTATGTGATGGAATGATAGCTCATTACATCTATCTCTACCAGAATAAAAGGTGAGTATAAGATATTAAATATACATAAGTCCATCTATGGTGAGGTTAATCATACGTGGTTCCAAAAATGGACTTATACTTCATCTATCATACCACGTAATAAAATAAAACTAATTTCTTCAAACCAGGGACTTCTTATAGGCCAGTGGTAGGCGATGAAGGCATGTCTCACATCAGTTGTGGGTTCTATTCCCGCAACCTTGTCCGACTTCGATGGGTTGTCGCCCGTCCTACAGGTTGTCCTTTTTTCTAAAACTAAACCATAATAATATCAAAAAGCTCTATCCTTAAACAATAATATCTGATGTCTAACTAAATCCATTCCAACCTTTGGGATTTTCCAAAATACTTCTTTCTAATATTATAGTATAAAAAAACTGATTACAAAAAAGGCCATATAACAAGAACATTAATACCATCATTTATCCCTCATATATCACAAGATATGCCTTTTTGATCACATTCCAAACATGTGAATACCTTAATCTTGTATTCTCGGGAAAAATGAATACCCATTGACCCTTACTGAAAACATGGATTCTGTCAAAATTTAACTCTTTCCACATACCAAAATCCCAAAATTTCGATATACTCAAACCATGGTATCACTTTGTCCTTATATCAGTCATGAGCTCATGAATACTATCAAACATATTATTTTCTCCCTATCCATTCATTATGCGTATCATCTTCTTTCCAAAAATATTTCAGTTGGTTTTCTTGGTTACCAGAACCATATTCTTATTGAAAACCACAATTGACCAATACATAGATATTCCAATATCCCATAAAAGTACCTCAATAATATTATTCTTTAATACAAATACATAAACAATTCAATCCATCCTCTTCAATGATTGTCATGGAATAATTATATCCTTGATTTAAAAGTAACCTCTTAGGTCAGGGCATTGAGTTGGGTAATGCCCATGTCCTGCACAGATAAGACATTGACCTCTATAACAATCGGTCACTCTATGACCCTTCTCTCCACACAGATAACATATTCCCCTCTATTTGATGTATTCATTAAGGTTCTTCTTCCCTTCTTTCGAAATCTCAATCTTTATTTATTTATCCTCCTCAACATGAGAACATGCATAAAAGTCTATCTTCCTATTATTTGATGAATTAGGAATACCACTAAATTTTACCTTGTTAATCATATATCGCGATGACTGATTCAACATAATCACAATATCTTCCTCTCTAGGAATTACGCAATTTCGTTTCTCATAGTCACAAATTTGTCCATTGGATTCAATGTTAACTGAATTCCTTCTGGTTCCCTCCATTGACTAAAACACAAAAATAATTATGTGAGAGGAAAAATCATACAAGGAAAATAACATAATCAAGGGGGAGTACCTTTGACATCTAGCATCTTAGGTTTAATTCTAATATCGTTACCGTAATTCTTGGACTATAAACTATACTTATACTTAACCTTAGCGACATCCCTAGACATACCTTAGAAATATCTCTAGGGATCTCAGTAAAGTATTCGTGACCTAGTCACCAAAGGATAACTAAACCTTTCCTCTGATACCAACTGTAGAGACCCAATGCTTTACGTACATGGACATTACATTACATTTTTGGAATAATTAATACAAAATAAAAATAGACACACAAGGACCGTAATTGTTTATTGTCTTTGGAAATTCGGAACGTAATCTTCTAATCGTGGTGAATGATCTTCAACATCTCCCATAAAGATCTTCTACTTTTGGTTTTCTTACCTAAAATCTTTCTTTAAATCTCGGGGAAAAGAAAACATATAAAGGGTTAGATCAAATGCCTAGTAAGGGTAAGTATGGATAAAATAAAACAAATCATATACATTTGAACTTAAAAACATGAACATAATCTTTAAACATCAAAATCTTGGGCAATGACATAAAACATGGCAGTACATGAGGCATATATCATAAAGAAACATTAATCATGAAAAATAGCATTAGAATAAAACATGTGATTGTGGCGACCATTAAGCACATGATATGATTTCCATAGTATCCAAGGCATTGCTTCCAAGACCATATTAGTGGACAAATTCCCTTTCTAAATCGAGTTCACTCCTCATTCCTGTCCTGTATTACTGAACTAGATTAAATTACCATTCTATCCATGTCTATCTTGTAACACCCCAAGCTTCTATGGTACGCTTATCTTTGAATAATACAACAGCGTGTGTTGTACGCAACATCGAGTTCTAACACACCACAACCAATCAAACTAGCTGTTATGAATAGTAATACCCAATTTTTAAATTTATAACTTTCATTTTTCAAAATGGACTTCATTTTTGGATTCGAAATATTGAAATTATCCTCGGCGGAAGATTTGGTATTTTTCTGAAAAACTTCATTTTTTGATGAATAGTGAAACCACTAAGTTGTAGTTAAAAAAACTGAATTTTTCATAAAACTTAATTTTACTGCTTCTGTGAGTGGAATTTTGAAAATCCGAGAGACGCGGTTAATATCAAGGAGTAATATGTGGTTCAATGAGATGAAAATAATTTTTTTTGAATAGTTTCTTTTTGTTTTATTTACCATGGTTAAAAGTAAATAGGGTAATTAAGGGTAAAAATGATAATAATATTACACTAACACATGTCCTCATTAAATTAGACAGGTGTATCTAGACCAAAAACAACCTTATGAATAAAATATTATCATTTAGGTCCACTTGGATTAGATTAGGACATTTATTATTATTTAATTCAAAGAAGAGTTAAAAGAGTTAAAATCAATGTTTATTTAATAAAAAAAATTTAATATAGGGTTATAAATAAGATAAATTCTATTGTAAATATTCATTAGTAAGATAACACTACTTCCTACATAATGGTATTTTATTTATAATTTTTATAAATTAAATAATATAATTTATTTCTGACACAATAATGATGCAGTAATTACCATAATAGTGAAAAATTAAAATAATTGATATTATAAATACCCAAATAAATATAATTTGAGGCTTTTTATGAATTAGACATATTTTTTAGGTTAATATGACATGTTAGGATTGATTTAATAAAATTTTTTAGAAGTAATCCTTATGTTGTAATTTTTAAAAAAATCAATTATTGAATAGTGTCAAAATTGATATAAAAGAGTTTTTAAAACAAATATAATATTATTAGTTGATATTAAATTCTTAAAAATCTAATGTTCGGCCAGGAGACTTATATCATGATAGGTGTATCATTAATGGACCACTTGGGGGTCTCTTGTAACTATATACTAAGTTTATTAACTATATAATATAACAATACAAAATGACATGGTAAGTGTCAAACTAATTAACTAAGAGTTAAAACTAAACGATAAGGTTAATATAATGACCCAAACCTATCTAAATTCTATTTTTTGAGTGGTTTTAGACCCATCCCCACCTTAAACTTTAAATAATCTTCTTTGGATCCATTGGAAACCGAATATGAATTTATTATAAAATAATATTTCTAGCTTTTCCAACGGTTCCCTTCACCCCTCTTATAAAAGGGCACTACCCCTTCTCATTAATTCACACCTTCAAAGCCTTTTGGTTCGGCCAACCCCTGACCAAATACTCTCTCAACATCACTCAATTCATCCTAGAGGCCTTATTTTATTCCTAAATACAACCTATGGTTCCCTTTTGATCAAATCAAAAGGATGAACCTGAAGAAGAGGTAATGATTTCACCACCCTTTTTCAAGTTCCTTTCTTCTTCCACATCTTCTTTCTTTGTTATTACCATTCTAAAATAATAAATCCATTATATTATATATACATTGATGTTATTATAAACATGTTACAACCATATTTCAGTATTATATCTATCCTTTGAATGACATGTCACCATACGTGTGTACGTACGACTTACCGTCTCCACGTCGTGGTGTAATTGTTATTCAAAACATTATTATTTGGATGGTTATAATAATGATGTGTAATTCATTTAAATAATAAATATAACTTGATAATGATATTTTATATATGATATACCATCCAATTAAATATTATTGTAATATCAAAATATTGATATTGTCGCTCATGCGTACGTACGGACTACCGTCTCCACAAACGTGTTGAGATTCTTTCTCCATAGTATCAATTCAAGTCCAATTCTCACTTTAAGATTAATAATAATGTTTAAGGACTTAATATCATTCTGGATAAGAATAAGACACAACCTATCCATAACAAACACGTCTTACATAACAAAACATATAAAAGAAAATGAGTAAGTTAACACCCGAAACGACGATAATATTAAGATATTATTAACAAAGCAATGTTAAAAGATCATATATGATATCATATTAGTGCATATGATTCTTGTATAATTTAATAACAATTATTTCCCCATTATACAGGAGTTTAACAACCCCAACCATGGAAAAGTACAAGGTAAGGGTTTATTTCTCAATCTCTTCATTATCTGAGGTTGTTTATAAGTAATAATCTACTGGGATCTCTTTATCATACACATCGACGTTTCTTAAAAATGTATTTCAAAACATTTTTACTATTTACTAGAACATGGGTTAAAGTTATTTATACCCTTGTAGACTTGTATAAGTGGTTTATAAATGAATCTTTCCGTCATTTTCCAAACAAGGTCCTTTTTAACCTTTTCGATAGAATTATGGTAAGAATGTTTTTTTAACTTATACGGCGGGTACGGCTACTTTTTGCCATTATAAAATCTTTGAAGCTTCCCTTACAAGATTATAAGAATATGTTCAAAGAAAATGTTTTATTTTATAGATTTATGACTCTTAAATTATTTCAAAAAAGAAAGATATATTTCTCTAAAAAGAGTTTTGATTTCATATATGCCAACATCCTTTGATGGATTTTAAGCTTATTTGAAGTTGATTTATTATGATACAAAACTTCTATATTGTATTGAAGGTTTTATGATACGTTTGACTGTGGATGTGTTATTTTATATCATTTGTGGTTTATGGATGATATATTTACATTACGTATGGTAGTTTTAATACGAATGTTTATGTTATGTTTAAACCTTTTCATATGGGAATGAATTGGACTTAATATGTGACGGGTGGAGCCCGCTATAGCTCCTAGATGCATCGGTATGTCTAATCAGACAAACTAGTGTCTTGGCATAAGGCCTTGACAAAATCTTATTTGTAGTCTTGGCACGAGGCCTTGGCTATGTTGTTATGATAGTATGACATTATGAATTTCATCATTATGAAAGTGGTTATTGATATTCCATGTGATTATTTGATTATTAGAACATCCATGTGAATAAGTAAATGGAATTAGTTCATTTTATTTTTTCCATAATATGTTGAATTTCATGTTTAATAGGATTTTGTTTTAGTTATTCATTGCCTTAAATGTTTATTCTTATTTATGAAAGTTTCCGCTATAATTTTATCCTTACTGGGCATTTTAGATCAACCCATTTCTGTGTTTTATTTTTCCCAGGATGTGAAGAAGTAATTTATGAATGACCTGTAGGGATAGTATGAGCGGATAAGAGTGTGAACTATGGAGACTACATTGTTGTAGTTTTCATTTTTATGATGTAATGTAAAATTTTATGAATGTATCTAGTGTTTCCAATGCTACTAAACTAATCAATATTTTGAGACATGATCTTTCTTATGATCATGCCAATGTTATGTAATAATGCACCGACTCTGGGTAACTAGGGTCGGGGTGTTACAGTTGGAATCAAAAGAAAAGGAGGTAGGAATGTATCTGATCCTTGGGAACTCTCACATGTGAGCGTTGGACGAAGCATGGATCTCCGACCAAGGGCTTCATGAGGAAATGGCTGCCACTGGGGATGGTGGTGTGTCCTGCCCAGGGGGTGTTTCCTCCCATGGAGTTCCCTGATAGGTATCAATTATAGTCCACTAGAAGTAATTCCAAACCGTTACAGTTGGTATTAGAGGAAGTTTAGTAAAAACCTTCGAAGCTAGATTTAGATAAACTCTGATTAGAGAACATAGATTTAAGATGGACTTTGAGGATTAGTATAAAAGAACTTCCTAAAATTTTGGTATTGTATAGGTTTTGTGAGTTTTCCGAGCAATACATCCATGTCTGGAAATGAGCAGGTAGAGGCGGCTCTGGCACAGATGTACCTAGGGGTAAAACCCGAAAACACCACTTTGAGATAGACTCGAACGAGAACTGGTGCACAACAACAGGCCTTGCTGCACTCTTGATTATGACACTGCCGTGGGATATGCTTAGGATCACACTCATTTTCTTTAAAAATAATTATGAAGGGTTTATGAGTATATAATTTCTCAAAGAAAACATTTTTATGATTGTGGATTATATCCATAAATAGTTCAATTTATGTTAAGTGTTTTATAAGTATGAAATTGTGTATTTTGATTCATAAACTGATCTAGTTTATGCCATTGTTTAGAAATGGCGCATAGTGGAAGAAATAGAAACTGTATCAATGCACACACTCCATATAGGGATTACCCTCCTGCTCAAGATAATTATAGTGGAGTTGGTGATGCAACTGGTACTGATCAACTAATCAAAATACTGGGACAACTCACTCAACTTATGAATAATAACCATACCCACATGGAGCACCCTGATCCGCAGCGTGGATGATCAATGTTAGATTGATTCATGAGGAAAAAACCACCAACGTTTAATGGGATTAAAAATCCCATAGTATCTGAGCAATGGATAAATTCCCTAGAGAAAATATTTCAGGCTTTAGGGAGTAGTGAAATGGAAAAAGATATCATGGCAGTTTACCACCTCACTAGAGATTCTGATAAATGGTGGTCATTGACTCAAAACACGATGGAAGATTATGAAGTATAAAATATTGAATGGAGGGAGTTGAAATATATGTTTTTAGAAAAATACTTTCCTCGTGACAATCGAGCAGATATGTAAAGACAATTTATGAGTCTGAGACAAAAGGAGGATTAGAATGTCGCAAAGTATGAGGGTAACATTACAAGGTTATCAAGGTATGATGGAGATTATATACGTAACCCAAGAAGTAATATTGATCATTTCTTTGATGGGTTAAGACCATTTCTCCATCGAGCAATAGTCTCACAATCCTTCTCGTCATACGAAGACCTTGTCCCATGTGATATCAAGACAGAGAAAGAATTATCTAAGTCATATGACTTCAAAGAAAATCAAGAGAAGAAGAGATCTGCTGATCAATCTGGGAATGGAAATAAAGTGAAGAAGGGAAAAGTTGAATATCTATCTTGTAGTAAATGTGGGAAGAAACACCCCAGTACTTTCTTAAAGGGAACGAGACTCTATTACAAGTGTGGTGAAAAGGCCACCAAGCTCGTGATTGCAATGGGAAGAAGGAATCTACCGATGTCCAATGCTACAATTGTAGGGAGATGGGACATTACGAAAATGAATGTCCTAAGCGTCAGGGGAACTTACCTCAGAAAATGACAAGGGATCAAGGCTAAGCTTATGCTATCACTACTGCTAAGGTAGAAGCTCCGAAAGACATGGTGGAAGGTAATTTAATGGTTTCCTCAGGTTTAGCAAATGCATTATTTGATTCTGGATCATCACATTGCTTCATATATTCCCAGTTTTCTAAGAAAATTAGATGTTTCCAATTTGATTTAACAAGTGATTTGTCTGTTAAAACTCCTAAGGGAAGTATGATTGCAACTATGTTTTGTGAACCAGTCCCCATTAGAGCACACAAATGTTCTTTATCCACTGATCTCATCATCATACCTATGATTGAGTTTGATATAATCCTCGGTATGGATTGGATTTCGTACCATGATGCGAAGATTTATTGTAAGAAGAAGGAGGTTATAGTTTTTGATGATGATGATAAGGAACACCTTATCTTTAGAGCAGAATCATCACCACCTAATTATTATCTAGATCCACCCCCAGTAGCTCAACTAAATTCAATTATTGGGGAAGAATAGGATGAAATTACAGTGGGTGGGGAAAGGAATGTTCAAATAGAGGATGTACCTATTGTGAAAGAATATGTAGATGTGTTTTCGTAATATTTACCCGGACATCCTCTGGAATGTGAAGTTGAGTTCTCCATTGATTTAATTCCTGGAGAAAGGCCTATATCGAAGACCCATTATAGAATGGCCACTTTAGAATTAGTTGAACTAAAGAAACAACTAGAGGAATTGAGTAATAAGGGATTTATTCTCCCTAGTTTTTCTCCATAGGTAGCCCCTGTTCTTTTTGTTAAAAAGAAAGATGGATCTATAAGGTTATGTATCGACTACAGGGAGATCAATGCAATAACAATAAAAAACATGTACCCCCTACCTCGTATTGATTATTTATTTGACCAGCTACATAGATCTAAATACTTTTCAAAGATGGACCTTCGATCTGGATACCATCAGTTGTGTTTAAAGAAGGATCACATTCCGAAGACAGCATTTCGAACCAGGTATGGGCATTACGAGTTTACAGTAATGTCTTTTGGATTGACTAATGCACCCTCTGTATTCATGGATCTGATGAATAGAGTTTTCAAGGAATATCTAGATGAATTTTTGGTGGTATTTATTGATGATATCATTTTATACTACAAAATCTACAAATATCATGAAAATCACTTACGCATTATCCTGAAGACTCTGAAAGGAAAAGAATTATATGGGAAGTTTAGAAAGCGTGAATTATGGCTTCAGGAGATTTCTTTTCTTGGCCATATTGTCTCTAAAGATGGAATCTCTATTGATCCTTCTAAGACCAAGGCAATCCAAGAATGGCCAGCACCTACGAGTATAACCGAGGTACACAGTTTTATTGGTTTGGCAGGTTATTATCGATTTTTCGTCCAGAATTTTGCCTGATTGGCTAACCCATTAACGAAGCTCACATGTAAAGGGGTTAAATTTTTTTGGAAAAAAGAATTTGAATAATGTTTTGAAGAACATAAGTGAAGATTATTCAATGATCCTATATTGACTCTACCATTGGGGAATGATGGGTTCGTTATTTATAGTGATGCATCGAAGAAAGGACTTGGTTGTGTCCTTATGCAGAATGATAGGGTTATTGCCTATGCATCACGACAGTTTAAAATTCATTAACAAAACTATCCTACTCTTGATCTTGAGTTAGCAGTTGTTATCTTTTCTTTAAAGATATGGAGGCACTACCTCTATGGTGAAAAATTTGAGATTTATGGTGATCACAAGGGTTTGAAGTACATTTTCTCACAAAAAGAACTCAACATGGGGCAAAGTAGATAGCCTGAATTACTCAAGGATTATGATTGTACGATACACTACCACCCCGGGAAATCAAACAAGGTGGAAGATGCTTTGAGAAAAAAAGACCATAGAGTTTTGAACAATATGAGAATTGAAAGGGATCCAATTTTCATGGATCTAGTGAATATGGACATGGAAATAACCAGGGAAGGTGAAAAATAAATGTTTTTTCAAATGGTTGCCAAACCATCTTTACTAGAAAGGTTTAAGAGTTCTCAGACCGATGATGAAGAATTTCAAAAGAATATTAGAGATGTGAATGATGGGAGATTGAATAAATTTGGGTATGAAGATAGAATTTTGAAATTTGGGAAGAGAATTTGTGTTCCCAATATACCTGATCTAAAAAGGGAATTGTTGGACGATGCTCATAGTTTCAATTTTTCTATACACCCTGGGATCACAAAAATGTATATAGATTTGAAGGAATATTTTTTGTGGGACAACATGAAGAGAGAGATTGCCGATTTTGTGTCAAGATGTATGGTTTTTCAACAAGTGAAAGCTGGAAGGCAACATCCTGGTGGAGTATTGCAACCTCTTCCCATACCTGAGTGGAAATGGGAAAATATCACGATGGAATTTGTCATGGGGCTACCAAAGACTCCTAGAAGGAATGATGGAATATAGTTCATTGTTGATCGTCTAACCAAGTCAGCACATTTTCTTGCTATAAGGGAAGATTTACCACTTGAATGACTAGCAGGACTATATATTAATGAAGTTGTGAGATCTCATGGAGTACCCCTTTTGATTTTTTCTGATCATGATCCCCGTTTTACTTCAAGATTCTAGAAAAGTCTTCTAAAATCCTTGGATACTAAACTTCATTTGAACACTTCCTACCACCCCCCAAAAAGATGGACAACAAAAAAAACTATTCAAACCTTAGAAGACATGTTGAGATCCTGCTCACTTGACTTTCAGGGTATGTGGGATCAATATTTATCTCTGGTAGAATTTTCCTACAACAATAGCTTCTATTCGAGTATTCAGATGTCACCATATGAAGCGTTATACGGAAAGAGATGTCGCACACCAACCTGTTGGGATGACGTTGGTGAAAGAAAACTTGTAGGCCCAGAACTGGTAGAGGAAACGATGGAAAAGGTTAAGGTAATCCAAAACCATATCAAAGCAGCTCAAAGTAGGCAGAAGAGCTATGCCGATAATCGAAGGAAGGGTTTGTAATTTCAAGTCAGTGATCATGTTTTTCTGAAGGTATCTCCATGGAAGGGAGTCATAAGGTTTGGTAAGAAAGGTAAATTGAGTCCCAGGTACATCGGACCTTTCGAAATTATAGAACGAATTGGGTCTGTATCTTACCGATTGGCAATGCCGCCAAGTCTCTCCAAAGTTCACGATGTGTTCCATGTATCTCTGTTGAGGAAATACATGCATGACCCAACGCATGTACTCACCTATGAGGAATTAGAACTGGAACCCGATCTGTCTTATTGCGAAGAGCTCGTCAAGATTCTTGATACAAGAGAACAAGTACTGAGAAACCGGACGACTCTTCTGGTAAAATTCTTGTGGAGAAACCATAAGATGGAAGAGGCAACGTGGGAACCTAAGGAACTTATGATGAAGAACCACCCGAGTCTTTTCATGTGGTAGTATTCTAGAAATTTCGAGGACGAAATTATTTGAAGGAGGGGAGAATGTAACATCTGAAGCTTCTACGATACGCTTCTCTTTGAATAATGCAATAGCGTGTGTTGTACGCAACATCGATTTCTAACACACCAAAACCAATCAAACTAGCCATTATGAATAATAATACCCACTTTTTGAGATTTATAAATTTTATTTTTTAAAATGAACTTCATTTTTGGATTTGGAATATTGAAAATAGTCTAGGGTGAATTTTTGGTATTTTTCTGAAAAACATCATTTTTTGATGAATAGTGAAACCACTAAGTGGTAGTTAAAAAAACTGAATTTTTTATAAAACATAATTTTACCGCTTCTGTGAGGGGAATTTTGAAAATTCAAGAGACACGGTTAATATCAAGCAGTAAAATTTTGTTTAATGAGATGAAAATAATTTTTGGTGAATAGTAACTTTTTTAGTTTTATTTACCACCGTTAAAAGTAAATAGGGTAATTAAGGGTAAAAATGATATTAATATTACCCTAACACATGTCCTAATTCTATTGGACAAGTGTATCTCGACCAAAAACAACCTTAGGAATAAAATATTATCATTTAGGTCCATTTGGATTAGATTAAGACATTTATTATTATTTAATTCAAAGAAGAGTTAAAAGAGTTAAAATCAATGTTTATTTACTAAAATATTTTTAATATAGGGTTATACATAAGATAAATTCGATTGTAAATATTAATTAGATAGATAAAACGATTTCCTACATAATGGTATTTTATTTATAATTTTTATACATTAAATAATTTAATTTATTTATGACACAATGATGATGCAGTAATTACCATAATAGTGAAAAATTAAAATAATTGATATTATTAATTACCAAATAAATATAATTTGAGACTTTTTATGAATTACACTAAATTTATAGGTTAATATGACATGTTATTATTGATTCAATTAACTGTTTTCTATGTAATCCTTCTGTTTCAATTTTTTTAAAAATCAATTATTGAATAGTGTCAAAATTGACATAAAAGAGTTTTTAAAACAAATATTATATTATTAATTGATATTAAATTCCTAAAAATATAATGTTCATCCAAGAAACATATATCATGATAGGTGTATCATTAATGGACCACATGGGGGTCTCTTGGAAGTATATAGTATGTTTATTAACTATATAATATAAAAATATAAAATGTCATGGTGAGTGTCAAACTAATAAACTAAAAGATAAAACTAAATGATAAGGTTAATATAATGACCCAAACCTATCTAAATTCTATTGTTTGAGTGGTGTTTGACCCATCCCCACCTCAACCTTTAAATAATCCACTTTGGAGCCATTAGAAACCGAATATGTATTTATTATAAAATATAATTTCTAGCTTTTCAAAATGTGCCCCTCACCCCTCTTATAAAAGGGAACTCCCCCTTCTCATTAATTCACACCTTCAAAGCCTTTTTGCTTAGAAATACCCTACCCAAATACTCTATCAACTTCACTCACTTCATCTTAGAGGCCTTACGTTAGTCAGAAATCCAACCTAAGGAGCCCTTTTGATCAAATCAAAAGGAAGAACCCGAAGAATAGGTAATGATTTCACCACCCTTTTTCAAGTTCCTTTCTTCTTCCACTTCTTCTTTCTTTGTTATTACCATTTTAAAATAATAACTCCAGTATATTATATATACTTTGATGTCATTATAAATATGGTACAACCATATTTTATAATTTTATCCATCCTTTGAATCACATTTCACCATACGTGCGTACGTACAACTTACCGTCTCCACGTCGTGGTGTAATTGTTATTCAAAACATTATCATTTTGATGGTTATAATAATGATTTGTAATTAATGTAAATAAAAAATATAACATGATAATGATTATATATATATGATATACCATCCAATTAAATATTATTTTAATATCAAAAGAATGATATTGTCGCTCATGTGTATGTACGGACTACCGTCTCTGCAAACGCGATGAGATTCATTCTCCATCATATCCATTCAAGTATAATTCTCATTTGAAGATTAATAATAATGTTTTAGGACTTAATATCATTCTGTATATGAATAATATACAACCTATCCATAACAAACATGTCTTACATAACAAAACCTATAAAAGGAAATGAGTACGTTTACACCCGAAACGACAATAATATTAAGATATTATTAACAAATCAATGTTAAAAGATCATATATGATATCATGTTAATGTATATGATTATTGTATAATTTAATAACAATTATTTCACCATTATACAGGAGGTTAAACTACCCTAACCAATGAAAAGTACAAGGTAAGGGTTTATTTCGCAATCTCTTCATTATCCGAGGTTGTTTATACGTAATAATCTACTGGGATCTCTTTATCATCCACATCCATGTTTCTTAAAAATGTATTTCAAAACATTTTTACTATTTAATAGAATATGGGTTAAAGTCATTTATACCCTTGTTTAATTTTATAAGTGGTTTATAAACTAATCTTTTCGTTGTTTTCCAAACAAGGTCCTTTTATCCTTTTCGACAAAATGAAGGTAAGAATGTATTTTTTAACTTATACGGTGGGTGCATCTATTTTACGCTGTTATAAAATCTTCAAAGATTCCCTTACATGATTATAAGAATAATTTCAATTAAAATGTTTCATTTTATAGATATATGACTCTTAAATTATTTCAAAATAGAAAGATATATTTCACTAAAAAGAGTTTTGATTTCATCTATGTCAACATCCTTTGATGGATTTCAATCTTATTTGAAGTTGATTTATTATGATACAAAACTTTTATATTGTATTGAAGGTTTTGTGATACTTTTGACTGTGTATGTGTTATTTTTATACCATTCTTGGTTTATGGATGAAGTATTTACATTTCATATGCTACTTTTAATATGAAATTTTATGTTATGTTTAAACCTTTTCATATGAGAATGCATTGGACTTAATATGTGACGGGTGGATCCTGTTACAGCTCCTCGATGAATCTGTAGGTCTCATGAGACAAAATAGTGTCTTGGAACAAGGCCTTGACAAAATCTTATTTGTATTCTTGGCATGAGGCCTTGGCTATGTGGTTATGATAGTTAGGCATTATGCATTCCATCTTTATGAAAGTGGTTATTGATATTCCATGTGATTATTTGATTAGTAGAATATCCATGTGAATAAGTAAATGGAATTATTTCATTTTATTTTTTCCATACTATGTTTATATTCAAGTTTAAAATGATTTTGTTTTAGTTATACATTTCCTTAAATTTTTATTCTTATTTATGAAAGTTTCTGCTATATTATTATCCTTACTGGCCATTTGAGATCACCCATTTTCTATGTTTTACTTTTCCCCGGATGTGTAGAAGTAATTTATGAATGACCTGCAGCGATAGTATGAGGGGATAAGATTGTGTACTATGGATACTATATTGTTGTAGTTTTCATTTTTATGATGTAATGTAAAACTTTATGAATGTATCTAGTGTTTCTAAGGATACTAAACTAATCGGTCTTTCGAGACATGATCTTTCTTGTGATCATGCCAATGTTATGTAATAATGCACCGACTCTGTGTAACTGGGGTCGGGGCATTACATATCTCATGAGATATAAATCTATACCCAATTCATTTTAGTGTGATATTGGTCCCACCCAAATCATAATGAAATCATTCTTACTTGTGTGCCACAACATAAACATAAATCATTCATCATAACCCAAAGAATAAAATGGGTTTCATAAACATCATCCCATCATAACCTAATCCATATAAAACAAATGGTTATAATATAATCATAATAAAAGTGAATCCCTGTAAATCATAGAGACATTATACTTGAAACATACACATTTGAAATAATTTCATCTTAGATTAAAATGGTTTTGATAAAACACTTGAAATGAATTCTTGGGGAAAATATCCTTTCGTCTTCAAAATAATTTTATTTTCACAAAATGCCATGAATTTTTATAAGAAAAGGATTTTGTTGAAAATATTCATTAAATCTTTTAGAGTAATCTTCATGAAAATAAGGCGTTATAAAACCGTAAAAATCCGTTCATTCCGTATAAGTTAATAATAACATTCTCCTCGTAATTTTTTCGGAAAAGTCAAAAAGTTCCTCGCATAGTAAACAAATTTCCTTACATAATACAGAGTAAAAGTAAAAGATGGGTAAAATGGATGCTAAACATAGATGAAAACAGTTTTATAAAACTTGTACATGGATGATAAATATTACCCCAATAAATACTTACGTGTAAGCAATCTCGGATAGAAAACAATTGAGATTGCAACATTATCCCTTACCTTTTCTCTGATATTCTTCGTATGTATCCGAACCTCCTGTATAATGATTTAAATAATGTCATTGAGTTATTACAGAATCAAATTAATTGTTATTATTTCATATATGGTTCACTTAGGAATTTATATTACCCGTTCATTTGTCAACTCCTTGTTAAAGTAGCATTTTGGGTAAACATTTTTGGACGTGTTGTTCTTGATATTATTATAAATTATATCATGATTTAATTACTTCCAAATTGTTAAACATGATTTATATATCATATATATTCAGTATATATATATTATAGAAAGATAAATGAAATAAAACACACCGTTCATGGAGACGGTAGGTCATACGTACGCATGAACGATGTTTTCCTTTCCTTATTGACTTGAATGAAAGTAAGTAGATGACATATATTTATATATATACAAAACTCTAGTATCTTTATAATTTCAAATATTTAATTATTATTGCTTATATATACTTTATAATCAATCTTGAATGGTTAACATGGAGAATGAATCTCATCGCATCGTGGAGACGGTAGTGAGTACGTACGGACGAGCAATGATATCGTTCCCGTAATTATTGAATTGAATTGGAGTGGATGATAAAATATATCAGAATCAGTATTATGTTATAATAAATATGTATAGTTATTCTTTACACCATTATACCCATCTAAGAAAGGTGGTGTTGGAAAACATATTACACCACGGCGTGGAGACGGTATTCCGTACGTACGCATGCGCGGTGATTTCATTTTCTATAGGATGGATGGAAGGTGAAATTGGGTTGTTTCATATTTATAATAACATATCAGTATGTTATTTATACTGATGTTATTACTTCATAACGAAACAACTAAAGAAGAGGAAGTAGAAGAAGATATAAATTTGAAAGAATCAGTAACGGACATTACCTCTTCTTTGAAGCCCCTTTACTTAACCTCCCTTTAGGGCACTAAAGATGATCTTTGAAGTATACCAAGACCTCTAGAATATTTCTAGGGAATCTGGTAAGGGAAATGGGTAGGGTTTTGTCGAGCTTCAAGGCTAAAAAGGGTGTGAGGAGGAGAGGTAAGGTGTTCCCTTATTATAAGGGAGGAGATGGGCATCTTTGGAAATATTAAAAATATTAATTTATAATAAATCTATCCCCACTTAAAAACCACCAAAAATGACTCATATTTTAATATAAGTTGATATAGGGTTTTAATCTCATTAACCAATAAAATTCAGACATGCAGGGAATTTATTTTAAACATTATCAACTTTATTTATCCTTATTTAATCTAACAAATTTTATTTGTGGTAATAAGATTCTAAATTTTAAATTGTTATAAATAATTACTTATGACTATGAATTATCCATAATTCGATAATGTAAGGCATTTTCTACTATATAAATATTAATTTATAATTTTTAAATATTTTTTTATTTTTAAACAATTTACTAATATGTTATTTTTATAAAATAACAATAGTGTCAATTTTGACACTATTCATTTATTTGAATTTAAAAAAACTCCACACGGAAGATATACTCGAAATAAAATATTTTATAGGTTCCTAACATGTCATAGTAATCTAGAAAATTAGTGGATCACATTAAATAGTTAAAAATATATTTATTTTACTATTTGTAAAACCATTATTTTGATATTTCTCTTAATAAATTAATTACTACAACATTTTTGTATAATTATTAAATATACTTATTTGTTGCATAAAAATTAAAATTAAAATATCAGGATGAAGATATATCTTATATCACTTATAATAATACATTTAGTCAGATTTATCTTCTAAAACACCAAAATTTCAAAATGTAATATTTATTAAATTATGAAGGTGACAACTTTGACATCATATAAAATAAAATAATATAAGTGTCATAATCACTTTTATAAGACTCCAAACGGTCATGTATTCGGTCATTGGATGCTTATGGTATATATATATTGTACCAATAAGTTGTGGTCAGGTTTTCGAGCACTTTAATAGGTATTACTATTTCAATAAAAACAATATTATTGATTTGTTTACTAAATAAATAATTTCTGCATCATTAATGTATAAGCTAATAATGTAATTAAATAACTCTTAAAAATTACAAATAAATTACCATGATAAATATAAGAATTTTATCTTTAAAATTATTATTTATAACTGGATCTGTATTATGTATAACCTTATATTAAAAATAATTTAATTATTAAAGTTTGAGTGAGACATATTTCACTTTCCTTTAAATAAAATAAACTAAAGGTCTTAATCACCTCCAAGTGGGTTCTAATGGATTCCATTTCGACCCAAATATGACTTACGACAAAATATAATCTTCCAATTGTATTAATACAAGTGTTAGGTTAATTTTATAATATTATATTTACCCTTAATTACCTGATTTACCTTTTACTATGGTAAATAAAATTTACCGTAATTACTATTCATAATGCCCAAAAATAAAAATTAGTCTATTAATATAATATGGACCAACTGATTCCAAATATGGAATCCATTTTTCCAAATTCAATACACATAAGTTGAAGAAATTAAATTAAAATTAATCCCATTGTTGAAAGAAAAAGGGTTTTTGTTTAAGTCATTGCAAAAGATTGAATTGATTTAACCTACGAATTCAATGTAAAATCAATGATAATGACATACATTATATTAAATGGTAAAATATATATTATATTTATACATTAAAACAATTCAATATTATAATTTAACCAAATAAATTATTACGATGAAAAAAGTTATTTTTAATTAAAATATAGCGTGTTTTTACTATTTATTAAAATATGAAAGTTATCAGAATAATATGAAAATTTTATACAAGGTAAAATTTAATATCCTGATCCCAAATAATAAATTTATTTTGTAAAATTGGACTTATATACATGTCAAAAACTAGATTCAATGTGGTTGCGCCATCAAAAGGTGGCAAAACTGCATTTTCGGAAAAATACTTATTTTACCCAAAAAATTTATTTTGTTCACATAACATGTTTTAGAAAAATGTGAAAGATGAATAATAATGTTATAAAATACAAAATATAGTTAATAATATTCATAACGGCTAGTCCATAATAATATTATAAGAATACATCATTGTTTAGTGAAACTCGTTATTGCGTACTACACATGCTATCGGGAAAGGTCCCGATTGCGTGTAATGCAGGCCAAGTCAGGGATTCCTATAGTGCAAGATTCCTTTGTTGTTGCGTATAACAGAATCCAAACATATTTCATTTATACATTGAATATATATATATATACACTCAATTTTGCATAGAATAAATATTATCAAACGAACTTGAAATTGTGTGTAACATAATCCAAGAATAGTGTTGCGTATACTGTAAGCTAATATAGTGTTGTGTATAGTATAAGCTAATTTTGGTGTAGCGTACAACACAAGACATCAATGAAATTAGAAGAATATTATTCATAAAATCTCGGGGTGCTACAACATGGCTATGTTGAATTACATTGCTAGGTGAATGTTAACGGGGTTCCATACATAGGCATAGACAAGGGAACAAGATGGGGATTGGCCAAGAAGAACACACAGTGTTTTTTGAGTATAGTCTATGTGGGAAAACATGGACAACCTCCCATGGATGGGCTAGGACATGCCCAAAGTATCAAATGAGGTTAAAATATTTTAAACATGAGGTATACACCTTGTGATACCCTAGAAACATCTCCCTCAAGACTTGGATGGTTGATCATGAGTAACCTATCATGAGTATATTTCTACTTTGGATGCAATGGTGTTCATGTATTTCGCATGCAAGATGCGATGTGATGTGAGGTAGCAGGTCACCTGATAATGGCTTATAAGTGAGAATATTTTTTTCCCATGGACAATCCTTATGAGGGAATGATGTGACATTATGTCCTAAACATATGATTTGATCCCCTTGATAGGATGAGATCAGATAGAATTTTTTTATCAATCTGGTTAACTCGGGAAGGATCCTCTAAAAAATAATTCATCCCTAGGTAGTGTTCTTAGTATTATCATTTCCTTTATACACAAGGCGATGATCTCCAATCTTACATTCTAGCCCCTAAGGGTTTTTTATATCATTAGAAATATGTTCCCCTAATTATAAAACAATATACAGTATGGTATTGAGTATCTTTGTGAGTACGATTCCCAACTCAATAGTTGTTTCTATAGGGGTTCACATTATCATTGTAAGTACAATATCTAACATGAAAGATAGATCTAGATTTTGTTTTGGGGTGTCCCGCAGTGGTCTTGGGACTGATCCCATATCATTGAGATGAAATATTCAATACAACTAATAAGTTTCTTGGATTCCCCCATTTGTTATAGGTATGATCCTCTATATCAGTATTGATACATTCTGAGTGACATTGTGTCTTTATTCATGGTTAGACCAAACAATAATGTTGAATTTGGTGTAATCCACATGGGATGAAAATTTTGTGCCATTATCTTAGCGATGCCCATTAGAGAGTGTTCTCTTATATGTTATTTTATGGATGGAAAGGTTTTTCTCCATGGGTGATATCTCTTATATGACTTCCTTCATGGATGGATGGGATTTTAGAGTATATTCCCTTGGATGGTCACTTATTTTATCCTCAATTAGAATAGTGTGTTGAGCTGTGAGGTTGAAAAATAATGATGCGTGGAGTTTGAGACAATTATATCCTGGTTATTATGGGATTCCATATGGTGTTGTCACATCCTTATTAATACGCCATGTGGAGATGAGTTGAATTGATGTGTGTAGCTAAAGAGTGGTCATGATAGAGTTTCTTTTTCTATCTCTCTTATGTACCCTCTATCTTAAGTTGATTGTAATATTTTTGTTTATTAAATCCATTTTATTTTGGGGTTTTGGGGCACTTACTAAGTATTTTAATACTCACCACTAAATGGGAATTTTCCACACATGTTGTGTCTTACAAAATTGACATGCCTTTCAAAGGAGTTGTAAGAGGACCTAGAGAAGGAGGAGCTTAGTGAGATAGATATAACAAGGTGTGTAGTGGGGGTTTCATTCAATATTAATTCCCACTATCCTATTAGGTTAGAATATTTTTTAGTTTTTGGTGGGATTTTATTTATCAATGTTATGATTTATAGCACTGTCATGCTATGATTTTGGGATAGATATATGCATTCATTTTTTATCAATACTTTTAATATCTATGCACTGTTTTTGGGATATATTAGTTAGTGAATTCATATATTTACTATAGGATAAGGCCTCCCATGTGTCTGATATTCCTACTCAAAAAATGGTCTCCACCCATAGCCTATTATAAGTGGTCTTGAGGTAGTCAAGGCTCATACCCTGGTTGGTTTTTTCCTGAAATAGTGGCATTAGATGGGTCATTTGTACATGAGGAGTGGAGTGTGTGATATTGTTTAGCAATTTATTGAAACAATAGTAAAGTGCAATAAGTAAAAGATTTAAATATGGTCTCCACTATTGGTTGAAAAACTAACATATACATTCACCATCAATCTGATAACATTCTTGTTGACTCAGTAAATTCAGTAATTGGATATTGGGAAACATTGTCACATGCATCATATAAGACTGGGTTATGGTTTCCATTTCATTCTAAAGTAATATCCCCAGATATTCTCTATGATCATAGTGTGTCCTGATTCAATGTCATGATTCCACTATAGTGACATTTATATTGGATTACATGATGGTATTTTGATAAATATTTTCAAAATGATGAGGATTCAGTGTAGCGCACTAAATATGATGTGGTAAATCTCAGGGGTCTTCTAGTTGAGCTACCAAATGTTGAGGAACTAATTGTATTAGTAGTTAAGGATGAAGATGCACACGGGTTGAGTGCACTGCATGATTTCTATTAGAAGTAAACTCTTTGGTATTGGGATTATCCATACCCCCCAGGAATATGATAAGTTGCTTGATGCAGTCACATCTGTTTTTTCCCTTTTATAGACACCTCCCTCTTTGATGATTGTTTAAGAAGAATGTCTTATATAGGGATCAATTGAGATATGGTGGAGTCCCATGATGTAGAACCATTATGAATTGAAAATCACTTGGATAGTGTTTAGGTGGCCCCTGATGGACATGTTTTATCCATACACTTTGATATTAGTGTATATCTAGGTGGTTATGCTACTTTGATAAGATAGGAAGAATGTGGTACAATATTCAGTGAGGTTCACATGCCATTTTTGGTAAAACATAGATATGGTTCATGATCCCATTATAATATAATGGGACTTTGATATGTGATTGTTCCAGGATATCAAGGATTCTATGATATCATTGTGTATTCCCACTTATAATGGTGTGATTGAGTGGGAATTCGTGGTGGAGGGATTTATGGTGGAGTAGACTCCAACTATTGGTGTTGGGAACATAGGACCTGATACCATGAAAACTAGTTTTTGAATAAATGCTCATGGATATGAGAATGTGATATTGTTTATGAGACGATCATATGATGAGAGACTACGACTCGGGGCACATAGGCTAATTTTATTTAGCCACAGGAGAGGTGGTAATTTCTTATAATGAACACATATATTTGAAAGTATATTTTCTATACCAATATGATTTTTATTGGGATAGAGATTATGTACCTCCCTAGAGTAGAAATTTATTGGAGAATTAAGATATTCCTAATAGAGGATGTGGCAGAGGGTTTGGAAGAGAAGTCAGAGGTAGACAATGGTCTAATCGGTTACCACTACCAACCATATGAGGTCTGCAGGAGACTCAGGGAGATTGTTGATGGGTTAGAGTACAATTATAAGCCACAGTGGCATGTGACTCAGAGGCTTAAAGGATGATATAGGTATTCTCTATGTCCATTATAATATTGAACTAACATTATTAGACACTACACATAAGTACTTTATTCATTTTATTTCCTTCTCATAGTTTATCCATGGTGAAGTGAGGAATTGATAGAGCCATGTGATTGTGATGATTGAAATAGATCCAAACTAATAATAAATATGGTGACACCCCCCACCAAAACACATTTTTTCATACTATAAGACCCAAGAAAATGATTCAGTTCTACCTAAAGAGTACAGTTTCATGGTGTGGGGTGTGAGTGTGTGTTCAAGTATGTGTTGTGTGTTGGGGTATCAGAGCATTCCCTTGTAATACAAGTGAAACATTTATTCTCAATCCTTATATTTCAGGTTACAACATAGAGTATCATTGAATTTATTATTTTATCGATATTGTGACCTAACATTAAGAGTGTATTGTCTCACATAGAATTTTTCTATAGTATCATGGAGACCCTATGATGAACTTCCTTAGTACAGATTGGTTTCCTACCATCCATGATCATATGGTTTCCATAGGTGGGTTTAGATGTGCTTCTGGATTATGAAACTTAGTCTCCCCATTTGAGGAGTGTTCCCAATCTGAGCACGATTATCTCATGTATGAAAAGATACAACTTAATTTTATATAATGGATAATATAACTATTGGTGATGAAGTAAAATAAGCATTTAGTATCCTAGTGTGGTGGTGGAGTTGAGGAAATCTACTTGAGGATGTTCTATCTTTACCAACCCACTGATATTTATCTTTTAGGTTGATAAGAACTCAAGGACTTCCCTAATATTTTTTTCATCATATCGGTTAACTCCCGTAGAGTTCAAGAGTTTTGGTGCTATTATAGGTTTGAAGACAGAGGGTCTTGTAAGACCCTATGTGTGCGCTTGGTCAGCCCTGCAGTTTTTTTGGTACCCTCATGCACTAAGAATAAGTGTATCATGAATGACACTTGATGAATACACCACATGTATGTAATTTTTGGTGGGTTCCATTTTACATTATTTTGATGTATGAGAAAAACTAGGAGATATTGTTTGTGAGTTATTGTCTAATAAGATATCAACTATAAATGTACATGATAAGATTTATATAGGTGGGGAGTACATATAACTTTTATATATTAATAATGAATCCGAACAGACTATGAGAAGAGGTGTTTGTGAGGATTCATTCCCGTAGTAAAACACCAAATATAAGTGTTTTGTTCAATAAATAGTGAATTATTATGGGTTTTGATAATACACTTATATTTTTCATGTTAGTGTGGTGTATTTTTCAATAAACCACTGACATAAAAACATTTAAGGCCATATTTATAAGGCCATGTGGGTTTATGTTGTTCTTTTTAGACTCTTTAGGAGACAATGTTTGTGGTCTTAGATTTAATGATGGTGATGGACATGATTGTGAATTCCATCCATGTGTGGACGAGTACTATCAGGTTAGGTTATTATCTTTGTTAGGATAACGACATGGTGGGCTTCTGGACTCTATAACCATAGTTGGACTGGATTATTGGTGTTTAACAACTAACATAGATATGGATACATGTGTATTATTGTTTTAGGATTTTGACCTAGCTGAAGCTTACCACTGGACGTTATTTGGGTTTTCTAATTCCCATGGGTGTGTGTTGGTTGACAACACATGAACCCTATTATGATCTCACTTCTGTTGTGTTGGAGACCTAGTTACAAGAATAGTTTATTTATTCAATGTGAATATGATTTATCTTTTTTGGATGAAAAGCCTAATGTTTGGGAGAGTTTACTGACTCAAGATTTTTTTGTTTGACATTTGATTATTATTATGAGTATTTATAGATCCAGGTTCTTATTCATAATGAGATTCTAGTGTTTGGAGAGCTTTAGTGTGGTGATATATGGTATATTAAATTATTTTTATCATTTATGTAGAGTTTTTTATAAATGTTGATTAACTTCTGATTTGATGTCTGAGATTGGAAATCTGATACCACAATTTTGTCAGGAACACAGTGTTTGCACAGATCATGATATATTGTTTTTCAATATCTGGTTCCTGGTTGAGAGCATGTTGGTGTGAGTGTTTATGATTTTATTTTATGAAAATAAAATTGTATCCCCCATTGTTATCATAAAAAATAGTTTATAGGATGATACTATGATTTCCATGATATATGATGCGAGGCTGAACCAATGAGAGGAGGTTTATTCGATCCCTGTTTTTAATGTCAATCGTCGCTGGTTCGAGTTGAAACAACTTCCAAGTGTCATTTTGGAACTAAATATTTATTTTCAGTGCATAAAGATGGTAGATTCAAATTATTTACATCTTAATGAACATTGATTCATTGTTTTATGGTTTTAGAGCCCTCTTAATACTTTTGGATAATACAGGGGAAAATGAATTGGTCTCGTTGGAAAAATGGGAGTTTTCAGTGGCTTAGAGGATAATCCCATTCATAATTACAAATCATATGATGTGTAGTATAAGGGAACATGCTGTGTGAAATTAATATTCAAGGAATATGTAAATTTGGGCAACTATACACATTGTATTAGGAGTACATTTCTTGTTCTAAACTCAAGCAATTTAGATAAGGAAATAGATAAGGAAACTTTATCAAGGGATATAACCTGGAGGAATTAGATGAACAAATAGACAATAATGGGTTTTTAGACATTAGATCGAGCAAGGGAACCAGTAGGGGTCAAACTAAGTGGATGACACCATGTACTGTGGGTATATAACATGTGGGGTGACATGGCCAGACATCCATATATGGGATATGTCACTTCTAGAGGATTGGATGGGGTCACTCGCCAATTCATAAGAGTTACCCACCCCAAACATACCTATGAAGCTTCTCCCTAAAACATCTCCAATTTTAGGACTCAGATGGAGGGCCAAAAATAACATATCCTAAGTAGTTTTCTACATTGGACCAATAGTTGATTTGGTTTAGGAATTCAAGATTCAATATGAGGTGAGGTAGTGGGTCTCTTTATGGACACTTATAGACCATTATTGGACATGGTTTACCTTGGTATATCCCTAATATAGTACGATGTGAAATTACATCTTCAATATATGAATATGATCCCCTTGATAGAATGATATTAGATAGAGTTTTTTATCCCTATGAGTGATTGGAGAAATATCAACAATCATGTCATTCTTCTGATGTTAAAGATCATCGTATTATCATGACCATTATCATAGGGAGTCCATCCTCTTTCTAGTAGGCTAGACCAGTAGGTTTTGGTAGAATAATTGTACATATGATCCCCTACTCAGAAGGATGTTTCCAATATGTTTTTTTGTATTGTTGTGAGTTTGATCCTATTCTCTGTGGTTTATTCTAGTGGGGTTTGCAGTATCGTCTAGGGTAAAATAACCTACTTAGAGGATGGATCCAGATTTGGGTTTTTGGTGTCCCCCACCAGTACTGGATTTGATCCCCTATCTGTGAGATGATATCTTCAGTGTTTCCATTTGGGTCTGAGGAGTACCCCATCTAGGATTAATGTGATCCACTATATGAGTATAGAGACCCACCGAGTAACAACATGTCTTTCTTTGTGGTAAGACTTTATTAAGGTGTTCCATCGGGTGTTGTCTATATTGGATGATAGTGATGTGTCGTCAGCATAGTGATATATGAAATAGTGTGTTCTATTGGATGATTCATCATAGATATAATATTTATTTCCAATGTGTGATATATATCATAATAGCGATATATAGTATGTATGGGAACATGGAGTTTGTTATCGTAGATGAGTTCTACCTTTTAGACTAAAGTAGAAATTGGTTGTAGGTAAGGAGTTTAGAATATCCTGAGACAAAGAGTCTGAAATGAGTATATCTAGGTTATTTTGGGATTCCTTCTAGGTTTGTCACATCTCAACAGACACACCATGTGGAGGTGAGCCACTAGAAAAGTTTATCCACAAAGTAGTCGATATTGAGTTTCATTTTCTCTATATAATGGGTTTTCTCTCACTTGGGTAAAGAAGACCATTTCACATATTTTTTCCTTTTTTTCGATTCTCAATGATCCTAATGGGTATTTATATAATCACCCACCACAATATTTGACTGCACATGTCATGTATTGTGCATAAATTCTTACATTCTATGGAAACCCTAGGGGACTCGGGGCATGCGAAGATTATAAAGCTAGACATATCAAGGTGTGTACCAATGGTTTCATTTGACTGTAGTATCCTCCATATAATATTGTTCTAGTATTATACTGTTATTTTTGGGATTTTATTTTTCCATTTTTTTATTCCATAACTATTATTCATTGATTATGGGATAGTTGACCACATGAATTTTTAATCATTAGTTTTATAATATATGCACTATTACGTGGAGATAAATGTGTGTGTGTGTATACATGTACCATAGTATAATGCCTATCATATGTGTCATATACCTACTCAGTGTTGGTCTCTTAACACTGGCCTATTAGATGTGGGATTGGGGTAGTCATGGATTAGTCCATAATGGGTCTGGTCGTGACACCATTCATTATAACCTGGATAAAGGGAACATAATAAAGAGTGCACTCAAATTCCCAAAAATGGTAATTAAGGGAATTATAAATTTATCGTGAGTATAATGGTATGATAAAATGAGAATAATATTAGAAAACTATGATCACTATAGCACATATCATAAAATTCATTAAAAGTGTAAATATTGGCAACTCATAAGACATAAATCATAATGGAACAATGAGTTTAACCATTTTAACATAACTTTGTAATGAGGCATATATTTTTATCCTACACATAATAGTATAAAATAAACTACTCAGATGTTCAAGGATAATTTACAAGACTATTATAGTGTAATGGTTTCACTCATGAATCCATCATAGTATTAAATGTTCATTTTTAACAAAATCATAGTGGACAGATTACCTTACTAAACTGGATTCACTCCATAGTACATACTTGTTTATAACATGAGATATCAATATTTTTATAGTGAATTGGAGAGTTATATAGTTCCCAAAAATATGTGTTTATAACATAACAACAATCACATAATTGCGTCCTTACGTATGTTTTTCAAAATATGATAAAACATACAGCACGTCACAAAAAAGGAATATAAATAGGTATCAATATACATTTTTTACATTAGAAACCATGAATGGAAATGGGCTTAAAAAAATTCAACATATCAGAACCCAAGAAAAAATTGGGTACAAAAATTTTATATTTGTATCCTAAATCATGAAAAAAAAATTCTTTATAAAAATCTTTTCATAGTATAGATAATCTACTATGAAAAATATTGAATGTGGTATCCTTCTATAATATCCCTAGTAAATTATAACTAACTTCAAAGGATGTCATCATAGATAGAAAATGATTTTGAAATATCACATGGAAAATTTTAGATGAATATAGACTTTCCACACTGAGAAAACCCATTTTAAAACTTAAATAATTTTAAAAATAGTTTCTTTGAATATTACATGGTAACATATAAATCATACTTTGAAAATAATTTAATATTTTTCCGTGGGAGAATAAATTTTCAATTAGAATAAAAGAGTTTAAAAAATAAATCATTTTGAAAATCCTTTTCATTAAATATAATATTCTAATTTTTTTGAAAAAATATTTAATATAATTACTATTAATGATTTCATATATTACATTTTATGATCTATACATTCAAAAAACATTCCATTAACATTTTAAATTAAACCCAAATAAAAATACTTTCGAAAACAACATGAATATTGCATCGATTTTTTCTGTAAAAAATAAAAAGATGTGTAAAAAGTTATTAAATTAGTCATTTGGATATTATTAATAATATTTTTTAAAATAATTTTAAAAAAACTATTTTTTAAGAAAATGTATTTTCCACTAAAAAAAATAAAATAATGTCAATTTTCTTTAAAATATTATAGAATTATTAGTAAATAAAAATATTAAATTTAAGGGAAAACATGTATTATAGTTAATTAACTAGAGGATAATATAATTAATGAGCTTACAATGAAATGGATCATAATATTTTTTCACCGAATTCATAAGAAAAAATAATCCCAAAAAATGATGATATTGAATCATAAAACCATTACCATTTTTTTAATATTTAATGAGAATCTCAATGATATATTATCATTAAATTAACCATAAAATATCATTATAATATATAATTAATTATATTAAAATTCAAATGGGTTGTATGTACAACTCATAAAATAAGATAGATGCATAACATGCCATTTTTCTCAAAGAAGGCATATTAAAAAAATCCCTTACTCCATTAGAGACATTTAAATTAAATACCAAACAAAAGATATATCCATAAATGGATTTAAAAATAAAAAAAATTTAGTATAAGTTACACAAAATATATTAATGGGATGTATATACACCACATTGAAGAAACACTTAGTGAATATTTCTTTTCTCTCAATGTAATTTAATGTTTGATGGAAGTCCCTTACCTTACATCTCAATATCATTTTTACACATTTTAAAATTCATTAAATGAAATATAATTTTATTTTATGTATATTATAGAACCATTATTATATATATAATACAATATATTATTTACTTATTACATTTTATAACCCTTTTATTAAATATTTCTTGTTAAAATCATGTTTTAGATAGTAAACACATTGATTTTCTTATGTGTTTTGATTTTTTATTTTCTTGTCCTATTAAATTATTCATAGTTCCATACTATATATAAGTGTAAAGATGAAATTAATGTTATATATATTCACTATATGTGTATTTATCATAATGCATAAATATTTGATATTGAAAATTATAATACAATATTCATGGGGACAAAAGGCCTTATGTACGCATGAAATTTGGGTTGAATGAAAGAAAGGTAAATAACATATTAGAATTATAAAATATTTATTATTTAATATATATATATATATATATATATTTAAACCTATATGTAATTCCTTCCAGGTAAAGCATACAAGAAGACTGAATCTCATCGCTTCGTGAGGTAGCAGTCTGTCATACCCACAAGCAACGTTATCATATTCCCATGGAACTAAAATTAAGGAGGCATATGTGAAATTGTAATTAAATAAGAAATATTTTTACCAATATCATAATATTTAATTAATATATCTGAATTACCATCAAATAAACACAAAAAATAAAAACACAACATATAATCTCAAGGCAAAGTAGTCTTAATGTAGAAGTTGAATTTTTAATGTTGATTTATAACAATATCATAAATTTTATATATAAAAATTTAATCCAAAATTATATCTATCCATGATATGTGGTGATAGAAAATGAGTAACATTGGTTAGTTAGACGGTAGTCCGCCTTACACAAGAAAGATGATTTTGTATTAAATTTAATTGAAGATGATATCGATTTTGGTTTTTCCATTAACATAGTTAAATTTTATGTATATGGAATATGATATTTTTTATATATTAAAATAATTTATAAATATTTCATGGAGATAGTATAATAAATAATCTAATGATTCTCGGATAAGAATGATACCTTTTCTTCTGACAAACACCTTAAGTAAGAACCAATAGGCTTCATAGGATTCTGTTCTAATTAAAATAAGTGCTCTATTTATTGGGATAGGAAGTAATGATTATATTTTCTTAGATATTTTCAATTCAAATAGATTTTAATTTTTCAATAAGGTAGGAGAGTGGGATGACTTCTATAAGTGAGGTTGGTATCACACTTTTACATATTTTATGTGAAAAATGTGTACCCATGTTTTTCACATGCCAAATGGATAAAAATGGTCTATTATTAATCTTTAATGGTGATATATTATAAAAAATTCATACCAACCTATTTTTGAATATTTTTTCAGTCATTTTACCCGTTATCACTTTAGATTACCCCATATAATCTAATTTTAACCTTAACTGCGATAATTAATTTATAATGTTATTACTATTAATTATGGGGAAAAATTAATTTGATATTATTTGCTGATATAAATTTTTATGATTCAAAATATTGAATCCTTCATTCCAAATTCCACACACTTAAGTGGAATATTTATATTTGAAATTAATCACACAGAAGTAAGGAATTTTTTTTTCCAAAATGAAATGTTTCGAATGATTAAAATATTTTTACATAAAAATTGATTATGGAATCGATTAAAATGACCTAAAGTGTACGAATAGTTTTATATATTTAATCAAACTAAATTTAAAAAAAATATTTCTTTTTATTTTTTATAATTATTTAATATAAATGATAATTTTTTTTATTAATACCAGTATTCTTCACTGTTCAATGAAAAATATAAAATTTTAAAAAATTCTCAAAAATTCCCTTGACAGTAATTTTTACATGATTATTAATAAAAATTAAGTTTATTTTTTGAAAATTATTTTTAGAAATTTGAAAAATTATACTTTAAACGAACTGTGTAAATGTAAAAAACATCTTTTTTCCCAAATGCAATTTTTAAGAATAAAATTATATTTATTATTATCTCTTGTATAGATTAAACATAAGATGAAAGTAATAATTTTATTTAATATATAAATAATATATATATTTATAATAGCTCACAAAAAGTGACTAGATTTATTTATTGAGGTAAAATTATTTTTGGTGCATAAAAATTTTCTTTTTGAAAAAGATTTTTTTTTATTTTTAAATAGTTTTTTTTCTAATAAATTTTCTCCAAAAGAAATTAGGTAATATAAAAGTGTAAACCATATATTTTCATTATTTAGTTAATAGTATTTTTAATCTTTGTTCCAATGTCAATATGAAAACTATCATATTAAATAATAATATTTTAGAAATATGTCATTTTTTTGAACCACAATGTTGTGTGTAAATAATGTTATAATAAATGTTGTGTGAAATGAATGTTAAACTCATTGATACATGTTAAAAAAGATAAAATCAATGTTAAACCTAAAAAAACCTAAAATCAATTATATGTGTAATGAAAAATTCCCAAAATATTAAATTAATTTAAAATAATTTAACCAAATGTCAGTGTGTTACATGATACCCTCTTTAAAATGGATTTCACCATCCAAATTTTCAACATTGAAACAAAAAATTAAGGATACTTATACTATTTTATCACATCAGGTCCCACATAACAATCTCAACGTAGTGGTTTCACCAAAAAAATTAACCATGTAAGTAGTATTATTTAATATAACATTTTCTTCAACTTCATGAATATCCATTTGTTTTTTCCTCATTCAAAAGATTATTATTTAGAAGTATGACCTCTGAGTTCAATACATGTAATGGATCATGTATGTAATTTATAAGGATTGATATATGGAACACATGATGAACCAAAGAGAGGTTTGGTAGAACCCCCATGTGATATGATATAGTCTTGATATGAAAAATAATTTTAAATGGATTAATATACTAGGGGATTAATTTCCAATTATTTTCTTCATAGAGAAATTTTTCGAAAAACCTTATCACCAAAATGAAATTCTATATTGAATTGATGGTTATTAAAATAATGTTTTACAATTTGTTAGTTCACTTATGTGTTTCTAAATTTCTCTATCATTTTCTACAATTTCATCATCTAGCTTATGTCCCAAAAGAATGATTTCTACAACTAGTGTCCAATACATTGGGTTTTAATACTGATTGATTCCTATTATCATAGGATATGTAGTGACATGAAAACCTTATATCTCGAGTCCAGCCATGAAATAAAATTTAACCGTCTTTGTTGTGCATGGGTCAGACATGTGTAGGGATCCTATTTACACCTATATATAAAAATACATCATTACCCTTTATCAAAAAATTTCATCCTCAGGAGACGGTTTCCCTACCTCTGTGTGCCCATATGACATTTATGTCCCAACTCACTCAATGGTTTGAAGAACACCGCAGATTATAGTTTATATCATCTCTCCCCATCTAGGATGAATTATGATATAGCATTTAAGGTCAAACAACCATGAAAATTTAAATTCATTTACCCCTACGTTCATTGTGAAATGTCTTTAAATCAGGAGTCTCAAAATTCCCTGTTTCATGATGTTAAATGGAAAAAAATATCTATCCCTCTTTTATACAAGTCATATTCATCATACAGAAGTTTCTAGGCCAAAACCAATATGAACTCTTCTTTTAATTCTATACATCATTCTCCCAATAGACCACCCACTGTGGTCTTACAAATACAAAAAATATCCAAATATCCATAAAATTTCTTTTCCATTTGTAATTGAAGGTTAGTGTCCTATAGACCCATTTGATTGAACATGCACACAATGCCCCATTGACTCTATATATGTAGACCCACAAAAAGGTCATATCAACATAGTGTAAATTCATCCTCATGATAGGATTTTTCTATATCCTCATACCCCATGGATTCCTTTCCCCCTATTATATCCCATACCCATACACCACAAAATCAAGGTCAATAAAAAATCCATCATCCACATCTGAAATGTTTTGGGACATCCATGGTTCATAAACCATAATTTTGGCCCTCTCCCCACAAATCATGGTAAACATTGTTAAACCTAAAACATTATTCATGGATGTATGGTTTTCAAAAAAATAAACATCCAATGAAAAATATATAACTTTCCAGGATAAAAACCCTGAAAAGGGAATCGTGGACAAAATTTGAGTATCAGATTTCTAAACCTATGTATCATATAGTTTAAGTGAAATATCAGGCTTCCGAATAACTAAAATATTCCTCATTCTTCTTAAGCCTAAAACCATCAATGTGCAACCTAAGAAAAAGTCAATTCACACTCATAAATCCCACACTAAATTGGGTTTAGTCAAAATTTGTATAATAATGAAATAGATGCAAAGATCCTAAGGATTTACCTAAAACCCTAAAAATAGTCAAACCACACACGATGAGTCACTCAACTCAAGAAAAAATTATATCATGATTTGATTATGTTATTAATCCTAGATTTTGAATCTTATTGACATATGGTTGATATTATGAGTTCTGAATTCATTTAATCATGATTTAATGAAATTGTAGGGAAATATAATGAAGAATTGTTAGAGAGAGAAAAAAATTCATTCAATTAAGTAAAAATATAAAGACACCGACAATCGGGAGTCCATCTCGATGATAGTATAAAAGGAAATAATATCACTAGGAACTCAAAAAGATTACAATGAATATATATTACATCTTTCTAGTAGATCAGTAGTTGTATGATAGGGGCCATCATGAGCTTGTTCCAAAGTAGTCCCTTATGAAGCATCACCTTCAAACACCATGTGTGCTCATTTAATAATTTCTTTGAGATCTCACACCTTAAAATTTAAAAAAGTTGGTATTTTTTATGTTTGTTTCACCATTATCTTGGCGACACGAGCCTCGTACTCCCAAAACACATCCATTTGGGAAATCACATTTTCATTATAATTTTACTCCTCAGCTGTTAAGTGGTTCATATCCTTGGTAATATCATGAAATGTCCTTGGTTTTATGCGAGGTTGTTCAGGTGTCAGATGTAGAAGTCGCCAGAACCCAAGTCAATAAATAGCTGTTGGAGGGTGTCCTCATCAGAAGATTCAATAAGAAGGGTTTTTACTGTAGTCATATAGATTTGATCCCACGTCCATTGGCATATATCTTGATGTGGTCCAATGGCATTGGAACCTTAACATTTCTCCTCCACCACAACAGGTATGTAGTTAGGGAATGCCATCATGGAAAATTGCGTCATATTGGGTTGGTTTACCCAAGCTAGGGAACCTTCCCACCCTTTAGATGGATCAACATATGGATCAAATATTAATGGGTTGATAATGGATTCATGGATACCAATTGACATCCCACTAGGACCAGCTTCAGTAGGACCACAAAGCATATCACCTAGAGATAGGGAGTTGGAGTCTCTCACAATGGATATCAATTTCATTATGGAAATCCCCTCCGAACTCATGTGAAAGAGGATGGAGTGCCTTTATTCAAAAGGAATGTGGGGGGTGCATTTGGCATGGCTAAAATAGGAATAAAAGTAGACAAGGGACCTTTCACCCATCAGAATGGTCAAGCTAGTGCACTGTCAGAATATCAGGCCACCCACTATTGGGTGTACTCTAACGATAAGTGGGTAGAGGCCACTGGAGGAGGGATAAGGAATTGCATGCCCGAGTCATCATTCATCATCACCATCTATTGATGGTGAATGATTACCAAATGAGATTCCATATTGACCTGGGTGACTAGGACTAATTTGACACAATTTAGCTATCTGAATTATGTTGCAACCTAATAAAAACCATCGGGTTTACAGATAGTTATTCTCTTTATGTGAGCGGTCAAGATTCTATCCCGAAAAGCTATGATATAGGAATGCGCTTCAGAAGAAGCATTTCCATCATCTACTAATAGTTCGTGAGACATGCGGTAAAGTGAAAATTAAAATTGAGAAATATCACTGAATTGTGTTTTTGATAGAAAAAAATTTAAGACGAACATCGAGACTGTTATGTAAATATAGATGAAATTCAGAATGAGGAGGAATCGTGGATACTCAATACTCCTTGTAGAGGAAATGATCCTCTATCCAACCATATAATAATTAAAATAGACCACTTAGAGGATGAAGAGGCCTTGCTTCCTATATCTGACCCAATAACTCATACATTTCAGCAAGTGTGGGAATAGCTAAATTGATTGGTTTCCCCTACAACAACAAGGTTTGCATCATTAGAGTGAAAAACTGGACACCAGTAAAAACATCACTTGAATAAAAGAGCCACCCTTTTAGGAACATGGCAATAAAACTTGCCAATATATGTTTAGAAGTTATGTCTATCATAATTTCATAACCCTAGGTGGTGTATAGAGCCACATTGAGGGTAGCATAGTACGATTCTAAAATTTGCTGCATCTATTGGGGTGGTTGAGTTCAGATACAACAATCATTTATCCTTGGATCATTCACAGAAATGAATAACTCTATCCATTGTCCAAATGAAATTATTGATTGATCATAGAGAGGTTAACAAATTAATCCATTCACGTGGACTAGAAAACCCCTCACTAGTGGAGATACTTTCTCAGTATTCTCCCATATATTGGACATTGGTAAGAATTCACCATACATATCACCGAGGATGGGAAGTTCCCAGTTCTTCAAGATGTCTCCTAAATTTATCTCCACTTTTTCATGAGACATCTGGAAGGTATTAGAGTTTAAAAAATAGTTGCTAAGTAGTTTGAAATGTATCTCACCCAGTGAATAAAATGTGAATTGGGAGACAGAAAACACTTGGAATATATTGAAAGCTACTGGTGGAACAGAGTCCTCCAACAAATTCTGATGAACCAAGAATGCTGATGTTGACTCATAATAAAATAACCCTCAAGATTGTAGGTCCCATTTAGAGATCCAACCACCATTAGAATTGCACATGAAAGAATTACAATATAGGTATAATCCCGGATGATTTAATCTGAAGATATATTATAGTTTTTATCGATCACTCTACTTTCACATAGATTAATTCATATCAAATACATAGTCTTGGATCAAAGTATTTGTGATATCTCCCATGGAAGAATTATTCACCTGGTTAAACTCCCAATATGTCTCAAGATGAATAAAAAAGAAACTCTAGTCAACCGATGGTAGAGGGGAATCATCCTGGAGACCAAAGTTTTAATATAACGACACACTCTTTTCAATCATTTAAATTACATAAATTTTGAAGAAAACACAAAACATGACACAAAAAGATGCTAAAGAACTATACTAGTCTTATTCCTTTTGAATTATTGAATACATAAACACTAATACAAATGTGGGTTACATTATCTCGCATTAGGTTATTCTTGACTATCATATTCCTTAGACACATAAAAAAATAATACATATCATCACAACATGGGGATGGAAACATAAAAAGGGGTGATATCTAATACTTAATAAGGGTAAATAAGGATTCATATAAGCGTAAGCATGAGAATAAGTGTATGAGAATGTGATCATGATAATAAAATATCATACCTTTCTAATCAAAGATCATATACATGAATCACGGTATAAATATTGGTAGTTCATAAGATATTAATAAAAAATAATTAAATGACATAATCCATTAATGAATAACATAGGAGTAAGAAATGGAATTGTGGAAAACACATAATTATATAATTATTTCTATAGTATCCATGGAATCACTACCAAGACCATCTTAGTGGTATGGGTTCACTCCCCATACCATCATTTTAGTTAGGGTTCACTCCAATGGCCATCATTGTTGCATGAGTTAACTCTTTATACCATCTTAATAGTCATGGTTCACTCCCATGTCCATAATAGTAGTCTTGGTTCACTACCATGACCATATTAGTTTGTCTCATGATATATAAAACTTTACCTAATGCATTGTAGGGAGATATAGGTCTGACCCATCACACAATGAAATCTTACATACATGTTCCACAAGATCATAAATAAACATATTATAACCAATGAAATGAAAATAGTATCATAACCATGAAAACATATCATAACATGTGGAAGTAGATAGGGTTCATAATCATCTCATAATACACATAACCTGTGAAAGGAAGCAGGTTTGAAATGTATATAATCCTTGAAAGGAAAACGAGTTTCATAACATCATGCCATCAAATCCAAATACATTCAATGAAAGAATAAGATTGGAAATATATATTAATTTCCACTAAAAGGTTTGAGTAACACCAAAGAATGTTATCTTATATGGGATACAATTTTGAAATATATTTTGGGAACATTTCTTGATGAAAATATCATTTATTCTATGAAAAATTCTATTTATTACATAAAACCTTTTGAAAACCATTTTATTTGAAAATAGCCTTGAAAAAATATACCTGAAACATTGAAAACAATAAAAATAATTAAAAATAATTTTTAGATGAAAATTATCTTCATGGATATTTTGAAATAATTTTTTAAATCGTATTGGAAATCTTTTTGAAAACATGGTTTTTTTAATACAACAGATTTTTGACCAAAGAGAGAGACAATTATATTTTACTAAAATCATTATATTAAGTACAAAAGTGTGGAAAAATGGTACTAAAAATTATTATAGCTTGAATACACAAAGAATAAGGAATATAATGAATAATCTGAAGACATATAACATAATATTTCATCAATTTAAGCATAAACATAAACAATATCAGAAACCGAAGAGATTGTATCTATAAACACTTATACCTTGGTAACATGGGATCATACTCTCAATGCATGAAAAGGTAATTAAATTAATCTTAGTATATCATAAAAATTATTATATTCATTATATAACATGTATAATAGAATTATATAAACCTCAAAAAATGATTTTAGGATCATAACAAAACCAGAATCCCAAAAAAGGAAAACTGAGACAAAATTGTTTTACCTATTTGGTAACTTTTGAAATTTAAACCCCATGAATGAAGGATAATAAAATGGGATTTTGAATATCTAAAAATTTATTTAATATAAACATATAATATAGTAATGGTAAGTACATACACCACAGAAATGGAAGGAGTTGTGAACATAACTTGTATCTCATAGAAATTAAAATTGTGATGAAATCCCAAAAAATTGTGTCTTGACTCTCTATGTACTCATAAAAGAATCATTTATAATAAATATAATGTAATTATAAATCTTTGAAATAATTAAATTTTATATACATAATGACATATGTGGTTTTATTTTTACAATTAATTACCTGTTTTTTATCAATCCTTTGTTAATGTTTCACTTTTGGAAATATTCACTTTGTTTTTCACATGTGTCTTAATTTGTTATATCTTTAGTAGTTATAAATATATCATGATTAAAAAAATTAAAAAATGATATAAATATAAGAAATATATAGTATAGTTTTATTATAGTAATCTATATATTATAGGATTACGAAATGGAATACACCATTTATTGATATGGTAAGCCATACGTACGCATGAACAATGTTTCCGTCATTGTTGTTGTATTGAATGAAATTATGTAAATGAAATATATATTTATGTAAGTATATATGTGTATATATTACTATTCTAGTAGAATTTTTATGTCATATATATCATATATTTCCATTAAACCCATCTTCAATAAATTACATGTGGTATGGGAACTAATCACATCACTTTGATGGGGCGGTAGTCCACAATTCTTTAGACGATATTATCGTATCAACACCAAATCAAAAAATTTGTTATGAGTAATGTAAAAGGAATACATAACATTAAATACATAATAAATATAATATATAAAATATATAAATTTTATTTTTATCAAAATTTCCACCATTATTGGCGGTAAAGGATAAATGAACAATCATCATTTCGCAAGGATGTAACTCCTCACACATAGGAAGAATATGTACAACATCCATTAGACAGAGGTGTGCATAATCATAAAAGAAAATTATATAAAAACATACTTTTATATGGAGGATACTAGTTTGGTATCACAAGAATGGAATAAATATTCTTGATTGGGTGAATATCGAAAATAAAGGAAAAGACAATGAGAGAAGTTGTTACCTCTATATTAGGTATCTCATTTTGGTTTATGCCAAAATGATTCCTTAAGAAGCTTTATAAACAATGGTAGGATTCAAGGTAGAAGGGATAATTTTGGGAAGGATAATTGGTCAAATCGTATATAAACTTAAAACTTTTCATAGGCGTGAGGAATGGGTAGAGTTGGTGGCCTTCTATACAGAAGGAAATGGACTCATTTGGAATTTCTAAAAACAAGTTAGGTGTGAACATATTCTTACCTAAAAAAGAAAAAAAACAAAACAAACAAAATAATTACGGTTTTATGGAATTAATATGGACATCCAATGGGTGTTTTAATAGTTTATAGCTCATTTGGGGTCTTATTTTATGTTTTAGTCCCTAATTAACCTTAATTTGGCCGAACTGTTGTGATTAATTAAATTAAATTTTACTAATATTTTTGGTCAAAATATAACATGTTAATATTAGAATATAAATATTATAATAAATAAAATGGTTTATGTTTTTTTTAAATCAATTCAATTAATTGGGAATATCAGGATCAGTGCTAATCCCGCTTACTAGATGAAAAAACTATGTCTTAATGTTGGAAAATGTTCAAATGTTGGTTAAGATTTTATATTCTAATTCAAATTGAAATTCATTATAATGAATTAAATTTTATTAATAGGTTAAATATTTATCTAATGTGATGTTAAAAGATATTTATAATATCATTTACCATTAATAATAAATTAATCAGAAAGGCAGTTTTAACTAAAAAGCTGTATATTTCACTATTCATCAAGCAAATGAAGTTTCTCGGAAAAATACCAAACAATTCTCCTAAATATAATGTAGACATTATTAATTCAATAATAAATTTTCTTTATAAAATTTAATTTCATAATGTGTTTAAAATTACTTTCATTAATTGAAGCGGTTCATTCGCGAAAATAATATTTTTAACCATGGGACTTTACCAAAAATCATATCATTCATTGACAATGAATTTAATTTTTATAAAACCATTTTGGAAAATATTAGTATTCATATAAATAATTTTAAAATCTAGGTTATAATTATCTCACAAAAATTATTTCAATAAATAGAGATTTTTCTTAGAAACTCAGTGTTACGTGCATCCTACACCAAGTCGGTGTTGCATGTAAAAGGAATCTTTAACATAGTATATAGCATGATATAAATGAAAATTTAAATTTATTAAAAGAAACTAGTCCATAAAAACTTGGGGTGTTACATTCTACCCCCCTTATAATGAATTTCTTCCTAGAAATTTTTCACTCAGGTAATTAAAACGAATATGCTTTTGTTTCATAATATCCTCATGTTCCCACATAGCTTCCTCTAGCTGGTGATTTCTCAAAAAAAAACCATGACCAGTTGAGCGGTCTTGTTTCATATAAATTTCTCTTATTGATCCAAAATTTAATAGGTTTCTCATTATAAGATATATTTTTCTCTAGCGGTATGACATCTAAGTTTAGTAACTGTGAATGGTCAAGTATGTACTTCCTCTAAAACCACACATGGAACACATCATCAAATTGAGAGAGATTTAGTGGATGTTCCAAGTGGTAAACTACTATCCTAATATTATCATAACTTAAAATGGAATGATATACCTTTGGATCAGTTTCCCTTTCTTCTCAAATCTCACAACGTTCTTCCAGGGTGAGCTTCATAGAAACACCTTTTCACCAACATCAAATTCGAGATCTTGTCGACGGTTATCAGCATAACTTTTATACATTATTTTATCTTCCATGATATGATACTGATTGGTTATAACTTCTTCAAATATTTATTTAGTGATTTTAGTTCCTAATAGATTTATTTCACAAAACTCATCACATCGCGTTGGATCTGTACATTTATTCTTATAAAGGGATTTATACAGTGCCATCTGAATGCTTGACTGAAATCTATTGTTGTAAAAAACTGAACAAGAGGAAGGTGAAGAACCCAAAATACTTTTAAATACAGAGAAAAAGTTCTCAACATATCCCTTAGAGTTTGAATTGTTTTTAGATTGTCCATCTATTATAGGATGACATGTAATGATGAATCTCCATTCTATGTCATGTTATTTGTAAATACTTATCTAGAACATTGAGGTAAACCTCATATCTACATATAATACAATAGAATGTGGTAATCCACTGAACCTTACCACTTAATGTATATTCTGAAAATTTGATCAAGAGGGAAGTCTTCTCTAATGGAAATGAAGTGTGCTGACTTTGTAAGACGATCAACTACCCCCCAAATATAATTAAACCCTTTATAGGTTTTGGGTAGTCCAATGAAAAAACCACATAGATGTTCCCCCATTTCTATTCTAGTATGTGTAATTGATGAAACATCCTTTTAAATTATTTCCTTTAACCATAAACTATTTGGAATACCAAACATCAAGATACAAATTCCACAATATCCCTCTTCACGCCATCCCACTAGAAGCATTCTATTAAGTCCCTATACATATTTTCACTTCGAGGATAAATAGAGAATGAAGAAATATGATCTTCATATAATGGTTCCTTCTTCAAATCAAGCATGTAATGGACAAAAACACAGTTCCTGATTGATATCATTCCATTCCAATCAATGTTAAACTCAGGAACATTTCAATCTTTCTTTTAGATTTCATTATCTTTCTTTTGTGCCTCATTAATATTTACTTGGATAGAGGTTTATTCATTCATTTGTGAAGGATAAGATTTTCCACAACCTTCACGGTTTATAGATCCATCATTTTCAAATCCCAAAATATTGTATCTTTTATGATCCTTGTCATAGATAAGCAAGCATGATCTTTTTGACTCAAAGCATCAGCCACCTTGTTTTCTTTCATAGGGTGGTAATTTATTAAGCAATCATAATCCTTTATCAACTCTAACCATTTTCTACAGAACATGATCAAATCCTTCTAAGTGAATATATATTTTAATCTTATATGATCAATATATATATCACACTATTCCCCGTAAAGATAATTCCACCAAATCATTAATTAAAAAATTACCGTTGTAAACTCAAAATCATGAGTTGGGTAAATTTTCCCATGAATCTTCAAATGTCATGAGGCATGGGCTATAAGCATTTTAGTTTTCAAAAGAACACATCCCAATCCATTCTTGTATTCATCAATATAAATTAAAAACCCATATCCACTATTGGGTAGTGTATGAATAGGTCCACTTACCAACAATATTTTTAGTTCCTTGAAATTTTACCTCACATTCATCTCTCCAAAGGAACGTAACACCCTTCCTTGTTAACATTGTAATAGGATTTGATAGTCAAGAGAAATTTTGCATAGACAATTGATGATATACAGATAAACCATGAAAGATATGGATATCAATCACTGTGGATGGTCTTGTACAACTTTTTATAGCCTCCGTCTTTGATGGATCTACTTCTATAACATCTCATGAGATTATGTGACCAAAAAATGAAACCTTTTGAAGCCAAAATTGACACTTTTTAATTTTTTCATCCAACTTGTATTTAAGGAATTATGTATAATTATCAAGTGATCATCCTGATCTTTCTTACCCTTTCAATAGAAAATAATATAATCTATAATGACTACAACAAACTAGACAAGGTTATTTATAAAGACTATATTAATTAAATCCTTGAAGTTATTGTGGGAATTAGTAAGACCAAAAGGAATAACTTTATATTCATAGTAACCATACCTTATATATAATTATATATAGCTTATAACCTCCCTCAAAACCTTGAATTGATGATATCCATATTGAAGAAAAACCTTCAAAAATATTGAGTTCCGCACAAGTGAGCATACAATTTATAAATACAGAGAAAAGGATACTTATGCTTGATTGTGATCTTGTTCAACTCCTGATAATAAATAAAAATTTGCATTGATTCATATTTATTTTTCATAAAAAGGAATGGAGTACCAAGGTGGAACAGTTGGCTGAATTAAAACCATATCGAGGTTTTCTTGGAGTTTATTCTTCAATTCCTGTAATTTGATCAGGTCCACTTAATAAAGAGTCTTTAATATTATTGTGGAACCAGGTACAAGTTCTATCAAGAACAGAATTTCGTGTTTTGGTGTAAGACAATGCAACTCTTCTAGTAATACATCAAGAAATTTCCGAACAATAGAAATATCAGCGATTTGGATCTTCTCCCTAACCATTTGAGACAAACGACCCAATTGAATAGTAATTAAGACCCATATATTGAATGTAATATCCACAAGATATTTATACTTATCATTACATTGATCTATGATCATAAGAGGGTTTTAAATAATGAATGAAACTTCCCTTCCTTGACAATAGATACAATATTTATGCAAAGAAAGCCAATCTATGCCTAAGATGAAATAAAATATCACAAAAGGAAGAATGGACTGATTTGAAGTAGGAAAATTCCCACAAACATCAACTAGAGTGGAATCATAGACATGATATGTAATCACATAACAATTATGGGTTTTCACAGCTAATTCAACCTCTAATTTATTTAGAGGAACATTAATACCCTTGGAAAATTCTTTTGAGATTAATGAGTGCGTAGATCCAGAATCAAATATGACATTAGCAGTTCTAGGTTGGATGGTTAGTGTACCTTCATAACATCGTTTTCACACCCCTCTTCCTATATATGGATTTAACAAGATTTACCCTTGTCCATTGGCTTATGAAGATATTTATTCCTATCATCGCGAACAACCCTTAGGTTTTGGAAGTAGTTAACATACTTCTTATTTTTTTTATTCTTGTAGCATTGAATCATGGGTGGTTCATTCTTTGAGTCTCAATCAGCATTAGTGTTTTGATCCATCTTATTCCATTCACTGTGAACACTAAATTACCTAATTAGATTCCTTTATAATTTGAATAAATTTATTAGAACCCGTCTTGAAATTTACTCCATGATTATTCCCACACTTAGAGAAAAGGAATGCTTATCTTGTATTCTCCATGGTTTTTAGTGTTTCCATTAAACTCTATGTACCTCTTATTATCAAATTCATTTTAATGATATATGTCTCCAACCAACATTTTAACCCTGACTACACAACACACAATATATTAATAAGTACAAAAATATCTTATGTCCAACTCCATTCTGAGACACGAATTTAATCCACCAAATCACTTATCAACCTTACTTTCGGGTTGGATGATAAATACAGAATCGTACCTCGCATATCCCACGAAATTATCGTTGTAGGTACCAATAGACACATCATCTCTTTTCCTCAACTCAAGGAACTATTTATCAATCATTTTATGAAGAATTAAAGGAATATACTTATTGAAAAATAGGTTCCGGATCTCATCCAAAACAAGGGATTCAATCTTATCATGATTTCTTATATTACTGATTAGGGTCCACCATTGATCTTCTTCTCCTTCAAACTAATAAACATCCAGAATGACTCTCTCATTATCCAAAAACTGAAGAAAAGAGAATATATTTTTTTGGTATGAATTAATTTTCTAGAAACAAGTGGATCATGAGACCCTCTAAATGAATGTGTGAGTTTCTTCATGAAAGTCACAAAAAATGTTGTTACCTCCTTTGATCATTTGGATGTATACATGGATTTATAGCATGGGAATGTTGTGTGAGCATTGCAATGAGGTTTTTCATTATAACTCTCTTATCATTTAGTTATTTTGGAGGGAAATTATGGAATTTTCCATAAAAATATCCATTAATGTGGTTTATTTAGGTTCCATCCATTGACTAAAACCAAAATCATAGAGTAAGAAATAGATATCATAATGAGGAACCACATTGTCATGAAAAATAACTTATAGGATCACTAACTTTTTAAGAATTACTTAATCTATGATATCTTATTTTTATCCTAGGTTATTCATATCCATGTTATATTTAAATTATTTATAATGGTTCATGAAGATTTTTTGAATTTGAAAATCATATACCCCGAGAGTGTCAAACCATGTGTTCAATAAGGCTCGTTGTCATGTAACAAATTTACCCGAGTCAAGCCCGAAACACCTTTTCGGTGTTCCTACCCCTAGGTAAATATATTCCTAAAATACTTGTAGTTATAGTATTCAAAATGGGATGTATTTCTAGGAATCAACTCATTCAAGCTTTCACCAATATTCTTGGAAATTATTTTATACATAGACAAAACTGTATACTTATCCATAAACATGTACTTAGGGATAACAGTTTTTTTTCATCGTAGTTTTCGTAGGATAACTATATTTATTTATCATATGAATTATAGAGACCCACACTTTCCAAAAAAAAAATTAAATAATTTTTTCATAAAACAAAAAACCTTACAAAAATAGATATAAGAAGACCATACTAGTCTAATGCCTTTCGAAATATGGAATACATAAACACTAATATATATATGTGAGAAATATTATCTCCCACTAGGTTTTTCTTGACTAGAATTTTTCTTACACACATAAAACATAATACATATCTTCCCAACCTGTGGAAGGAAACAAAAAAAGGGGTGATCTAAAATCCTCAGTAAGGGTAAACAATGGGGACATGTAAGCATTAACATGGGCATAAAAGTATGAGAATGTGATCATGAAAATAAAAGATATACAATGCATATCAATGATTATATGCATGAATCATGGCATAAATTTTCATAGTTCATAAGACAAGAATAAAAAGGAATTAAAGAAAATAATATTTGAAATAATAACCAAGGTTTAGGACAAGTAATTGCATAAAAAACATAAACACATAATGATTTCATTAGTATCCAATGAATCTCTTCCAATACTATCTTAGTAGTATGGTTTCACTCCTCGTACCATCATTGCAGTCATGGTTCACTCCCACAACCATCATAACAGCATGAGTTCACTACTCATAACATCTTAAAAGTCATAGATCACTCCCATGGATATCATAGTAGTTAATGTTCACTCCAAAGACCATATTACATTATCTAATGAGATATAAATAATTACCTAATACATTGGAATTAGATATAAGTCCCACCCATCACATAATTAAATCATACATACCTGTTCAACATGATCATAATGAAACATACCATAACCCATTAAATGAAATTGGTATAATATACATGTTATCATGTCATAACTATAGGGAAGAAAAAAATTTCATATTCATTTCACCATAAACATAACCTTTGAAAAGAAGATGGTTTCAAAATCATATAACCCATGAAAGATAAATGGGTTTCATAACATCATACCATCAAAATAAAATCCATTTAGATAATGAATATGAATGGAAAAATTATATAATTTCCCTATAAAGTCATGATTAACACCAATTAATGTTATCATAGTTGGGAAATAATTTTTAATGATCCTTGGGGAACCTTTCTAGAAGAGAATATTATTTTTTATATGAAAGTTTATTTTTATTACATGAAAACTTCTAAAAAACTTTTTCTTTGAAAATATCATCGAAAACTTATACCTAAAGATTTGAAAAAAAATATGTTTTGTTAAATTTATTTTTCTTGAATTATTTCTTCTAGGATCTTTTGAAAACATTTTCAAAACAAGGTTTTTTAATACAATATATTTCAAACATAAGAGAGAGACAATCATATTTTACCAAAAATGTTATCCTAATAAAAAAAGAGTGGAAATGGTACAAAAAATGAGGATATAATAAATAAACGTAGGATATGTAATCTCATGAAAATTCTTGGGATATGGCAAATAATATTTCATCCAAGGAAGTGAAAACAAAATTAATATAATAAAATGATGAGATTGTCTCAATAAACTCTTATAACTTTGTAACATGGGATCACACTCTCCATATAAGAAAAGTAAATTAATTTAAGATTAATATATTAAAAAAATAAATATATTCATGATATAAAATGTTAATTGAGATTATATACTCTTGGGAAAATAGTTTAGTTTCGGAACAAAACATGAATCTCAAAGAAGGAAAACTATGACAAAATTATTTTACCGATTTGGTAACACTTAAAAGTTGAACCCCATGGAAGAAGGATCATAATATGGGTATGTGAATACAATAAATTGAGAATATGATACACGGAATAAAATCATGGTATGTAAATACACCACCCAAAATCTATAAGTGGATAACATAGCTTGTATCTCACAAAAATGAAAATGAGAAAAAATCCCATTACCTCGTGTCTTGACTCTATCCGTACTCATATGAGATTCATGTATAATAAATATAAATTTATTATACATATTTTAAATAATAATTTTGTTATAAAAAATACCATATATGGTTTTATTATGACCTTATATTACCCACTTTTTAACAATCATATGTTAATGTTTCACTACGGGTAATATTCATTTTGTTTTTTGCATGTGTCTTAATTTGTTATATATTTGATCTTTATACTTATATCATGATTTACGAATGTAAAACATGATATAAATATCAGATATATCATGTATAAGTGTTTTATAAGAATTTATATAATATATTAGTACTAAATGGAATACACCTTTCTTGGAGATGACAAGCCATACGTACACATGAATGTTGTTTATGTCATTATTATCATACTGAATAATAGTATGTGAAGGATATATATATATATATATCTGTATTAAAGTATAATTAATATATATTATATATATTATATGGTCATTTAAAGCATCCTTAATACATTAAATGTGGCGTGTGAACGAATCACATAGCTTTGAAGGGTGGAAGTCCACACATCCTCAAACGATATTATTGTGTTAACCCAAAATGGAATGTAAAGAGATATGTGTTGTAAATGTAATAAATAAAAATAAATAAATATTAACTATAATATATTACATATATAAATAGATTTTCCATAGTAATGGCCACCATGATTGGTGGTAATGGAGAAATGAACAATCATCTTTTCACGAGGCAGTAGTCTACATACATAGAGATAGTATGTTCAACATTCATTAGATAGTTGTGTGTGTAATTTGATGCATAAAACATAATATAAAAACATCATAGAATAGGGAGGATACTAGTGTGTTTACTCAATATTGGAATAATTTGAGTGTAGGGGGTGAAGAAAAAAAATAAAGGAATAGAGCTTGAGAGAAGACAATACCCATAAATCAGGTAACTTGTTTTTGTTTATCCCAAAAGGATTCATTGAAAGGCTTTTTAACCAATGTGATTGTTGGAATCCTCATGTATTAATCACGTTTTAATGATCACAATTCTCATTCAACCTAGTTAACTCTTAAATCATATCCAATCATGTGTATTTATGATTCAAGTTCTCTCATGCTTTATAATGGTTAAGCTCAATCCCTTTCATGCATATTACTGTTAAGTCTGAATACAATTATTTGCCTAAGTATAAGACACCATGAATCCCAGACACCTTGAAGCCAGACACAGTTAGCCATACACCGTAAGCTAGACACCATGAAGCTAGACACCGTGAGCAAGACACCGTGACCAAGACACCGTGACCAAGACACAGTGCGCGAGACACCGTGACCAAGACACCGTGAGCGAGACTCCGTGAGAGAGACACCATGAGCGAGACATCGTGACAGAGAAACCGTGACCGAGACACCGTGACCGAGATACCGTGACCGAAGCACTGTGAAGAAGACACTGTGACACTCAGACACCGTGAAAGAGACGTCGTTTTCTCAACTTACTGTGACACCGTTTCTTAAACTATTTTTTCATCTTTCAATTTAATTCTTAACTATCATATTTGATTCCTTTAATGAACTAAAATAATTAATGTTTCTTTGTAGAAATAGTATGAGGTACGAGGCACGAAACACATAGATATTGTCGGCTAAAACACATGCATTCAAAGATAAAGAGTGGAGAGTTCCCAACAAACAAAAGCGCACGATACTGAACAGAAAACCAGCCTGTGAGCATGACCACGAAGAACATTTTTGCAGGATTTTCAAAGAGAGAACATTCATGTACATGAAATCTGACTCTGCTGAAGAACATACGAAGTACACTGGAATCTAGAGAACATCTTCACATTGTCAAAGCTCATGGAGAACACAAGCTGAATCGCAAAACAATATTTTTCAAGACAAAAACCAGAAAAGGACTCAGAATCATTTCTGCTAAATCAAAAGAGTATAGAGCTACACCTCAGATAACTAGAGCTTTTCTAAACACATATCTACTCTCTATTAGTGATTATTTTACTTAACTTTTGACCAGGGTGTGTACTCTGTATATTCCACACACACACTAACTCCTATGCTAAACTAAATGATTTCTAAATCCTTACACCAAAAACACTATTTTTATTTACCCACAAAAACTATGGGAGAGGTCCCTGTGTGACCTGGATAGTCTGTGTACATTTGTTAACCCCGATCCAGGGTGTGGATCAATGTTTATTTATATAAAATTCTTGGTGGCAGGTGATCACCAAGTGGAATGGATTAGGTCTCAGCTTGAGACTAAACAACTTGTTTCATATTTGCTGTGCTATTTAAATTTAGTCTTCTCTGTTTTGTTGATTTATTGAATAATCCAGAAAACTCTAATTAAACTTTGATAGTTAGTCTTGGAAAGAAGTTATAACCGATTTTTCTTAGTAGGGTAACTTAAAAAGTAATATTAGTAATACATATTAAGATTACTGATAATTAATAAATCTTCTAAGAAGGTGTTTAAACGGTCAAACTCTTATAACAGTATAACATTGATTAACTGGGATGTACCTATTATTTTGGAAAACCATTTCTTTTAAAATAATATATTTTGTAACAGAAATTTTTATAGTCACTCAATTCACCCCTCCCCTCTTGATTTAACTACTCTAACCAACATTTGGTATCAAAGGTTCCTTTATTAGGACTCTGTGTAATCTTACTGAACTGTGATTATATTTTTACTTTAATGATCTATAAATTTCTATTAATTCTAAATTTATATCTCTTTTAAAGTAATTTGTTAGTATGGCTAATTCATTGGAAGGTTCTACAACTAACAGACCACCATTCATTAATGAACCCAACTATGCTCAATGGAAAATTAAAATGAAAATCCATATAGAGAGTATGAACTTTGAAATTTGGCCATCAATTATAGATGAATACAAACTTCATGTGACAGATATAATTACATGGGATAAACCTAAAAATCATTTTGACAATAACAATTATAAATCCATGAATGTTCTGTACCGTTATTTAGGAGATGAATAATTTAATAGGATTTCTTCTTGTAAAACATTCCATGAAATTTGGGATACCTTGTCTATGTCACATGAAGGCACATCTAGTGTAAAGGAAATGAGACTTAATACTTATACTATAAAATATGATAATTTTAAGATAATACCTGATGAGCCTATTTTTGACATGTATCTTAGGTTCAATGAGATTTTCAACACAATGATTTCTATTGGAAGAGAAGTTACTGCCAAAGAACAGATCCTGAGAATCCATAGATGTCTACCTAACAGATTGAGGGGAACCTCTGTCTCAATTAGAGAATCATGGGACATCAACAAACTACCTGTAAAAGAACTCATTGTGAAACTGATGATGTATGAGGAAGAGTTGAAAGTCAACAAAGAAGAGGAGGATGAACTAAGAATAAATCTGTAGCATTCAAGACCACCTTCCCAAAGAAGATAGAGAAAGGGAAACTGGAAGCTCTTTTATAAAGCTCCACTACTGAACAATCATCACCTCACAGTGATGAGGAGATGGCTCAACTATCCCGAAGATTCAAACAATTTTACAAAAAGAAGAACTTTTTCAGAAAGCCTAACTTCAAGGGAAAGTGTGATCAAAGAGGAAACTGGAAAAAGGACTAGAAAAGAAGTGACAAAACTGATGAAATTGTATGCTATGAATGTAAGCGCAAATGAAATATAAAGGCTAGCTTTCCAAAGATCCAATATAAGAAGAAGTATGAGGATAAGGACAAGAAGTACAAAAATTCAATGAACACAACTTAGAGAACCTCTGAGGTTAGTTCAAGCGACTAAGTGACCACACATGATGAACAGGATAACAAAGACAATATGTGTTTTATGACAAACACATCTGAGGTAACACTGAAATATTCTATGCATAATTCATACTATTCTCAAGTGGAAAGTGACTCTGAAAAAATGTCTAATGAAGAAATTTTTGAATATTGAAACATGCTTGAAGATACATACAATGAACTAAATGATAAATATAAATCATTGATGAAACAACATGCTCTCACTGCAAATGTTAAATCTGAACTTACTACTAAAAAGGAGAAAAATACTCATCTACTCAAAGAAAAAAATGAATTAAAAGTTTCTAAAGAGAAATTAAAAAGTGACTTTTAAAAGTTTACTAATGGGAAAAATACCCTTACTCAAATTATAGGAAAAGAAATTTCCCCTAAATACAATACTGAGATTGGTTATCAACCTGGTAAAATAAACCTTGGTAGAATGAATTTTATTTCCAAGTCTAAGACATATAGTTCTGTTCCCAGTTCTGGACAGAACTCATCTAGCTCGTGCCATGATACATACTCTACTGTTTCATGTTTTTGTAGACCAAATACAGTTTATTTTTCAAAAAAATTACATAATTCTTATAGGAAACCTATGAACAAAAATATGGGTTCCTAAAGCAATTATTACTAATGTTATCGAACCCAAACAAGTATGGGTACCAAGATCTGTCTTTACTTGATCATGTTATAGGAAAGATTCTTAAAGAGCTCCTGCAAGAATATATGGTACATGGATAGTGGGTTTCAAGGAACATGAAAGGAGACTACTCATGCTTCAATAATATGATAAAATTAGATGGAGGACATGTCACATTTGGTGACAATGCAAAATGGAAGATCATTGGATTAGCCCAGATTGATAACTCTGATTTGATATTATTTTCTAAAGTACTATTTTTTAATGGATTAAAATATATTCTGATTAGTATCTCACAATTATGTGATGATGGATATCATGTTAAATTTGAAAATGATGCCTGTAATGTCTTTAATTCTAAAGATGATTTAGTATTTTCTTCTTCAAGGAATTAGAACATTTATTCTGTTAATTTAGATTCCTTAACTTCTCAAAATGTTTCATGTTTAAGTGTATTTCATAATGAATCTTTTCTCTGGAATAGGAGACTAGGACACTGTAATGTTCACTCCTTTAGAAAGATAACTAGAAAAGGACTAGTTAAAAACATTCCCAAACTTGAGTTTCCAAATGAAAATGTGTGTAATCCTTATCAAAAGGGAAAACAACACAAAATGTCATTCAAATCAAAGAATGAAATTTCTACTTCTCAACCTATCGAATTGGTTCACATGGATTTGTTTGGACTATATAGAGTTTCTAGTTTAAATGGGAAGAACTATATTTATGTTCTAGTATATGATTTCTCTAAATATACCTAGACCTTTTTCATGGATCCCAAAAGTGAAGTCTGATCTTATTTTACGAAGGTTTCCAAGTTTTTAGAAAACACTAGTAGCCTTAAAATTAAGTCTTTAAGACGTTATCATGGCTGTGATTTTGAAAATCAAGAGTTTGAATCCTTTTGCTCAAAAAATGGTTATAGTCACAATTTCTCTGCCCCTAGAACACCTCAGCAAAATGTGTTGTAGAAAGAAGAAATAGAACCTTGCAAGAAATTTCTAGAACAATGCTAAGGGAATATGAATTGCCTACATACTTTTGTGCTGAAGCTGTTAATACAACATGCTATATAATCAATAGAGTCTTGATTAGAACAGTTCTCAAAAAGACCCTATATGAACTCTGGAACAATAGGAAGCCTAAGGTTAATTACATTATAGTTTTTGGTTGAAAAGTATTTATTCCCAACACTAAGGATAATCTTAAAAAAATGCATCCAAAAGTGATGAAGGAATTTTCCTAAGTTACTCAATATTAAGTAAATCTTATAGATTATTTAATAAAAGAACTAAATGTGTGGAAGAATCAGTTCATATCATGATTGATGAAACATATCCACATGAGCCAGGAAACATCCTAGAAAATCTGGAGGATGATGTATCAAATCTGAACATCAACTCAAAATCCTCAAAATCCTCTATGAATGAATCTGTGAAAACTTTTAATTCTGGAAATTCTCTTCAATCGAGTCATAATGAACCAGAATCTGTTGATGAACCTGAAATCACTAGTCCCTCTTCTTCTAGAAATGTTAGAATCCTTAAAAACCATCCATTAGATGCTGTTATAGGAGACTTAGAGAAAGGAACACAAACTATAGAATCTCTTAGAAATCAGTATGAACATCAAGCCTTATTGTCACAACTTGAACCTAAAAAATTGATGGTGACATCAATCATGAATTTTGGGTATTGGCTATGCAAGAATAACTTAATCAGTTTGAAGGAAATAATGTTTGAAAACTTGTTGAAAGACCTAAGGTCACTTTAATCATAGGCACTAAATGGGGGTTTAGAAATAATGTATATGAAGATGGAAATATAGTTAGGAATAAGGATAGATTTGTTACACAAGGCTATAGTCAAGAAGAAGGAATTGACTATGAGGAGACCTTTTCTCCATTAGCTAGACTTGAAGCAATCAAAATCCTACTTGCCTATGTTGTACCTCTAAATTTCAAACTATATCAATTGGATGTTAAGAGTGAATTCATAAATGGGCATATAGCTGAGGATGTCTTTGTTGAACAACCCCTTGGATTTACAAATCCTTATTTTCCCATTCATATTTTGAAACTTTCAAAAGATTTATACAGTTTAAAACAAGCACCAAGAGCTTGGTATGATAGATTAAGTACTTTTATTATTTACAAAGGTTTTACAAAAGGAATAGCTGATCCTACCCTCTTTATAAAACGAATATTTAATGATGATTTAGTTGTTCAAATTTATTTATATGATATTATTTTTGGATCTTCAAAAAATTCATTATGTATTGATTTTTCTAAATTAATGCAAAACGAATTTGAAATGAGTTTAATGGGTTAACTAAAATTCTTTATTGGATTTCAAATCTTTCAAAATAATGATGTAATTGTTTAAAATCAAAGTAAATACACTAAAAATATTCTAATTTTTTTTGGATTGGATAGCACTAAAAGTAGTGACACTCCAATGAGTACAACCTGTAAGTTGAATCTTGATAAAGATGGAAAATTTGTTCATCAAACCACTCATACAGGAATGATTGGATGTTTACTATACATAACTGCTAGCTGTCTGGGCATTATGTTTGGTGTGTGTATGTGTGCTCGTTTTCAAGAAAATCCTAAAGAATCTCATTTAAATACTGTAAAGGGAATTTTCAAATACCTCAAGAATACACCCAATCTAGGACTATTCTATCCCAAAGGACAATCATGTGAAATAGTTAGTTATTCTAATGCTGACTTCGGTGGCTGTATGTTAAATAAAATGAGCACATATGGAACATGTCACCTTTTTGGAAAGTCACTAGAAACTTGGTGTAGTAAGAAACAAAATTCTATTATATTATCTACTGCAGAAGCTAAATATATAGCTTCTCATAGTTGCTGTGCACAAATTCTATGGATTAAACAAATATTACTAGATTATGGATATCAATTCAAACATGTACCAATAAATTGTGACAACCTAAGTGCTATTAACATTTCAAAAAATCCTATTTCACATCCTTGGACAAAAAATTTTATTGTAAGACATCACTTTTTGAGAGAAAATTATCAAAAAGGTGATATTACCATGGAATTCATTGGTACTAAATATCAACTTGCTGATATATTTACTAAACCATTGAATTCCAAGAGACTAGACTACATCATACATGACCTTGGCATGATAAATCTAAATTAGATATCTTACTTGTCTTACTGTTCAATATTTTACTATGTTTTGCTTTACTGTTTCATTATTACTATTTCAATGTTACTGTCTCTCATGTTTACGATATCACCATTAGCAAATTGTGCTCATGGTATGACACTTACTGTCTCACTGTGACGACCACTTGCTCTCTCACCATAATGACTATTTGTTGTCTCATAGTGACGACCGATCACTGTCTCACCGTAACAACCCTTCACTGTCTCACCATGGAAATTATTTATGATTTTCTTTAAACCCACATCGCAGTAATTTTTATTTCACCTCTTTTACTTTTTCGCATTTTTTTGTGACATTTGACATTCACAAATGATAAAACAAAGAGTTTCACTCAGTTTTTCACCCGGACTTTCTCCTACTCACTCGTTTTGAACCCTCTCAACCTTGAAACCCTCTCTCTCTCTCTTGAACTTCATTCGATGACAAGAATGAAACGACCATCATCATCCACACCTGAGAAGCGCCGCCTGAAGAATAAGAAGAAGATAGCACCCAAGATGACACCCGAAGGGCCTCTGAATCCGAACCTGGTGAATCAAAGTGTTGTTCTTGAGAAAGGAATTTTCCATGAATGGATATTGTCTAAAAAATCTCTAGTCCTAAAAGTGTTAAGAGAGCGAGGCTTGTTAGAATGGTTATCAAAGGAGAATATACCCATTTATCAGAGGATATTTGCTCAGTTCTACAGGTACACAGAGTTTTCTTTTGACTCTGGTAAAATCATTGTAGTGAGGAGCTGGATTAATGTCCAAATATTCTCCTTATCATCAAGGTTATGGGATGCATGCCTTAGGATACCTCACAAAGGAATTTATGATAATTATCAGAGAAAAACCCCACCTATAACTGATTTCTATGACCTTGAAGATGCTCTAAAATCCCTAACCGGGAATGGAACCAAGAGAAGGGCCATAGATGCTGAACATGGTGGGGAAAAAAAGCTGTTGTTTATGTTTGTTCAAAATCTGGTGAGTCTGAGGAATGATGACTTTGCGGTATTAAGGTACCAAGATGTGTTCTTGATTAATCTTATGAATAATGGATACAAAATCAACCTGGGCATGTACATCATTCACCATTTGTGTGAATTGACCAAGGTTACCTCAAAATACACCTCTTTGTTCTACTCTCAGCTGATTTCAGCCATGGTTGTTTCCAAAAGAGTAGTTGGACCCAATAAAAAAGTGCTTGTGGATGGAGAGTACTATTTCTCCAAACCCATCATCAGAAGAATAATAATAAACTGGAATCCTTGTACTAAGTAGTGGGTGGAAAAAATCGATAAAGTTTATGAGAAGTTTAATCTTGTGGATTATTCATTAAGGTCGAAGGACATTTCTGATCCTGGTATGGAACCAGATGAACTTGTTGAGTATTCAGAAGAAGCAGAAGAAGAGGCTGAAGTACCTCATAGGGAAGAAGTTATTGTTGAGGAAGAAATGAATATTGTTCCACCTGTTGTTCTTAAAGAAGAAGTTCCTATCCCTTGAGATGATGTCAATCTTGAAATCTAGCATGAGGCTGGAAAAGAATCAGGTGTGACAGAACTTGAGAAGCAAGTCATGGAAGAGCCAGTTCTGGAATAAATCCCTGTTATAAGAGAATTTTTTTGGAAGAACTCCATGTTATAGAAGAAACAAATTTGGAAGAACACCCTGTTATTCAAGAAGTAAATTTGGAAGAACTCTCTGAGGAACCACATGTTCATGAGATAATACCCTCTACTGATAAGAGGATAGAGATAGCCTTTCAGTTGTCTAGAAAAGAGATGATTGAAGAACATAGAGATGAACCTGTGGATTTAGACCAAGGTCCTAAGCCTCCAAATATTGAAAAGGAATCATCTGTTGAGGGGGAGGAATCCAAAAATCTTTAGAATGATGAAGCATCACATTTGGCTGAGTCTAGTCTTTTGGACACTCAGTAAATATTCCCTGACTTTTATGATGTGAGTGAATCTTAGAAAGTTACTTCCACTGGGCATGATCTTTCCTCACTGTTTCAGTTGAAGTCAGCTTTTATCTTTGCCCCTGAAAAGGAACTAGAACCAGAACCTGCCCCTGTACCAACTCCTGCACCTGAACCTGTACCTGAACAACTTCCCTTTGTCGGTAAAGATTATTTAAAGGACTTTGGAGACACTATCTTGTCTGGAGTTGAGAATCTTTGGAACTCCCAACCTCGTGCTATGACACATCTGATTGAGAGATATGCCTCATTGCTTTTGGAGAAGATCATTTGGCAGATCCAACCTCAACTTCTCCATGAAATTCAATAATTTCGAGTTGAAAATAATTTTCTCAGTAGTGAAGTCTCAACCCTGAGTAGAAAGAATGAGGATATGCAGAAAGATCTGCATTCTAGATCAGAACCTGTTGCTGCCTCTTTAGAACCATCTGTGTCTCAAATTTCTTGAGATGTTGTGTCTCAGATTCACCCTTAACAATTATCCTTTGATGAAAAGATTTCAGAAAGGCACAAATAGTTGTTTAAAGAAATGAGAGATCTTGTGGTGAACCAAATAAACTCAATGATGAATACACTGGTTGTCTTCAAAAGGTATTGAATCAGCTCAAGTCTCTAAACACAGTCATAAAGCTTCTCATACCTCTGGGGAATCCTCTACACCAGCCTTGGACAGTTCTTTGCTCAGATCTATAGTCCAAGAAGAGCTTCAGACTACTTTATGTGGATTCAATGTGACTTCTTTATCTGAAGTTATCAAGAACAGTGATATATTCCTTGATCTTGTGCAAATTCGTTCCAAGATTGCCAATAATTCCTAGCAAGATATTTCTAAGAAAGTGGATTTCTATTTCAGCCGGATTTTCTCCAAGACTAATATGACCAATCACTTCAAATACCTTGTAGAGAATATGATAATTCCTCCTCTAACCCAAGCCTTCATAAACCATATCCAGAAGCTAACCGAGTTTACTAGATTGTTGGAAAAGTTCATGGAAAACAAATATGACATTTAAAAGGCCACGAAATATTGTGGAGAAATCATTGTAGACTTCATCAAACTTCTGATATCGTATCTCCATGTACAGAGTACAACAATTGTTGCTCCAACAGCTGCTCCTTTAAGACCTGGACTACCTACTTTTCCATCTGTCTTAGCCTCAACTACCATGTCTGTTGGCCAAGCTCTTAGTCAGGTCAGGCCTGTCAATCTTGACCAACAACTTCCAAGATCTTCCACTGCTACTACTTTGGATCCCTCATTCTTCGAAGGTCTCCCTTTACCCTCTCAATCTACCATGTCTCTACCTTCTTCCACCTCATCCACTGCCCATATGGCTTCCTCTTATTCTACTGATAAAGTCAAAGAGAAGGACAATCCTTGAATAAGACTACTGATTATTTCTTTTTGATGGGGATGTCATCTATTTTTTTATGTCTACTTTATGATGTACTACACTCTACTTACATCTAATGAAATGTGAACTCTTTATCCTCTCTTATTTTCACTTTTTGATAATTCCAAAAGGAGAGGATAAGTTATATTTTTCTAAGTTATATTTTTCTATATATTATTTTCTCTATAGCTACATCTAAATCTCACTTTAACTGTGCATGATTTGTGATCATCAAAAAGGGGGAGATTGTTGGACTCCTCATGTATTAATCATGTTTTAATGATCACAAATCTCATTAAACCTAGTTTACTACTAAATCATGTCCAATCATGTGTATGTGTGTTTCATGTTCTCTCATGCTTTATAATGGTTAAGCTCAATCCATTTCATGCATATTACTATTAAGTCTGAATAGAGTTATTTGCCTATGTATAAGACACCGTGAAGCCCAGACACCGTGAAGCAATACACAGTTAGCCAGTCATCGTAATCCAGACACCGTGAAGCCGGACACCATGAGAGAGACACTGTGACCAAGAATCTTTGAACAAGACACCGTAAGCGAGACACGTGACCAAGACACCATGACCAAGACACAGTGACCGAGACACCGTGACTAAGACACCGTGACCGAGACACCGTGACCGAGACACCATGACTGAGACACCGTGACTAAGACACCGTGACTGAGACACTATGAAGAAGACACCATGACACTCAGACTAGTGACACTCAGACACCGTGAAGGAGACACCATTTTATCAACTTACTGTGACAATGTTTCTTAAACTATTTTGTCGTCTTTCAATTTAATTCTTAACGGTATTATTTGATGCCTTTAATGAACATACATAATTAATGTTTCTTTGTAGACATAGTACGAGGTACGAGGAACAAAACACATGGATACTATCAGCTAAAAGACATGCATTCGAAGATAAAGAGTGGAGAGTTCCCAACAACAAAAGCACGCGATACTGAATAGAAAACAAGCCTATGAGCACAACCACGAAGAACATTTTGATAGGATTTTTAAAGAAATCACTTTCACAAACATGCAATATGACTCTACTAAAGAACCTACGAAGTACACTGGAATCCAGATAACATCTTCACATTGTCAAAGATCATGGAGAACACAAGCTGAATCGCGACACTCTATTTTTCAAGACAAAAACCAGAAAAAGACATAGAAGAATTTCTGCTAAATCAAAGGAGTCCAGAGCTGCACTTCAGATCAATAGATCTTTTCTAAATTCATATCTAGTCTCTCTTATTGATTATTTTACTTACCTTTTGAGAAGTGTGGGAACTCTATATATTCCACACACACACTAACTCTTGTGCTAAACTAAAGGATTTATAAATCCTTACAGAAAACAATCTATTTTTATTTACCCACAAGAACTGTGGAAGAGGTCCCTGTGTGACATGGACAGTATGTGTACTGTTTTTAACCCCGATACAGGGTGTGGAAAAAAGTTTATTTATATAAACTTCATGGTGGTAGGTGATCACCATGTATAGTGGATTTGGTATTAGTTTGAGACTGAACTACTTGTTTCATATCCGCTGTGCTATTTAAATTTAGTCATCTCTATTTTACTACTTTATTGCATAATACAGAAAACTCTAATTTCACTTTGATAGTTAGTATTGGAAAGAAGTTATAACTAATTAGTCTTAGTAGGATAACTTCAAAATTAATATAACTAATACATATTAAGATTACTGATAATTAATCAATCTTCTAAGAATTTGTTTAAATGGTAAAACTCTTATAAAATTTTAACCTTGATTAACTGGGTTGTATCTATTATTGGGGAAAACTGTTTGTTTTAAAATAATCTTTTTTGTAACAGAAATTTTTATAGTCACTCAATTCACCCCTCCCCTCTTGAGTGAACTACTCTGACCAACAGGGATGTTTCAAGGTAGAAGTTTGGTTTGTTGGGAGAATAATTTTAGAGATCATGGATGAAGAGAAAAGGTTCGAGAGGTGTGAGCAATGGTTTCCGGTGGTGGAATTTTATAGGGATGGAAAATGACTCATTTGGAATTTCTAGAAAAAAGATTGGTGTGCACATGATATTACATAGAAAAAGTAATAAAAAACCAAAAACTCTAAATAATATAAGTTATATAAACTAACTATGGAAATAAAATTGGTGTTGGAAAATTTTATAGGTCAATTGGGCCATTAATTTTAACATTTAGCCACTAATTAAGATTAATTTGGACTTAACTGTTGTGATTAATTTTAATAATTGTTATTAATCATTTTAGCCAAAATCTAACATGGTATTATTAGATTATAAATATTATACTGAATGAAAATTTATATTTAAGTTAATTAAAATTAAATTCACAGAAGAAGAAAAATTATGAATAGTGCTAATCTTATAGACAGGATGAAATAATGATGTTTTTAATGTAGGAAAATGATAAAATGCTTGTTAAGAGTTTATATTCAATTTCAAAGCGACATTGATTATAATGGATTAAATTGTATTGATAGAATTTATATATTTATTTTTTTTACATTAAAATATTTTGATAATATCATTTATAATTAATAAGAAATTAGGAAAAAAGTCAGTTTTTAACTAAAAAGCAAAAAAACTCACCATTCATCAAAAAATAAAGTTTCTTAAAAAATCCCAAACATTCACCCTAGGATAATTTAAACATTATGAAGTCTGAAATGAAGTTAATTTTATCAAATTAAATTTCTAAATGTGTCTAAAATTAAATTCATTATTTTAAGTGGTTCATTTGAGGAAATGTTGATTGAAAACATAAAAGGACTTTACCAAAAATCATTTAATTCATTATCAATACATTTTGTTTAAATAATATAATTTTAAAAAATTATTAATATTCATATAAATATGGTTATCCTCTAGTTTAATGTTATCTCCATTAAATTATAATAATAAAAAGTGATGTTTTGTAGAAACTCAGTGTTGTGTTCATTGTACGCCAAGTCAGTGTAGCATGTGAAATAAATATTTGACTTAGTATAATGAATGATATAAATAAAAAAAATAAATTTATTTAAAAAAAATGTACATAAAAACTAAGGGTGTTATTTGTAAATTGAAAATCGATTAGATAATGGGTATTTCATGTGCGCATGTGGGTGAAGATCCTTCAGAGTACTCTCTTGAGGAGTAACATAAGATTGGAGACCAGTTACTAGGTTCTTGACAATACATTCCATTCTTCCAGTAACTACAATAGAGATGAGAGGAAGATCCATTTTTGTATTTGTAAAATACCATGCCAAATTTTTTTCCATCAATGATATGAAAAAGGAACAAAACCAATTTTCATACTGAAGCCCTATGATTCGTTCCCGGAAGGCACTATCCGCGAATGGATAGTTCTCTAAAGATAGCAAGGCACCATCCCACAAAGCGTTGACCATAGAACAATAGTTCATTGAAATAGAAAACTATATACAAACAACATATAAACCAGCACTACAAGAATGTCTGAAATCACCGTTTATGAATATGGATGTTCATTTCATGAAAGGAAAATAGGAATTTGTGGATGGAGGGCATCCAAACAAGAGATGGTTAACATGAGCAAGGAGACAGAGTAAAAATTAGAAGAATAGAATTTAATAAAAAAGATTTTAATGGAAAAATGACAAGGTCCTATAATATATAGTTGTGGTACCTCCCTATGATTCTACCTTTAATCATGAACTAGTGCAAGCCCGAAACAATCTCTACATCAGAATAACCTCTTATTAATCCCGATTAGAACCCAGTCAATTGGGGTGAAATTTTTACGTTCTAATAGCATTGAATAGGGAAAATAAATACTTCCAAAAATATTTTAAATAAATAATAATATGTTCAACTACTTATTTAAAGAGGAAGTATTAAAAATACATATTCAAAAAAGAGAAACAACACGTCTTAGAGCTAAATTCATTCCCAAACCACCCCACCATATGGAAGTATGCAGGCTCGCAAATCAACTGCTAATAAAATGGTTCATGGGATGATGAAGGAAGTGCATGTTTCATACACGAACAAAGTCATTGTAAATGTAGAGCTGGATAAATTCATCCCCACATAGGACCATCGTGAATGGCTCCCACAACTTCAAATGTCTCTTAGGCAAGGCAGTTACGATAGCCTCCTATGAATGGAAAGAATACATTTTTTGAGTGATCGAATGCTTTTATCCACCTTATATGATGACTATGATGACCAATTCATATGTGAGGTTATATTCCCCTATGGGATTATAAAAAAAAGAGGGTGTACAACCCACATATTTAGCTCCTCCCCCATCAATAAAATGACCATAAAGTGGATAGAAAGAGGATGTATTTTTAGGGATATTTGGGGACAACTATGACAAGATTTTTTATATGATGGGATGTACTTTTGGGTGATCGATCAATGAAGTACAGACCTATACTAAATATTCCATACATTATTAATCTTAGAATACCATAAATGGAAGGAACATAATTTTAATTGGTAGAAAACACACCTAATACATTCATGGATGACCTTCTATAAAGGCATAGAACCAATGCCCCTTCTTCCAATTTGCATCCCACGTAGTAAATCGACACACAGACTGAACCATGCACCTCCTAACTACACACTATGTGGATGTAACCTTGAACCAAACAAAAAAACTCTAAATTTATAGAACTCAACGCATCGTAGCACCACACTAAGTGGGTGAAGCTTGACGCATCATAACACCATGCTACATGGACAGAATTGGGTGCCACAATGAAAAATGCTACGCGGGTTTCATCCATGTATTCATACCATAACAGTACATAGATGACCCCTAAAACGCTATATCAACAAACTACATGGGGAATACCCAAGCATTGATGAATAAATGGTACACAAAATGTGGCACCCTCAGGCATTCAACCCTATGGTTCCAATCACCTTCTTATGATTATGTGACCTTATCTGAAATATCTCCACAAATCAGTCTATCGACATTTGAAAAAATGAACTTCCAAACCCACAACACTCGTATGATAAAACAATCGAGTGCATCAGCTCACCCTTTTATGTTTATATACCCATGATATGAAGAGTCATGTGGGTAATCATTGTAATGGTACAGACCCCCAATATATCCATAAGTATAAATTCCCATGGTAACATAGGATCCAACATTGGGATACAAATATGAACCTCACATTTCTATTGATCAAGTGTAATCATTGGAATTTACTTTGATTAATTTTATTGAAACACAAGGGAAATCATAGTTTCTTTTCCCTTTGATGTGAAGCAACATTCCTACCTTTTCCAAGAACTAATTAACTGGAACCCCTATTGGAGTAATGACATTTGATCATAGGAGTTGGTGATCATTTCTAGGCCTCTTCTACTATGATCCTTCTCTTTTTCGATCAGTGAAGAATAGAACATGTGTGACTTGTTGAATCTTTGAAATCCTCTTATTCTTCATACCGAGCATGACTCACGTGGGAATAGAGGCTAGTGAATATCACAACACCCACACAATCCAATTCTGAAAATGAACTATGAGACCACTGATTCCCGCCATTATTGGGATACGTAGGATTCTTGTTTAAGGCCTAAGATCTAATGGCATCCTTTACAAAGGCTAACCCCAATAACAACCCCCAATTCATCAAGGCCTCATTTATGGTGTATGTCCCAATAGTGATTTTAATGGGCCTCCCCTAATGATTTGTGACAAAAATCACACCTCCTTTATAGGAAGATTCTACATATAAGCCCCATTATACCAAACTATGAAGAATTTGATTACCAACCAACTAGGATACATAGGAATCCTCCCTGAGTTCTGAACCCAACATCAAAACATACCCTAATGTTTTCAAGACCATATTCTTAGTAGGGCCCCTCTTTACCAAGAAGACTAAATCTCATTCGGGTACCTTGGTCCACCTTAGTAAAATTCCCACACCAATGATTAACTAGGAATCTTTTTCCTAGATTTCCCTATCGCATGACAGTAAACCACATGGATGGGTCCTTGTCACATGTATTTAAAAGGTTATGTGTCTATATAAGTGGCACCGAATTATGTGGGATTTGATTCCTCTCATAAGAAATCCTAAGAGTCCCATCTAATAGGTTCCACCTTAACATCAAAATAGTATCAATCCTCCCAATATTATGATAAACTATAGTGCACCTCATCATATGGATTAAATTATCATTTTCTTGGAATATGACCAAATAATCTTAAATGTGTCCACAAAGGGTAATGTTAATGAAGAACCTCAGATACATACGAATGTCTTCATCAATAGAGGACCTCAAATATAAACAGATGATTCTGAGACCATTCATAATTTTGGTTGATCATTAAAACATAGGAGTAATCTGTGGACACATTCATGGGAATTAACCAAGGATTAATGAACATATGAACATTTCTTTAATCTATAATGGAGTCCTGAAACAAGAAATGACTCCCCCTAAAAGGGTTTGATAATCCCAACATCCCATCATCTCGATCAATGTCTATCCTCAAGTGTCATTGGCCAAATCATCTACCGAGAATCTTCCTTTGTAAATCAGGTCCAAGTATCATGGATAAGAGGTTAATTGGGTGTTTATGGCTCTACAAATTGACCCATTAGAGACCATCTGAGGACATAATACCGAACATGGTATGATTTCAAAAACACTTAACCCCCTGAAATCATACTCTAGGACCACTTAATGATAGAACCTCTTTTGTATCATGAGAAAGAATATACTACCCAGTCTCAGCGAGACCATCTCACCCACCAAAACTAGTCAAAATGTGAATCGGGTCGGAAAAAAGTATAATGGCCAACCACAGGGAGATGTTTTCCCACAACCATTCTTGTGTTGATAATGGTTGCAGCATCCCATTAGAAATTTTCCTCAAAACATTAACATAATTTCATGTAATGTACATTGATACATACTCATAAATATCTATCTTCAGGTATTCACATCATAAATACACATTACTATAGGTGAGTGGTATGTGATATAATCATGTAATACCTTAATTAGAGGTTCAAGTGTCAAAACATTTCCAAATGCAATATGTGGTCACCCAACATGATAGTTATCATTTTTTCTAAAATATTTTAATATAGTTCATAACACATTCCAAAATTTAAATATCTCTTGAGTAAATTAAAATGAAAGATATGATAAAACATAATGGTTACCTATATTTAATCATATGTTTTAAAAATTAAAATACATTCTTCCACAAACAATTTTTTATACTAAAACTTATAAAAAATAAAAGGGTTTTATTTTAATAGTGAACTCCCAAAATATCATTAATCATGGAAAATTACCATAAGAAAATACCTAAATATATGTGTGTGATAAATTAAACATATGACCAGCCTTAGATTCAAAAATCCAATATGGGATCCAAATCTATTATTTTAGATCTATGCGGACAAAAATATTCTCCCAAAATTAACACAATACACTATTTCTTCATTATTCATACAAACTAAATACTATTGGAAAAAATATAATTTTACAACATAATCCCTGAATCCCAATATATAAATACATAAACCCTTCATCTTCAATGAATGACATTAAATAGGTCCTTACATGGTCAAGTATTAAATTCATGGGCCAGGGAATTAAAATGGATAATTCCCCTATTCCCCACACATAATAAAATGAAATACTTTTAATTTTTTCAAACAATTAAAATATTTTCTACATAAATAGATTCTTCAACACAATTTGATATATAATTTCAAGTGAATATTTACACCTTGTTGAAACTATGTATGATGAATATTATTTCTTTCATATTCATTACCACAAAAGATTTCATAAAACCTCATCATTATTTTATTTCATTCCATATAAATCAAACTGATGTTTAGACTATTACTCATATATTGTGATTGACAAATAATTATAATCACAATATATATATATATATATATCCTATCAAAATCCAATTTGGTTTTCCATTGTGATTAAATTTTCTATCATATTCAGTGTTAAAATGATTTCCTCTGGCTCCAACAACTTAGTAAAACCAAAAAATATAGTGTGAGGAACCATACTCCTAGGGGGAAAACCCAAAAATCCTGAAAAATAAATAGGATGTCTAAATAAAGACCCCTAATTTAAAATATATAACACATTAGGTTTATCATAGTTCATTCATGGCCAATATTCAAATCATTAATGATGGTCCATAAAGAGTTTGTGAATTTCCAAAGATTACCCCACAGGAGTGTCAACCCAGTTGTGTAGTAAAGCCCATTTTTGTGCACCAAGTGATGTTGAAATCCCACTGAATACACCTTTTTCAGAGTTATTACCCCTAGGTACATATCTTCCTGATCCAAATCAACATTCACATATAGTGTCCATACCAAGATATAATTTTTGGAAACCACTTTACATATCTTTCAACAAAATTATAGAAAATTCCCTTTATAAATTGACCCATCCTTAGACATATCTTTAGACATATCCGTCTAAATATCATTAGAAATATCCACAGAGATACCACTAATGTTGTCCCATTATAGTTTCCAAATGTTAAATAAACCATTCTCTCAAACCAACAATAGTGTCCCAAACTTCTCAAACATATGTATTACATCCTAATAGATGAAAATTCATTACATAACATAATGATACATGGCATAATATTTTTTTTCAAATGACTTTTGAACTGGGAAATATCAGAAACAGGTCCATAAGTGAGCTAAGTCATCTCTTATTTTGTTCATTAAAACTAGGACACTTATTAGGCATATCATAAATAATACAATTCAACATAATCTGTGGAAAATGATACATAATAAAGGGTGATATTATATTATTAGTGTAACAACAGGGCCCCGATGACAGCAAAACCACCATGCCTTAACATGGTCATCGGGTCCTGGCCCACCAGGTACCACCAGTTGCCCCGCAGATAGGTGGGGCCCACCCCAGGGTCCACCCACATGCCTGAACGGGTCATCTGACTAATGACAGTCCCCACAGGCCAACACTTGTCCTTTCTAGTGTTCTTTTTCCTCACTCACACACACCCTGAGAAACTTCCCAGGGGGTCACCCATCCTGATCACTACTCCAGGCCAAACACGCTTAACTGTGGAGTTCTAATTAGACAGGCTCCTGAAACGGACGGTGCACCTTGTTGACATGAGTCATATCATTTAGTCATTTAACCCTTTACCATTTGGGGATGTTACAATCATCCCCCCCCCCCTTAGAGCACAACGTCCTCATTGTGGGCCCTACATCTCATCCCAGTTAGGGCACTGCACTTAAGGCTGGGTTACTTCTCTGATACCAGATTGTAACATCCCCAAATGATAAAGGGTTAAATGACTAAATGATATCACTCATGTCAACAAGGTGCACCTTCCTTTTCGGGAGCCTATCTGATTAGAACTCCACTGTTAAGTATACTTGGCCTGGAGTAGTGATTAGGATGGGTGACCTCCTGCAAAGTTTCTTAGGGTGTGTGTGAGTGAGGACAAAGCACACTGGAAAGGACAAGTGTGGGCATGTGGGGACTATCATTAGTCAGATGACCAGTTCAGGCATGGAGGTGGACCCTGGGGTGGGCCCCACCTGTCTACAGGGAAACTGGTGGTACCCAGTGGTCTAGGACCCGACATCCATGTTAAGGCGGGGTGGATGTGCTGTCACTAGGGCCCAGTTGTTACAATTGGTATCAGAGGAGTCAGTTCTATAGAAGAACATAGTACTATGATATTTTCTTTCTATGAAGCAATAATGTTAAGGGTACTAAGTGTGGTCTTCAGTTCAAGAAGTCCAGTGTTGGTGCGGGCGGCCGACGTATCCATACACCAGGACCCTGGCTACTATGTTCTGACTCAGTGCACGAAAACACTAATTGGGTGTGTGTTTTCCAAAAGATTATTGTAAAACAGCTAAAACTAGGTCAGCTCACCAGGTATAATTGTTTGACCGTGTCACTTCTGTTTATTTCAGGATGCCTCCCCGCGGATGACCAGCTAGTGCCCCGAGAGATGTACATACTGACAACCCACCAGGCGATGAGGCCTCAGTACATGGTGCTCTCTCAGTTGAGGCACCAGCGGAGGCACCAGCGCTACTACCATTCGTTGGGCCCCCGATGCGACCAACCCTAGCAGCAGGCAATACACGACGGTTGAGCGCGCTGCATGAGTTCCAGCGCCAGAGGCCACCCAGGTTTCGGGGAGAGATGGACCCACATGCAGCTGAGGATTGGATGGATGTTGTGGTGAGAGTCTTCAGGCTAGTGGGTAAACCAGCAGATTTCAGGGGGATCCTTGCTGCCAGCCTTCTTCAAGCAGCAACAAGCAGATGGTGGAGCCTGATGCTCTATATGAATGATGAGACGTCACTACTATGGGCAGACTTTGAGAGCCTGTTCTGGGCAGATTTTGTACCATCCACCCTTCGAGCTGTGCGGATACAAGAGCTACTTCATCTGCATCAGGGCAACATGAGTGTAGCTCAGTACTTAGTGAGGTTCACATACCTCTCGCGCTACTCTATATGGTATGGGACCCGTTATTTAGGGACCAGACCTTCGAACATGGACTAAGGCACGATATCATAGCTTCGACGATCCCTCTCAGCATCCCGACTCAGGAAGGGGTGTTGGGGTGATCCCTATTAGTGTAGAGTTTCCTTGATGAGCAGACTCTAGCAACAGGACCCACCACTAGTCGACTTGAAACAGAGTCTTCTGTAGTTGGCAGTAGACATATGACACATAGGTCCAGGAGGGATAGACCTACAGGTTGTCGACCGCATGACTCAGGATCGGTAGTGTGATGCACCAAGGGTAGATATAGAGCCAGACCTTCCATGTTGTGTTACACATGCGACAGACATGGTCACATGGCTTGTGACTGTCCGACCTACCGCTCAGACAATCAGAAGATAGATGAAGGACCTCCCAAGCAGAGGCAGCGGTTCAATCATGACAGACCACAAGGAGTTGGCCATGCAGATGGAGGTGGATGATGCTTTGAGGTGTTGCCACCACCACCACCTGGGGGACCACCCCGACCGCAGGTAATAGGTGGATATGGGAGAGCTCGGCTTCAGGAAGCTGAAGCTTATGAATACAGAGCTCTGGAAGCAGGTGGACAGGAGTGGGAATAGGCGTGGAGGCCATTGTTCTTGGTGTTTTTACATTCCATGTTGTTGTTGTGGTGGTTGTATGTGTCTTTGTGCATTGAGCTGTAGTAATAAAAGGCACCTTTATTTGTGACGTTTACATTCCTATCCTCTCTATATGGATGATACTAAGAGGTTATGGGTTAAAACTGTTGACATGATCCTCACTTTCGAGATACCAACTTGAGGAGACCCAATGAACACACTGCTACCGACAGTGTGACTTGACCCTTGGAGGTGAGAGTAACAGTTGGATCTCTTGGTAGTAGCGTCGATGCCTTACGACATCGTCCATGGCATGAAATAGTGTCGTTCTTGTCAGGATTGACTGTATTAGGCAAAGAATGTGGTTCATCCATGGTATGAGATTATATTTCTCTTTTTGGAAGTGGTTAAATCCCAGCATCTCTTTGGTAGAATGTGGATGAAGAAGGGTGGAGATGAGTTCTTACTATTGGCTAGTCTCACCCATTTTTCGTTGAGCGAACAGTTTACAGTTCTCTCCATCTCAATTATCTCAGATGAATCTTCTCTAAGAAGGACATGAACCTAGGACAATGGGGATTGCTTGAATTCCTCCAGGACTATGACTTCGAGATAGTTTATACTCCTAGAGAGGGGGACGTTGTAGAAGATGCTCTTAGGACACGATCGTGCATTCAGCTGTTAGGAGTGGCGAGATGGCAGTTGGATGCGTTTTATATATACTTTGTGGATTGTGATGGAGTAAGAACGTGAAGAACCAGAGATGGTTCAGGTTACAACAAAATAGGTGCAGATCATCCAAGAGAGGATAAAGACTGCACGGAGCAGACAGAAGTCCTATGATGATAGGAGACAAGGCCATTGGAGTTTAAGGGTGATGACCACATCTTCAAACGGGTATCAACTTAATAGGGTCTACAGATATGTGTCTGAGGTGGAAAGTAATATCTAAGGTTCAACGGACCTTCCAGGGCCCCAGAAGAGTAGGAAAGGTGGCTTACCACCTAGCCTTTCCACCTCAAATGCACCGGGTGCACCATGTCATTCACGTATCTCAGCTGAGGAGATACGATCACGACCCTTCACACATCATCGACCACAGGGTGCTTGACATCGATGATGGGGATACATTCATGAAGTTCCAGTAGAGGTTGAGTATCGACGTGAGCGGGTCCTACGAGGATGGTCTATTCCTCTTGTTTGCTTTCGTTGGCATCACGGGAACCTCCAGGAGGGCACATGGGAGCTGGAGGCTCAGATGTGTGCTCGATACCTACTATAGTTTCTCTAGTTTGTGATGTAGCTTTATGGGGATGTAAAGACCTGAGGTGGGAGTATTTTAGAGACCCGAAAATTTCAATTTAATTTTTTTATTAATTTATTTGAAATTTTATGAGTGCGCAGTTTCTGACGGAACCTGTTTTCGAGGCCTGGTGTGTCCGGAATCAATTTCCAAAGTACAGCTCGGGTGCGTTCAGTAAACGAATGGGCCAGATTTTCTATATTTTGAAACGGTGATGGGAATTGAAATCCAAGGGCCCTGATGAACTCGCAAAGCCGGTAATTTGTTGAGGGGACCTTTACTGCAATTTCGTTTATGCTGGTGGAGAAGTTAAAAATTGTGGATTAAATGAGGAATGAATAAAATTGTGAAACAATTTTATTTTTAAGTCTAAGGTGGTTTTATCCTACATGGGGAAGTTGGGGTGGAACCTAACTAACTATGTGAGGATAAATGTGAGGATAAATGTGATGTGGGGCCCACATGATCCCCAAACTTTCACATTCACATAACTCACTTTAACTATCATAAACTCCCACCCTTAAATTATAAAACTCATCCACTTCCTTATTAAATTTTCCAACATATATTTAATTAAATAAGAGGATTTGTTTTTCAAAATTTGAATGGATTGGGAAGTTCAATTAAAATAATGTGTAACCTTATTTTAATTTGGTGGGCACTTGTGTTGGGAAAATATTTTGGAGAGAAAGCTTCAATGCTTTGAAGAACTTCTTCATCCCGTGAAGAACAGTGTCTCTTTTTCGAAGAATACCGAGGTTCTATCTTCTCCGATGAGACACCGACGAACGAGCAGGGATCGGTAGCGTGGTGCGGCCGCAATGAACTATGTTGACTCCGACGTCTTCCTCGTGTAAGGTCAGATGATAGATGAAAAACACGAGGTAGGGGTTTTTATGTTCAAAATTTAATACCGTTCAACGTCATTCATCAATTCTTGAGTTTCGGTTTGGCCTCATGATATCTCCATAATGGGAGGAGATCGGACCGCACAAACATGGATGAATCTCCTCCCCTCTTCTTTGTTTATTTTCATTGATTTGGAAGGAGAGGCGCATGGTGTTGTTGCACTATGCGATGATCGGCGCAAAACCGTGACCAATCAAGGCCGTGGCGAAGGCGGCGCGGTGCCGTTGCACCACACAGGGATGAAGAGGACCGCGGTCAGAGCGGGCCATGGTGGTGGTGGGAGGCTCCATCGCGCCGCGCCGGAGAGGCTGAGGAAGACCGCGGATGGTGTGGACCGTGGCGGTGGTGCGCGGCGTCGTCGCGCGACACCAAAGAAGCCAAGGAAGGCCGCGACCAGAGCGAATCGTGGTGAAGGGGCGGCGCCATCGCGCCACGCCGGTGAGAACAGCCGCGACCTAAGGCCACGACGGACCAGTAGGGGCGGCCGACCGAGCCGGCCGCCTGCGAATCCAGGCGGCGGGACCCCCTCTAGGTCTCGCAGCTGCTCACAAAATCGGCCGGCCAATATGGTCGTCCTTTACCCGGAAAACCAGGGGGTGTAACCCCCCTGACCTGCTACTAGGGTGGACCCCACAGGGTCGACCGTTTCCAGAAAAAGGGGGAACGCCTCCTGCGTCCCGCTTGGCTAGTGCTGAGCCGGGCCGGACCCGGACCCGGGTCCGGTCGACCCGGTTCGGGCCACCCCAGGGGGTATTGGGCCGGGTCGGACGGGGCCCATACCCCCTATTTTCGGACCAGGTTTGTTCAAACGCCCATATCCTGGGTTACAGACCTCTGATCGACAAACCGTCAGTTGCGTAAGGATCCTTGGATCGAGACGGTCGTTTTGGTATATAGAACTCGAGGTTTAGGAAAATAATGTGTATTGATAGGTTGGTTCGAACCCGAAACCAACCGGGCCCTCAGAGTGGAAATAGTTATAATTTGAGCTTCGGACATCCAATTGACGTACCGTCGACTATGTTTTATTCCTTTTGATGAGACAGATCTTTTAGAATTCTTCACCTTAGGTTTGGACGTAGTTGGAGTATGGTCGGGTTGGTTTTAGCTTAGAAAACAACCGGGCCCCTGGAACGGAAAAGCCGATAACTTTCAAACCGCACGTCCGTTTGACGAACCGTCAACGGCGTTGGTAATCTCGTTGAGAAACGTTCCTTATGAGTATACCCTATGAGAGTTCGGGGTACATTTGAGATGCAGTTAGGTTGTTCTGTACACGAATCCAACCAGGCCCTCGGGACGAAAATGCTAATATGTAATGACCCGAAATTTTGAATATTTCTTGTTTCCTAATTTTGTGTGTTATTCTATTTTTATACTCAACAAAACGGTTTCATTTGATTACATGAGTATAATTAGAATGAGACCATTGAGATTTGACTATTATATGACAATTGGTCAATATAACTGCTGGAAGCTAAACGTTTCGATTATTGTCTCTAAATACAAGTAATCTTGGTTAATTAATATAGAAAGAAGATTCGATGGCCTCACCCAGTAGTCTTGGACCAATTGAATCCCATCTAACAGAACTTGGGAAGGAGGTAACACCACTGGGATTTTCTCTGGACCAAACCCAGGCCGTACTTCATCGTGTAAAGCTAGAATAGAATCGCTTTCGTGAGAAGTTCAAACTGATAGAAATTACTACTCATGCGATGTGGGCCGAGCTTCCCTCAGATTCTCTCACCTTAGCACACCTTACACTTAGGTCCTATGCTAGTGTTATAAGGGGCTATGTAAGGAGACTGTAACTGCCTTGTGTAATCCTTTATTTTAAATGAATAATTTTATTTCTTATTATGATGATGTTTATGAATTTTCAAATGTCCGGATAAATATAGTATGCATATTTTTGGTGAATTTTAGAGAAAGGATATTTTAAAAAAAATGTTTATGTATACCTTAAATAATTAAAAATTTGTAATGATTTTCAAAAAATTGTCTTCTACAATTATGTTCAGTACGAAATTTAGAGTCTAATAAGATCAACTTAATTTTTGATGAATAGTTATTTTATGCTTAAGATTAGTAATATGACCAAATAAATTAGTAATATTACTTAAAGAAAGTATTAATATAATCTAGGCACCTTTATTAAGTAATGTGATTCAATACAATGGTTAAATAATGGTTTCATAAATTATTAGTCAAGTATTACTTTTTCGGGTGAATTGTGTTTTTTAATTAAAAATTAAATTAAAAATATTTTGAAAAATATTTTTATAAAATGGATTTCATTTTTGAACTCAGAGCATCGATATTATGTTAAGTTAATTTTTGGTGATTTTTCTGAAAAAAATGAATATTCGGGGAATAGTGTATTTATTTAAAAATTAAATTAAAAACATTTAGAAAAATATTTTTAAAAAATGGAGTTCTTTTTTGAAATCAGAGCATCGATATTTGGTTCAAGATAAATTTTGAGATTTTTCTGAGAAAGTTGAATTTTCGATGAATAGTGAAAATACAGTTTTTAAGTTACAGGTGTTTAATGACAACATTAAATGATGTATTAAGTATGTAATCAATATGGTCGACTTTTTAATAGTAAGATAAGCTATGAGGTGTCCCAAGTGGTCAATACCATGGGAAAATACCCCTGGGAAAGCCCATGGTTTTTCCAAAACCACAAATGAGGTGTCTCTTGGCCATTAATGCCTTGTCCCTTCACTTTCCCTATAAATACCAAGCCATCCTATAATCCATTCTACTCAAAACTCTCCCCCAACGAATATCTGGTCTCATTACCTCCCAAGGAGCCCTCCCAAGGTGCCCCCAAGGCCTCAAGTTCCCAACCTTTGAGTTTTAATAGTTATGTTTTAAGGTAAGGGATCCAAACTCTCTTTTTTATCGAATACTCTCTTTTAAGTGATTTATTTTATGCTCCATGTTCATATGTTTGAGGATGTTATTTTAAATTCCTTTTACTTCCATTTTCATTTTCATATGATGAGATATCCCCTCTTACTCTCATCATTTTATTTTATGAATGTTTAAGTGGTGCTGTTAGGCTGCATAAATTTTTGTAACAGATTCTTTCACCGTTCTCATTTTTCAAAGTTCTACTTTCATGTCAAGTCTTTCAAGTTCCTTTTTATTATGTTGGGGTATGATATCTATATCTATCATACTGATATTTTATGTTAATATTATTAGATTCCCTATTTTATCTCGTCAATTCATTTTTCTTGAAGTTTAGGTGACGCCGTTAGGCTGCCGAATTTTTATGGGATTCGTTGACCTTTCTCATTTTTCAAATTTCTACATTCATGTCAAGTTTTTCAAATTACTTTTTATTATGTTGGGGTTTGATATCTATATCTATCATACTGATATTTTATGTTCATATTATTATAGACCCTATTTTATCTTTTCAATTCATTTTGATGAAGTTTAAGTGACGCCGTTAAGCTGCTGAATTTTCATAAGAGAAATCTTATTTTTGTCTTACCTCCAAGTTTTTCATTTCATATGGTATGTCTTTCAAATTTCATTACCATGTTCTTATATAAATTATATTTTATCCCTCAAATGTTCTTTGGATCATTTATGAGTGGCTGACCTATGTACCCTCCTTTTCAATGATTTCTAAAACCCCGATACATAGCCGTTATGCTGTAGAATTTCCATCTCAAATGTCTCTCTCTTTTTCTCAAATTATTTTATTTTATTAATTTAATACTCAAAGATATTCATTATAAAGGGGTATTCACATATATACCAAAATTTTCTATTTTAAATTCTGGGATTTACATACATGAGACCTACTTTCCTTTTCCGTGGGTTTAAAGTGACATAAAGATCAGGTCTTTAAAGCAGTTTTTAAAACGTTATGATTATGAAATGAAACCCATTTATTTGATGCTATATGGGTTTTTTATTAAATTATTGATGATGATATATTTGGATCACATTATAATAAATACAAATTAAGGGTGCGCCCTGATAGCGATCTAATGCATTGGGTAAAGACTTAATCTCTAGAGATGACCATTTTTAACGACGCCTTGGTGAATAACCTTGGTAATTTTTATTGACACCTTGGGGATGGACCTTGGTGAAACGGAAATGATTGTCAATATTAAATGTTGTAGCCACATCTTCAAGTTATGAAATACATTATTTTTATTATGATATGCCTCATGATTTCTTTCTCATTCCTTAAAGATATTTTTCATGACATTGTTGATGTATCTCAAATTCACATGTTAAATGTTTACCTTGTTTCCCTTACTGGGCCCTCTGCTCACCATTTCTCTTGATGTATGTCCCCAGGTTATGAGATGCAGTAATGAACCTAGGATGAACATAAGAAGAAGTCTTTCCGTTTTTTATGAAGGATATTTTATGTTTTCATGTTTTAAGTTCCTAGTTTCTAAGACACAAAACCATAAATATCCTCGGTTTTGTGTAATGTAATGAATGTTTATGTTATAAAATGGTGGGATGCCACAATTGGTATCGAAGGATGGTTTAGTTATTTGTGGAAATTAGGATATGGAAACATTAGGAAGAACCCTATATAAGTGTTTAAATATAGGAAATCTTCCTGGTATTTTGGCGAGTATTGAGTAAGGTGTTGCCAAGAAAATACATCCCTATCTGGATACGAGCAGGTAGAGGTGGCTCTGGCACAGATGTACATAGGGGTAAAACCCGAAAACACCACTTTGAGATAGACACGAATGGGAACTGGTACACGACAATGGGCCTTTCTGCACTCTTGGTTACGACACTCCTGGGGGATATGCTTTGGTAAATTCATAAGCTTAGTATGAACCATTATTAATTGAACAAAGATAAAATAAAATAAAGATTCATATAAGAATATATGATCATGGATAACCTACATTGGGACCTAGGCAATCGCAAGTTAGGGTATACTTTTCTTCTACATGTTTATCCTTATATGCTTTAAGTTTCCTTTTCATGATTATTGGCTATGTATTTAAGTCCCTCTAATTATACATTCCTTTCTTAGTTAATGGAGGGAAATGGAAGAGCATGACCCAAAAACTAATGTCATAGGAAATGTGACGATTGCCCTATTAATGTGACAGAGATGACGAAAGATCAATTTGAACATATTGTGATTATTCCAAACCAGCTATCAAAAATCACAATTAATAATTGGTACCTAGTTGAATGCCCAAATTAATTAAGGAAGAAGAAGACAAAGTCTCAAGGATGTTCTTCTGATAAAGTTGATAAGGGAAAGAAGACCCAATTTCTTTTTTGAAAAAAGTGTGGGAAGTGGCACCAAGGAGAATGACACAAAGGAACCGGGAGATGTTTTAAGTGTGGGAATATGGGGCATAAAGTAACCAATTGCTTTAAAAAAATGGATAATGTGATGAATAGAGATAATGTTCGATCTAATGTACCTTATACTTTCCAATATCGTAAATGTGGAGAAGTTGGAAATTATCCAAGGCAATGCTCTCTTGGAAGGGATGAAAAGCATGATGAGAATCAAAAATAATCAAGGAAAAGTGAACAATGCAAGTCCTTTGCTGAGATGGATCATGATGACTGAAGTACATGTAACTTCTTCGCAATAATTGTCTATGTCATGTTGTATTTTAGTTTGTCCTCTATGAGCATATCCTTAATGTTTTCTAAGATCATCAAGTCACTACCTATGATGATTTTATATCATTAAGGAGAACATCTATTGTTATGTACTACATGTTTATGTAGTGAAGTTGTTCTCCAAAAAAACAGGGTGATTAGGGGATTAAAAGGTGATTATTACTTTGGAAGATGTTCACTATTTTGGGAACCCTATTTGATCGAGGTAAATAGATTACTATGGTATTTTATATTAGGATTAAAGGTTGACTTATATTTTGAATAATATATGAATTTAAGGCAATCTAATGGTAATTTAGGTTACTTATGGAAATGATTAACCTATCTTGGGGAAAATATGTTTAGGTCAGTTACTTTTTTAATACGATGTTAGGAGTGGTTGATGTTGTTTGGAAATGAATGATAATTTTTATTTTGGAAGACTATGTTATCAAATCCTTCTTGTATTTGGGTTTTAATGTTAGTTTGGTTTATTTTGAGGAATTTTAAGGACAGTTATTTATGGAATGGTCTGTGATGAACTTTGTGTAGTACCATGGAATTTTGAAGATTTAAAGAAGTTTCCCTTCCTATGGGATTATTTCTTTTTGAAGAATTGTTTTATCTTACCCCTTATTTTTTGGGATAATGTTTAAAGATAGAAGAAATAGATAGTTAATCTTTTGTGGATTATGTGATTCTCTAGAAGATGATTCTTGTGCTTTGATAAGACAAATTAGTTTTGAATGCTCATCTTTTAGAGAAAAGATTAGTTTTGGTAGAAACTTATTAAATGATGAAACTCTACTTGAAGGTAGGTATATTTACTTCTGTTTTTGTTCTATGTAGTAAATGAATTCCTCAAAATTATGAAAAGGAATGTAAAAAAACGTTGTTGGTTTACGTTTCCTACTAGGTAATCAAAGACCGTTTACACACATCATAAGTTTTTGATTTTCTCGTGGTTAACTTTATCCTAATCATGTTTTCTATCACTCTCCCTCAGAACATGACCCTTTGTTTTCTCCTGCATGTCCATGTTTTCCTACATGGAATCCTAGTGTGGGTTAACTCAGGTGACCTTTTTACTTCCTTTTCATTCTTTTAATGTAATATTTTTACTCACTCCTTTTCCAATGTGGGACTTTCAATGAAATTTCAAAACCTGATTTTAAAAAATGCGAGGACGCAATTTCTTAAGGGGGGAAGATTGTAACGACCCGAAATTTTGAATAAATCTTGTTTCCAAATTTTTTGTGTTATTTTATTTTTATACTCAACAAACCTGTTTCATTTGATAACATGAGTATAATTAAAATGAGACCGTTGGGTTTTGACTCTTATATGACAATTGGTCAATATGACCGCTGGAAACTAAACGTTTCGATTATTGTCTCTAAATACAAGTAATCTTGGTTAATTAATATAGAAAGAAGGTTCGATGGCCTCACCCAGTAGTCTTGGACCGATTGAAGCCCATCTAACTGAACTTGGGAGGGGGGTAGCACTATTGGGCTATGCTCTGGACCAAACCTAGGCCGAACATCATCGGGTGAAGCTAGAATGGAATCGCCTTTGCAAGAAGTTCAAACAAATATAAATTACTAATCGTGCGATGTTGGCTGAGATTCCCTCAGATTCTCTCACCTTAGCACACCTTACACTTAGGTGCTATGCTGGTGTGACAAAGGGCTATCTAAGGAGACCATAACTGCCTTGTGTAATCCCTTGTTATAAATAAAATTTTTGATTTCTTCTTATGATGAAGTTTATGAATTTTCAAATGTCCGGATAAATATATTATGCATATTATTGGTGAATTTTAGAGAAAGGATATTTTAACCAAATGTTTATGTAAACCCTAAATAATTAAAAATGTGTAATGATTTTCAAAAAATGGTCTTATACAATTATGTTCAGTTCAAAATTTAGAGTCTAATAAGATCAACTTATTTTTTCATGAATAGTAAATTATGAATAGTGATTTTATGCTTAGGATTAGTAATGTGACCAAATGGATTATTAATCTCACTTAAAAAAAGTATTAATATAATCTAGGCACCTTTATTATGTAATGTGATTCAATAAAACGGTTAAATAATGGTTTCATAAATTATTAGTCAAGTATTAGTTTTTTTTTGGGTGAATAGTGTTTTTTAATTAAAAATTAAATTAAAAATATTTAGAAAATTATTTTTATAAAATGGATTTCATTTTTGAACTCAGAGAATCGATATTATGTTAAGGTAATTTTTTGAGATTTTTCTGAAAAAAATAAATTTTTAGTGAATAGTGTATTTATTTAAAAATTAAATTAAAAATATTTAGAAAATTATTTTTATAAAATGGAGTTCATTTTTGAAATGAGAGCATCGATATTTGCTTAAGGTGAAATTTTGGGATTTTTCTGAGAAAGTTGAATTTTCGATGAATAGTGAAAATACGGTTTTTAAGATACGGGTGTTTAATGACCTCATTAAATGATGTATTAAGTATATAATAAATATGGTAGACTTACGAATAGTAAGATAAGTTATGAGGTGTCCCAAGTGGCCAATACCATGGGAAAATACGATGGGCAAGCCCATGGTTTTTCCAAAACCACCAATGAGGTGTCCCTTGGCAATTAATGCCTTGTCCCATCACGTTCCCTATAAATACCAAGCCATCCTCTCATCCATTATACTATCTACTCTCCCCCAACGACGATCTGGTCTCATTACCTCCCATGGAGTCCTCCCAAGGTTCCCCCAATCCTTCAAGGTCCCAACCTTTGAGTTTTAATAGTTACATTTTAAGGTAAGGGATCCAAACTCTATCTTTCTTTTAAAATACTCTCTTTTAAGTGATTTTATTTTTCTCTATGTTATTATGATGGAGGATGATATTTTATATTCCTCTTACAGAACTTTTCATGTTCATATGATGAGATATCCCCTCTTACTTTTATCATTTCGTTTTATGAATGTTTAAGTGGCATCGTTAGGCTGCCGAAATTTTTGTGACAGATTCTTTTACACTTCTCAATTTTCAATGTTTTACTTTAATGTCAAGTATTTCTAGTTCCTTTTTATTATTTTGGGGTATTATCTCTATATCTATCATACTGATATTTTATGTTCAAATGATGAGAGACCCTATTTTATCTCATCAATTCATTTTTCTTGACGTTTTGGTGATGCCGTTAGGCTGTCGAATGTTTAAGGGATTTGTTCACCTTTCTCATTTTTCAAAGTTCTACTTTCATGTCAAGTCTTTCAAGTTCCTTTTTATTATGTTGGGGTATGATCCATATATATATCATACTGATCTTTAATGTTCATATGACGAGATACCCTATTTGATCTCATCAATTGATTTTGTTGATGTTTAAGTGGCGCCGTTAGGCTGCCGAATTTTCATAAGAGAAATCTTATTTTTGTCTTCCCTCCATGTTTTTAATTTCATATGGTATGTCTTTAAAATTTTATTACCCTGTTCTTATATCCATCATATTCTATCCCTATACTTTTATTTGGATCATTTATGAGTTGGTGACTTATGTCCCCTCTCTTTTCATTGTTTTCTAAAACCCCAATGCATAGCTGTTATGCTGCAGAATTTCCATCTGAAATGTCTCTCTCTTTTTATCAAATTATTTTATTTTATTAAGTGAATAATCAAATAACTTCATTCTAAAGGGGTATTCACATATATACCAAAATTTTCTATTTTAATGTTTTGGATTTACATACAAGAGACCCAATTTCCTATTCCATGGGTTTAAAGTGACATAAAGATCATGTCTTTAAAGTAGTTTTTAAAACGTTATGATTATGAAATGAAACCCATTTCATTGAGGCTATATGGGGTTTTTATGAAATGATTGATGATGATATATGTATATCACATGATAATGAAGACAAATTAAGGGTGCTCCCTGATAGCGCTTCAATGCATTGGGTAAAGACTTAATCTCTAGAGATGACCATTTTTAACGACGCCTTGGTGAATAACCTTGGTAATTTTAATGACACCTTGGGGATGGACCTTGGGGATGGATCTTGGTGAAACGGAAATGATTGTCAATATTAAATGTTGTAACCACATCATAAAGTTATGAAATACATTATTTTTATTATTATATGCCTCATGATTTCTTTCTCATGCCTTAAAGTTCTTTTTCATGACATTTTTTATGTATCTCAAATTCACATATTAAATGTTTCCCTTGTTTCCCTTACTGGGCCTTCTGCTCAACCTTTCTTTTGATGTATGTCCCTAGGTTATGAGATGCAATAATGAACCTAGTATGAACATAAGGATAATCCTTTCAAGTTTTTAAGAATGATTTTTTATGTATTCATGTTTTAAGTTCCTCGTCTCCAAGACACTAATCTTTCAAGATCCTCTATTTTGTAAAATGTAATGAAAAGTTATGTTATAAAAAGGTGAGATGCTATATAATAACTCAAAGACCGGGTGTCTGATTGACGTTTTGTCTATTTCATTGAGACCCCTATGATGAGGTGGTCCTTTGTGATACTTCTTTGTGGTACTTTGTGATACATGGACTATCGACTAGTACCTCTTACAGCGGATCCCCCTGGAGACGAGCGTACGGAGTGCGGAGACCTAGTAGCTGTGGACCTGAGGAATTCTTGACCAATTCGACTTGGAGTGAGTCGACATGAACAATGGATGGAGTGACCATTATTTTGCGGCAGACCCATGGTGGATGGAGCGCCTGGTAGTTGGCAGCAGACCCTCGGTACTCGACAGGAGGGGTACCTCTGTAGGCTATTAAGGTTACCACTACTATGTTTGGGTGATAGACCCATGGCGGGGAGCACTACTTTGTTTGGGTGCAGACTCACGGTACTCGATAAGAGGAGTACCTCAGCAGTCTAAGGTTAGAGAGTAGAATCTCAAAGTCATTATAGGACCACTGTACTTGATAGAGGAAGAGTTCTCAATCAGCTGTGGTTTCGACATCATGAATAGAATCCTAGTTAGAGCTGAGTAAATGTCCTTTGTGATTAACTATTGATTGATATGGGTCACTTGATAACATAGGTATATGTATGGGCATATACCTAAGTAGTGGTTATTCGTTGATTTCATAACCTTTGTGTTACCTCATGATTGAGATGTGTTTCTTTATAACATAGGCATAAGTATGAGCATATTAGTAAGTAAGGGTTATCTCTTGAGATCCTTCATTGTGGTTATCCTTGTTGGATTTAGTGAGACCATGAGGATCTTGGGGTCCCTACTGAGTATCATTATACTCAAACCTGCACGGGCTATACCCACACCTCATTGTGTTGGATGCCTACGAAGGACATTGCTAACAGAGATCGAGTGTACGAGTACTGGATGGTCCCTGAAGGTGAACCTCGCGACGAGTCAGTGCCCAGAGGTGGTCCTCACGATGAGTCAGTCCTCAGAGATGGACTTCACAACGAGACAGTACTCGGAGGAGGCTGGAGGGCGAGAGCGTTGAGGAGGCTAACTGTACCTACCCTTCAGGTAGGATCCTAGGTGGACGACCGAGGAGCTGGTTCTATCTTCCAACTGTTTGTATTTTCTGTTGTACATTAGTTCAGTTGTAGCTGAACTTCTTAGTTGGGATTGTATTCTGGCCCATTTACATTTCAGAACTTTCATTTGTACTTAGTGTATTACTTTCACTTGTACTTTGGTTGGATGTGTTTATGTTTTATAAAGTCAATGCCTTCCCAGATATCAATATTTAAGTCTTTGGTTCTAGTCTCCATCCCCTAGCATATGGAAGGCAGGATTGGGGTAGCCACAACATGGGCCCCGAGGACGGTTCGTGACACTTAGTATGGGTAAAAAAGTGATATATCAATATATCATGATTATAAGAGCTTAACCAAAGAGAAGAATTTTTGAAAACCATACCCTATATATCATTGGCCATAATCATGGATCATGGAATATATCTAGAATGAGAATAATACATGAATCATAATAGAATCAATGAACATGAACTACGAGAAGATAACATTGGAATAAAGAATATATTTGTTCCATTCCCATACAAATAGAAAATAATTAACTTATAAGTTCAATGCTCAATTTCTATACTATAATAGTGGAATGGGTTCACTCCCAAAACCATCATAGTAGTGATGGTTTACTCCCAAGACTATCATCGCATTAAAATTATTATACTGAACTGGGTTCACTCCTCGTTTGATTCATATTTATCTCATGTTATTTCAATCATTACTGAATTTATTGGAGGGAGATATAGGACCCACCCATTTTTGTCATAACATAACCCATCTTACATAATTAATACCACAAATAATAGTTAATAAAGATTATAGAAAATCATCATATTAGAACCCATGAAATGAAATGGGATCTATAGCACATTTATCGTATCATAATCCATGAAATTAAATGGGATTAATATTTCAATCATCATATTATTACCAATGTATTGAAGGGGGTTTTGTAAAACGTTTCATTATATAAAAATCAATGAAAATGTAATGGGTTTCATGAACATCTATTCATTATAAAAATAAACCAAATAGAGAAATAATGAGAATGGTAACGTTGGATCAAATCCCTAGTGACGCATTAGTAACATCAAAGTATGCCATCATAGATAGAAAATGAATTTGAAAGAACACCTTGAACATTTTTAGGGAATAACTCTTTCAACCTTGATTTTTTTAAAACAAATAAAAATTCAAAATAATTTCCTTTGAATATGACCTTGTTATCATATAAAAAAACCTCTAAAATCATTTAAAATCTTTCTTGAGTAAAATATGCTTCTCATTTTGAAAATAACATTTTATAATAAAAAAATCAAATTCAATTTTTTAGAAAATAACCCTAGAAACATATAGTGAAATGTTTAAAAAAAATGTGTGGCTATGATGTTGGAAAGTATCATCCATGTCTTAAACATTAAATGAAATATAACTTTCACATATATAATAAATGAAAAATGGGAAATGATTAGAAAATTATAAGAATATTCATTTCAAAAAATGTTTTAAGAAAAATAATGTATGGGTAATAATTTCATTAATAAATAAATTTAGTAATTTTATATCATTTAAAAAATCTTTTTTAGAAAATATTATTTTATAAGAAAAGGTGGTTTTTACTAAAAGCGAAATAAAAAAAAATTATTTCAAAAAAAAATTTAAGAAAATTTAGTAAAATAATATAGTAATGTGAAGGGAAAAACTTTCTTCACATGAAAAATGAGAGGAGAAGAAAATTATGGAGTTTCTTAAGAGATTAATTATAATATTTCATTATCATAACCATAAACATAAACATAAAAATTTCCAATAAAATATGGGATCGAATCCTAAAACCATTACGAATTTGGAAACATTGAATCATAATCCCCATGAATGGACAACATTAAGATAAAAGTAAATAGTCATGAAGATAAACAAATTTATGATTTCAAAAGAAAAAGGGGATATAGATACAATTCATAATAGATTATAGGTGCATAATATGGAAAATGTCTCCAAAAAGGAAAACGTAGACAAATGTCCCTAATCCTTTTAGTAACATTTTAAATGTAAACAACATGAATGTATGATTCAAAAAGGTATATGTATAACACAATATCAATTGAGAGAAATATCATAAAATAAATTCATGGTAAGTATAAACAGTACATAAAAGAAACATGTGGTGAATATGACATTTTCATCACAAAAAGTAAATGTTATAATGAAATCCCTTTCATGAGGTCTCAATATCATTAATAAAAATTCAAACCTCATATATAATAAATTTAAATTAATTACACATATATTATATTTACATGCTTATATATAAAGGTATAGATATATAATATAATTTATGGTTTACTTGTGACCTTTTACTAATAGTTTACTAATAATTATTTTTTTAAATCATGCTTTAAATAATAACTACTTTTTTCATTGGGTGTGTTTTGATTTTTTATTTTTAGTCAAATTATGTCAATATTGGTTATATAATATACATAATTTGAACCATGATATTTAATTCATATATATTATGTATATATTTATTTATTTTAATCCATATAAGTTATAGATTTTAAATGAAATACACTTTTTCTAGAGATGGTATGTCATCTTTACGCATGAAAACTGTTTTCAATTTTTGTTAGATTGAAATAAAGAATAGTAAATAATAAATAACCATCACAAGATAATTTCTTATGTAATATGTATTGATATAAAATTATTATTTAAAGAAATATTTTTTATCTATCATGTAAATCCTACGTGAATAATGAATCACATCTCTTCACTAAGATGTAGTCTGCCGTACACATGAGCGACGTTATCATATTCCCAAGGATTGGAAGGTGAGGAGGTATATGTTAAATAATAATTCCATTAATATAAATTTTTTACCAGTTTGATAAATATTTATTTAATATATAATTATTACTATCTATGTGAAACTAAAATGAAAACCACATCACATCGGTATGCAAGGTGGTAGTATGTTGTACATACGAGCAATTTGTTTTCAAAGGGATGGTTGGTAAGAAAGTAGAGGTGATTTTTTAAATTAATTGGTATAATAATATCAAAAATACAATATAAAAAAATCAAATACATAATTATATCCATCCATTAAAGAGAGTGATATTAAATGAATAAAATCAGTTTGTGAGATGAAAGTTTTTCATACAAATGAATAAAGATTCCATATCATTTTTTTGGAAGAGGATATGTATTTAGAATATTCCCTTAAAATAATCACATATTATCATATTTTAGAAACTGGTTACCTTATATCATCATAATTTATGAATATTTTAATGAGTTAAATTAAAAAATATTATAATGAAAAACAGTTAAGCAATATACATCTTCTTCAGACAACCTCCATAGGTAAGAAGAAAAAGGATTATTATGATTTATTTCAGATCAAATTAAGGTCTATATGTCATGGTGATGGAATAAAGGAATACATATGGGTAGTTATTGTGAAATAAAAATGGATTTGAAGGTGTGAACAATAGAGGATAGAGGGTGCACTTTTATAAGTGAGGTGAGTGACACACTTGATTTTTTTAAAAAAAAAACAGGTTTACCCAGGTTTTTTACATTAAAAAAGACCCAGAATTGGAAATTAATGAATATTATAGGTCATTACGTTGAAATATGGACTTGTATTGGGTTTTGGAAAAGATTAGCTATCATTTTATGCCTTATATTTGGATTTTAAGCCCCCAAAAACTTGTTTCTGTCGTAATACATTTAATTAAATTGTAATGTTTTTACAAATTAATTTTTTGAAAAATTATGTTGACTTTATTATATAATATAAATAATGATTATTCAAAATATGGAACCAATTTTTTCCAATTCCATTCAAATAATTGTAAATATATAATTTAAAATTAATCTCATTGAAGTGATGAAAATGCGTTTTTATAAAAATAAATGTTTCAAAATATTAAAATATTTTCATATTAAAATTATATATGAAATTTATCCCAATGACATAAATTTGATATATTTATACATATATGAAAACATTTTTATTTTTAAAACCATATTATTATAATGTTTATGTTCTAAAATGTTTTAAAAGAGATTTCAATCCTTTATAAAAATTATTATTTCTCACTATTCATCAGAAAACTTTGATTTTTAGAATATTTAGATAAATTGACATATATATAATTTGGAAAATATAATGTTAAAAATAATTTGTTTAAAATAAGTTTTTGTAAATTATAAAAAATTATATTTAAAACAAGTATGGAAAAGGTAAACAATTTGTTATTAAAAAAATGTAGTTTTAAGTGAATAATTTTATTTATTCTTATCTCTCATATAAAAAAGAAATAATATGAATATGGATAATTTTATTGAATATATATTATTTAAATTTTAATAAAATAATTGACTAAAAGTGATTTTTAAAATTTATTGAGGAAAACCAAGTTTGTGAGTGAAGGAATAGTTTTTTCAAAAAATATTTCCACTATTATCAAACAGTTTTTAGTTTCTTTCTTAAATAATTATTCACCTAATAATTCATTTTATATACATGTTTACCCCATATATCTTCACAATTTAGTTATTCTTAGTTATATACATCATTTGAACATCTAGTTTATAACAATCATAACATGAAATATTATTTTAATAGAATTACACATTCTGTTTAAACATTGTGTTGGATGAAATCAAAGCTAAAATAAGTGTTGAATTTAATGAAAGAAAAACTCAGTGTTTCGTGTAACAAAATATAAACATAGTGTTTCGTTTAATGAAATCTAAAATCAGCGTTTCATGTAAGAAAATAGAAAAAAATATATATTAATTTCAGAAAAATATTTCTCCAAATCATGGGGTGTTACAAGATTGCTCTTTGAGAATTATTTCATCCTCATACCTAAAATAATTTTAAAAGATAAATAATCATACAAACATAGAAATATAAATATGCTTCCATAAAATAATAACCAATTGATATGAAAACAATCATGAACCACATAAATATAATCCTATCAATCTTAATGTCCAATAAAATTCACCAAGAAAAAAAATAGAGACAAAACCAAAACAACGCTAATGTCATGACTTGTAACCCAATTCACATTCCAAATACCATTGCACATCCATGGATTAACTCAAACCATATAACTAAAACATTATTTGATGTAAAAAACATACAAAAATAATTAAAGTCATAATCTAAATAGTGTGGTATGTCATCACCCACTATTACTATAGAAATCCATACATAACATAGTTCATATTATAGAAGTTTGATCATAATACATATAAAGAGTATTTTCATATTCTATATGAAAAATTAAAAACAATATTCTATATACAAATTTATAACAAACCAGTATTTTAATAAAATGATACATGGATGGATAAATTTTTTTAATAATTCATCTCAAATATAGTAAATGGGGCCTTTTTTAAACCATTCAATACAATCCAAATAAATCTTTATCCCTCTTTCCTTAATTTTCCTATAAAAATATTTTTTATAAAAAATATCTATGAAAACAGTGTCTTAAAAATATATTATTACTTAACCATGAAATTTATTACATACCCACACAATTAAAATAATTTAAAAAAATTTGAATATAAAACCGAACACACTGAAGATGATGCACAATAACACATAATCTATAATGAAATAAAGAACCTAAATCCTGTAATATAATCCAACAAAATGTTCCAGTATAATAAAAATAAGTTAAATTCAATTTATCAGTGATTAAAAATCTAGTATAACGTCACAAAGGGGCCTAATTATCATGGGAAGTACCCTAGATATCTCATAACATTGAATTGAAATGGAAACAAGGAACCTAGTTTGGATTTACTGATGATATCCACATCCTTGGTAGTCCTATTAGACTATTTAGAAAAAATGTAATGGGAGTTTTCTACTACCGTATACTACAAAAATATGTTAAAATCAGAAGCCCCTTACCCCCTCTTAGTATCAATATTTAGGTGTAATAAAAAAATATTCCTTAGACATCCCATTGATATATTCTGGGGAATTATCTCATAAATATCAAATAATCTCTTCCTAAGACTCCCATAACATGATAAATAAAGGTTATCGATATTAAACTATATAATAAATCAAATATAAGGAATTATAAAGAACATACTCCTCACCACATGTACTCTCTCAAATAATGGACCTCATTTACTACCATTCACAAGAATCATATAAAGAAAAAATAATACAAATCCTCACATAAGATGTTAAATAGTGTTATCTCGTTATAAAAAATTGCCTCAATGTTGTCAATAAATGTTTTTCTATTAGTTTTACATCACTAAATGATGAACATTCTCGAAGGTTTAAATTTAATTTTATATCTCAATGATATATCTGAAGGTCAACACTCAAAATTTGAATATATCAAAATATTGGAAATAAATATTACCTATCCTAAAATGAGAGAATAAAAAACAATTATGGTTTCATAAACTGAAAATGAAAATACAAGATTCGACCAGCCATAGACACACATAATTATGAAATGGCTAAAAAAATTTAAGCAAAAATAGAAAATTCCATATTATAATATGGGATCACTAAAAATATCCACAACCATTTATCTAAAAAAACCAAATTCTATCAAACCAAGTTACGAAAAACATCACACTCTAGACATTTAAAATAGATAATAAATGTATACATCCCTGAATCAATGGAATGATGTGTTAAGTAACCACATATCATATAATAAAAGTAAATTTCTTCACCCTAACTATATTCTTAGGTCACTAACTCATTGTAAACCCAATAAATTAAAAGTCACACCATCCAGTGTATAAACTAAATTTGCTCTAATCCATCACAGCCTCCCAAATCAGACACCCATTTTCATACTTAATAATCAATAATGAAATAAATCAATGAATGAAAATTATCAAATGGATAGTATTAACGAAATTAGAAACACAAGGAACACAATAGATAATTTTATCGAGAAAATCCAAAAAAAATACTCAAACAAGATGAACCAAAGGGAAAACGAAGGATCAATCCAACAAAATCAACCTCAAGAATAAAACTATATAATATCAATAGCATAAAATCTTATAATGTTCCATAAATATATATCTTATGTAGATTAAAAATTAATAATTATTCATACTATCTATCCAATGATGTGTATGCCTATTGTACTAAATAAAACTTGTTTTTAATGCATCACCACATCATTGAAAGTGGAAAAGTATTTCCACTCACTTTAGTGCCTATTAATGATCTAAAATAAGTAAAGGAACCCCACAAGAAACAAACACTCAACCTTAAATGATACATTTCATGGATGCATACATTATATAAAATAAATAATTTTCTAAACTAGTCATGTTTTTGAAATATATGCAAGCAGTCCAATGCTTATCAAGAAAAAATATCAATAAATAAGTAATCAAGTCAAAACACAAGTTTAGGAATAATATTTTAAAATACCAATATATTCATAAACGAGTCAAACCCCATTTTTCAAAAAATCAGGTGTGCTTAAAATCAACCAACCATTTGAAAATATTACACTTCAATTAAAATCCCAACTACTAAAGGTAATTCTAAATACTTTTAACCAAAATTTAAAACCAAACTATTTCTTTCAAAAATAACAAATCACCAATATCTTATCAAATATACATCTAAAAAAACACATTATTTAATTTTTTTTAAAACAAACCCCAAAAGTCAAAAAATAATTTCAAAATAAGACACCAAATATTTTTAATACCAAAATTTTTATGTGAATTCACAAAATAATCAACCAGTTCAAAACAAATATATATCCCAACACCATTCCATAATATCAATTACATGTTATAAAAAGTACTAAAGGCATAATTCCCAATCCAAAATAGTTTCATGATATCCAAACCCATTTTAATAAATAACCCCCAAAAAATTTATTTTAAACCTAAAATGATTTTTCATAAGACCCATAATTTTTTAAAAAAACTAGTTAAAATAGGCACACCAAAAGAAGGAACACGAAAATTTAAAAAAAATAACAATTCTATATTATCAAAAGACCCCAATAATTTATTTCCCTCTATAAAAAATCATAGAGTGGTCTAAAAATAATTAAAATATGTTTTGGAACCATTATTTAGTTGCCCGCTTGTTTTGATAGACCATGGTACAACCCTGAAACAATCATTTTAACATATTTGTGATCATGTTTTTGGTTACTTCCCAATTTTTCAACCCATGGAACCAAACATAAGCCACCATTTCATGTTTTATTTTAATCCTAAAATTAAAATAAACCTATAAGGAAAATCAAACAATTCTAATGATGGTTAAAACATTATTGTCATTAAATATGTTAAAATTATAAATTAAAAACTAGAATTCATATTCCAATGGAATTCTAATCATTTTCATGAAATGTGATAGTCAAACACCCACTCGTGAGAAAACACATGAGTCCTGATGAATGTCCAAAATTAGTATTACTATGATAACCTAGTTAAAAAGATATTTATCTCAATAACCTAGTTAGTTATTATGAAACACAGACATTGATACAATTTGATATGAAATGGACCAGTGTTTCAATCCAAACTAGCATCCAACCTAGCTGACCACTAGCTTGAAGGGTGTTACTCATCCCCACTAGGTAGGAAACTATGACCTCCATCTCCTGAATTATATTTGGGATAAATTACCTGATCATACTTCAATAAAACCTAATAAAATAGATAAAATGATAAATAGTCATATGGATATAGACCTATAATTATTCAAACATAATAAAAAATAACTAAAATAAAAAGGGTAAAAGTATATACAAATAAAAATATAAACCCAAAAGGATGATATAACATTCCTAAATTATTGAAAAGGGTTTTGGAAACCATATAGATCCTACATCAGTACTAGTGACCATTAGTCTACTTTTACATCCTTCCATCAATTCACCGATGAACACAAAAAATATAAGATATAGATTTCAATACTATAATACTATATATGATTTATTTTATCCTTAGATAAACACACCTATTGTTTTACACCTAAAATTATTATAGAAGTTCCTCGATATAACTATTTATAAAATGTTATTTTTAATATGAGACATATAAATAATTTGGTCATGTTCATTATAAAACATGTTAAAAAACATAACACTTACACATTAATAAACTACCACACATTTTATAAAATAACATAATTATTTATGAATTTTTTAAATTAAAAAATAACAATTTAATGACAACTTTCCCTTTATAAACTATAGAATACAATCCAATATACTATTTATCCATATATCGATTATTTCTATAAAACATTTTTTCATAATAATTTTTCATGAAAAACCGCTACATTAAACACCTTCAAGACGTAACCATGCAATTTTTCTGTTAAATTATGACAATCCAATTAATTTTAAAATAATAAAATTAGAATGTTATCTCAAAAAAATTCATGGAATTATGAAATCACACATTGGACCAAATTATAAAAAGAGTTATAAACCATGATGGAAACCTAATAATTTTTTGAAATATGTAATTAAACTCAATGTATACAGTGAAACCATGAAACAAAATACATTAAAAAACCAAAGGGAAATTAGAGTCATTAGATGAATCATATAGATCTTGTGATAATGAATAAAAATGGGAACAAGGAATGTAGTTCATCAATACTGATCCTATCCACATCCTTGATAGTCTCATTACATTATTTGAGGGAAAAATATTCTAGAGTTTATCGCTACAATAGTTTAAAATGTTGTTATCTAACATAGCATACTATCTCTATCTATATTTCCAATGATATATAACTATAAAACATTCCATAGTCATAATAGTACTATAAAGTACATATTTTACTCATATATATAACCTAATATATTCCCTGAACTCCTGCAAAAAATAAAATAGTGCTGGGAACAATTTAACCATCACATGAATCATATATAATTTGTTTGATATAACACACAACTCACATCATGATCCCTCTATGGGAATGACCCCTTTCACATCCATGCATAAGCATTATACAAACATAAAATAATATTTAATATACAATAAGGGATCTCAATCCACAATGTGCTTAGAAATATTCCCATTAGGCTAATAGAAGAGTTTCAAATAGTTTTAGTAGTAAAATCATAAAAAATTATAAATAGTATTCCACAATGGTTATCGATAGAAAAATCATGTTCACCCCATTTGAAATCCAAATTTCTAATATCCATTGAAAACCAATAATCAAACACAACTTTTATTTTTTTACATATAATTCATACTACATAATGGCCCGTTATTTTCATAAAAATTTAAATATAATGAATATAAACACCCTTAATATTTCGTAATGTAAAATTAAAACATCAAAAGACTATTTTAACAATAGGATTGCCATCATGATTTCTAGTAACACTTTCAATTTCAATTAGAAATTCCAATAATTTTTTTATTAAACTTATGAATTTAGACTCATGCCCATACCAAGTGTTTAAACAATTTGAATACCATTTAAAAAGTAAAATAATGTATCATACACATATAATTCTATAAGAGGCATTTCAAAACACTATAATCATTTTAAATGAATCACTCAGGAAACATAAAAGAAACATTGAGTGACCCACATCCATGAAAATTGAAAAAGGCTATTTGAAAAAAATCTCTAGAATACTATGGTCTTATAAGATTATTCTTAATTCATAAATAATCCTTTTAAATCACAGATGATTTTTGTTACACTAATTATAATTGAATTCCATGGAATCACCTACCTCATTGGGTAGATCAACCATCGACAGTCATCTCATTAGATAAAAAATGAATACCTTATACATGTGATGGCCTTATCGACCATATTAAACCGAAACCCAAATCATTATAAACTCTTATAACTTTAATCTCACTCTAAACATAGGTTATGGTTCAGGGGATTAAGACTACTATAGGGGAAAGGGAAGATGAGATGAGATGAATAAAGGATGAAATAGCATGTATTCCAATTGAAATCAGGGATAAGGATCCCAAAAATAAATAGGGGGAGATAAGATAAACAATCTATGGGATAAATAGTGTTTTCACATCCAAGGATACATGAAGAGGGGTTGGAAAACAAAATAATTGAGGGGAAACTTCAGATTTCAGAATATAATGGAAAACTGGGCTAGGTTCGTGGATTGGAAACATGGTTATCACACTTTTGTGCCAATAAATTTGTGAAAATATAATTAATAACCATCCTTTTATAGTTTTCAACATCATTTAGAATCCATACAAAAATTATGCAAGACTCACTATGAAAATTTACAAAAATGGTCAATATTTTGTGTTGTTGTTTCCTCTAACAATGTGCCAATACATTTACCTCATATGGTCTCAAATAGTTTCCATAAGTCCTTACATGGATTTGAATGATCTATACCTTACCCGTATAGAACCACCATGGACTAAAAAAAATTACAAGTCCCTACATAAAGTTAGTCAAATGGTTTCTCCTAAAATCTATGTTCAAACTATATAAACTATGAAAAATTATGAATTTTCAATATTTTTTATAGACCATATCAGAATAATAAAAAAACCAATCTAGAATTAAATATTTTACATAAAATGTAATTTTGATAGTTATAGGTCATAAAGGGAAAATAAAAAAAATTTAAGATCCAATAATCAAATGCTAACAATATATTGTTAATACTTATGAAACCCACATTCATGTTTTGGTTGATAAAAATTGGTTCTACCACTTCTGAAATAATTTTAAAAATAAAATCAAAAATAATTCATATAATCTCATACCTATTTTATGGGATTAACAGAAGAGATAATAAAAATATTTATCTTATTAGAGATATTAGAAAAATATTCTTGTCATCAACATCAACATTAGGATGTATATATAACCATCAACACCTATAAACTCAAAATTGTATCCCTATCAAGGATCCCATGTTGATAGGTTATCAAAGTATAAATACATGATTACCAAACCATACATCATCACGATAAACTGATCCTATGATAAAACTATTTTTTTAATCAACTATAATAAAAAATTATACTCAATGTATAATATAGATAGATAAATATAAAAATATTTATTTTTTGATTCTTATAAATCAAATAATTTTATAAGACCACACAAATACGCAAACCAAACATCAATTAGAATAGCAACTTATAATATAAAATATAATAGAAATAAAAATATCATAGTGTCTATTGACGCATCATAACATAACATTTTAGTTCATATTCAACATCAAACTGAATAACTAATACGTCAAGGTCTAACTCAAAAATATATAATTCCAACATTATTTAGTTGAAATTTTCACCTAAAAAATTTGATATTAATTAATGTATTATATCACCAATTAACTTGAAAAATATGTTAAATATATTAAATCTCACACAATCGTATTTAAACCTATAAATATAAAAAATGATTCATCAACTCTCAACATACTGAGTAACATTATCAAATGATTTTATAGATTTTATTTAATATTTCACATGAGTAAATGTATTTTTTCCCAAGTTTCATAGAATAGTTTAAGTCTAATAAATGTAGTAAGGTTTTCCTAATGGTTATTAAACTACACATGCACACACTCATGTTCAAACAATAATTTAAAAATATTTTCTTATTAGGATCTCTTAGCCACTCAATTGGTGGAACTATGATAATTCATTTCAAGTATGGGTTGCCATCAATTATATAATAAAATGAATAAATATTCCTAAAAATCATTTAAAATATCTTATTGTATAATTTAAATATCATTATACTTATCTACACAAAAAATCATGAAAATATTTTTATTTCATTACGTGTAATGTATATGAGGTGAAAAATATAAATTTATATCTATTTATTGACATATAAATTGATATGTAAGGAATTAGATATGAAATAGAATAAATTACCCTACACTTGTGTAACTGCATGTTAGGAACACGTTCCATGTACACGATGAGCCAATGACTTTTTATTGACATGGAAGATCCACAAAATATGTCATGAACTTGTTAAAATACACTGGTACCCTGATACCAGATCCATCTTCGACATGACCTGAATAGAGATCCCAGTCCCAACTGATTAGAAAGTTTCACCTGGCATCATATATAAAATACTTGGGAAATATTTTACCTTAATAAATTATAATTCAATATATACATGTCTGTCTGATTAACCCTCCTCAGTGAGATTGTACCATAAAAACATTGTTCAAAAACAAAAAATAGTATATAATCAATGTACTCATCATAAAATGAGATAAAAGATAATATATCCCAATAAATGAGTGTAAAAAACACTACAATGTTAACCTCTTAAAAATTGGGTCCCGATGATCAAAAATATCAACCACCTCCCAATGTTGGATTCTATTTTCATGGACCATGAAAAATTAAATATACGAACAATCAATTGAAATGGTAGGGAATGATTTATTAATCTTATTATGGCCTCACCAAGTCTTCCATAAAAAATCCAATATAGTGAATGACATATTATTGTAATTTAAATAAAACAAGGAAGTGCCTAAAATTTAAGGATTTTAAATCAAAATAAGATATAATATCCAAAAGATGATAGATAAATAAAAAAAATTCATACATTCTTCAATGAAAATTTTGCAGAAATTATTTATATAAAGTAGTTTACAAGAATAAATTAGTTCAGTAATCACTGTCATGTATAAAAAAATCAACCAAAATGTAATTGCATGTTGAAAATCTAATGGTAATTTACTTTGGGGTAATAAGACCCTCAAAGATCACATAATTATCACATATCATGATTGATGCGCACACAATAAATCTACACCAATAAAGACCCGGATTTTTACATGTAGTTTTTTAATTATATGGAAATATTATGAGTCTGTAAAAATTTTCCACACGTGATTTTTAGGCCCAGAGTGCTTGGAATGAATTTTTGAATCTTTTTTAGGTACGTTTAGCAAATGCACAGGCGGCATTTTGTAACTTTTGAACTAGTGTTCGGAATTGAAATCTGAGGAAACCATTGAACTCACAGCACTAATATTCGCTAAATGATACCTTCACCTAGACCGTAGTAAGATGAGGGTGTATGTTGGATTTTTGGCTTTTCATGGGATAATTGAAAAATAAAATAAATAACTTTTATTTTATTGAAACTTCCCATTTGAATCTTGGTTTTGGGGCCACCCGAAATCATCTTTCAATGTCAGTTAACTCTTGGTTTTTATGTCAATAAAATGATAAAACATTAATTGATTTGATTTACTTAACATAATTAAGATGGATCCTCATCTCTTTTGGGGGAAATTGTTTGAAAATGAGAGAACATAGAGAGCCATTGGAGAAACATCCTCCAACGAAGAACCTCCTACAACAAAGAATGAACCTCTGATGAGGTCGATTCTTGCGCTCAGATCAGTAGCATATTGTGGGAGCGATGAACGTCGGCATCTATATCATCGTAGCCTTATTCGACATGCCATCTCTAAAAATGAACGAGGTAGGGGTGTGTTTACTATTGTTCTTCGTGGTTTTACGTTGAATCATTCTTCTCGACCCGCCTGCTATCGATCTAACGCGGAGGGTGCGGTCCAAACAAACAAAGACTGATCCCTCCGTAATTCGTTGATGATTGACATGTTCTTCTTAGGAAGTTTGATGGGTTGAGTGTTACCCAACCACATTGCCGGCGACCGGCACCGGTAGGGTTCAGTTGGAGGCCAGTACACCGGCTGGCCACAATGATGGCGGTGGTGCAACCGTACCACCGAAGTAGGCTGCTGCCCATCGGCCGTGGTGGTGGAAGGTTGCGGCCAGTATGTCGGTCGACCGCATGGAGGCTAGGCGACGCAATTCCACGCCACCGGTAGAGGAAAAATATGGGGCTTCAGAGCCGCAGCGGTGCTCCCTGAGGGAGGCCAGCACCCGGCCAGCCGCTCGAGGAAAATGGTGTCGTCGCGCCGCGGGGAGGAGAGCCGCCTGGTATTCCGGCCGGCAGCGTCACACCAAGAGGGACCACTCTGGTGGGTCCCATGTTCCAGCATGCAAAGCCATGTGGCGCCACCGGGTTGGCCAATCCGAATGGTCTGTTGGACCGTTCAGAATACTGGGGGTGCATCCCCCCTATGTGGCTGGGGCAGCCCCGACACGGGGGACGGCACCCTGCCGGGCGGACCACACGTAGCTGGGCATACAACACCCAGCCGAGCAGGCGAGGCCGCCCCCTTTTTGGGTCGGGTCGGCATAGGGCGGGTCGGACTAGACATGGGCCTATTTAGACCCAGATACACCCTTGTGTCCATATCTTGAGAACCGAGCGTCCGTTTGACGAACCGTCTATGGCTCCAAAATCCTTGGATCAAGAAGGTCTTTTTGGTATAATACACTTGAGTTATGGATAATGTTTTAGTATGGGTGGGATGGATCGAACCCGAATCCAGCCAGACCCTTGGAACGGAAACACTATTAACTCACTGACCGGGCATCCGATTGACGCACCATCTATCGAGTTGGGTCCCATATGACATCACAGGCCTTCGTGATACTTCTTCCCGAGACTTTGTTGAAATTGAAGTATTGAATGATAGATTTAGGAGTGGAACCTCCCAGAATAAAGCGCGCTTAGTGTGGGAACCATGTGGCTGGATGTACTTGAGGATTCTTCCGATCTTGTCTGGGTCATCTTCGGATCTTGTGTGGGTCAGCATCTGCAAATCCTATGTGGGCCATCCCCTGATCTTGTGTGGGTCATCTTCAAATCTTGTGTTTGTCATCATCAGATTTTTTGTGGGTCATCTTCGATACTGTGTCGGTCAACAACATAGATTCTCGATGAAGTAAGATGATCTAACAATACAGCTAATCATCTATACTTCTGTACTTATGTTATACCTAGTTTGAGCTACATCCTTACATTTTTCGTACAATTATATGTGATGATTCCATTGTGGTATTCTTCTGTGTGGTATTAACTTTTTGTTACATACCATTTTGGTACAATCATGTGTGGTGATAACTTTGTGGTATTCTTCTATGTGGTGTTAGGTTTATGGAAATTACTTTTTTGGTATTACATCCTTTGTGGAACAATTGTTCTTTTGGATAAAGAGTTGGGCATTGTGTTCCCTCATGATCGAGATGGGTATACATGAAAACTTAGGTATATGTGTGGGAATATACATAATTAGGGTTGATTTCTGCTTCGTGCTTTTTAATTGTGGTCGTCCTTTGTGGTTTATCCTTTTTGGATTCAGAGAGACATTCGTGGGTCTCAGGGTCCCTATTGAGTATTGATATACTCACGCATGCATGGGCTATGCCCACACCTTGATTTTTCTTGTGCATATGATGGACATAGATGATCATGGTTGAGTTTATGAGTTCTGGAGGCTGCTCAGTGGTGGATATTAGATGAGACCATCTGTAGAGGTTACCGTTCGAAATATGTACCTACCCTTCAGGTAGGATCCTTGGAGGGTGTTTGCAGGAGCTGTTTCCAGTTTTACTTGTACTTTCTTGTTGGTCTTGTATCCTACCTCCCTTTACATTCTGTATACACCTTGTCTACTATATTGTTTACATTGTTCTCGTATCTTCCTATGTGATTAGTTTGTGTGAGTTTACATGATTAAAGGCAATGCATTCTTGATTTTAGGGATGTGCCTTTCTGGTGCTAGATCCCAACCCCTTGAAAATGGATGGCGGGCTTGGGGTTGTCACGGCATGGGCCCCAGGGGACGAGTTGTGAAAAATTTGTATCAGAAGGAGGTTCAACAGAAGAACTTAGACTCTGACCTTTTAATCGACAAAAGAGTTTAGTGTTATGAGTGTGGTTTTCAGTTTGGGGAATCCAGTGTTGGTGGGGCGGCCGATGTATCCATACACCAAGATGCTGACTTTTTATTTCCAACTCAGTGCAAGAAAACACCAATTATGTGTCTGTTTTTGAAATTTTTTTATGATCTATTTGAGTAAGATCACTAGGTATAACTTATAGACCATGGAACACCTGTTTATTTTCAGGATGCCTCCATGCAGACAACCAGTATGAGTTCTAGGTAGAGTACGTGATGATAGCCCATTGAGCGATGAGGCTTCGGTGCAAGGCCCCATTTCAGAAATTGTACCATTGGGTGGTGTACCAATAGCACCACTACCAATTGGGTAGCCGATGAACTAGCCCCAACAGAAGAGGTTGCATGTCACTTGAGCACGTTGCACGAGTTTTAGCACCAGAGGCCACCGAGGATCCGGGGAGAGACAGATCCACATGTAGCTGAGGACTGGAAGGAGGCCGTTGTTAGAGTTTCTCAACTGGTAGGGACACCAACTAATCTCATGGTGATCCTTGCCACCAGTATTCTTGAGGAAGCAATGAGAAGATGGTGGATATTGATGCTTCATGTTTAGGATGAGGTGACTCTCATCTGGGCAGACTTCGAGAGACTTTTTAGGGCAATGTTCGTCCCAGTGTCCTTACGCTCTCTGCATATACATGAGCTTCTCTACATATTGTATGGAATCATGACCATGGATCAGTATTCAACGAGGTTCACTGAGCTCTCGTGCTACTCTACCGACATGGTTCGGGACCCCTTTTTCAGGGCCCAATCCTTCGAGTAGGGGCTTATATGGGAGATTAGAGCTTCAATTATTTCTCTCAACATCCCGACGTAGGAGGGGGTGTTAGAGAGAGTACTCTTAGTAGAGAACATCCTTGCTGAGCAGTCACCAGAAGCAAGACCCACCACCAGACATCACGTAGCAAAGTCATCTGCATCCAGTAGTAGATATATGACACAAAGGTCTAAGGGGAATATAACTATAGGTGGAAGACCTCATGATAAAACAACAATTGTAAGGGGTTCCCATGATAGATAAATACAGGTGAGTAGAAGACAGTGTTACTCGTGCGGTGGGCGGGTTCACATGGCTCGTGAATTCCAGACCCGCCGAAAGGATGACCAGCAGACGGTCGAGGGACCACTTGTGTAGATGTGATGATTCGATTGAGGTGGTCTGTAGGCAGGAGGCAGACATGGAAGAGGACCTGAACATGCAGAAGGCGGTGGGAGGTGATTCGAGGTTCTACCACCACCTCTTCCAGGTGGTCCACCACGAACACATGGAGTAGGTGGACAGGGACGAGCTCATCTCCAGGAAGCTGAGCCCTATGACCAAGAAACTTTGAAGATGATTCTAGCTATGATATGTGTCTAACCCACCTTAGTTGTAGTACTTATAGACACAGGCTCCAGCCACTCTTTTATTTCAACTTCCTTCATTCGGGGCTCAGAGATTCTAGTGGATCCGTTTGCTCGATACTTATGGCTAGAGACTCCTATGGGAGAGGATTCGAAGATTACTCACTCGTGTCGGTAGTATGATCCCACTCTAGGATGCAAGAACTTTGGCTGAGATCTTCTGGTAATGGCATTGAGGCCTTACGACATCATCATGGGTATGGATTGGTTATCTACAGTCCATGCTCATATTGACTATATTAGGCACAATGTGTGGTGTGTCCGTGAGGATGTGACTAAATTTTCCTTCATCAGTGAGAAGGGAACCATTCCAGCACATGATGGAAATTTCTGGAGGAGGATATAGTCGATCACACATTATTTGTCAAACCTTACCCTCAGAGCAGTTGATGTTGAGAGTCTGAGCAATCCTGTAGTGGAGGACCATTACGTTTATGTTTTCCCTGATGATGTTTCGAAATATATCCTTTTAGAGAAGTGGAATTTAATATCAACTTGAACCCCGTGATGACACTAATATCCACACCAGCATATCAGATGGCTCCCATGGAGCATCGAGAGCTATGAGTACAACTTTAGGACTTAAAGAGAAAGGGGTTCATTAGGCCTAGTGTTTCACCTTGGGCAGCCCCAATTTTGTTCGCCGAGAAGCCGTATGAGAGTTTGAAACTCTATGGGGACTATTAGTGCCTGAAACAAGTGAACATGAAGAAAAATTACCCACTACCATGGATTGCCGATCTTTTTGATCATTTGAATGGAGCACTGAGATTTTCGAAGATAGACCTCAGATCTAGCTATCAACAGCTCAGGGTACGATATGAGGATGTGCCGAAGATGACCTTCAGAAGTTGGTATGGCCAATATGAGTTCTTGGTTATGACATTCGGTGTGACCAACACCCCAACAGTTTTCATGGGACTCATGAACAAAATCATCCAGCTATACCTCAATATCTTTGTGGTAGTCTTCATCGACGACAACCTGATATACTCAGATACAGAATAGGACCATGCCTATCATCTGCAGATACTTCTGGACACACTCCGAGAGAACCAGCTTTATGTTAAGCTCTTTAAGAGCCAGTTCTAGATCCATGTGGTTCACTTCCTAACAAACATCATCTTGGAGGCCGGAGTTGCAGGGGATCCAATGAAGATTGAGGCTCTGCTTGATTGGGAGCCACCCAAGAGTGTGATGGAGGTTCATAGTTTCTTGTGTCTTGCTGGTTACTACCGAAGGTTTGTGCCTGACTTTTCTAGAGTTGCGGCACCCTTATCCGCATTGATGAGAAAGGGACAACCATTTGTCTTGTCGTAGAGATGCCAGCATAGTTTCCAAGAGATGAGGCAGAGACTGGTGAGTGCCCCCATCATCATGCTACCCGAGGAGTGTGTTGGATACGCCGTCTACTATAATGAAATAGGGACCACGCTCGGATATGTACTAATGAAGGATCAAGCATTGATCACGTATAGTTCTCTAATGCCAAGAAAAAATGGGCAGAACTACGCTACCTGTGACTTGGAGTTAGCAACAGTGTTCTTCGCCTTGAAGATGTGGGGAGATTACTTGGTGGGAGAATGTTTCACAATCTACTATATTCACAAGAGTATCAGGTATATATTCTCTTAGAAGGACCAGAACCTGATACAATAGTTTTGGCTTGATTTCAACTAGGACTATGAATTTGATATAGTCTATAAACTTGGAAAGTGGAACGTAGTAAAAGATTCTCTCAGCAGGAGATCTGGTATACAGTTTCTAAGAGAGGTAACAGAGTAGCTAGCCACTTTGTGGATATCCTAATTCAAACATTCTAAATTTATCATATGCCTCATTCCTTCTGATAGTTTGAATAATGATCGATTATTTATTCTCATGGTCATCATATATTCTATAATATATCATAATATAATGAATGAATACCAAAAAATAGTCTTCTTGATATTCTTTGAAGATTCTGTTCATCAGTTCCATAAAATTGAGGGTGCATTAATCAATCCAAAGGGAATTACATTAAACTCATAATATCTGTACCTCATCAAAATAGATATCTTTGGATTGTATTAATTTTTTAACTGAAATTGATGAAACGCCTAATTAATTTCATTATTCAATAAATATTTAGCTCTATCATGTTGATCAAAAAAATCATCAATGTGAGGTTGTGGATACTTATTATTTATCATATTTTCATTTATTTCACTATAATAAATGCACAAACTCATGGATACGTCTTTCTTATTATCAATGAGAACATTGGATACCTGTGGATGGGAATATAAATACCTTATTACCCAAATCCCCCAGTTGTTTCTTTATCTCCAAAAATTCTACATTTTCCATTATATTGAGAGTCTTTGATATTAGGATTGTATCATGGATTAAACAATGGAAAAATCAAATTAACATTACAAAGAGTTTTTATGTGACACCATATAAAATACATCAACATATTCATATAAAATTGGTATGACCACAATTTGAAGATTACCATCTTCATACCTTGATATTGCTTTGACTTCACCCACAAGAAATTAATTCAGTAGAGCTACTAGGGGTGGATATCGATATGATTCAGATTATAATGTTCTGTCTCTAAAGATAATAATTTATACATCTTCATCAAAAATAATTATTTACTTCTTATTTCAATAAATTATTTCTTTATATATTGAAATATAATACATAATGAGGATTATATCAATGTTAACCAATGGTGTAGTGATAAGTTCACCAACTAATGAATGTTTATATGGAATAATGGGGACTATCTGATACATGATTTGTTGCATTTAAACATCACTTATGCGTATTGAATAGATACTACCTTATAAAATAAAAGTGGAGATATCTAATTTTCATCACATACTGAATAGATATAAATATGTGTAATGATCAAGAATCATGTAAATAATTGGATAAATTTTAATATATGATTAATTTACTGACTACCACATTATTGGGTACTTCTACATTAGCTATAATGATCACATAATTTGGTCCATTTCCCATTTTTGACTTCTGTGGTAGATTCCCATGGTGCATGGGATATTAGTTTGAATAACTGCCCATTTATTTATTGATAAAGAACTATATGTCATTATTTTCTTCCATTGATGCTCATTTTATAGATCAATAATTTATTTGTACAAATAACAAAATCTAATTCCTTTTATGCATTTCCCAGTATGATTATTTATTCAATTTCTACAAGATTTAAAGAGATTCATTCTATTTTTCTTCACTGGTTATTTACCTTAATCATGGTTCTAATCTTCCCTCTTTTTCTACTTATTTTCTATGAATATATATGATCTTTCAAATTCATTCTCCATTTTTATGGCAGTTAATAATATTTCATCATATGATTAATACGATTGAGATGTTAATGCCTTTTATATAATTGTCTTAGGACCTTCAAATAAATGATCAATCTTGTTTTTTGATTCACATATGTAATATGTAGTACTTATAGACATTCTTGTGAAGGTAAAATCATACTATGAAACACTCTCCTAATCCTTTTTCTATTATCTAAGGATTTATTTCATTATTTTAGTTTGATTATCGTAGGGGATATTTTTGTCAAAGAATTTTTCTTTTCAATGTTATGTATTAAATTTTTTCTATTTCAACATCCTCCTTATTGTTCTAGATCAATGAACCCCATTTATTAACATCATCCTTGAAGAAATATATCACTAATAATAAATTATTCAATTCATCACATTCCAATGCTAGAAATATATTTTTAGGGGACCTGATTGATTTCAAAGATACCACTGTATTAGTAGTCCCACTAAAATATGATGGATTTAGTTGCATGGAACGATCAAACATCGGTGTAGTATAGTTAATCATCATAATGTGGGTATGTTATCCTCATGTGTTTATTATTGGATTAGCTCCAAAACTAACTTAGTTGAATTGATTAGTGGGGAAATATTAATTTTTTTATAGATATTGACTCTACTCCATCCATTATGAGTCATAACTAAATAATGACACACAATGAGTTAGCATGTAATCATCTTCAGAATTCAGCCACAAATAATAATTATTCTAATGATAAATGTTTTTAACACTATAATTAATTATCATTGTTCTATCATTGATTATGGCAATTTTAAAATATAGTTATCATGTATATTAATAAACCTTCTCTGATACAAACTGTAATTGCTACACCCTAATATCGCAATCTTGGAGCCTTACTTTGTTACATTATCATATATATAAGATTAAAATATTGATGGACCGATATGTTTAGTAGTCTAGAAGAACTAGATGAACACATGGTACCCTTATTACATTTGTAAAAAGTATAAAACATAACAATGGAATGTAATTTCATCCTTGAACTCGTTCAACCATATCATCTTCATAACCAAGGGAATGTATATCAAATAAAAGGTGACCCTATATGCTTAGGAAGGGTTAAATATTATAAAATATTTCACTGATAAATGAAATTCAATGATTATAGAAATATATATATATAGTTTAAATACCGTCCATTTAATCAAAACCCTTTAAATAATGATAGGATAATGAATTATGATTATGAAAATGTAAAATATAGGAAAAAATCCATTTAATCAATAACTTGAGTATAATATGACTCCACTAATAATATCATATTAAAAATTTCATAGGTAATAATGATTGAAATATTAAATAAGTAATTGATTAATGAAATGGATTCTATGATCTCAGGAATCCTCATACCTCTACAGTCAAGAATTTTCACTAGATGGTTTAATCGTTATAGGTAAAAACTCATTTAATTTGGCCAAGTTAATCGTCTCATATGACTACTGAAGCATGGAGGGGCTATCTATAACCAGACCCCCAAATTTATGTATGTCAAATATTAATCAAATATAAAAATGATCAATTTAATTATTGAATTAATATGCCTTATCAAAAAATATCTATATTGAGTGAATGATTCAAATTTAACATTATTTCCTCAGTTAATCAAATAACATTCAATATTAACACCCTATGAATGAATGATATATAGATTAGATAATAATCTTATCCATGAAAAAAATAAATATTGATTTTATTGTAATAAGAAATTAAAAATGATAATAAATAGAAGTAGAATTAAATAAAGGTAATAAGTGATGTATATGGAATATATCCCATATAAATTAATGTGAAATGAAAAGGCATTACTACTTCTAATCAAGAGAATTGTATTCGCCATAAAATTAGTAATTGTAAAATGAAAAAATTTATTCAAGGAATATAACGAGATTATATATATGATATATCAAATGGAATAATAGAAACACTAGATAAAATTAATAATTTGTAACTAATGCATATCTCACAGAAATAAAAGTGACTTGAGAAACTCTTTACCTAATGTCTGAAATCATTTATCACTTTTACATAAAAACCTAGATAATCAACTTAGATTCATTAATTACTTAATTTATAAAAAATTTAATATAAATTTTATTTAGGATAATTTTATTTTGTTTATTTATAGTCTACTCAAGGTCTTATAATTTTTAATTTTATTGTTCCTAGAGTGTTTGTTTCATGGTGTCATGATCAGTTACCTTGTGTGAAATTATTGTTAGTTTTTTCAAATATGATTAATTTTATAGAAGTGAAATTATATGGTAATAATTAAATTATAAAATCATAAATGCTCCCACATATCATGTACTCTTTTTATATGAAGATGACTCAATAGATAAAACATTAATGAAAAATGATTGGATTATTTTTGTGGTTTTTATGACCACCATGATCTAGTGTCATTTTATTTAATATTTTTATAGAATGGTTACATAAAATTAAAAAAGTTTTGACAAAAATATTTAAATATTTTTGAACTATAAAAATGGTTCTATGACCAGGCTAAAAGGTAGAAATGAAGAAAAGTCATTATCTACATAGGTGGTGAATCGAAACCTCATAGAATATGTTTTAATTTTTAGAATTAAAAATAGAGATGAAGTTATTAGGTGATGGATATTAAAATAATGAACTATAATTATATATATATATATATATCATAATTTAGTTATCATTCCACTTTTTGTAGGTGGTGAGGAGAGTGTTAGAGGAGAAAATAAATTAATAGAGAAATACATAGGATTTTACCTCTCGAATGTAATCTTCTTGGGAACCTTCTTATGGAACATGGATATGGTCGTTGGGTAAGACCAGATGGTCATGGATATGGGGAAGTTTATTGGGAATGTAATTAGGCCGAATATAAATACTCTACACTTAATAGCAGGTGTGAGTAGAATAGGTGGTGAAGAGTGGTTTTATAGTGTGAGGAGAGGGGTGTGTTTGATTATTTTATTCATTTATTAATTATTTTGGATGAAGACTATCAAAAGTGATTATTCACGTGACTATGTATTTTAGATAAATAATTTTAATTAGAAATAAATTTTTTATATCATACCTAACTAAAAAATACATTCAGTTGGATGGAAATTTTAAATACTGAAAATTACTGTATTTCACTATTCACCAAAAAATCAAATATTTCAAGAAAAATACCAAAAAACAGCACTAATTTTTTTACACGTGTAGATAAAAAATGGAATCCATTTCATGAATATATTTGTCTAAATATGATTAATTTAATTTTTAATTAAAATCACACTTTTTTTTGAAAAATCTAGAATTTAAAATTATAACGGATTTTATAACATGTTGAGAAATTAATTAAAGTCCCATAAATTTATATTATAATTATAATTGAATAAAATAATAATTTATGAATCTAAATTAATAAAATATCTTTTATTTTACGTAATTATATTAATTATAAAATTTTTACAAAATATTTACTCTTCACAAAAACACAAACAATTAATTTATAATTTGCAAACCTTTATTTAATTAATCTATGATATAAGTATACTATATTTTCATTTATTAGATACCTAAATTTTATTTATAAATTCATACATGTGTTTATTATTCTAATTCCGAGTTTTTTATTCCTAACAATCATATAACTATTCTAGTGATAATGTTAAGATATACTAGTTTTTCATGGTTTATTTATGCTCAATGTTGTTTTCAATGAATGCTATCGAATATGTTGAATTTTTTTAACAAGATACATACCATAAAACTATGGGGTGTTATAAAACACATAATAAAATTAATACATATTTGTTCTACATGATCATATTATATTAATCATATCATATCCCATAGAAGGAAAAAAGGGTTTAATAAAAATTTCTTTATAACATAACATGTGACAAGAAAACTAGTTTCCTAAGCATACCCCTTGGAAAAGAAATGGGTATCATAAAAATCATGATATAATAATCATAAAATTTCTTGATAAATATTTAGGATGATATAATTTGATCATATACCTATTAGATCACAAGTTGGGTAATAGGTTTTAATTATTGTAGAATTGTAATACCATTAAAAGTCCATAAAATCATTCGTGAGGAAAATAACATTTTCTCTATGAATTCACATATTTAAAATCTAAAAATGTCTAAAATGTTAAGTAAAATATTATTTTAAAATAATCATGAAAGCATATAAAATATTATTAAATTCATTTACTGGCCATGATAATGAGAAATTATGTTCCATCCAAACATGTTAAAACAAATATTCCATTCATATTTTCCGTAAAAAGGTGAATGTATTCCATTTGGAAAATAAACAAAATATTATTTTTCAACCAATGTTTAAAATTTAATCATGGGTAAAATTAAAATTATTAAATAATTTATTATCATAAAAAAATTGAAAATGTTTTTTTGGAGTCATCTTCCTTTAAGAGAACAAATATTCATTCGAAGGAAGAAATAATGATAATTTTTTTGAGAAATATTTCATAGGTATCTATAACTATTAGAGAGTTAAAAGTTTTAGTATATAATTTATTATCATTATATAAAGATATACATGAAAATTAATGAATCTATTGAGTGGTATATCATTACATTTCATCATCCGAAGCATAATCATACAATATCGATAAACAATGAGATTATAACATTTATCCTTAACAATTCAGTAAATTATTATTAGTAATATTAATGGAGAAACTAACATTATATAGATACTTGTACATAATAATTTTCATGATAATAATCATAAAATTCAATCATATTAGGTATATAAATCACATGAATTCATTATGTGACGAATTTTGCATGGGTCCTTCTTAAATATAAGCGAGACAGAGATCCTTTAATCCAAATATTTACATCTTACATACTATTAGAACATCCTATATTATAGATATATTTTTATTATAAATATTATATTGGTCTATAATAATATATTTTAAATCATATATGATTTACTTAAAAAGATATAATCAACTTTTTATTCAAACATGCTTTGTTAAAATCATTATTTTGTTTACAAACTACTTTGTATTTCATAAATGTTTTGGATTGGTAATTTTGGTTCTTATATATTAAATATAGTTGCATAATACCCATAAAATTAATCATTGTATAAAAATAATATATATTTATTATATAAATTTTTTCATTAATCTAAGAAATTTGAAGATATTAAAATGAATGACACTATTTATGAAGTCAGTAGGTTCTACTACACATGACAGTTGCTTCCTTTCTCTCAAAAGATAGAATGAAATAAAGGTAAATATTTATTAACATTTACAGGACCATTTTAAAATCATATAAAACATAAATATTTATAAAATATTTCATTATTATTATCAATGTCAATGTAAAATGAAAGACATATCACATCGCTTCATGGAGGTGGTAGACAACGTTTACTTAGGAGCGACAATATCCTTTTCCAACAGATTGGACATTAAGAATGTAGATGTAATATTATGATTAAAATTTTACAATTATTTGCTGAATAGAGTATATATAATTTAAATCCATCATTATATATATCCATAATAGGAGGTGACAGAAAATTCATTTCATCGGTTCGCGAGGATGCAGTATGTCGTACACACAATCGATGGTTTAATTTTTCTTTTAATTGAAGAGGAAACAGATATAGGAAATTCCAAGAAAATTACAACAACTATTCCTCTTTTGGTTACTGAATTTTTATATCATAATATTAGTAGAATATTTTAAAGAGGTGAAATTAGAGATGAAACAGAAACATATGGTTAAGAACTACACCGCTTCTTTAGAGAACAACTTTTGGATTATACATAAAGACTTTCTATGAATTTTTTATGTGAAAGAAAAATAATTTTTTATCATGGTGAGAGATTTAAGGAAGGGATTATGGATTTTTTAATATAAATAAAAATGGTTATGATTTATAGTAGAGATATTACATGGGGTTACATTTTATAAGTGAGGTGTGAAATTTTTTTAAATACCCAAAATATTTGACAATCAGAAGTAAATATCAATTCACATGACTCTATAAATTATACATAATTCATTATATGGATTATATATCGAATTCATACCTATATAAGTAAATTTAAAAATACTTTTAAATTTTTATTCCACTAACATTGATGTTTACTTACTTTTACCATTTTATTTCTTAACATAATTGCTTGGTTTTTACTAGGTAATTTATACATTAAGCCTAAAATTAAAGTGTAAATTTTTAGACAATTGGGTGCCAAAAATTCTGAATATGAAATCCAACATTTAAAATAAATATTCTATTGTTTTGGAAAATAAATTTTTACACAAGCCCATGTAATTCATAAAACCCCATTTTAATTTTAACTGTTATAATTACTATTTTTACTCTTTAAGGGGAAAGATAAGTTCTAATAAAAGGAAAAAGGGCATGAAAATGGAAAATTATATATATATATTACTCCATTTTCAATTCCATTGGTTGAATATATGATTTTATGATTTTTATATAATTAAAAAAATATTATTTATTATAAAATATCATTAATGTCAATTTTCTATATATTAATTTACTTTGATATTAACAACATCATGACTATGATAAAATTAAAATATATAAAATTAAAACATCCGAAAGATTAAATATTTTTTTTGAAAGAATAATTTTTTAAATTATATTAATTTTTGAATGGTTATAAAATATTTTAATTTATTGTAATTATCATTAAATAATTAATATATTTTTATTGTATAATTATTTAAGATAATAATTTTGTAAATAAAAGATTAAAATAAATTACCATGATAAAAAATTATTTACCCCTAAATATTTTATTTTATCAGAACATAACTCATTTATATCCCAAATTGAACATATAAGAGATTTCCAAAAGTATTAGAGTTGCATTTTATCCTTTTATTTACTTATATTTTTAAATAGGATGAAATCATTTAAATATGGCTTAAATAGGATATTTCAAAGATTTATAATTTATAGGGATAATATATGTCTAGGAAAAAAATAAAATATGTTTATAGGTAATTATTACCCTTATGTATTTAGTGTAATCCCCTAGATAACTTATTTAATCTATGACCATGATAATTAATAATTATAGTTTTTTTACTATTCAATTTGACCAAAAAATTTAGTAGACCTAATTAAATTATATAAATTATTAGGATACAAAAAATAGATTCCATTTTATCAAATTTAATCAACAAAATTGTAAGTATTTAATTTTAAAACAAACCTGTATATGCAACGAAATATTTTTTTTGCAGAAAAATGTTTTCATAATTATAAAATGATTTCACATATAAATGAAACATCAAATTTTAAAAAATGATATAAAATTGATCAGTAATAATATAATTTAACTAATTTTACTTTTAATTAATTTTTCTTTAAAAAATTTATCTTTTTAATGATTTTTAATGAAATCAAAATTTTCAATAAAATTGCGAATTTTTAATTATTTATCAAAAAGTTATACTTTTTAGAAAACACTCATAAATTGAATCTAATAATTTTTACAAGGTTAAATACGAAATTAAATATATTTTTTTCAAATAATACTTATTTATTAATAATTAATCTTCAATCTAATTTCCCATAATAAGACAAAGCCAGTTTTTTTAGAAAATATATTTTTTATTCATAAAACATAAATTTTATTATTACCTTCCCTAAAAAACATTGATGAATAATAAAAACAATTATTGAACATATAATATATATTACCATAATATTATTCAATAATATATAGTAATTAAATTTATTATGATAAAACACATCACATAATCAAAAAAAAATTTCATAAAAAATATTCTTTTATTTTCTAAATATTTTCAATTTCAATTGAAATAAATTTCGTACCAATGAATATATTTTGTACATTTATTGACATAGAATTATTATTAATTTTTTTGAAACATTCAATTACACTAATACAACATTTAGGTATTAACTATTATGTTTAATAATAATAATTTTATACTATATCATGATTTATTTATACTTTATGTTGGGTGTAATATATGTTACAAAGAAAATAATATATTTGAAAAAAATATTTCATAAAATATTGTGTTGTTACATTCTCCCCCACCCCCAATTAATAGATTTCAACTGCATAATTTTAACATTATCTCATAAAATAATTGTTTTCCATTTGAAAATAAATTTTTTGAAATCCTGCATCATCCAAAGGGTTAATAAAACATTACAGGGAAAAGAGAGAAAGGTAAGTATAAATGTCCCCAAAAATTACACCCATTTATGTTCCCATGTATGAAAATAATAGTTAGAAGTTAAAATATGGACATGGAGTAGAAATATAACTCCCAAGGACTAATAGATATTGATAAAGAACATCAAAATGAGAAATTTAACAACTACCAAACCACAAATTAACGATGAGTGAACATATTATTGAATAATTAGAGATGTAGGTAAACGTATAACAATTTATTTCAATAACAATTTCCTAATGTGGATGGATTATTTTACTATCCACATTTTTAACAAAACAGATATAATTAATTAATTAATTTCCATATCATAATCATTGTTTCACCATTTTTTATGCTTTAATAAATTTCCAGTTCATTTTATACTATAAAAAAGGAATACCCATGATTATTTATTATGCTTGAATCACTAAAACTATGTTATAAAATTTCATAAGATCCATATAATTGTATCCATATAATTTGACTCTAAATTGTTACCCAACCCATATTTGTTAGAATAATTTATCAGATATAGTACATTACTCTATAATAACCAACAATAACACATAAAATACATATTAGTCAATTCAATAACTACTTATCCATAATACCTTTTAAAAATATTACTATCCAAATAAGAAATTAAAACATTTATGAAAAAGCCCTTAAATTTATGAAAAAAACAGAACATTAATCCCACAAACAATATAATGTATCTTTAAATGAAACATACCAAATTTTTTAAAACATCAATCATAATAAAATATCAATATAATTTTTACCGATTCCAAAAATTTACTATATCATCATTCCATAAAAACAATCGTATATGAACAAATATATTTTGTGGATTTAAAAATTTATTAAACTCAAAAAAAAATTATATTTTCACCAAATAAATAATTATTTTTAATGTAAATAATACTATTATATTTATATCATCTATTTCAAGTATCTTTCTATCCCCACAAAACATTATTACATTAACATTATGCACATATTAAGTTTTATCATTATCTCGATAACATGTTTTCAATATAACATCAACTTATAATTATATAAAGTTTCTCAGCCATCTTTACCATTCAAAATTTAATTTCAAATCCTTTATTAAAAACTACTATGTATCAATCCATATATTTCCCATGATTCTTATAACCAAAATATCATTGATATAACACTTATATGAAATAATTTTAAAATCATCACAGAAAAACCATTGAATCCTTTTACATAAAAAACAGAAGAATATTGTTTCTTCCTCAACCTCAGAGTTAAACATTAAAATAATTCATTGACTTAGATAATTCTCATGTTTACGACATTAAATATGAAAATTTATAACTCTATATCTAGCAAGAAATTTACATCCCTCAATTATGATGATTATTTTTATAGTAGTTCATATCTCTATTCCCTTTTTTCCAGACATAAAACATTGTACTATTCATTTGAGACATTATCCTCAGTGTAACCTTTTATAATGTTGATATGAAGTAAATTTATCTTTATTTCTACCATGGTCTCCACTACCCAATATGTAAATATACTATTTCTTTCTCTTATTTGAAGATCATGTGAGTAACTTAAGGTGATGTTTTTAATCAGATATCATGAATATTTTTGATTCCTAATGAAAATATTTTTGTCTTAAATATCCATAAAATTACGTTTCATATAATTACTACAACATATTTTACATTTAGTGTTAACATGGTTCTATTAGGTTTTAGTGATTAGCTATATCCAAAAAGCATAGTGTCAGTTATAATAACTATAGTGGGAAACCACTTAACCATAATAAATAAATTATTGTAAATCTAAATCATGAAACATTATTTTAAAATATACACCAAAATATATTTAACTTAATTCTATCATAGTTATTATTTATTTACGTTTTTCTTGATAGTTCCGAAAGTGGTTGGGAATTTCTAAAACATATTCCCCAATATTGTCAAACCAAATGTGCAGTAAGGATCATTGTCATCCAAAACTGATGATCAAGTCAAAACCTAATAATCCCTTTTAATAAAAAGTGCCCCTATATAAAATTTTTCTAGAGAAACATTCAATTGTAGTATATAGATAGGGATTTAATTTCGTGGAAACCTCTCACTCTATCTGTCACCAAAATTTCATTATATTTGGATAAAATTTTACAAATTGATATATTTGAACAAAAAAAATTTCTTCTTAGAATAAAAACGAATATAAAAAATTTTCATTATACAATGTGTAGAGTGAAAACCTTTTTTACTTAAATATTAAATCTCATTAGATGAATAATCATTAAATATCATTGGGATCTATTACAGAATCTTATAGTTCTCGTATCATTAAAAATAAAGATATATATACAACCAGTTCACAAATGTACAAAATAAACTCCAAATTATTTTCATAAATAGAAAATTTATTATAAATATCAAAAATAATACCGTTAGCCATAACATGGGGAAAGGAACCCTAATAACGGGTGATCTCAGATGGATATTATGGGTAAAAAAGTGAGAAATCAACATAAAATTATTAGATATGGATGAGAACATTATAATAACATTTCAAAACTATACCCTTCATATCATTGTTCATGAACATGAGTCTTTTCATAATTCATTATAGTTTGTAAGAAATATATCATGAAAAATCATATAACATAATATATGAGGGAATAATAATTGCATAAGACATTGATTTTGGAGAACACATACTCATAAAAAATATTTTGTTACGGATACCCAAAAATACTTTCATAATATGTAATCCCTAGGGTAACATGCTCTGTACATACTTAGCGGTTGGGATATCCTTCAGTGTTCCAAATTTTGGGATTCATATTACCTTTTTTGTTCCCTCTTTTGGGATTTGTATTACTTTACATATTATATCTTTTATTAGGCATTAGATATCCACCCTTGTACCCTTTTATCTAATACAAAATTAATCATTACCCAATGTAATAGAAATATCTGTATTTCATATACCACACATCACATAATTAAAATCATATATTTGTGTTCCAAAAGATCATAAAATATTCATTATATAATTACCCAATTAAAAGGAAATAGGTTTCATAATAATTTTATTATAGCATTACCCATGGAAAGGAAACATGATTCATAAGAATAACCATTAAAGAAGATGTATTTAATATATATATTTCCATTGTAATATTAATAATCATATAGAATGAGTAACTATGGTATCATAAAATCAAATAACTAGATGATAATATATCTAATCAAGTTATTTTTTCACTGATGAATATAAATTCCATAAAAATATCATAAAAATTTATCTAGGAAAATATAAAAATTTACTTGAAATCACTTTTTTAAAATATAAACAAAAAACAAAATATTAGAGATCCAGTTTTACATTAAAACATGATTACAAACATATATTATATGTTCCAAATAATTTTACGATCCTCATAGAGATAAATTATTTCCATAGAATATTTGTTAAAACAACAATTCCATACACATTTTTGGAAAATATCAAAATACCCTCAATTGAAAAGTGAAAAGAAAATAAAGATTACTTTTAAAAAATAATTTATAGATAAATATGTCTTCACGAAATCATTTTCTTTTAGTTATAACATATTTTGACGAAAAATTAAAAAACATGGACATGTAAGGGAACATATTTTCTTCTAAAGATAGAAAAAAAATTCAGACATTTTTTTAATTTATATTTATTAATTAAAGATAGGAAAATCAAGGGAAAAAATGTATTATCTATTAATAACTAGTGGATTTTAATATACTTGATTTTCTTAAGAGTTATTTAAATAAATTTCATCATTGGAAGCATAACAATATTAATTTGATAAATAATAACATTCTAACATAAATCCTGATCACATTGGTAAAGATCAATGATATTCCCCATGAAAGAAATATCATTATATGGATATTTATACCACATAATTTTAATGATGTTAATAATTAAATATAATAATTTTACACATATACCCCTCATATAATGTAATATCTAGTAACCCAAATTAATGTTTTTCTCATCCCCATTTTCATTTTCCTCCTTGTTTTCATTCATATTGGGACACCTAAGGGTGAAGATAATTTTCTATATAAAATGAGAAAATCATCAGGGAATGATATTTATTTACATTTATGAAGTCCATGTATAAATTTTTAAATGTATTAGTCGGGTTCTCCTAGAGTTTAAGCAACATCAGTAGTGGTTTGGGTATTATTATAAAAAAAGTATTTTAATGTATAATGTATGATTTCAAGCCATGTAAATGATTACACACTGTGAAATGGTCTTGAACTTTGTTTATATTTTACATGAAAAGTATTGTTTACTAACCATATGTCATATGTTCCATTTAAGGAATTAAAATTTTATACATCTTTAGAAGTTTAAGCATCAAGAAAAATATATTAATGTCCTGTAATGTGTTCTATGATGGTGTTGTGAATTGATATATGGAATGAATTGTAAAATCCATTAAAAATATACATGTTGTGAAATGGAAAAATATGTACTTTTAAATAGAGGCCATAGGTTTCTCGGAATATTTTTCTGTGGATTATGCGATTTGAAAAGGGAATACACATTGGGAAATCCTAATAGGCTCTTTTTTTAGCGAACCACACAATTGAGTTATTATTTAATTCTATCATAGTCTTTTCCCATTTATCCAAAGAACTCTCCAAATAGATTTTTTAGACCGTCAGTCCTTTAATACCATTTATTTTAGTGATTTATTGTTGTTGAGGTTGTGGTTCATTTCATATGGTGATTAATCCTTCAATAACTTTATCAGCATTGATCACAACATCACAATTGGGTTTAATTATTGGATCCATTCATTTGGGATGATAATTTATTTGACCTTTTCTAGATCAATTGGGTAATATCCCTCTAGACTCGAATACATTGTTGGTTTCAGTGCATTAGGTACATGTAATTTTTGTTTTTTCATGATATAACATTTTCCTCCATATCAGTTTTATGTGGGATGTGATTTTAAGATATGGGAATAAATCTTAGGGCCTCCATTGTTTCATTATTCTCTTCCTTGTTAGTGGGTTCCATTGAAGGTGTATGTGACCCGTGTCTTTATTAGGTTCTTCCATTTCTATCCTTTGTTGGATGATATTAATTCTCCTAGTTTAATCAATTTTTTTATGAATGAAATGAAATGATTTATTTTTTGATTTTTGTTTGTAGAAAAATTTGGTTTCTCCATTATTTTGGTAAAAGAGAAGTTTCAACGAATTTTAAAAATGGAATTCTAAGGACTTGAGTGCATACTAGTCATTGATCATTGTACGAGTAGTCTAGTAGACTAACCTATAAGGAACCTTGGAATGATGTTTCTTGTGATTCTTTTTTTGTATTAGATTTTATATGAATAAAAAATTTTATGAATATGAAATGATATGAAACTATTTAATTTGGAATAATTTAGAAATATGGAGAAAGGAAATATTAGTTATTTTGCAATGATTTATAGAAAAAAATATAAACTATTTACCATGGCTTATTCTAATTAATGTTGTGTAATATTAGACTATTTTGTCGATAATTTTTATGGAAAACCAGGGATGGATCCTACTAAACCTATTAGATCACAACCTACACTCCCATTTAGATGTGCATAGACCATTATATGTCTTTTAACGAATAGAAATTCAAGGTGCCGTAGTGAGGTTATGAGGTTATCATCAGTTTATTATTGGTAGATTATGATGACATGGAGGGAGTTTCCAATGCTAACACAAGTAGTAGTTAGTTTTAGTTTAAGTTATCCTTTAATGTTTGACTTTTAATTTTTGATGATTTTCCTTTTCACAGTAGTATCATTTCCACTATTTCTTTTCAATAATAGAATATATTTATCTCTTATACTATTTCTATCTGTTGTATATATTTTTTTTTCTTGCTGTATAAATATGGGTGTAATAGTTCCCTGCGGTTGTTGTTTTGTTCTAGGGTGATAGTTTCCAGACCATGGCAATTGGGAACACTATTAGAGTATGTGAAAATTAATGCTGGGTACTTGGTCGATATGGTACCTAGGTATGGTTCATCATAGATTAGTATTATATGTGGTTTTACTCTATAATCATGGCCTTATGATTTTTGGTAGACCCGAGAGAGGATTTTTTGGACTTCAGAGGTAGGTTGTTGTGAGTGTCTTTTCAGCTCTCTCCATGAAGAAACTCAAGATACAATGGGATGTTTTGATGTGTCTATCCTAATTTTAGTTCTTGATCTTAATCATGTTTTTTTTTGTTATAGTTTCCCACTTTGAGCTGATATTATACTGTTTTTAGATCATTTCCCTTATTTTGGTGTAAAATATTAATCCTATAAGACATGTTCAATGAGTTCATCAGGTTGGTGAAGCAGATATTCCTAAATAAATATCACAATACATCCAAATAGTATTATGGTTTTCATTAATTTAGTTCATGAAGTTGATCAATACTTATCAAAAGTTTATAATTCAATTGTAGAGGTAAAGCCAAGATCTATAAGAGAGAGGTATCAATTAGGGGAATTCTTGAATGAGAAAGAACCTTCCACTATGGGTATTAATGAACCCCAAGAGATAGAGGAATATCTAAATAAGAATGATTTTATATTAAAAATCCTTTATACTTTTAATATAATCAATGTAAAGAGTGTAGTGTTCATAGTTATGTTTGATAGAAAGCACTGGTGGGATTCTATGTATAAGAGGATCTAAATGTTGTCTTAGATTGTAAGGGTTTAAAGGATCTCATTTATCAATAGTTTTATATAGAGTCACTTGTGATGGTGAAGATTGTTTAGTTAGACTATTTTTAGTAGGGATATCATTCAGTGTCACTGTACACTAATCAGTTTGTTGAGATAGTTCTATTTTCTCTGATGGTAGTGAATAATGACCAACTAATGAATCATAAGTACCTATAGGGATAGTGACCATATATTAGATCAAATGTATTTTTCTAAATTTTTCAACCTATTTTTATAAAATAAACATGTATATGATGGTAGAGATGAATATTATAGGAAATGTTGGTTTTATATCCCATTCTATTCTACCCAGTGACTACTTCAATGGAACATAATAGAAAAATAGGACATGGTAAGATCATCATGGGAGTGGTGGGGTGGTTTCCATTGATAGGCCCCCTCTACACCCTTATTCACGACTCATAGTGTGACCCTAACCATCTATCAGTATGTAATGGTTGTGAACTCCCCACCTTCCTTACATTCTCTTACGAATATCTGCAACCATTTTTGGTGTTGTTTCTATTCATAGTGTTTCAGTCAAGATATGTCTATGCTTCGTTATAGTTTTGGATATTTGGCTCCATATGCTAATATAGTGAATTCAGATGAATTAATGACAATATAGATACATCCAAATTCATCAAGAGAGAAAATACATTACACGGTTGATGAAATTCTAGGAAATGTAGATGTGGGTCCAATAGAAGTGTGTGGTAACATATTTATTGCATCTCCCATAGTTATTTATTTATTTAATACAGTTAATTCACAATCATTTAAATTATTTAATTTTTATGATTTGTTTAAATATTCAATGGTTCTCATGTACTTTGTTAGAGAGTTAGAGACTCCTCTTGGAAAGATGAAATAGTTGGGTTTTGGGTGTCCTTATTTTTTATTGATTGCTGATGTAGTGTTAGCCTTGGATTTTATCATTATTTACTAAGATCTGTTCGACATCATCATCAAGATATATTTTATTGTATGTCATCTTTATTTTTATTGTTATAAATAGCATGAATTTTTTGGTGGTCGATAAGAACACCTTGTTGTTTTAATGTGAGCTTAATCTAATGTCTTTTGGTGCAAACCTTCATGTTTAGAGCTTAGTAGTTTGTTATTTGTTGTAGTAGCTGAGCCGAATTATGTCTATTCAACTATTGATCTTCCCACAATCATTTAAGAATTTCCATATATTTCCATAGATTATTTATTTTACCTTCCCCAATAGAGGTAGGGAGAGTTTACAATTTATATGGTTCCTTGTATAGAACCAATTTCAAAACCACTTAGTGTACAAAACAAAAATAGTTGAATGAGATCAACCTTCACATGGATGATTTTAAGATGAATGGTTTTCTTCAAAATAATGTTTCCCCTTGGGTATACCCTGTGGTATTTTATAATAAGGTAGGATTTAATATAATTTTTAATGGATTATTATAATTTTAATTCATTAACAGTTAAAAACAACTATCATTTCCATATATGGATGATTTTTTGATTAGTTAAATGAGAAATTTAGTTTTTGAAGATCAAAATTTATTTGAGATATCATCATATTAGAGTTAAAGAGTTTCATATATAGAAGATGGATTTTTAGAGTAGGTACATCTATTAATAATATATTTTAATGTCATTCTATATAAATAAATCTCATGATGCTTTTATTGTTTTAATAAATAGGATACACAATCAGTTTCTTGACAATTTTTTGGAAGTATTTGTGGGTTATATTTTGGTTTACTTGTGATTTTATCATGATAAAAATATCCATTATAATTTGGTTATAGAAATCCTAAGGAGTAACCATTCATATGGAATGATTTAAAATTGAAATTTATGGATTCTAGATGTTACATTGTTTGTATACATGATTCTTTATAATGGATTATAGTTGATTTAGATAAGGTGAGTGATGTTTTTTTTCCATTGGTTGAACCATGAAATGCCTTTGATATTCAAAGAATGAATGGTATCTCTAGATATTATCAATGGGATTTAAATTATCTCTCAATGTTGTAATTACTTTTTACTAATATTACTAGGAAATTGATGAAATTCATATGGGATAAAATGCTTTAGTCTTCTCTTGATGAAGCGAAATGACATCTGAAATTTGATCCTTTTCTTATTATACATGAGCTCAGTATGGTTTATGTGATTTTATATGATTATTAGGGAACTAGATTCAATTATATTCTTATGTGGTATGATTATTTGGTTGCTTATAACTTTCATCATCTTCAGCCACATTAATCGAATTACTCCACTCATGATTTAGAACATATCTTGGTTATGCATGTGCTTATGTGTTAGAGGAACTATTATTTTTTGGAGAGGTTCACAATTTTTTCTTACCATACGACTCTAACATATAGATTTTATCATAAATACATTAATAATAGATATAGGATGTGGGTGGAATACCTTTTTTCATTTGAAATTATCATTATCTACACCCCGATCAAGGGGAATGTCGTTGCATAAACTATTATCATGAAATTTATATAAAATCTATTCTTGAATTGAATTAAGAGAAAAATCATACGACACTCTTTACTCAGTTTCACCAATATACTAAGGATAATGTTTTAGGTATGGTTATTAATAGTTTTTATTTAACATCATGTCTTCTTGAATCATTTTTTTAGAGTTATCATTAGGATGAAAAGTTCAGAGGAATTATAGAAACCATATTTAAAGGGGAAACCATTTCTGGTTAGTCTATCTCTTTTGAAGCTATTCTCTATTTTGGGGATCAAAATTTAATCCTAGTATCATTGAAGAGATCTTTTTTTATACCATAGTTTTTCATGGTTCATTCATCTCGGAACTATAAACATGTATTATGACATGATATGATAATTCATGTGGCAGGTTACGAATAGTCAGATTGTTGGTTATATGTCAAACTATTACACCTAGTAATAGAAAAAAATTAAACGACTAATATCATTTGGTTTTTTCATATTCTTCTTGTTTATGTTTTGAAATGGTGAAATATAGCCCTGGAATGTTTTTTTGGATTGCACAAAACACTGTGAGGGATGAATTATATATGGTTGATGATTCATCGATTGACAAAGTAATATAATTTTTTATTGATCAAGGACACCAAAAAATTTAAAGATAATGCTAAGATATATCTACAAGAAATAATGAGGTTTTATGGGCACCTTCATCCATTGTATTATTAATGGTTCCTAGGTTTAAATTGAAATTCTATAGGTGTCTCCAAGAGGTGATGGGGACACAAATCTGGTATAGTAATGCTTACTATCCCTAGGTAGATGATCAGTCTGATTTTTCTATTTCAATCCTGAATTATATGCTCTATTCCAATGTAATAGATTTGTATGTATAATGGTAATCCCTTATGTGACAGTTTATGGTTTTTGATATAAAATGTTAGTAGTCAATGATTATACTAGATCCATTCTATAATTTGTATATGCACCCATGTAGATCACCATTATGTTATAAAGGGGAGGGTGAAGCCTATTTGGTGGGGCTGAGTCTCTTTCTAGAGAAATTATCCTTGATTCAGTATATATTTTTATGTATAGTTGAGTCATATTATAGAAAAAAAATATTATACAGATCATCAATGTCACCACATGGAGTTTTCTATTTTTGATTGGGATTTCTTAAAATATTCCTCTTGTTTATGTCATTATCATCCTCTAAAACATGGAACATTTTCTCTAAGATATGTTGGAAAGTTTTATTCAACTGTGTTACTCGTGCAATTTTCTTATTAGAAGTAATGTATTGTTTTTTATTGGAAATCATGATATTTTAAACATATTGAATCTTATGAAATACCATCTTATTCACTATCACAATTACAGTTGGGAGGAAACTTTTATAGAGCCAGATGATTCTGTAGTAGATCATATAGTGATGATTGATGACTCTTATGTGAGATAATTTCATGGGAATATCATTCTATTGGTCATAGTGTTATGGTGACATTGAAAAATTCTCACAAGACATGGGAGTGTGATTTATTGATGAGGGAGAAATGGAATCACCTATTTTCTACACATCATTCTTCCATATCACTTCATATGGATGGAAAGATCTATGGTGGGGACTTTGTGACATCCCATTAACCACTTTTTGGTATTTATTATCCCGCATTATGTTTAACTCCATGTTTGGAATTTTTTTGAGACCCCTTTGGATGGAGAGAACTTTATAGAAAGATTGGAATATTGATCAGTAATGTATTCTTGTTTGAATCATAGAGTCCATTTATACACATATTAAGGGATTTTTGAGGTTATACCTTTATTGGTAGAACACCAATGGTGGTTTTGGTTTTTGGGAGAAATATGGATTTGATACTGTCAATTGGAAAAATTATGAAACGTGTAAGATATTATTTGTTGTGAAATGGTTTT